>CP093831.1:20209164-20809164 GCA_033063855.1 Smittia aterrima
TGTGTTTTGTGAATTTTCCGATGATTCTTGTGAGCTTTCTGATCCGTCAGGTACTTCCACACATGTTGTTTGAGTTTTCAAACCATCTTCGGACGAAGAGTCCTTCTCAATATGTATACTCGTTGTTTGTATATGAGAAGCTATTAAAGAAATAGTTAATAGTTAATAAAATTTATTGAAAGTATGAATTGTGTTGTACCTTTAGTAGTTTTCTTAGTAGTTTCGTCTGAATAATCGTAATAGTACTCGATAACTGGTTTTTTGGACGTTTTTAAAGTTCCTCTTTTTATTATGATTCCTCTCTTTGTGGGATTTTCATGTGAATTTAGTTCATCGCAAGAGGAACTTGAACTTGAATCTAAAATTAAAATTTAAAAAAACATTCTGTAATTGAATAATTAAGAACCAAGTAACAATTTTTCTAAGTTACTTATTTTACGGTAAAATTTTTACCTAACTTTTCACTTATTAATTTAATTTGCTTGCGGATATTATTTTTTATTTTAATATTTTTGATAACTGCACTTACCAATGGATTTATCTTCGTCACAACTTTCAGAATCATATAAATCTTCAATCGATTTTTGACTGATTTTAACGGCGGATTCACATTCACAAAATATTGACACTAAAAATAATATTTTTAAAATTATTTTAAGCTTATTTTTCATTTCGACAGCTAAAGTACTTTGAAATAAATTTCAAGTTACTGTTCGATTGTGGAAGGCTGCAGCTTCTTTTATACGCCTCACGACTTCTTTTCTGAAACCATTATAATCCCTCACTAGCACACAAGAATTGCGTCTTTTCTTTAAAGTTAATGTCCTATCTACGCGATACATTTGCGTCATTTTGTCTGGTTTTGGATGAAACATATGTCGGTTTTACCCTGAGCGGCCTGTTAAAAAATGCAACTTTCAGTATCTTGAAAACAATGAGGGAAAATTGAAAATCCAACATCTGTGAACTTCTTTTCGAAAGCCTAAAGGAAAAAAAAAGAAAAAGAACATGAAGAGCAAAAGAGCTGACGCATTGCAAAATCACAGACATTAAAAAAAGGCAAAAGCAAATAGGAAGAGTCCTAAAGAAGCAAATAAAATATTTTCGTTGGCTCAAAAAATTCATCAAATTTTAAATTGTGTCGATAAAAGATGTTCTTCTTGTTCAATTTGCGACAGTTGTTTTCCGTTTTTCATTCGAGATCGATGAACTCGTTTCAACATTCTGAACATTACTGGTGAACAAATAAAAGCGATATGGATCAATGTATGGATCACTCAGGCCCGAACCACTTGAGCTGTCAAGCCCATCATCAAATTTGCTCTCGAATGTCTTATACTCGATTGAAAAACAGACATATTGAATATTTGGTAAATAGGTTTATTTTTTATTTGAGTCAATAATAAATCCGGTTAATTGTCTGGATGCTTTCGATTTCTCAACTACTTCAATTTGTTATTTGTTGGAGTCGATGATTTGGTTGAAAACATTAAAAAGCTTTAACCGAACTGATCGAATTCCATATACTCTTGCGATCGAACGAAAGCTCTACCAATTTCACGGTCTGAGCAATTTTGTTCGATCGCGTGCTCCAATTCGTTGAGCAAGTCACTGATATCCATTCCTGGTGTTGTGCTGGTGTTCAAGTAGGTTTGGATCCCTGGAAAGAAAAACTTATGAAACATTCGAGAACTTTCATAAAACAAAGCATATTTACTTGCACACAAAGCATCAGCAGGAACGACGCGATTGTGGACTTCCGGTCTTGGAAAAGTAAGATGAAATCCGCTGTCGGACAAGAACCGGGATGTAGCACCTGCTGTGTGGATTTCTGCTTCGTCGAGTACGAGGAACACTAACTGCTGTTGGTTCAATGGAGTTCCGTAACGAGCCAACGCAGGGATCACGTGGAGACGAAACCAGGCGACGATGTCATCAGACGTCGGTTCATTCGATGCGCGAAAGAAGAAGTCGACGAGGCGACTAGGATGCGTAATATCTTTTTAAAATTAAAGAAAAAATTAAATTAAATTTGGTCAAAATATTTCACGGGAAAAATAAAAAATTTACCATTTTGCCAAGCTACTGCTTGGGCGAAGTCGGCTGGATTGAAGATGGTCACCAGCGTCGGCATTCGGTTAAGGTTTCGAGAAATACAGATAGAACCGGCAACTAAAATAAAAAATAAAAAGGTTTATTTGCAGTCGTCAATCAATTTGGAAGCGCCAAAAGTATTGGAATCAAGACATCATTATCCTGACTAATCGTGACAGTCAAAACAAAGTCAAACAAATCAAAAGTTTTCCTTTGTTAAAGTGGAGAGCATTCAATCAAGATGGAGATAAAGCCCTTAAATAAGGTTGTTCTTGAACGAAACGAAAACACAAATCTCAATTTTAAAACATTAAAAACTTTACTATAGAAGCAAAACTTTACCGAGTCTTTCCTCTTTGATTGAATATTATTTGACAGGATCGTCCTGAAAAGCGCTAAAGACATTACTCTGTATAAGCTCAGTTCTATCTATCTATAATATTCTCTCACAATTAACTTTAACAACGCGGATCATTTTTCTTTGAATCCAAACTGAATGGCGATCATTCTTGCTTTAAGGTAAATGATAATGTAACGTTTGAATGAAATGAAATGTATATAAGTTAGTGTCTTATTCACTAGACATCAAAGCACGTTAGAATTACATTGCGCAACGCTTATCCTTAATTAGAAATATCACAGAATATTAAATTTCCACTTACAATTATAATTTGGACAAGGGCCGAAGAAGAACTGATCGATAGAGAGAACTTCCTGTTGATCATCGGTGAAACGTCGCCATAGATCCACAGGGATATTCATATTGATTGTCTTAGTTCTTTCCACTAATCAATTATGCAAAACGCGATAAACAACGTAATTCACGAAACTGCGAAGTTCTTCCACTTCCACTGTTTAAAAGTAAGACCACTTGTTTTAAAAGTTGTTTTTCTTGAATAATCACTCAAAATGTTTAAATATTGTTTGCTTTATTTATTTTTCTCGACTGTTGATATTTGAAAAATTCCGTTAGAACTTTACATTTGAAATCAAACTTGAATATTTTAACTTTATCAATTTATTTTGAACATAACACAAAATCTTCACAACTGCAAAAGTTAAATAAGCGTTTAAGGGCAGAAAATCGAGTTTTGACTCACGACGTTTTAAAGCTCACGGATGAAAAACCCTTAACAGACATATTGAATATTTGGTAAATAGGTTTATTTTTTCAATTTTTCAATAATAAATGCAATTGGTCTGAACGACCAAAATATAAAATCTTTTAACAATCAATAAACTTTTAAAATCAAAATAAATGCATCAAGTTCCTGTGTACAAAAAAAACCTTTCTTCGCCCGTGAAGGAGCAAGAAAAAAATTATTCCGCGGTTTTTTTTATGCTAATAAAAACGAGGCAGGGTTTTCCAAGTGTTTCTTCCACAAGTTGACAAAAGAACTTATCGTAACTCCTGAAATTTTAAAAAAATAATTACAAAAATATAATAACAACAATCTTGAAACTTACCGTCAATGATTCTGTGATCTGCAGAAAAGCTTACATTCATAATGTGGGCTTTGACAATTTCTCCGTTTGAACCGAAACGTGGAAGAACATTTATTTTTCCAATAGCGCCAATGCAGACTTGTGGCAACATAATCACGGGATGTGTGTAGGTTCCTATGAATTTTTTTAATATCAATTTAAAATCGAAATAATTAAAATATTTATGTTTTTACCTCCGATCACACCAATATTGGATAGTGTAAAAGTTCCATCCGAAAAATCTTCAGGCGTCAAAGCTCCCTTAATACCCTTCTCATGAATGGTCATCAAGTCCTTGGAAATTTCTAAAATCGACTTCTCGTGAACGTTTTTGATATTGGGGACAACTAGACCCATCGAGGTATGAATTGCGATGGAAATGTTGTGATATGGTTTATAAATGATTGATTCATTTTCAACGTCCAACGAGCTGTTCAAAATGGGATATTTGTGAAGAGCAACACTAGCAGCTTTGATAAAGAACGGCATGTAAGTTAATTTGATTCCTTCCAGCTGTGCCTCGGCCTTCAAATCGTCACGAGTTTTAACCAGTTTGGTCATATCAACATCTTCCGAATAGGAAAAATGCGGGATCTGGAATCATCGGTCGAATTAGAGTTTGGTTTTCTTAAAAAATGAATTGTTACCGTCAAACTTTGCTGCATACTCTTGAACATGACTTTCGGGACTCCCTTCAATTTAACTATTTTATGAACGAGAGGAGAAGTGACAGTCCTGTTAGTTAAAGGTGGAGGGATTTCAAATTCGGATTTTTCTTTGGTTTCGTTCAAAGTCGGATGTGGTTTCTGTGTTCCTTTTGGTATTAAATTCAAATACTCCAATACGTCTCCTTTCAAAATACGATTGCCCTTGCCAGTAGCTTTGACCTTGCTTAAATCGACATTATTTTCTTTGGCAATTCTTCGAACACTCGGTATTGTCAAAATTTTCCTTGGCTCTTCATCGTCGGATGAGCTGCTGGAACTTCCCATATCCGATGAGGCTGATAGCAAATTAAAATTAATTGGCACCGCAGGCCTTGGTGAATAACTGTCTCTTTGTGACAAAGTTTTTTTTTTTCCACCACCATCAACATCAACATGAACCTCATCATCTTCTACATCATCGTCAACGTCAACATCAAAAAGAGGCTTTCCGACTAGAAAAACATTTTAATTATAAAACTGAAAAAAAAACTGATTGATCGATCTTACCTAAAGCGATGTCATCGATCGAATAATGCAGCTTTAGTATTCTGCCATCATAGCGAGAGGTGATTGTGACAGAAGCTTTATCTGATTGCACTTCGCAAATATTATCGAACTGACTAACGTTTTGTCCAGGCTCGACAAACCATTCTTTAACAGCAACCTCATGAATTCCCTCGCCAATGTCACTAGAAGTGAAAAGAGAGATATGACCATCCGCAGAAACTTACTAGCCATCGGCAATCGGCATGCAACAAGTGACAAATATATTTGTGTTATTACCTTAAATTAAAAGTCACAGACTTGTTTAAATTGCTCGTCGTTTGAAAGTTCCTTCCAATCTGAAAGTAAAATCATCATGTGTTCGCCGATATCAGTGACGTCAATAATTGCTTGCGAGCATAATATTTTTTTTACCGATAAGCGATGTATGCTGCCGAAAAGCAATTTACGCTGCCTCAAGACGTTGCGAATTATTTGCGCCATTTAACTTAAATTAAATTGAACAACTTAAAAAGAATGGAAGAAAAAATTAAAAAATTAAAAAACAAGATTTCCCGTTTTCGATCACGGGCACTTTCTGCGGTTTTTTATTTTTCCAAGTCGCAAACCACAAACTCATCGAAAAGTGGAAAACAACAACAATTAAAAATTATAAGATAAAAAATGGGAAATACGGAATCAACTCCAACTAAAACACAAGAACCAGCGACAGCGACTAAGGAGAAGCCTAAGTGTAAAGCTTGTTGCGCTTGTCCTGAAACGAAAAAGATTCGAGACGAATGGTAAGTTCATACCAATTTAAATGCTTATGGCATTGTTTCATTGATTTCTTCGAAACAGTGTTCTGCAGAACGGCGAAGAGAATTGCGGAGATGTCATAGCCAATCACATCAAATGCATGAGAGACTTGGGGTTCAAGATATAAAAATATTTATTAGCCAGTAATGTTCATCGGTACCAACAAATAAGATTGAACATTGAAGGTCAATGTAAATAGATGAAATAAAATGAAATAGTTATTAGCGAACATTTTTTTTATTACATTAAGAATCTTTCGCTATGCAATCATCTTTGAATAAATTTATTGTTTCTGCTAAATACACCAAAATCAATTTAAGCTGTCGCTTGAGCTTTCTTGACTGCAGCAACGCATTTTGCCATCGTTGGTGAAGCTCTCGAGATGGAATCGGTCATAAAGAAGTCTAACAATGATTTCTGCTTAATATCAACATCACCTTGGAAGGAAGCGGCGTTTGACTAAAAAGAGAAAACATGAAAATTCATAAAATTGTGAGAGAAAAAGAAACAATCACCTTAACAAGTTGATCAGCCTGGGCGTAGAAATTGTTTTCCTCGCGATGTCCATAACGAACCAAGTGTGGAGCGACATCTTCCAATCTGTTTCTCAACTCATCCAGAGTGTCATATGGCAATGTAGCGCCGACAACTTCCGAGAGAGCTCGGATGATTTTCCAATCTTCACGAGCCATTCCTGGGGGAGTGACAGCAACGAGTGTCTGTTGTGCACGTCCTTCAGTGTTTACATATGTTCCTTGCTTCTCGGTATAAGCAGCGCCGGGTAGAATTGCATGAGCAAGCTGTGCTCCGTGGTCTCCATGATGTCCTTGATAGATGACAAAGCAATCTTTCGGTATATTCTCTTTGTTAATAATTCCGCTATCAGCGCCAAGAAGGAAGAGAACTTTAGGTCCAGCCGACATGACTTCTTCTACACCAGCTTTGTAACCAACATCCAAAGCTGCAACTTGTGAGGCATTAGTCTGCAAGACGTTCCATACCTTCCAGCCTTTTTCTTCTGGCTTAAGAGTTTGCGCAAACGACTGAAGAGAAGACAAGAAGGCTTTTCCATCATTGCGTGATAGAGCATTTGCTCCAACGATAATTAATGGACGCTTAGCGCTTTGCAAACGTTTAGCAAATGGATGATTTCCAGAAGCAATTTCTTGAATGGTTGAAGAACTTGTTCCAAGATGTTCATAGTTGTAAGATAAGTCGACTTTTGGTCCAATCAAAGCAATATCTTGCTCATTGTGGACGTATCCTTTGCGCAATCTTGTATTCAATAACGGAGCTTCATATCGGGGATTGGTTCCAACAAGCAATACCAAATCGGCTTCCTCAACTGAAGCAATCGATGAATTTAGCAAATAATTTGATCTTAAGTCTGTTCCAGAAGTACCGTCAGCTGTTGGGAACTTCTGCTCGGTGCAGAGAAGCTCAGAACCTAATCGGTTGAGCATATCTTTGACAGCAATCAGTTGTTCTGCATCGACTAAGCTTCCAGCAACGGCTGCAATTTTGTCCTTAGGTGCATTTTTTATTGCTTGAGCGACAGTAATCAATGCAGATTCCCATTCAACGGCCTCTAATTCTCCATCTGGCTTGCGGAGCATTGGTGTTATCAAACGTTGTCTCTTAAGTCCATCGCAAGCGAAACGTGATTTATCTGAAAGCCATTCTTCGTTGATATCTTCATTTTCGCGAGGTAAGATCCTCAAAACTTCTCCAGTGCGAGTGCTAACAACAATGTTACTGCCCAGAGCATCGAGTACGTCAATGCTGTCAACTTTTCTGACCTCCCATGGACGAGCGGCGAAGCTGAATGGTTTGTTTGTTAATGCGCCAACAGGACATAAATCAATTACGTTTCCAGACAATTCAGTGAGGAAGAGCTTTTCGACATATGTTCCAACTTGCATGTCGTTTCCACGTCCCGTAGTTCCAAAATCGTCAACGCCAGCAACTTCTGAGGCGAAACGAATGCAACGAGTGCAATGAATACAACGTGTCATAATAGTTTTCACCAATGGTCCGATGTCTTTGTCTTCAACGGCTCGTTTGCCAGCGTGATTGATGTCAGTGAAACGAGAACGGTCTGATCCGAAGGCCATAGCTTGATCCTGGAGATCACATTCACCGCCCTGATCACAAATTGGACAATCCAGCGGGTGATTAGCAAGAAGAAACTCCATTACTCCCTCACGAGCTTTACGGGTCATATCTGAATTGGTTTTAATTCTCCATCCTTTCATCACTGGCATGGCACATGCAGCAACTGGTTTGGGGCTTTTTTCGACTTCAACCAAGCACATACGACAGTTTCCAGCGACTGCCAATCGTTCATGATAACAGAATCGAGGAATTTCAACGCCAACTAATGCAGCAGCCTAAAAGATATAATTGTTAAATATCTGGTAAATATCAATAATATTTTCTTACTTGCAAAACAGTTGTTCCCGGTGCTACTAATACCGGCTGATCATCAATGAAAACCTCAATTTTCTCTGGCGCTTTCGCTGGAGCATTTGATTGCGCTCTACTTGCAGAAGTTGTGAATAAAAGTCCAGCTCTTGATTGTGATTGTGTCAGGCTAATGGCCCGAGTCAATGGAGCACGAAACATCTTTCACTAAAACAAGATATTAAAGTACTTCTTCAAAAATCAATTATTGATGGCGACGTGAAAAAAAATTATTATCTAACATGATTCTGTTTGAAACAAAATAAGAATTGATTAAAATTTACGTAGTTTCATTAATCCTTCTTCTCGTATGAATAAAGTCAAAGCGAGATAACTAGTTTACAGAGGTATCTACTTATTTCAGCATTTATTAATTAGAAAGTACCTTTTAACACCGATTAAAAATTAAATTTGCCTGTTTGTTTTGGGAAATTTCCAAACACTTGCACTCCCTTTCTTAACGTGCTGCCGCCTGTTGGCGAAAGAAGTTATGGGACAAGGAAAATGAGAGGGTCGTTTGAAAAGTTGGATGAAGAAATACTTCTCGTCTTTTTATGTTATACGTTCAAGATCTCTTTAGATAAATCGATGTGAGTTTCATACTTAACATCGCTTGTAAAGTATGATCACGAAAAAATCCTACACATTCGAAGCAAAATAATTTTTTTCTTTAAATTTATTTGGTGATCTTGAAAAAGCCGTTTTAATGTTGTTTTGTAGGTGCAGACAATTTGGTTCAAAACATTAAAAAGCTTTAATAAAACTGATCGAATTCCATTTGATATTCTGATTGAACGAAAGCTTTGCCAAAAGTTAAAGGGAGAATGCGATCTCTGCTTTTGTTCGCTCAATCCCGAATCGATGTCTGACTGCGACAAGATAAATTCGTTGATAAATTGTTCATGGAAAAGGTTCATTATTTTGAATTCAATTATGATAGACTGACGGATAGACGAATGGAACAATTAGTATCAAAACATCTAATGGATTTTATCATGCGTATAAAAACCCCTTTAAATAGTAAAAGTCATCAATCGGTTGGCAGTTCATTGTCTGCGTCCGACCAGACAAGAAGTTTTACCAGTAAGCTCCCCCCGTTTAAATAATAAATAATGATAAATCCGGTTAATTCAAAGTTTCTGTGATAGCAAATATTTCACAACCGATGGAATTCCGAAAGATGAAATTGGTCGAACTCTAAAAGAAAACTAAATTGAATAAAATTCAAACAAAGCTATCGATCTGAATTTAAATTATTAATAAATTGCAAGTAGTAAGTCGAGCGTTTTCCTTTTTCGATCACCCCCGCTTTTTAACGGAAGGAAAAAGAAGGAAATGGGTCAATGTGTGCATGTGTAAAGAAAATGTTTGGAGGAAAAGTGAAGCATATTAGTGCAATGTGATTTTAAATTTATTATAAACATGTGGCTTTAGAGAAACTTTGATTTTTATTAAATTCTTTCCATTCGCACATTTCACAGTTCGGAGTTCAAATTATTGATTTCTCACCCTATCAGGAGACATCAACAATCACTTATATTGCCCACGAAGAAATCGATAACTACTATTTAGGTTTTAGAGTCGTCATCAAACACAATGTGTGAGTGATTCAGAGTGCGACGAAAAGGCTTTTGATCTAACGTTCTCCACGTTATTCTAATGTCTCAAAAAACATAAAAGGTTGTTTAATAAATTAAAAGTTCTCAATGTATCCGCTGTATATAATATTTAATGATTCTGCAGAAGCTTCATGATCCTGTGAAACTTCTACGGAAGCGATTGAGTGCGCTCATATGGTGTAAGATAAAATTCATTTGAATTATACATATATAAACCGTTCCAACTAATTATAATTCCCTTCTGCTAGCGGCCGTTGTCGAACCACGTTTTTTCTCAACGAGCAGTGTTGTGATGTGAGTTTCCTCGTATTTCATTATCATTAGGAAGATCTCAATAACATTTTATTCAGGAAACGGAAAAAGTTGATTTGTTTTCTTCTCAACCTCTCAACGAGCAAGACTCTTTCGCAAATGTCTGTCGTCGCGAGTCCAACTGCGTGGAGACAGATTCAATTTGCCAAAATAACAGGTGCACCACAACAGGTGAGAAAATATTTAAATACAGTTTTAAAGACGTGATAACGATTTTGAATAAATTCCAGTTGCTACGCAAACTGATTCATTAGCAGCAGTTCAAATCATACACAGCAGTGATGAAAGCACATTATGTACGCTTAAATTGCAATAGATATAAACTTTATTCTTAAAGTTTGAAAGTTCATTGTTTTCATCATTTTAGTTGGTGATTCATATGGATCTGAAAGACCTTCATTATATCAAAGTGGTTTCTGTCAATATCATGAGGGATTCTACGAGCGAAATAGAGTTTGTAAGGCTGAAGATGGGTACTTTTGACAAATTTCGGTCGCATATTCCAGCATAAAACAATTTTAATTCATTTTAGATCTTCCCATGATTCTCGATGCGTTTCTGATTCATTCTACCTGCCAAACATGAGAGCATGCATCAAGTGTAATTGTAAATATTTCAGTCCTTTCGAATCTAAAGTAACAATAAAATTTCAGGTGCAAGCAGTATTCACTCGCAACCTCGCCGGTACACTTATGGAGCTGCATTTTGTCCCACAATGCTATCTAGACCACCTTGTCGTTGCCATGAACAAACTTATTATAATGAAAATATCGAATTAGTTGAAATGAATAAGGGACTTGGAAATTTCTGCGTGGAGGATAGTAAGATCGTAAACACTTTTTGCACTGATCAAAGCACTTGTGAATGCAAATCGAACTCTGCTCCACAAGATAGCGAAGGAGGAGAGAGTCCACCTGTAGAAGTGGAATTTGTTGATGAGACTTCGCCAGCGATACTCAAACATCTCGGCCGCCGCAATGATGACTTCGTTGGGATAAATAGCACCTGCTTAGAAAAAGGTAAAACTTTTCAAGAAAGATTTTTGATTTTTGGTTTACGAAAATAATTTTTCCACAGCGAGAAAATATGATGATACTTGCGAAGAGACCGACCAATGTGCACCACTACTTGGTGATGAAAATTCTGGCAAGAAAGGTTGAATCTATTAACATTCCACCGCTCTGAGTATTAAGAAAATTTATTTCCAGAACTTGGACAATGCAGCAAAACCGGAGAAGGCGATGACGATCATGAAACAGCAGATGGAGACCGAAGCGGAGTTTGCCAGTGCAAGTTTGATCATTCTGCGAACAACAGTCAGAATCAATCTGTGCGTCCGAAAGAAAAAAGTTTGTCCACTCATTTTGCCCCTGTAACCTGATAATTCTAATTCAACATTTCAGATTCTTCCAAAGGAACCAATCAGTTGAAGATTATCACTCTGACTTTAATTTTTTCTGCAGTTGTTATAACTTTTTCAGCTCTAAAAGACGCCTACTATCCTTGACAGAAGACAATTTCTCGAGAAATTTAATATTGAAAAACAATTTGTAAAGCACTTTCACTTCAGTCAGCAAATGTGTCGATTTTTCAAAATATGTATATTTATAACTTCATCAATAAAGAATAAAGGTTCTGCAGACCATTGACGTTAAGTTTTTTAAATAATTTCTTTTCTTTCAATTGATTTGGTGGTCTTGAAAAAGACCGTTTTAATGTTGTTTTGTTGGAGTTCGATAATTTGATTAAAAACATTAAAAAGTTTTAACCGAATATATCGAATTCCATATATTGTTGCGATCGAACGAAAGCTCTTTCAGTTTCAAGGTCTGAGCAATTAAGTATGATCGCGTCCTCCAGTCTGTCGAGCATGTCCTTGAAATCCATTCCTGGTATTGCACTGGTATTCAAGTAGGTTTGTACTCTTGCGCAAAGGGCATCAACGGGAACGACGTTATTGTGTACTGCCGGTCTTGGGAATACCAGATGAAGACAATTGTCGAACATGAAATTGGAAGTTGCAACTGCCGTGTGAATTGGTGCATTGTCGAGTACCACAAAGACTCTTTGCTGGCGGTTGAGTGGCACAGCAAACCGAGCCAACGCAGGAATCACAGCGAGATCAAACCAAGTAGTGATGTCGGCAGATGTCGGTTCAACCGAGGCGCGAAAGTAAAAATTGTCGAGGCGGTTTTGGCTTTGATTTTGCCAGAGCAAAATTGGCGGGATCACCGACTGTGACGAGCGTTGGCATTCGGTGAAGAAGTCTGGAGACGCAAAGTGTGCCGGCAACTGTGAAATGGATTTGAGATTCACAAATTGTTAAAACAAATCTGCAATGTTCATCGATTTAAAATCGTCAAATAAACTTGAAATAATTCTTTACGTAAATAAAGCAGAAAGTAACTTCATTTAATTTCGATTTGCATAAACTGAATGAAATTGTATGTTAAATGTCGATCTTTTTACGATTTATTTGAAATTAAAATGTATAGAATTCAGTCTAGAGGATTCATTTGCGATGATGCGAGTGACAGTGGCGTCACGTCTAAAACTATTAACCTCGAGATCGTTTGAGCTTTTGCACCAGAACTGATGGAAATTGAACTTTATCTTTGATTCCTTTTGAAATTTTCTCTAAAGAACCGAAATGAATAAAACATACACCGACTCGTTTCACACCGAGCGCAAAATGTTTCTTGCATAATCTTTAAATAAATTTTTGTTTAAATTATGAGCGCTTCAAGTCTTTAATCGCATGAGAAAATATTTGACACAACTGATTCAAATAAAAATTGTTTCTTCTCACAGTCGAAGTTGCCGCTTAAGAAATATAGTTTTTAGCATGAAATATTATTTTTAAGACCGCCGCTGTTAAAGGCACTGAGTAATTCCCATCTCCGAAAAACTTCACAACAGCTACGGGCCCCATTTTGGGGCCTGATGGGGCCCGTTGGGACCCGGGGAAGGATAAAAATCCCATAACAGAAATTTCAATTTTTGAATATTGGGGCCCCTTGTTATATAATACCCGAACATGCTGTGATTAATAGCTAGAAGGGCTCCGCCAGGAGACCTTCGGCTATTTGTCTCGGCATGGAGGGACTCTAGTTATATAATACCCGAACATGCTGTGACTAATAGCTAGAAGGGCTCCGCGAGGAGACCTTCGGCTATTTGTCTCGGCATGGAGGGACTCTAGCTATTTTAAATTTACGATACCTGCGTAAGCCCATATTTAGTATAAAAACAGGGCCTCCGAAGGAGGCCCAAACGATTTCTTACTAGTTTGATCCCATTTGATGAATATTAAATCTCTTTTATAATTAATTTGGGTTGGGCCCCAAAATTTTCAAAAAAAAATTCCAGTAAATAAATCCTGTAATTTTTAAAACTTCATATGGAAAACTTCATAAAAATGGGGCCCGTAGCTGTTGTGAAGTTTTTCGGAGATGGGAATTAGCAAGTGTTAAAGGCAATGAATATTATTTCATTTATTCATTTAATGCAATGAATATTAGAGCAAAAAATGTAAGATCAAACGATATATAACTTGGAACGACAAGCCAATTTCAACCTTCTGTATTTAGTTGGGAAGGTTGAAATTGGCTTGTCGTTCCAAGTTATATTTCGTTTCATCTTATATTTTTTGCTCTATTCATTTATAATATTTCAATTTCTAATTTCCTCATCTGAATTTTCATCTAGGGAGTTAATAACGCTATTTTTCTTTCATCTTTTGATTTTGATTCCATTCCATGAGAAATAACTTACAATATCTAATCATGGCGCTTCTTAAGTAATCAATTCAAAAGGCTTCCTCCAAAGCGAAAAGTCGTAATAATAAAAAATTCTCATAACAATGGTTTATTCGCTTTTAGCCTAGCTAGAGTGTTAACGATGAAACGCTAATGGGATCTACTCAAATATTTCCTATGCCGTCAACTGTATTATAATAATAAACGAAAGCCGGCGAATGGAGAAACGACCGCAATGGAAATCGACGAGACTGAAATTAAAAATTGTTTTTAACGTGCAATTAATTTTTTCAAACGGCATAAAGCTTTGAACGAAAAAAAAATCGTAACTCATCGTAAGCTCTGGAAATATTTCTCTGCTTGAAATTGGAAAATTTTTGGACTGCAGAAGATTACGAAACGAAGTTCTCGGCATTTTGAAATGGAAGTTGTGTAGAGGAATCATTGTGTAGGATAGCAAGTAAGAAGCAAAGCAAGAAGCAAAACTCATTGATTCTTTGTTGAGGCTGAAAATATTATTTTAGCTCAAGATAATTAAATTTTGTCTTCCCATTGAATTTAATGATATTAAAATGTTGCGAATGCTTCAATTTCTGCTTAATAAGATTAAATTAGTTTGAAGTTCGTTGCTAATCCGATTTACTATAGATCTCACTTTTTAGGTTACCATCTCTGCCATCAATCAAACGCCAAGCAGAGAAATGGCAAAACACGACGAGGAGTCGTCGACGGATTCCTGCGATGAAAAGATCGAGGACAAAGTAGCTACGGGCTGCTCCCACATAAATCGTTCACTCGATACTTCTAAACTTCGTAAAGTCTTAAAGGCTGGTGGAGTTCAAAGAAAATGTTGCGAATGCGAGAAAGTTCCAAGCGATCCTGCAGCAACATCTGATGATATGTATGAGTATGATAACACTCTTTGGCTCTGTCTTCGCTGTGGATCACAATTGTGCGGTCGACGCATGAATCAACATGCACTTAATCATTATAATGTGAGTAAATTATTTTCCTCACTTCAAAGTCATCTCTCTAATAATTTTATTTTAATTTTAGACACCGCATAGCGACTCGCATGCATTAGTAGTGAACACAGCAACTTTTCAAGTATGGTGCTATTTGTGTGACGATGAAGTTGCTGAGGATTTGAGTAAGAAGCTGCTGGAATGTGTTCAGCTTGTTCGTAAAGAAGCTCAAAAGCCCGTATTGGATCAAGAATCTGCGGGAAACAAAGTTATGGCCGTACTGGAGACTATGAAACCACTGATGTCGCGAGAAATCAACATAACAGCTGACATTAAAATCAAAAAGCCATCGACATTGTCCACTAGCTACAGCGTTTCACATAAAACTGGAGAGAAATCCGAAGCCGAATCGTACAGATCGCTAGATCTATTGCCGAGAGTCAAGGGTCTCACAAACCTTGGCAACACATGCTTCTTCAACGCAATGATACAAAACCTGGCGCAAACACCGTTTCTGCTGGAGGAATTAAAAGAACTAGCTAACAGCGGAGAAAACTTTGAACTTCCAGGCGGAGTTATCAAAAACCCAGATGGAGAAGATATCGTAGCTCAGAAGATTAAAGGCGAACTGGCATCCTGGGGAAGTTTCACAGAAGCTCTCGCTGAAACACTTGAAGAATTGCAAACAAAATCGGGAGGAGTGTTCACTCCTCAAAAGCTTCTTCGACTGTTCACACAAAAGTGGACACAATTCGCTGGCGGTGACCAACACGATTCTCATGAAGCTCTTAGACATCTTCTGGAGAGTGTCAGAAGCGAGGACTTGCGACGCTTTCAAAGCGTAATACTCGAACATCTGGGATACAAGAAAATGGACAACGTTGACAATGAATTAAAGGCAAAAATAAAGTTCTACGGGAACCAAGCATCAGAGCGAATTCTTCGTCCAGAACCTGTTTTTCGCGGCTTCCTTGTTTCAACGCTCACATGTC
Organism: Smittia aterrima; assembly: GCA_033063855.1. Lineage (NCBI taxonomy): Eukaryota > Metazoa > Arthropoda > Insecta > Diptera > Chironomidae > Smittia > Smittia aterrima. Next base: position 20,224,862 of record CP093831.1, read on the forward strand.
AAGAGTGCAATAATATTTCACCAAGACAGGTAAAAATTAGTTTGACTCTTTTAAAATTAAATAAATTAATTGTTTTTAATGTTTTAGGAAACTTTTCTTGACATTTCACTTCCTGTAACTACTGATCGAGTTCACCCGCCAGCGCGTAGAAAGACCAGCCCAGAACCACAACCACTGGGACCAACAAAGTCACAAGTCAAGAAAGAAAAACGTGCCGAACGTAAAGCTAAGCGAACAGCAAAAAATGCGTCGCGAAAACATGTCCAATCGTCTTCGAATGCTGTCGATGACTCTATAGATGAGGAAATTAAAGAAGCTTCTTCACCAATGAGCGAATCAGATGCAGATGTCGAGGATAGCATAACCGATGAGCCAACACCAAGATTATATGATGCTAATGGAAATCCAGAGCTTAAATCACCACAGACTCCTGAGAAGAAAGATGACATGCCTGAAAATCCATATAAAAGCGAGGAAGTGGATAGCAATTATATGTATGAGGCAACTGTAAGCACTGTAGGAATCGCTAGTCTTGCCACGAGCATTTCAAAGGCTAAAATCGACGAAGGAGTTGAAGATGAAAAGCAGAAAGCGATCAAATGTCAACAAATGTTGCGTCAACAACAAAATCGTACACGACAAATATCTCACGCAGATTGGAGCAATACGCTTGGTCCAAGATATCAATGTCCAGAAGGAGAGTTGTCGGTTCAATCGTGCCTAAACCACTTCATGAGTGTTGAATATATGATGGGCAACAACAAAGTAGGATGCGAAGCATGCACTGAGCGGATCAATGGAAAAGATGGCAAAACCATTTATACGAATGCTACAAAGCAGTTCCTGATATCGAGCCCTCCAGCTGTGCTCATATTGCATTTAAAGCGGTTCCAAGTCGGCATGCGCTCAATGTTTCGAAAAATAACAAAACATGTGGAGTTCCAGACAACCCTGGATCTTGCACCATTCTGCGCTTCTAAAGTAAAAATGTTAAGTCACGTCAGACGTCACCAAAAGAAGCTTCTTTACTCGCTCTATGGCATCGTTGAGCATTCAGGATCAATGCATGGTAAGACGAAATATTTGAACAAAACTCTTCATTCTCATTTAATTGAAATAATTTATTTAGGAGGACATTATGTAGCTTACGTTAAAGTTCGCTCCAAATTGAGCAAGGAAGATCCGAGATGGAAATATTTGCCAAAGGGAACGAAATCTGAATTAGATCAAATTGATGAGCAAAAGATGGAACTTGAGAAACAAGCTGAGAAAGTAAAGAAACGGCAGACATCTACTACCAAGGACAGCGACGACTCAATGACAAGTGCTTCCACGTCATCATCAGATGAGGAAGAAAACGCTGTTGGAGGATCTGACGAACCCAGTCAAGAACCTCCTCCCGGAAAATGGTATTTAATTTTGTCTATTCCAAAGATAGAAAATAATTATCATACTTTGTGTTTCAGGTATTATGTCTCTGATAGTCATGTACGCGAGATTAGTGAAGAAAGTGTTCTAAAAGCTCAAGCTTACATCCTATTTTACGAAAGAATATTTTAGTTCCATCTTTCGCTCTGAGGAAATCGCTTCGATGCTCACTAAGCTTCCTCTTTTGTTGTCTTCTTTTTTCTCAATATTTCATTATTCAAAATGCTTTATCTGACAGACCTTATACTTGCATAATTTGTCAGAGAAGATAAGCTTTAAAATTGTTGCATTTCGAAGTGTTTTGAGAATCTAAATAAAGTGATACAGAAGTTTTTGGGTCTGTTGCAAATGGTAGTTTTCGAAAAACATTAAGCTTCCTTTCATGCCAGAAGTTGTCGATTGATAAAGATTAAAAGGGATCAAATCCTTTGTCTTTGTAAGAGGGAAATTAGCCAAACTGGTCAAACTCCATTAGCCTAAGTTTATTGCAGTCTGCAGTTGTTGTTTTCAAATTTACGACGTTCATCCATTTTCAAGAGCGTCTCTCGTTCATCTTGAGGCTTTCAGTCATATTCGTCACTTCTTGTCGTGAATCGTTAAGCTGTTCAATTGTGGTATATGTTTTTACCAAACAATTGCTGGTGTTATTTATTCCACAAAATATGAATGGAATAATTTCTCGTAGTTTTAATTTCATTTTCCACAAAACTCAGTTTTGTTTATCATGAAAAGCAGCAAAAGTTTTTCTTCAAAATTAATTTGAGTTTGATTTGTTTGTTTCATTATAATTGCTGCTGTGATCTTTTAGAAATCACTGATAGTCTCCGTCAAGGAGAAGTTTTAATGAGTTTGATAGTTCTTCTCTTTTGTCAAACATGTCCATAGAGAAGAGATTTAATTCTATTTACAGACAGAAGCTCTTCAATAATGCACTGTTTATAAGACAATTTTCCGATCGCATAACATCCTCGGATCGTAAATGGTTTTATTGTCAATATTTCTCTGATGTTGGCAATCTTCATGTTTGCAGTGAGCAACAATATCCCCGCCACGAGCATGTAAAGCCAATAGGAACTCAGCAGAACAAATGCAGCTCAATTTTCAATTTAGACGGATTGAGTAAGCGATTCGATAACGTTTGTTGAATGTTCCGAGAATGACGATTGTTTGATTTTAATTTCAAGCATAAAAATCGATTGATGGTTGTCAACAAAATGTGGTTTCATAGAATATCATCCTATCATCCTAATTGAATCGAGATAACTGAAGAAAAAGTTTCTATCGATTTTTTGAACTTTTCAACTTACTAATGATTGCAAGGTTTGAAAATTTCAACATGATGGAATTTATTTGGTAGATACGCGGAAAGTTTCTCTATCAGGTGTGCTGTTTGCATGTGCCACGAGCAAATTACGAGATTTAAAAAAGCTCTGAAATATCCGATAAAAATGTAACTTCTTCGACCATGAAGATAAAGTTAAAAAACATCATGAAAGCTTTAATGCATTAAGCAGCTTTCAACAACTTTGAACGTCCGAGACTCGGACTCCGAGTTCAAGAAAAATGTTTCTTTCTGATAAAATCACGTAGCAAGTGAATAAATTTTTTAAAGCTGAAAAGTTCAATTTTTCCAAATCTGAATGAAATAGAGAACATGCTCCTCTAATAATGAAAATTTCAAAATGTCAAAAATTCTATTCATTAGAGTAACAAATTTCTATTAATTTTTTGTATTTCCAAGAATAAATAACTTTGAAGAACTAAATTAATAAATTTTGAAAAAATCCAGACAGGACTTTTCTTCTTGTTCTAAATAGAATTCTGCTTCTCTCTTTTTCATCAGTTGTCTCTTTGAGCAGGTTTTTCACTTTGGTCATTTGGACAGTCCTCGTGCAAAGTGCAAAGAAAGAATATTTCAGTTTCTAAAGAAAACCGGAAATCAGGCAAAATGGATGCAGGAAAAGCTTTTCAAACGACTGTCATAAGTTGTGTAAAAGAAGAGATCATCGAAGAGTCGAAATTCTTGTGGACGATTGAAAACGCAAATAAGATAACCAAAGATGTTGTTTCTGAAAAGATCAAGTTCAAGTTCATCGACGCTGAGTGGTAAGAATTCTTTTCTGTTTACTCACGAAGTAACTAATCTTTATCTCAAACAGGTGGATGACACTTAGCAAGAATCCTGGAATAGGTGAAAACGCAATGAGCGCTAAAGTTGTCATTTCTCCATTGTCAGGCCGAGTTGGCGCCGAGTATGTCAATACCACAGAGGAACTTCATCGTGTTAAGAAAGACTACGAACAACTTAAGCTCAGATTCTCTGAAGTTTTTCAAGAAATTCAAGAGAAGGCTCCGATTATTCAACGAACTGAGATTGAGTTGGAGAAGGCAACTGAAGTGAACAGCGAGCTCAACAACCAGCTTGATAATATGATTCGTGAACGCGTAGAAATTCGTCAACATTCAGATGAGCTAACGATGAAAGTCAAGAGTCTTGAGAGTCAGACGAAGGAATTACTTCGTGATCGTCAAGACTTAAGTCGTCAAGTCTGTCACTTGCTGCAAATCATTGAACAAGCTCGTGGCGGCCAAGGACCATCTCGTGATGATTCAATCACTTCTGACATGAGTGGTAACGAAGTAATTAGCAAGAGACTTGTAACATTCGGAGACATCTTAGAACTTCAGCACAACAATACGCAACTTCTTGCTCTTGTACGCGATTTAACAGCAAAGATCGAAGAGATGGATGAGCTGAAGTGTCACATGGATCAAGCGACCTACGAGGCAAAGATTGAGATTTACACCAGACGTCTTCAAGAAATGCAAGAGAACATGGAGCTTCAGACTCGTATGATGGAGAAATGCATTTCACAACGTGAGCATTACAAGGAGTTATACAATGACTTATCGAAGAAAGTTCGCTCTTGCTTCGAATGCGATTTGTGTTCGAAGAAATTTAAGCTCAAGGATTCCTTAGAAATACACATGACCTCTCACATGCGAGTGACACCGAATATGCGTTCTCTAATTTTTTGGGCTGCCGTGGAAGATTCAGAAGCTTCATTGATGTCTTCAAGTTATGCTAAAGCCTGAAAGAATGATAAATATTGATTTTTTTTTGTTCATATTCAATAAACTTGTAAATGTTGTTAAAATATTAATTTTATTAAAACAATTCTGAAACTGGAAACCACTCGTCTACGATATATTGAATCATCTTAATTAAAAGTTTTCATTTTTTGATGTTAGCAACTTTAAATGCTTTAAATAGTTTTGAAGTTATGTAGGATATTTTATTTCATTACAATTAGGGAATTTTTCTATTCGCTACTAATTTTGCTCAAAATATCCATATAGTACTCTCCATACACGGCATAATTGTAATAAGTCACTCGTTTAAACGCATTACCCAGGGCTTCTAGCTCGACAACAAAATCGGTGAATCCTGGAGGTGGAGGAATTCCACTGTTAGATCTTAGAACCAGCTGAATATAAGTTGTCAATCTCTTCCACATCAAAGCTCGGACAGGTGATGTTTCAGCGGAGGCGATTTTCATAATATGGTTCTTTAGGCTGTTTATTGTCTCTTCATCAAAAGGCTTTTGATGCAGTTCTTCCAAACGTTTGTCGCAAACACTCTTCACTTGTACCCAGACACTTGCAAGAGCTAATAAAAAAGGAAAATCTTTTAAATTTCGGTTCTCAATTAACGAATGCAATAACTTACCATCTTCTAATTCCTTTTCTGTGTTCACGTTCTGAAGGATTATTTCGATTTCCTTGGCGAGATTTTTCTTGAATTCTGCTGATGACTGCGCAATCACGGGAAGGCCACAAATAATGGCATGAGAAGATGCTGCAGCGCACACACGTAATGCACGACCTTGAAGTGCGACAATACGGTCTTGATCCATCGAGAAGAATTCGGGAAAAGCATCTTCCTTTTTCCAGCAAAGCAATTCCATATATGCCTTAAAAATCGTGTCCTTTGGATTTGGACTTGCGACTGTTGAAGATGATGCCTCTGTCTCCGTTTTTATAGGAAGATGACGTTTCAGCCAAGCTTCTGTGGCAGGGAATCCTTCGCGATAATATTCCAAATACTCTTTGAATTTCTGCTTTTCATAAGATACTGAATTCGCAATGACTTCACTACGAGCAGCGTTCAAAAAGCAATTAGCCATGTCGAGTTTCATCAATGAAAGTGTTTCGAGAATCCCGCGAAACAGATCAACGATGTCGTCTATTTCTCTTAATTTAGCAACTGCTTCATCACGGATAGGTGCGCAGGCAAGCGACATCACATGAACAATAAAATTGGAATATGCTTTAAAATCAAGAGTTCCTTGTTCTGCTTGCTGACGAATCTATATGAAAATATAACATTAAAATAAAACTTTTGTCTCAAAAGAAAATGATAATTACCAAGTCCTCATCGAGCCATTCGTTGATTCTGACCATCGTTTTCTGATTATTTTCCAATAATATCGCTTGAAAGGCTTCTTTAATATCACCGAGCAAAACTAAAGCGTGGTCGTACACTGGAGGATCTGATTCAAGTTGAGTACGCAAAATATTCCAGAATGCTTTGTGAATAGTTTCTTTCACAACCTTTTCTATCGAATTCGCAGGTGGATCATACGCTTCAAGCTTAAAGTCAGAATTGACGGCAATTTCATGAGCTAAAGCCATGTTCTTAATATTCTTCACACAGTCTTGGACTTCATCAAGCGTCAATATTTTAGGAGGCGAGTTTGGAGTTCCGGGCAGCACAAAACGAGGTCCCGATCTGTAGGAAAGCAAAAACGTTGCGAAATATGAATTGATTAAGTAATCAGATATAACATTCACCTGTCTGAACTTTCACTTTCTGTTCGAATGCGAACTGGATCGTTTAAGTTTTCTGGAGCTGATGAGCATGACGAAGTTCCTGGAATTTCTTTCGCTTCCGACCTACATTGAATAAAGCAACATTATATATTATGTAAACATGAAATTTAGACTTTAGTTTTTTTCCATACCTTGAAATTGAATCACTCGGCATCTTACGATTCGTACTTTACACAATTTTACAATGCGTTCGGCTCCTCCGAAGAAAATGACGAAATATTTGGCTCAAAACCAATTTTTTTCAAACTAAAATTTTGGTTGGCGCTCTTTTCTCGTTAGCGAACTGAGATTTTGCAACTGAAAATATGTAAGTAAGCAGGTCAGTTCGATGAAAACGAATTTCTATGTTTATTGTGGCTTTTGTTAATGTTACGCGAAGGTCGAAGCTTGAATATTTTGTTGCGCAAATCGTATTTTTTCTGTTTTCAAATTTTTCCACTTTCTTAATTTCGTGTTATATGGCACATGATTTTTGATATCAACAGTCACATAAGATATTGTCAATCAGATCAGATTATATCAATTTTAAATGAAAATCACTCAAATCGTTTAATAACAAAGAACAAAGAACTTTGGTAAAACCGTTTTACTAAAACGCAATAGAACTAATTTGCTGGTCACTTCAATAACTTTTAATTATGATTATTCTCTGCAAAATTACCTTTAATTTCGATTAAGCACACTGCAATCTTCTTTAAAACTCTAAAGTGGTTGAATTTATTTTTCTTCGAAAAGACGAGTTGTTTCTAGAAACTCCGAGAAGGAAATGTAATTTTCTGTGTTTTGCTTGAAATGTTTTGAATGTTCAGTACGCAAAGCAACTTCAGCCTTCGGCCGATGTAACATCACGCACCCCCATCGTTATTGCTTCGCAAGCATTTATTAGTCTCGTTTCATAAGTTTATCACTTTGTCGCTGCATGGTGGCTACTATAAGGAGAAAGGTCCATCTATGTTGGATTATGTTGTCTGCCCAATGAACTGCTTAAGGCCAAGACAATTTAATAGAAAAAAACGTTTTGGCCCGAAATAGATTTCATGACAGCTGATCGAATGTTTCAATGTTTTGATGTTGCAAAACCGTTGGAAAACCAACGGATGAAAATCCCTACGAAACAGTACGAACTGCCGTTTTCGGTTTTGTTCAGCTTGTTGACATTGATTATTCGTTTTAGCTCGATGCATTTATGGCGAAACGCGGAAACGCGTTTAAATCGAACAAAGAAAGTTCATCGAAACATTGAGCCCGTTGCATTCTTAGTCTTTCTTTTAATTAGCAAAGGAATTATTCTTTGCTGCTTGAAGGTCTCTCTGCTCACGAGTCTCTTGATTGCGAGGTTGTCTGCCACTCGCTAGTCGTCACGAGTCTTCATCGGTCATTTCCGATGCATTTATGAGAAACAAAGTTAGCATTTTACTATTGCAATTCCAGTTGCTCTTGAATTTCTTTCCAAGTCCTCACACGCATGATCAAAGTTTGCAAACGATTGGAAAAATTTCTTGGATATTTCATTCAGTGTTCACAGAAACTTTCACACAAGTGACGTCTTTTCGGAGCTTTTAAGTTTTCTTATTTATAAATGTAAAAACAATATGTAACAAAATTAACATTGAAAAGTTCAGTCACTTAGTAACAACATATTCGTTCGATGACATCAAGGAAACTAGCTTAGCAAATGTAAGAAGGAAATTTTCCGACAAAATCAGGCTAGCGCCATTTTATTGAAGTATATTTTTTCGTAAACCAGATCTCTCGATCGAAACATAGAAGTTTATTGTCGATAGAAGTTTTCCTTTTACAAACGTTTTCAACTTAATTTATAAGATGACTTATAAATTTTATGATGAAAAGACGTGATTTTTGTCTTAAGTAAAGGCTAAGAAAAATCGATAAAATTTTTCTTGTAAGCAGCTCCTATCGAATGTCGAATGAAGGAAATCTAAATGTCTTAATAACTTTTAAACTTTTCTAAAGCTCAAGTGCTTCAAAGTCATTGCAATACAAGCTCATTGAAGCTCGCAACCATATATTGTGATAAGCATTTGGTAATTCGTTATTTAAATGCTTGGCTGAATACAAAACTGTATATTAAATAGTTTGATAAAAAAAAACAGCAACTTTCAAGTTGAAAGTAATTTCTGGTAATTACTTTGTAATTTTGCTTTGTCTTAAAAATTTTAACTAAAAAAACTAAGTTTTGCGCAACAAGTTTAATTGAAATGCTGAAACTAGTGGAAGCATTTTCTTTCCAACATATTTCCAATGTCGGCACATGTTGGAATTGTTGAAAAAGTATTTTATGGAACATTTTCATTTCAGATGCAAAAGATAACAAATTCTGCATTGGAATTAACAAAAAAATAAAAATCAGCAATAAATATTGAAAAACGCTAAATCTCTATGTGTGGTAGGTTCAAAGTGATAAAAATGGTTTGAATTGAATTCACAAGTTTTCTTCAATTTAATTTCAGTCAGTATCATAAATTAACAATTGAATCTAAATTTAAAAACAACAATGTCCGAGCAACAAAAGCAGGCGCTTTGTCCAAGACTAATTGATTATTTAGCTATTGTCGGAGCCAGATCGGGAACAGTCCAACGAACTTCAGGATCAAACAACAATCAACCGCCAGTTCAAGTAAGTTCAACTCTAAATCTTTAATCTTCTTTCTTATTTCATTATTAATTAATTCAATGTAGATTCCCGAGCTCCTAAGACGTTATCCACCTTCAGACCACAATGATTTCCCATTTCCGATTGATATGGTGTACTTCTGTCAGCCAGAAGGTTGCGTTAGTGGATCAAGACGTACAGGAGCAACTGCAGCGGTCCGCGATGCATCATCTTTTGTTTTTACATTGACAGACAAGGATTCGGGGAAAACGAGATACGGAATTTGCGTGAACTTCTATCGACCAGTTGAGAAGTCTACATTTGCTGCAAGTGGATTTTCTGGAAGTCGTAAGGCAAAATCTTCAAACTTGCGACGCGAATCATGGCGAAAAAGTATGGAGAAAAGTTCAGATTCAGCTTTCTCGAGCGATCATCGAAATTTAACCGTAACAGATTCTGATCGTGAACCGGAACAACCCGGACATTACTCCGCGCATTTTACTACTCCACGATTGGGTCTGATAGCTCCTGATTCCGAATCCGAACTCGGCAGTTGTTCACCATCGCCTCGAGCATCGAGAAAACCAAAAGCTCGCAACCATTCGTTAACATCGCTTTGCATCCTTTCACATCATCCGTTCTTATCGACCTTTCGTGAGTGTCTATTTATATTGAAAAAGCTTATCGACGCTTGCAATGAATCTTCATCGCCGAAGCGTTCGAAACAAACGGGAAGGTAAATATTTTATGATTCCCCATTACAAAAGTTCTTTATTTGACTTATTGTCTTTTTAAAGAGAATCAGTTTGGACTGTTTTGACCGGCTCGGCAACTGAGCAAACATCATCGATTGTTATTCATGATGTGAAAGAGATTGAAACATGGATATTACGATTGTTATCGGCACCTGTTCCAATCCCTAATTCAACGAGAGTTGAGGTTCGGATTGATTTTTTTGTAATTGAACCTTTTTGATGAAAGTAATTTTTTCAACAGGTTGAAGTGTTAAGCCCAACCGTTCATGAGCCTCTTTGTTTTGCACTTCCCGATCACACCAGATTTACTCTCGTTGATTTTCCACTTCATTTACCACTCGAATTATTAGGTAAGGGTTGACCCAAAATCATTGTTTAATTTATTGAATATAAATTTCATTTTTAGGTGTCGAGACATGTCTCAAAGTGTTGACGCTCATTTTGATGGAGAATAAAGTTTTATTTCAAAGTCGGGACTATAATGCTTTATCGATGAGTGTAATGGCTTTCGTAACAATGCTTTATCCTCTCGAATATATGTTTCCGGTGATCCCATTACTCCCAACATGTATGAGGTGAGTCAGCATGAAATTATTAGAATGTAGACAAGTTTTCAATAAATATTTTGCTTTTGCAGCTGCGCTGAGCAATTGCTTTTGGCCCCAACACCATTTGTTATTGGAGTTCCGACGTCATTTTTGATGTACAAAAAGAACTTCAGATTGCCGGATGATATTTGGATGGTCGATCTCGATTCGAACAAGTTAAAACCAGCGAGAGTTGATGCCGAGCTTCCAGCTCTGCCAGAACCAGAAGGAACAATTTTAAAAAATCATTTGAAGCAGGTAAGCTTTCAAAGAACACAATATCAGTCAGCTCGACAAATTCTATTATTTTTGTCGTATTTGTCTTGATTCATGCAAATCGATGTGTTATAAATGAAACGTCAGGTTAATTTAATTTAATTCCTATTTCTTTTCATCTATCTACAAACTTTGCTTTTAAACTTATTTCCTCATTGTCAAATCTTAAAATCTTCTTTCTCACTCTCTCGGTGTACGTTTGACATTTCGAAAGGCTATGAACCTCATGGAGTCTGCTGGAGCTGGTGTAAATATTTTGTTTTTGCTAATTTTCCTATCTCTTTAAAGTTTAATATTTTTGCACGAACGTTTTAAAATATTTGTTCATTTGATGTAATGTCAGAAGCTTAATCAATGGAAACATTAATCGAACATTTTTAAAACACTTTATTGAATTGTGGTCAACAAATTGTTGCTCATGGAACTTTATCTCCATTAAACATAAGCAATTGCAATTCAATTTACTGATTATGTTTTCACTGTAAAAGTTTTAAACTTTTTAAAGCAAAACTTCAACCAGTCAAAAATATTTTTTGGTAAATTTATGTAGAAACAATTTATTTTTACACATTGGTATTCAATGAGATTCTATCGTCTCTTAGGCTTTGAGTTCTATGACGCAAGTCCAAGCAGCAGCGAATCAACAGCTTTTACCATCAGCAAGAGATAGTCTTGGGAATATTACTGTTCAAAAGTAAAATGAAACTTATTTATGTCAAGAGAAATGTCTAATCGAAGATGTTTTCAGTGTTCCCTTTCAACCGAACTCAGCGAATTCGAGTCAAAGAAACTCTTTTTCCAATCCTTCAGTGGCTCATGGAAAACCTTCTCCGAATCAATCGTCTATGCAACCAAACGTAATTATTTTCGGACACGACGCAGATTCGGTTGATGTGGCCACGAGAGTTGCGATGGTTTGTGAAGAAAATCAATTATTCAGAAGGGTTTCATTAACAAATTATTTCGTTAAAGGTTCGGTTTTTCAACTCTCAAAATGTTTTGGCCAATTTCGCAGAGCATACAAGAACACTGCGACTGTAAGTTTACTGCTAATTCAATGATGGCTTCAACTAATTTCAATTAATTTATACAAGGTATCCAAGGCCAGTTGTGGCATTTCAAATCAACAGTTTCTTACGCTCGCGACCGAGAGCCTCGCTATTTTTGAATCGTTTTGCACGAACTCAAGCAGTCGAGTTCCTTGCTGAATGGTCGTTAACCCCAACAAACTTAGCGTTTCTTAGAGTTCAAACTGGAATGTTAGATCCCACGCAAGTTGGAGATAAAAGCAAATGGTTCGCTCATAACATGACTCCAATACGATTCTCTGTTTGGGATGACGGATCCTCACTGAATGGAGCTTTGAGAAGCTTTGTGAAAAGCTCAAAGAAACAGGAAAATACTGACGAGAGTGAATCAGATTCGGAAGGAGCAGAGAGCACTTCGTCTTCTTACTCTTCTCTGTCAGATTTCGTTTCGGAAATGGTTTCATCAGACCTGTCACCAAGTCTTCAAGAAATTTACAGTGGAACGACATACCATCATCATGTCATCAATCAATCGATCTCGTTGGTTGACGCAAAACTTGTCTATCGGCCACCAAGCAAACTTCAGTACCCAGAAGGCTATCAAGATCCGGTTAAGATTGAAGAAGATAATGAAGCAGAAGATTCGGTCGCATCAACATCGTCAAGCCGTTCTGATCTTAGCTCCCCAAGCTTTAATCGAGATTCAGAGTTCGAATTTAATCCCAAAACTCGAAGTGAAACTTTAACGACAAAAGAGAAAGATGAAATCGGAAGCTTCGAATCGGAAACCAACTCTGCAAATTCCGCTACTACGACGAAGACAACAATTAGAAAAACAGTTCCTCCTATCAGTCCAAATTTGAAGAGCAAAAATGTTGAAAATGTTTCACGAAGCTCCGCAGCTCATCCCTCGCTTGGGTCGGCAAACTCACAGCGACAAAGCTCTCAATCATCGTTATTCGAAAATTTTGCTTCTCATGCTAAAGAGTTGGTGAAGGAGACAACGAGACAGAGCAGTCAAGACGGACTGCTGGCACATGTTGATAAAGTAAGAACAAACCTCACAATAAAAGAAATTATATTAATTTTTCTGTGTTAGATTAAAGAAAATGCAAAATCGGATCTCGAACAGGTTCGTTATGCAACATTCTCCCAGCAATTTCAAAAGCAATTAAACATTTCTTAGAGCGTTGTAAAGAGATCTCATCTTATCATTAGAATTAATTTTAAGCAAACTTAGTTAATCAACTTTGAGAGTCCATCCTCCGAAATATCATAAATTTTTCTCTTTGGTCGATCGACTTTCTAACTCCTTGGCAAACTTAGCTAAAATAGATTTTTATTCATTTAAAAAAAACCAATTGAAGAGCATTTTTAAACTTAGAAATCATTTCTATTTTAGTTGACGATACAAGCAAAGAAGCAAGCAGAGGAAGCATCGAAGAAAGGCTTTGTGGCATCGAAAAACACTTTTGATGATTTAACCTACGTTGGAAAGTCCACGCTTGGTGATCTAACGAAGACAGCGAAAGAAGCTGCAAAGAAAGGACTTAATAAAAATGATTCTGGTGGTAATCAACAGTCTCCTTCACCACAATCAGCGGTTGCTACTTCTGCAGGCAATAAGGATTTCTTCTCATCAATAAGCAGTGACATGAACTCGATTGCAACTTCAACAACTTCAATGTTCTCGGGATTATTTGGAGATAAAAATAAGCAAAAACAACAATCACAACCACAGCAGCAAAGACCAAAGGAACAAACCAAATTATCGTTTGATCATTTCCCTGGACGAAGAACGATGCTTGCGCCGTCTCTGATTAAGCATTCGGGCCCAAAACAGACTCAGGAAGAATTACAGCGAATTCAAAACGCTGAGAGGTCCTCTTCAAATTCAGAAAATCAAGCATTTTTGAAAGATGTTGTTCATCAAGCTTTGAATGGAGAAGGTAAGAATTTTTTTGCACTTTATGAAAATCAATTCTTTCAATATTAATTCCAGGAGTCGGATGGTTAAAATATAATCGCTTGAAGAAATTGATGGAGGACGAATCTTATCGTATTCTCGTTCTGAGTAAGCTCAATAAAACTCTCGACAGAAAAATTGCTCCTGATGAAACGATAGATGACGTTTGTTTGCCGAAGCCCGTTTGGAAAGGAGTTTTAAAATGCTTGCAAGCGGTAACAGCTGGACTTGAGCAAACGTACTCAAACTTTGGACTCGGTGGAATGGCAAGCGTTTTCTCAATGATGGAAATTTCTCACACTCATTACTGGACGAAAGAGTTGCATGAGGGCGGTGACGTATCTGCTAGCATGTTGTCGAGTCAATCAGTGAGTCCAACTGGAAGCAAAGAAAATCTTAGATCAGGACCTCAGAGTCCAGCTGATCCCAGTTCAAGGAAGAACTCATTCAACGATCAACGGCGTCCCTCAGAACACGAAGCACAATCGACCAGCGACATGTTCAAAGATATGTTGAGTCAAAAAAGAAATGTGCTGATGAGTAAATTTACTTCATTTGAATCGGATGCTCTGTCAACCGCTAGCGATGTTCTTCCTCTTCAGTCTAGCAGTTCCATTCAGATTCCATCAATCTCGTGTCGCTCAACTGTCAGTGACACCGAATACGAAAATGTGCCAAAGCAATCAATTCAAAAAGACGGAAAACCTCGATCTGGCAGCATTTTCTCAGGAAAGTCATCATTGAGCGCTGGCTTCAGATACAAAGGTGGTCACTTGATCACATCTACGTCACCATCCCCCGATAATCCAAGAGTTTATATTTTCGAGGGACTTCTTGGTAAAGAGCGTTCACAACTTTGGGATCAAATGCAATTCTGGGAAGATGCTTTCCTTGATGTAATAAGTCACAGCACAATGATAAACAATTTAAACTAATAATTATAAAATTCTAGGCTGTCAGTCAAGAAAGGGACATGATCGGAATGGATCAAGGACCTGGAGAAATGATGGAACGTTACAAAACTCTCAGTGACTCAGAGAAGAAAAGGTTAGAGCATGACGAAGATCGTCTTCTGAGCACAATGCTTTACAATCTTATTGCCGAGCTCGTCATGTTGGGGGTGAAAAAGGAGGAAATTAGACGTAAATGTAGGCGCCTCCTTGGAAAGAGTCACATTGGCTTGGTGTATGCTCAAGAGTGTAATCAACTTTTAGACCAAATTAATAACCTGGTGAGTTTAATGAGGGTTCATAGTTACAATATATTTATACTCTCATATATATTTCTATTAGAATGGCAACGATATAGACCTGAAGCCACTTCAAAGTCGTTTGCTGCATCGACATAGCTTCACTGTTCATCAAGGAGTCGATATTTCTGGCCCGTTGAGGTTTATGGAAGTTCGAGATGATGGCTTGGTTCTTCGATCCGTAAATGGAGCTATAGTTGAAAGATGGTGGTTCGAACGATTAGTAAGTGATAATTAAATCCTCTTTCGAAATCCCTGAATAACTTTTGTTTTATCCAGGTTAATATGACTTATTCACCAAAGACTAAGGTTCTGTGCTTGTGGCGAAGGAATAACGAACAAACTCAACTTCACAAATATTATACTAGGTATAACTACTATAGCTAGATATAGCTACATATTATAAAATAATATTTATTATTATATTTTATACTTAGAAAATGTAAGGAGCTTTATAATTGTATAAAGGAAGCGATGGAAAGGAATGGCAGCAATGCAGGAGCAGCCCCAGAACTAGGTGAAACAAATTGAGAAACACAATTTTTCAAAAAGAAACTGACTAAACTCTAATGATTTTCTTGTGAAACAGGAGGAGAGTTTCCTGTTCAAGATTGCAACACTGGTGAAGGAGGTTTGTTATTTCTCTAAAATTATATAAAATTTACATCAATTGACGACCTTAAATCTTATCAAACTAAATCTCCTTTTACAGGTCTATTACAAGTTTGTCTTGAAGGCGTTGGATTACTATTTGCAACCAGCAAGGTAAAATCAAATTTTAAATTCTTTCAATTATGTTTATTTATAATCAAATGTTTTAACATTTATTGCAAACTTTTTGCAATTCAAAAACGAAACCAGAATTATTTTTATGTTGCTTCAAATCTGTTGCCGACTTCTCTTGTAATAAATTCTTGAAATATATTTCATCAAGAGAAATAGCAACGCATTACAACTCGTTATGGCTACGTTCAAAAGCGCGAAAATATTTTTTATTCTTTATTTTTTGAGAAATGTAAGAAGGACTATCTCAGAATGTAATTTAGGACTCACACTACACTCTACTTAAAAAAAAATATCTCCTCATTATGTCGGAGCTCAAAGACTGCAAGTTCTATGAGTTGCTACGTGGCCATAGTTCCTAGAAAACCCGAAAAATATTGACATACATTTCAATTAAAAAACTTAATAAATGTTAATGATAAGAATATTTTTACGCATGCTTATTTAGAACAAAACCAAACGTGGTCGATTTGGATAACTATTCTATTTTCTATCAAGACAGATTCTCAAGTTCAAAGTGTATGAAAGAGAATAGTGAATCCTTTGTCCCGAAGAGTGTTTTTATAATCATTAAACTATGATTTATTTACTTTTTAAGTTTTCAATTTTTTTGCCCATGAAGTGAAAATATTAAAAACTTAATGTTCATAGAGAAACTTCTTCAAATATCTTTTTCCTACATTTTCCTTGAGAGTATTCGCATGATTTATCATTACAATTAATTGAATTCTTTTCATATCAATTATCTAAATCACAAAAAATTCGTGAGATGGTCCTAAAAACATTTTTCGGTTTTCGCTCTTTTTCAGTTAACGAACTAATTGTAATCTAATGATTCAAGTTTCTAAAGAAATACCTTTTATTCCTTTCATTCGCGGATCGCTGCGGCAACTAATTGCTATTTGTAAAATTCTATAAATTTCTGTGGATCGGACAAATATTACAAAAACAAAAACCTTTGTCTACCAAATCGAATAAAAATGTAAAAATCTTTGACTTGATAAAATCAGGATTTCGAGGTATAGAATAATTTAATTTTCTACTTAAATTGTACACACTAATCTAGTTTAATTACACAAACCACAAACGAGACAAACACGTTCTTTATAAACTTCTGTAGATTTTATTGTTTTTATATGAACCCGTCGTTGTTTGATAGCAAGCATAAAATAGTTCAACTTTGAATACTCATGCGTTCTCATGAGCTTTCTTACTTTTACTTATAAGACTTTAGAGTTTCTTACAAAACTTCAAATTGACCGATAACTCGTCAATCTGATTTAATGATCATTAGTTTTAATGTTTTTTTCTTCTGTACAAAGAAACAATCAATTAAACTAGAAACTAGCTAAACAATTAGTCGATTTGCTTTAAACTTCTGTTTGGAAATTAGAAATGTGTTAGAAACGATGTATTAGAGAATTTTAGAAACCAAGCTGTTCTCTCTATCAACGGTGGCGCTTCCGAAGGTTCCAATGATGGAATCCTTCGTCCATCGAAATTTTATTATTTGTAGAAGGGTTTAAGCATGTTTTAGAGAGAAAAAAATTCAGCGTTTCCTCGAGCCAATATCTTTAATGATTTAGTTTACCATCTCACGAGTTCTAAGTAAAACTTTGAATAATAAATTTGCGAATTTCTCAATTTCTTTTTATATTTGTTTCTATATCACTAAGGTTTAAGTTTATGCATGCTTGACGCTTCACTTCTCTATTTTATATTTCTTATGGATGGTTGAAGAATTTAATTTTAATAAAAGACACACTCGCTTCGATGTCTCACTTTGCACCGCAATTTTCACAGGCTTTTGAATGCACATTTTTTTTTGTTTAAATCTATACTGTGTTTAGTCGACTTCACACATATTTGCCTAGATTGAAAACGACGTGTTCCTCTTCATGAAATATTTATTAAAAATAATTTTTCATCGTTTCGTCTCTCTCGCGTAGTTTTTCGTGCGATTAGATCATATTAGAAAATGCTTCACCAAAAATGGAGTTTTCATTCTCGAGGAGTTCAGTAAGTTTAAAATTTCCGCATATTTCAAGATATTTGCTAATTTTTCTTCAATTCTCAGATCCAAAGTCAAGGCAAATCATTCAGAGAAAGTTTAAATCGCCATTGGTAAGTTTTGTTGATGTCGATTTCATTAAAATATTTCTTTTACTTGTGCTTGCTTCTTTCAATTCCTTATATAGTTTAAACGCCTTTATTTATAAAGTTATTAATTGATTTTTTTAAATCCTATTTAGGGAAAAGAACAAGAAATTACTTTATGTATACACAGATTGTTCACATTGATTGTTGCACTTGAGGTTAACCAGAGTCCTAAGAAATTTATTGAAAATTTCTCGGGTAATTCTTGAAATCACTCTCAAGAAAAACACTTATCTGCATGCAACAATTTCGATGTCTTTTAGCTTTCAATGTTTCTGTAAGTTAAAAAAGGTTTTTTCTTCAAATGTAAATTCCTTAGAGAAATCCATTTTCTCAAAATTTGTTCGTCGATTGGCCAACTAATTCTCATTGAATTCTAAGGAACTCGTACGAGAAAAAATCTTCCAGAGCGTTCAAACTCGAACTTTAATTATCTAGTTTATTTGTTTCTTTTCTAAATGTTTCTAAACTTAAAAAAATTAAGTTTTCAAAAGCAGCTTTCAAAGTGACTGACAAACATTATTTTTCAACAGGCCGATCAGATCTGCTATTCAGTTTTGTGCGTGTTTTCGTACGTAGCTGCCGGCAGCGATCATAAAAAGCAGCAGAATAAATACACAGCCCAAATTCAACAACAGTTCCAGCAAACACCAACTCCAAAAATTCATCAGACGCACTTGCCTCAGCAATCGACCACGAAACTGCAGACAGTTATCAGTAAACCTGTTCCTGTGCAACCTATTCAAGTTCCTTTGCAACAAGTTGATCAACAAGCTCCACAAAAAACTGTTCCAGTTGTTCCTCCTAGAAAGCTATCGTCAACAGTTTCTTCGCCCAGTGAACCTCCGAGCATTAAACCACCCCAGCTCGTTGAGGGTATAAAAAGAACTCAATCTGTCAAGACGCGCGGTGCGCCTCCACCTCTACCACCAAGACGTTCAGATTCGGTTCAGCATCAGACAATATCACCGCAGCAAACGCGTCCAGTAAGAAGGCAAAGCACTATAAACTCATCAATGCCGACATGTGTCCCGCAGCCTCCGTAAGTTTTTTAAAATTAAACTTTTAAATTACTAACAAAAAATATTGTGAACAGGCCTGAGTTCTACATTCCGCAACGCCGTGGTTCTATAACTAGACAGCAGAGCTCTTCTTCCACAACTGCTTCATCAACGAAATTATCAAAATATTAGAGAAAATTAATTACAAAATTTATTTAAAAAAAATGTTAATGTATATCAAACAAAGTTCTTAGTTAAATCAAAACATGTCAAGTCCTTGATTTGAGTTACAAAGCCTTAAAGCAAATGTTATGATTTGAGACAAAATTGATTTAATATCTATTTTATCAATCTTGTAACTTTATAAAATATGTTGATTCCTTTGCCCCACGGGTTCTACACACACACACACACAAATATCTGCAAGTTTAATCTAACGGTGCCCAAACCTGAGACAAATCGAAAGTTAATGGATTATAACTAAAGAAAGAAATAAAGAAATCTATCTATCTATAGAAAAAAGAAATACCAATTCATTCTAGACTTTCAGAACAGGATTTCAGATTCAATAAAAAAAAGGTCTTATGCTAATTCTCTCTTGAGATTATTTAGATGAACTTGATTGACACATTTTAAGGCAATAAAATTTTCATGCTGTCCTTTCTTTTCGAAGTTTATCTGAAATCTAGAAGTTAACTCTTTCTATTCCCAGTTATCTGTTATGTTTCACTCTTGATCGATCAAACAATTTACAAAACTCGTTGCAAATAATTCCAATATTGTAAACCTCAAATGAAATTATTATTTTCTCGTATCTCTTAAGTCGAGCATCTAAAAATTTCATTTTAATAGAATTTCATATTTCCTCGTTGCTTTCTCGTCGGTTGCGTTGTGTGTTATGTTCGAAAATTAAATTTGCTGAAACAATCTTCCATCTCTGGTGGCTTCAAGACTGATTTGATTTGTTTTATTCGACGTGATTACAAAATTACAAAATTATTCTTCTGGAAATAATAGTGTTAGCAAGTTAAAAGTAAAAATATTCAAATATTTTGTTAGATTTTTTTCGTGATGTTACAAAGCAAAACAAATTAATCAAATTTTGCTTATTCAGGAATTGAAAACTTTCGTTACCTCAAATTTCTGATAACTACAAGGCATAAATAATAGAGTTTTATTAGTGTTAGCTAATTTTGAAGACGCCTCGAAAATAGCATTTTAGGATCCTGCGAATGTCACGCCTTTAAAAAGATGTTTGATATAAACAAAAAGAAGGTAGAAAAGTTCACAAATGCTACCCGGAAATTGTCAGTCATAAATCAAATGTATTCTGAGAGATTTTTCTCAATTCCAAACATGCACCGGATGCGTTTTGTTTCTCTCCTATTTCTTTCTAGTCACGACTTCAATCAATACTCTCAATACCTTTAATGATTGAACCTACCACCTACTGACAAAATAAATTAAACACTTTAATATTAACAATTCAAGCGATGTCAATTACCAAACTTGATACTTGATGAAGTATGATATGGTAATGAAACGGATTTGCTTTATTTGGATAGACTTTAAAGCTTAAAAGAGAGAGAGAGAGAAACATATCCTTCTCGGCATATGTAAAACGTTTGAATTTTATTTTTCTACATTGATGATGAAACTCTAACTTTGATGACATTGTAGATTCGTGAGACTGCCATCAAAACTAGAAACTAGGTTTAAATGTCGGAGAATAACTAATGAAAAATAGATGATGCACAATTCGAGAAATTTTTCAAATGGTACCAAGTTGTTATGGAATGAGGAATGCTTTAATGAAGCTTTGCGCTGCGGAGGCCTGCAGAGTAAAATTTAATCTTGAATTTCCAAAACATTTCACATTGGTCAGCGGATGCTTTTTTCATAGTTAGTGAGAAATTTTCGTTCTGACTCTTGTTCATACAATGCTCATTTGCAACGTGATGTGGATTTAGCTAAGGTCAGCTTATTAAGACGTGTCAAGACACATTTGCAATGATTCATGATGAAGCCTCTTGATTCAGCAGTTAATTATCTTCCTAACTGAATAATCCCAGACTCATGTTTGAATAAACTAAATCTTCCATGATAGTTACCACGAGTTTGTACTTCCGTTGAGTTCCATATCTAAAGTGAAAAGTGCAATTCGCTAAAAGTTTTATTTTAATGACTAATTAATATTCACTATTTCGATCGAATCTTGACTCCGCTACCGGTTTATGTCCGTTTCATTCACAAAAAGGGGAAATTGGAAATGCAAGGGAAACCCGAAAAATCATCAGATCCATGTAGGTTTCATCATTGTTCAGAAATCACTTAGGAAATGTAATATAAATATAAATATCCTCCTGTTTTGCGATTTGCGATCATACGCAACGATATCGCAAGGCCAGACAAAAATTGATAATGAATTTTCGCATGAGCTTAAGTAAATTTGAATTGTAAATTAATAAATGATGTAATGAAGATATGTTTACAACCTTGTTAACACACTCTTCTCTCAAAAGGTAAATTACAGAAAAGGGCTTTGGAAAAATATATTTCGAACGTTCAAATAAAATCTAATGGAGAACAGGACTTGCACCGGTCGCTATTTAATTGAAGGACTTTAAAGTTCGATCAATGCAGTCGTTTCATAGAATTTGATGTCAATTCGATTGAAACGAATTCCTATGCAAATGAAAATATGTAATGCAATTTGCGTTTTAGTTCGAACGAAACCGTTTACCTAAAAGTTTATATCGATATTCGCATGTTATCCAACAAAATTCAATCCATTCATAATTATATTGATTTTTAACTGCGAGCCACGATACACATTTCTCGTAAATGGAGATTGACAACTCCTCTGCTTCACGGCGTTATAAAGTTGGCTTATCCCATCATCTTCCTACGGGAGATTGCCATTTTAAAGAATTTGATTTGATCAACATTTTTTAGAATCATTTTGGTCTATAAAATTCACGTCCGGGTATTCAGCAAAGGTCGCATTGTGAGTATATGCACATCTCATTTAGTTTTCATTGAGGAGGAGGTTAATAATATTTAAATCGCTAGAGGCTTTCTCATACATTTTTCAATACGAATGAAATGCACTTTTATCGAAATATTTTAGTCCTGAAATTAATTTAATTTACCAAAATGTTTTCTCACCGTGGATTACACAATTTTATTCTTTGATAATTATCTCTAGTGGAGATTCCCTTGAAACTTTTCAATCTTCTACTTATATCCTTAAAAATATTCCTTTAAAACTTCAATGACATTTGATTTGCCTTTTTGTTAAAACTTTTTTAAGTTAAAAGTTTAAAATTGGAGCTTATGAAAAGATTTATTGAGAGTTGATACAATCGAGTTTAAAGTTTTATTAGAACTGAAAAGGAACTCGAAAGAAAAGATTGCAAAACGACTGACGGAAGAAGTGCTGATAAGAGGCTTCACAACAAACTACCTTCGCCAACTCGATCCCTTTCGCAATTACGAATCCCCAAAGAACTTGTTTCTGACACTGATTTGTCTCAAAGCTCGTCGAATCTTTTTTCTTTCTTATTGCAGGCCTGGGAAATGACTGAGTAGCTTAGGGAATTTCGGAAGCTAACCCGAATTTCTTCGAATAATTTCATAGTCAACAATCTTACTTTTAAATAAAGAAACATAAATTTTTCTCATGCGAACCGATAATTATCTTCAATAAACTTTAATTTGTTGATTCGTTTGGAAATATTTTAATCGCAATATAATTGGTCACTTTTGCTTATGAATGCAGGAGAACAACGCTTTTACTTCATAAATCATTTTGAGATTGACGGAGTCGTGTTGATGAAAATCGAGAAAACTGAAATGCAATGAAATTTTAACCACTCGATGATGTCGTTCGGTCTATGTCGTTCGCAATGTTGGACTGCTACGAACCGTTTATTTCGTTGCAATCAAATTAGATTTTATTGGAGAAAATAGATTCGTTTTTTTTATTTACGCCTTCAACATAACATCCGAACACCTGATATTGAGTAATAAAGCTCTCGTAAAATTGAATGACACAGAACTATTGCACTGAACAACCTAAACTGTGGTCTCTCTGTTTTTTTCTGAGAATCTAAGGCCTCGTAAGCGAATAAAAGTGATTTTGTATCACAATTATGTGCTTTCAAGTTAAGAGCTCATAAAAATGTAATCGAAAAATTAGGAGAAACTTTGGTTCAGAAGGATTCATGTTCAATGCAAAGGAATTCGAGATTGAAGATACGAGAAGTCGGAATTTAAAAGCATAATCCATAATCAGCTTTGAAATCTTCTAAGCGTTATATTTTTAAATCTCAAGAAAAAAACTAGAGATATTTAAATTTTTTCAAATTTATGAGTTGTTTCAAAAAAGAACATAATAAAGTTTTGAAGTTTTCCTCGAGAGCGGGAATTGATTTATTGATAAAGCCACTTTTGCTTGGGCATAGACTCATAAATAACTTCAATGATGGTTTTCCGAAGCGTCTTTTTCGCTCATGCATCCACGGCAAAGACTTTCCTTTAAAGATTAACCGGTTAGCCACTTGTGCAAAATTTCCCGAAATATTATTTGCAAATATTTCTTTTTTTTGTTTCAATACAAACATTGCTCTGGTCACACTTCTGTAAGGATTGAAATATAAAAGTGACGGAATAAAAACTCTGCCGCAGTCCGTTTGAAACTCAAATAATAAATGTTTTTATTGCACTTGAATCGTAGCGGACAAATAAACGCAAAATTATATTTTCGTCGTTAAAATGCAGTCGTTTAATTGCTTTCCTTGCACTTTTTAATAAAAACTTCATGATGAGCTTTCGGATAAATGAATATGCTGTCATATGGAGCGCGCTATGAGAAATTCATTTCAAGAGCATGAGATTTCAGAGGTTCCTGGTAACCTTTGTTGTTCAACTTCAAACAAAACAACATTCATTCGAATCACACTAGACAATTTCAAGAGATGTCTTATTAGATTTAGCGAAAAATTGTTGTTTTCGACCACTTCAACATTTAGTAAATATCATTTCAAAAGAAAAATACCTATACAAACTATTTTTCGTTATTTTGCTATGCTGAAAGTTTAATTTTGTCTAAAAGCTATGTAACAAAAGCAGCTGGTCAACAGAAAGTCTGAAGGGAGCGAAGGAGCGAACAATGAACAATTCAGGCTATCAATAAAAAGGAATCTTTTAAAGAAAAATGCATTTTTAAAATTAAAAGCTTTTCAATTTGAGATCGAATTGTGTAATCCAGTTATTGTCGTAAAGCAGAAAATACTTAAATTCAGTTTTAAAATCGCATGCACGATTTGAATAAATTCCAGAAAAATTTCACTTTCATAAGTTGGAAGTTGCAAACCATCTGTTGCCATTTATTTTGTCTTGACAATTGCGGTTTGTGTGTTTGTGTGACCGGATCCCTCTGCCGAAATTACAGACGAATAAGCTAGTGTGGTCAACAGAAGCAAGAGAGACTTTTTCTCTGGGACAGAAATCCGACAAAATTAATTTCGATTTCGACCAAATCACTAAATTTTCGTAGAATTTAAATTTAAATTCTAATAAATCTCCTCGCTCAAAACCATTGCTTTGCAAATACCTTTTCATTGTTGACAATCCTCTTCAGCAAAAAATCTATCAACAAACCGCATGTGACTCTAGTCAAAAACACAAATATTTAGTTTCTTTCATCTTGAATTACTTCAAGTTCTTAATTCTACAACCGAGAGTAAAGCATTTGTTGCATTCCGGCTTTGTTAACAGCAGACAAAGTAAAAGCTTTCAGATTGATGTGCTCCATCATTTATTCTCATTTAAAAACATAGAATGACCATACTCTTGATTAAAAACATTTTTTTTACGAATTTTATCATTAGAAAATTAAACGAGACAAACGGATGTGTGGAAAAAGAACTCCTTTTTGGTTTGTGAATGTGGATTCTAATTAAAACAGAGCTCTCAACAGCATTAATTTTTAATAATTATTAACGTGAAACAAACGAGTAACAGTAAACAAAAATAAAACAACGATTTGGATAATTTTTTTCTTATGAAGCCGGATTTCCTCTCAGATATTTATCCTCTCCTGCAAATTATTATTGCACACAATACTTTACAAGTTTGCTAAAGAAAATAATTTCTTTTCTATATCAGAAAAATATAATTTCAGCCTAATGTCTTTTTAATGAAACTAAATGTGAAATGAAACCAAAGGTGCAAATCAATGTTAAAAGGTTCATCCATCAAGTCGAGACTAAGAACGTTAATCGAGTTCATCAGCGAAAACCCTCTGAGAAAATTCGAGACTTTAATTAGATTGACCCAAACCGTGAAGCTACAAATATTCAATAATTTCCATTCAAAAAAAAAGAAAACAAACTTTTTATGGTTGAGCATTTGTTTCGGTGTTAAACAGTACAAGTCGCTTTTTAAATGAGAAATCTGTTCCTTTATCTTCTCTCTCACTTGCTTTGACCTCTTCGCCAACAAATGATCCTTTTCAAAAGACTCATTACCGGCGTTTCAGTCCAGAAAAAGAATTAAGAAAAATTGCTTCTCGAGAGTAAACGCGCTTAATGCTTCTTGATGAAAGGATTTGAAAAAAATCTCTGTTTCAAACGAAAAAATATCCTGCTCGCAGCTTTCCGGTACAAATTATTATTAATTTCCTATTATCATTCATTTTCGCGCACTGAAAGAGCTTTCTTCGCAATAAAGAGGCAATGAAACAATTGAAAGAAAGAAAAGAAGTATCCATTTCAACACGTAAAATAATTTCTATTGTTTTCAATTACAACGCCTCTCGCCTAACCAACTTTGGCTCGCTGGCTAATAATTCCTCTCCTCGAGGCAATTATTGTTTAGATAACGGTAGTAGCTGAGTAACAAAGGAATCCGCTCGATATTGCATAGCACGATATTCTTTGTTTGTACATTTGTATGTTGAACGAATTTCGATGTCGTTATTCTGTTGGATGTTTGAGCTTGATGTATTTGATTTCCTTCGATGTCTGTCTGTTTAACGCTCGTAAAACACTGGAGACAATAATTAGGTCCATTAAATCAAAATTAAATTTGGCAAACTATTTACTTGAGAATTTTACGATCTTCACGTCTAATGGACCGTTAGCACACACATTTCTTTTTCCGAACGTTCGATATTCGATTGTGCAATAAGGAATTTCGTGTTTTGTTTCAGGGATTTTCGTCATCTCTAGTGGGCCAATCGAGGGCTTCACTATTCAAGTCACGTCACCATTTTCAACGCATATTATCCAACTCATCTTCGTCCTCATTGATGTACAAATTTTATAGCTTCTCGTCGTGTTTATTCTCCCTTTCTCTCTGATTTGGATGGACAAGAATCTTTCTTGATTTTTAGTGAATCGTAGAGAGTAAAACTATTCATCTGTTATGTCCATCACGATTGGAGATCTACTCAATTACGATTCTAAATTAAAGACACATGACATTTGTTGGACTTATTTGATAAAGTTTATTTATACAACTCTTGTTTTTGGAAATCATCGTGATCAAACATTTAAACATAGTCAAACAAAAATCATCTGATATCATTTAACATTTTTTTCTTGTTTTAGAATAGAAATATAATAAGAATGATTAGGAAATTTGTAACTGTAAAGTTAAAGTTGATCGACCTAGCATCCGAATATTCTTCACAGTGGCGCATCTCGGGCTCTTCGCAGTGAAGCTTTGAATGGACAAGTTTATTGCTTTTGTTAATTTTCAAAGTATTTACCTTAAAAAAAAATTCACTTACGCGGATAAGGGACGACAACATTTTATCCAAGAAGTTTCTTGTAAATTCGGCTGTCTCGGCTCCACACGCTCTAGCCACCGCGCTTTCACTGCACTTCATGTATTCTTGGAAAAATAATTATTTAAAAATCTTTTACCGTGTTCCATAAGATTTAAATCGGTCCTTACCTTGGAAGGCACAGCAAACAGTTTTTATTTGAACTTCACTTTGTATA
This sequence comes from Smittia aterrima, assembly GCA_033063855.1. Classification (NCBI taxonomy): domain Eukaryota; kingdom Metazoa; phylum Arthropoda; class Insecta; order Diptera; family Chironomidae; genus Smittia; species Smittia aterrima. Next base: position 20,251,611 of record CP093831.1, read on the forward strand.
GAACTATTCGTTGTTGTTGTTTCTTGAGGATTGTAATTTGATTGACCTGGTTGTTGTTGCCTCTTCATTACGCTGATTTCCACGATGTTCAACGGAATTGAAGTTGTAGTTGTTGTAGGTGGCATGGTTGAAACATCTGTTGGTTTTTGTTGAATTGTTTTCATTGTGCTCTTGTAAGTCTCGGCGCACTTTTCGTATTCGTTCTTGACTTTTCTCATGCACGGGGCGTAGCGGAGAAAATCTGTCAGGGAAATTACGAATATTCTCAAAAAGTTCAAGACGAAGCGAATGTATGAAAAAGCAATCATAAGAGAATCATGGATCAAATACAATTTCACAGAATTGTTTATAATCAAATTAAAAATCAACGTACGTGCCTGCTTGATAGGATCCTTCCGAGCAGAGATCTTTTATCATTTCAAAACTTGCAGAGTATAGCTTGCTGAAGTGAGCCCGCTCTTGTTGGCTTAAGCAGCGTCTTGTATAGCTTCTGATGCATTCTAATCCAGTATGCAGATCTCTAATAACAAAAAAATAGAAAAAATTACAAAATTCGATTTGTATCCTTCAAGATTTCCACTCGTGATTCCTTTTTTATTTCAAAAGAAAATAATAATTTCCTCTTCAAGCAATTCCTTGCTACGACGTTAATTTTATTATTTTAGGAAATAACTAATTATGAAGTTTTAACAGTGAAAATGTCTTCATAATTCTGTTTCACACCAAATAATTTAATTTTCCTTGAAACCCTAATCTAATTTACAAATTGTTCCCATACCTCTTGAAGAAGTTAAGATTCTCTCTCAACGTCGAAGAAGAAAAATTGAAATTGAAAAATCATTGAGAAGCAAAACTTTCTTGAGGATGAAAACATCAGGAAAAATTAAATTTGAAAACTTTTTTTTTCAGTTTTCTTATTCTCGATCTCTTCTGTTTCTCTCATCTATTTACAAAATATTTTCATACATGACTTTAAAATCTTCTTAAATCATTACTCACGGACAAACTCTATCAAGCTCTTCTTTGTTATCAACGAAATTGAACTCTGATGTTGCTGTCAGCGCTCGAATTTGTTTTGAACAATGTATTAGTTCCTCTTGCCCACAAGGCATTGCTTTTGAGGGAACCTCATTGGCAATTATACATTTGCAGAAAACATAAACTAGAAAATAAAATATTAATCATTTGAATATTTTCCAATTTATTGTTTTCGCAAACGAACCTGCCACTAAGAATTGAAACTCTTTCATTATTTTGCGATAGTTTCGCTTGCACTTCAATAAAACTTTTCTTAACTTATTCTTATAAACATTAATGATGTCGGAAAATTTAATAATTAATTGAAACTTTAAAACTTTAAATTAAATTAATTAATTGTTTTTAACTCCACACGTGAAACTTTCGCTATGATTTTATGATTTAGCTGAGCTTCTGTATCTTATGGATGTTGAAGAGCAACTGAAAAGTCGTTTGCTGCTTCAATGTGCTTTAGTCGAGTGAAAGTATACAACAAAAGCTCGCTGCGCTCTCTCTTAACAATCGAGAGAGGGAAAACTTCTGTGAAACTCACAATATGCATTTCCACTCAGAGAATGACAAAAGAGAAAAATGTTTTAAATTCGACATGGACAATCGACTTTTTTTTTACAATCGAAACGGAAATTATTATTTGATCATCCTGAAATGTTGGGTGTTGTTTTTATCATATTTTAATTGAATGTGAGGTTTAAATATCAAGTTTGATTTTCAGATTGATTTTGTAATTTAATCAGGTTAAGCATTACCTTGCAAATTATAAAAGTAAGGTTTTATCAATTACTTTCTCAAAACAAAACGATAAATAGTTCAAATTATTTTATTTCCGTGAAAAACATCAAAGCTCAATCAAAATCTCGTTTCTATGATCAGGAGAAATAAACTTTAAAACTTTTGGGTTCATTAAGAGCAAACAAAGTTTTCATCGTACATTTGTTTTCGAATAGAATTTTCTATAATCAAAAGTGTGAATAAGGAAATTCCGGATAAAGTTTCGTTTGAAGCTACAAAAATTTCGCAATTTTGCATAAATTTTTATTCTTTTTCTTTCATTGTTTGACTTTTTGAGTTTTTACAAATTGCATTTCTCTTTCAACTGACAATGACCGACTGGTGCATATTTACAAACGCATTTGAGACAGTCACTTTCCTTAATAACTTCGCCGATTTTGAATCTTTCTTCATTAAAAAAGCAAGAATTTTCTTTTAATAAATTAGAATTTTCTTGTACTGAACGTTTCACGATTTTAGATCCATCATCATGCTCTTCAGACACAGTGAAGGTAACGAATTCAACTTTTTGTTCAACTTGTGGAATTGGAGTTGTAGTTGTTAACTCGGGAGCTTTCGTAGCGGCTTCTGCGTCTGCAAGGAATTCCTTCAATGTTGTAAGAAGTTTTTCAAAAGCCGTTGGGAAAACGTTCTCATTGTATGATGGTTCAGTTGGAGCTAGACTACTCGAAGAAGAAGAAGAAGTCTCAGCAATTGTTGAAGTTTCAGTTTTTGTTGTTTCAATTAGCGATTCTTCCGTTGCAGTTGACGGTGTTTCAACAGTTGTAGTTGCTTCATGCTCCAATATTTTGCTAGTAGTAGAAATGATTTGTGTAGCAGTTGTTGATTCCACTGATGTCGTAGTCTGTTCATTTTTTTCTTCTGAAATGATTTGTGCAGATGATGTCATATCTAAAGGAAGCATTGTAGTTTCTGGTTGGTCCAAGACTTTCAATAATTCTTTCAAAGCCTCAGTGGTAAGCATAGCTGTTGAACTTTCAATGGCAATAGTCGAAGCTTTCATTAATGCTGTTGTTGTTGTATCAATGTGGCTCGGAATTTCAGTAACGCCTTCCATTTCTTTGATTTCCACATCGTGCTTTGAGGTTTGAGTCTAATGAATTCAATAATTTTATAGTTAGAAAGAAATATATCTTGTTTAAATTGTACTTCAAAGAGTTATCTAAAGGGAATGAATTTTTGTGAGAAATTCTATTAACGGTCCTTCCCTTAATTTTTCTCTGTCAACCTCCATCTCTCCACCACCCACAATGAGTTATCACGCCATAAAATATTAGAAAATTTTCTCCTAATTTAAAGAAAAAGGAAGGTCCGATAGAATCTGATACTTTGATTAAATTTAAAAATCTTCTTATTTTCTTGGAAGTTCTTAAGTAACGATTATCGTAAATACCTCTAATTTCTTTGAGTCAGCTGACTCTGTTGTTGTCAAAATTTCAGTTGATGTAGCGTGTTCAATGATAGATTCAGACGCTGTGGAGACAAATGATGATGTTGTAATAGGCTTAGTAACTTCTTCAGTAGTTGAAGTAATAATTTCTGAGTGCGGTGTGGTCACTTCAGTTGTTGATGATGTAGATAAGGAGGACTCGATGATGGATTTTGTTGTTTCTATTTGAAAAACTGAAACAGCTGCAGGCATCGAAATGTCAACAATTATTGCTTGCTGCTCAACTGGCTTTGCAGTAGAATCATTTAAATCGATTAAAGACTTTATTTCCGTTCGAAGATTCTCCTCTAACTTGATTTCAGTCGGAACCAAGATTTCAGGGAGTGAGACTGAGGTCGATTCGATTGGAGCTGAAGTAGTTTGAACTGTTGATGTTTGAACGGTTGTTGTTGCTTGTGTCGATGTGGAGACATCAAGCAAACCTTGTTCGTTTTGAAGCTTCACTTCCGACAAGTATTCTTCAAGATTTTTCGAAGGTGTCACAACGAAAACGTCCTGCTTTGAGGTTTGAGTCTCATCATCGCCGATAGATCTCTTAATGATTTTTTTGCCAACATTTGCTGCGATAAAAAAGATTCATTTGATTTATGATTTAAATGCATGAGAAGAGAATTGGAAAAATCGACACTCACGGCACTCCCAATCGACTGGACAACATTTTCCATTGAGGAAAACTGGCAAGCAACCACGTTGAACGAATGCTTTATATTTCAGGTCAATTTCACAATTCATCTATCGATAAAGAAATGTTTCAATGCTTTCTTGTTTTACTTAACAAAAGTTTCCTACCTTTCTACAGTCCTGCTTCTTGATGGGAGTCGGACATTCGAAGCGTTTGGCACAGCAAGACTTTGAGTCGAGAATGGCCTTACATCCAAGCTTTTGGTAAAGTATTTGTGGTTTGGGGCATAGCTCAACGTTACAGTCAATCGAAGCTAAAAAAATAATCAGCATAAATAAAACTTGTTTCACAATGACTCAGAAATGACTTTTTTAAAAACAAAACTAGTTTATGGATTTTTTTAGCAGAATTAAGGATCTCTATTGGTATTCGGCGATTCTTATGCAACATTTAAACAGAAAAAACCTCTCAAATCGGCATTTCACAATTTTTAAATTAACTTCTCAAAATCTTGACACTTTAGCGATAAGAGTTTGTGTTTGAACTTTAAATAAATTCAATGTCTCATTGAACAAGGTTTTCACTTTCACTTTTATTGCGAAAATTGTCAATTCTTTTTAGACAAGCATGTCGGAGTGATCTTTGTATCAATTTATACTTTATTTAGATTTCAGCCGAATTCCTACCTGACAGCACACCTGAGAGCAAAGCCAACACCGTAACCGAAAACTTCAAAAACATTTCTGAGAGTTTTTATTAACAATTGCAAGTTTAGACACCGTGGCGGGCAACAGTTCAAGCAGAAATGATCGAGAAACTGTAAAGATGAATTTTATTTCCAATGATTATCATAACCACACCAAAACTTGTTTGAAGGTCGCAAAATTTTTTTTTTGTGAATTCGGGTCCAGTTTTTAGTTTTCAGCTTTCGCTTTCATTCCTAACACTTCACGTGTTTCTCATTCCATTAAAAGTCGTCAGTCATGGGAAATATCTCTCTAGATCTATTATTAAGCTGAATTCATATTTTTTAAAAATATCGAGAAGATTCTATTCATCATTGGATTTGAAAATAAATGAATTTATTGGCACGAGTTGAGATCATAGCTCAAATTTTAAACTATTCTTCGCGCCGAAACAAAAATATTTTCCCATGTGCATATGTGATTGAACTCGAATTGAAATATTAAAATTCATATCGGGAAGGATTCGAGATGATAAATCTCTGAACTGAGACAAGAAGAAAGAGAAGAATTGTTATCATATTTCGTAAATTATGTGCATATTAAAAATATTAAACCTGACGAATCACACTCGCTTTGCATCATTACCCATTTAAACTCATGAACAAAAGAAACCAAATTAATCCCTTCCCCGAGCGCATCACTTTAGGCTTTAGAATAAAAGTTGGAAGTTACATTTATAATGACAGTTCCAACAATAAAAATTACATATCCTCGATGAGAACTTTTCATTGAGAAGGAACGGTGAGAGTTGAAAACCTCATTAGCTAAAACATTAATTGTAATAAAAACACTTCGAACTTCGAAATCATCTTGATCTGCAAATCTCTTACGTCTCCTCCAAAATCTCTTTGTTAGGAAAAAGTTGATTTGTTTTCTTCTCAACCTCTCTAAGTCATGTGTCATGTCAGCCAAGTCGACCGTGAGGTGAATTTTCATGAGATTTCTAATTTTCCACAGCTTTACTTGAATTTTGAATTGACAGTCGTTTGGGTGAGAAAAACATGTCACAGGGAAATTAAAATAACAGCCTAGCTACAGATGCAATGTAGAACAAACGAGGCGCCATAAAATGTTGCGGATTGGAAGGAGAAAAAAGTGAAAACTTTATTTTATTCATCCTTTTCCCACACTCCTTAACCCTTTAACAAAAATTAATTTGCTTTTTGTTTAATTACAGTATCAAGCTTTAGAGAGACAAAAAGAAGAAATTTTATGTTCTCACCAAATTTTCCAGGGATTTCGAATTTTTGACGAATAAGAGTTTAATGTATTTGCTTTTTGGGCTTAGCAAGCAATGAAGAATGAAGAGATTTGTGAGAGGCAGAGAAAGAAAAGCGGAAAAACTAACTGACTAACTGTGGTTCTTGTGGTTTTACCCTCCCCATATTATTATGCTAATAAAAATTTTAGCCATGCTTTAAACAAATTTTTTGTTTCTTCGTGAGGTGGTGAGTGTATATGATTCACATAATTAGACATATCTGTTAACAGCCAACTCTCTGAAAAGTTATGAGTCTCTTGGGCATATCACATTGTATGAGAGGATGTGAATCTTATTTTATGTTGTTGTATAGCATATTTATTTTTGTTGTTTTTGTTTATTGTGCTTGTTGGGAAGAGAGAAATGGCTTGGAAAAGTGGGTGAGCGAATATGTCAAGCGCTACAAAATGAGGAATTTATGAGTTTAAGTATAAAGCTATTTTCGCTGCTTTTATCACACTTTGTTTTGCGGCAGTAAGTTTAGTCTCAGTGGGCGGTGGGAATGGAAAGTGAAAGTCGCGAGCCGTTAGAGTGGGAAATATTTAGTTATCCTTTCTGAAATTATGAAAATGATTGAAAATCTTCAGACATAATATTTCGTGTCTATATCCTCCTCAAAAAATATTGCATTTTCAATTATAAAATATAAAATAGGTTTGAACATGTGGCGGTGAACTCTTGGATTATTTAAAAAAAAAATCTTTTTAAAGTTTTTTGACATTCTAATATCTCACCTCTTTGCTCCTGCTATTTCATCAAAACTCAATTTTCTAACCTACGACAAGTTTTATTCGCGATCAATATTATGTTGAATCGTTTCATGATTGATTTTCAACAAAACATGAGATATATCAAAGTGTTTGAATCCTGCAGCGACGCCTTGTGATGTGATGCATTTATAATATGAAAGAACGAAAATCAGCATTCGTCATAGAATATATTAGGCGTTTATATTCTCTATCGCTTTTTTTGTGCAGAGAAAATAATAACGAAATGAAAAAGTTTCCAATCGGTATAGCTAATCTTCTATGAAATCTGTAAATTTCCGATTTTAAACAAAACAATTTGTAAATTTAATATGAACGAAGTAATTTTACTTCTTTCTTTTTTTACACTTTATTACATTGAAAATATTATTTTTTTCTGGGTCCTAAATAATGTAGCGTCGACCAAAGCTTCGTCTCTCCAGATGCATCTGTTGTCGTCTTTAAAAGTTTCCCAGTCAATCGTTTTCATGCTTCTTCGGTTGTCTCAGGTTGTGATGTTAGGTTGGCTCTCCATATTCAGTTCGTGCTTCTTCACGTGGATACGTGAAAATCTTTGATATTATTTCATCAATTTTCTATCATCAAAAATCATTTTAATCTGAGCACTTTAAAGATTGTACTTTATGGAGCCTGGATGAGTCACGAGAGAAAGAGAAATCATGTTGTAAACAATTAATCCAATATCAACGTTAATCTAATCTGATCTTGGTAGCAGCATAAAAATACTTAAACATCTACATTTTATCAAGAGTATGATTTGTTCATGTTTTTCACAGACTAGAACTTTTGTTTGAATTAAAAGGTATTTAATTATCACAAATTATCTTCTTTTTGTTTTATCAATCACAGTAATAGTTTCAGTCATATTTGTCATGTTGAACAAATTTCTTTAAATTTCAAACAGTCAATGTGAACAATTTGTCACGTTTTCTTTGTTTCAAATAAATAAATCAAATGTATCTTACAAGTTACTATCTAAAAAAAAGTTCACTTGTTGATATAAAATCTATGAGTTCTTTTGTTTAACTTCTCTTGAAATCACATTTTGGGTTTCTCGTCGGTTTAATAAGTTTTCTATAGCGAAAACGTTCTACAAAACTTTGTTCTCTTACAAGAAAAGTGTTTAATTCTTCGGCATGAAATGATTTCTATTATTTACAGTTTTACGAAACTTCGTAAAGGGTGTGTGCAAGAAAAAAAGAAAACATAGAAAATATAATAATTATCAAAATATGAGGTAAATTTCCAACGCCGATGGAAAAAGTTAATTAAGGATACAATACAAAAAAAAATGGAGCTCAATTTTTGCAACGTCGATCATGGAATGAAGGACATTTCACTGAGTAATTGGCCAATACTTTTGAAATAATTTCTTGTTATTTCTTTGGATTTCTTTCGCAAATAATTCATTTCACTTCTTTGAATTCTTTCTTGATTGAAGTATATAGCTACATCAGCAGCTTCGCCGACTTGTTTCTTGTTATCGCATATTGAACTCACGGAAGAGGTTTTCACATACAATCTGAACAATCTAATGAAGTTAATCAGTCAATAATTGAAGTTAAAAATTAGAGTTGGACTTAAAACTAAATACTTAATTAAATTTAAATTCTTAAAAAAAGTTACTGCAAGAGTGAAATAATCGTGCTGTCGTAAAGCAGCGATTACATCTCTCAAAGAAGTAATTTTTTTTTGCTGATGCTGTTTTGCAAGAATGTTAAAAGTCAAATTTGAATCATCGAAACTAATTGTGATACCTGTTCTTTGGCCCAAGACTTGCTGCGTTTTTTTGTGTCTTTGATGTAACCGCCGAGCCTCTTCATAATAGCTGGTCTTTTTGTCTCTACTTCCTTAGACGTTGTGGACTTCTCTAAAAGTTATTTTTCTTAAATATTCTTTTTATTTACAAATATTCAGCGAACTTACCGACTCGGCTAACAACAGAACCACGAATCAAACGAACTCGATCATCCTTCTTGGTCTCTCCGCCTGAAAAAAATATTTTTAATGGAATAAGATAAACAAGAAATTGTTCGTATCATCAACTTTACCTTTTTTCTTATCATCTGCTGGTGCTTCAATCGATTTAAAAGTCGCTTTAAAGAGAATCTCTTCTTTCTCTTTCGGCTTTTCCTTCTCCTTGTTGATAATAATGATCTTTGCTGGTTGAACAGGCTCTTTGTTAATTGGTTTCGGCGACTTTTCTTTCGTGATTCTAATCTTGTGAGCAGGAGAACTATGATTTGGTGATCTTGAGCGTTTCTTGTTACGTCTCGGTTCATCATTGTAACTTCTTCTTTTGTAGTTGGAATTAAAGCCTCCTCCTCTTGATTTATCGAAGGTTTTTGAGCCAAACTTAGAAGTCACGGCCGGAGTTTTTGTTGGTTTTGATGTTGAATTACTTTTAAATCGACCTTCATTTTCAGATTCCTCTTCATCGTCATCGAGAAAATCCAACTCCTTGTCATCCAATGTTACTTTAAGGTCATATTCATCTTCGCGATTTGACTCAGAGTCAGTAGACGCTAAAAGTTCGTCTTCTAGCTCTTGTTCAGTCTTCTGGCGCACACTTTGATTTTCATTATCCTTTGATATTGATTCTTTCGTCTCTTTCTCATTTTCATTGAGTGTTTTATCCTTTTCCTTGCCAACGGTTACGGTTTTGGGAGGAGTCTGTGTTTTTCGATCGTTTATCTTGTTATTATGTGGTCGACCGTATCCATTTCCATTCTTGTTACCGCGAATCCTTTTGTTCTCTGAATTATTCTTCTCAGGACTTACAGAGCGTTGTCGTCGTGGCGAACGAGCTTTTCGGAAAACTTTTTTTGAGTAGACTTGTTCAGGTGACTTTGAGTTAGTTCGTTTACGAGCAATGTGTGAAATCCTCGGAGAATTGTGATTTCTGTAATGTGGCGACCGACTTCTTGAACTGCTCGTGTAGTTACGATTGTATGGCGAACGTGAACGCGATCTTCCAGCTGAGATCGATGGAGAACGACGTCGTGATCGACGCAAGGCTTCGTTATTTTCAGCTACAAACCTAAAAGATTTAGATATAAATAAGTAAAAACTTCAAACGTTTTTTAATTCCTCTTACTGTGCACTTCTTGGTGAAAGACGTGTTGGTGGAGTGGGAATGAATCCGTTGTGTTCTTGTAACATAGATAGCTCTTCGTTTGGCGTATTGTGATGTAAACCTCCCAGATCTTCAGGAATATACTGCATCGCATTCTGTGGCATGAAATGTGGATTTAGATGAGGCTGAACAGACGACGGCATGATTTGTTGTGGAACAAAAGCTGGCTGCCGAGGATGAAAGTTTGGTCGAGACATGACTCTGTGTTGTGGATACATCTGTTGATGGTTGTACATATTCTGATGAAAGACTGGGATTGGTGGCTGATTAGGAAAGCTTGGTCTGGGATGACCTCCATAATTTGTCGAAGGAATTCCATTTAGGTTTGAGCGCTGCTCATCCACCATCAAATGCGAAAAGTCTGTGCGATAATTTGTAATGTTTCGCTCAATATGTGAATCTTTTCTGGTTTCTTTCGTCAACGAGTTAAGAGCAGCAGCGCGGAGTGCTAAAATATCCGCATCTTCCTCGTCAATCTAAGAGAAAGTTGAAAAAAAAATGAAAGAAATTTTTGTTATTTAGAAAAACGCAAATTCGTTTATACTTGGGAAGAACGCTCTTAATTTTACTTTTAAAACTTTATAAATCAACTAACCTGAGTTTTGATTGGGTTATCCATCACGTTTAGGCTTCAAAAACTTACTAAAAACACTTTTTATTTAGCCTTTTAATTTAAGACGAATTGATGTCAAAACTACGCCAATAAATTTTACCTAAATAGCCCCATCTGGTGGCATTTTAATCGCAAAAGGACCCGCGACTAAGACTTTTTGAGGGGTAGGAAATTTAGTGAACGCACGTTGTTATTGTTTACAATTTAAAATTGGCAATTTGGGAACTTCACCGCGAATCGTAGAGTTTAATTAAATATGCCTAGTTCAGATGATTACATTGTTGAAGACCACATCACTGAAGTTCTTAAAATTAGGAAAACCTACACAAATCAGGATGTTATTTCAGAAAATGAAGAGGATGAAGGTAAACTGCGCAAATTCAAAACTTAAAAAGTTATCTTAATCTTTTCCGATTAGATGCTTCATCAGCTGAGTCTGAGAACGAGTCAGATCACATTGAAGATCACATTGAAGAGCAGGAACCAACAAATTCCCGGCACATACTTTATGTAACAAACTTATCAAACGAAACAAGTAAATTAGACGTAGTGGACTTCTCTAAAAGTTATTCTTCTTAAATTTCTTCTTATTTACAAATATTCAGCGAAATCAATGCTTGAAGATATTTTTACCGAAGCTGGACCCATCCGAGCCATTAGAATTCCAAAAGTACGCTTAGGCAGCTACGCTTTCGTAGAAATGAGGGACTTTGATGGATACAAGAGAGGATTGGATTTCAATGGACGAGAAATCAATGGAAGGTGAGTTACTTAAATTAATTTGCACATTCAAATCTTTTTAAACTTTTCGATTTTCTTCGTTCTAGAAAAATGCATGTGTTCAAAGGATCAAAAAACAAGAAGCATGCGTCGGTGAGCCAGAAGAATCAGAAAAGAAAAATTCAGCAGCAACATCTAAATACAATTAAAACTCAAAGAAATAAGAATCGAGATGAATAAAGCTTAAGAAACTGGTTTAAACTATAAATACTCTTGTCAATACGGTAGCGTAGTAAAAGAAGTCAGTCTAGATGGTGGTCTCACTTGCGGGATAGCTATCGTTTCAGAGAAGTACCGACATGAATAATAATTTGAAATACGTTTCTCATTCTGAGTTTTGAAAATTTCATTTTCCATTTATAATCCAATTGACGTTGAATCGTTCGTCTTTCCAAATTAGTTTTTCATTGGATTTTACCTTAATTTCTCGTGTATTAAAATGGAATTTAAAGAATTTCTGAAATCGAAGCTGAAGGCTCTTAGAATTGATGAAAAAGTGTACTTTCCGTGAGTCCTGACAGTTTCCTAATAAATTGAAATGAATGTTTTGGAAGAAAATATTCCTGTTTCGTTTAAAATTGTTTCGAAAGCAAGATATTTACTTTCTCATATCTCATAATAAACAAAACTTTATCATTATAGGTACGTCTTGAGCGTTCTAGAAGACGACCTTGATGATGATGAGAAGAAAGAAATGATTTCTGAAATTATAGGGTCTTTAATTGTAAGTTTGTTATTAAATTTTTCTTTTTCAATATTCTCCCCAACTGCGAACGATCTTAGAGCCTCCTATCATTTTAGGAGACTGATACCGCATCTCATTCAGAAGAAATCTTCAAGAGGTGGAAAATGGCACTACCGAATTCTATTACTACTGAAGTAGTTCCTCAAGCTCCGCCGCAATCAATTGATATTGCGGAACTACTGAAAACGCAAACAAACATATCAATTCAAGCTTCCGGAAGACGAAGACCGGAGCTTACTGAAGAGGAAAGGAGAATTAAACAACAAATCTTAGGTAAGATTTAACTTAAATCATGATATTTTGAGAACGAAATATCACAAATTTTCACGATTGTAGCAAGTTATTCTCAAACTGATGAACCGGAAGAAGATGAAGAAGCGGAAGCAGCCAAATCGGACGAAGATGTTGAGAAAAATACGAATAAAAGCGACGTTCAAAAGCTCGCGAAGGAAAAGCGTGAACAAGCGAAATTGGATTCATCCGAGAAGAAAAAGAAAGACCAAGAGGATCGTTTGAAACAGAAAAATTTGAAAGAATCTAAAAAAGCATCCAGACAATCGGCGGCCGTTAAAGGAGAGAGACGTCGGTGATAAATCGAAGATGTTGAGAAATTGTAAATGGATGAATTATTCAATTTGAATAAATGTTGCACAAATTAATCCGTTGCTGAACTTATAAGTTACTTGTACTCATGTGTTTGACAGCGAAGCTTGACGCAATTAAATGCTGTCTGTAAACAATTTCCATTTCACTCTTTAACAGACCGCTCATGCATATAATTAACTATTCGCTCATCTTTGAGGCGAGAAATAAAAGACATGAAGAAACTTTGAATTAACCGAATTCGCACCGTTGATGATGCTGAGCGCTGAGCTTTACCGCAATTTAAGTGTCGACAATTAATTTAAACGCCTCTTAATTTATTCAACAGACCGTAACTTTTGGTTTATCAATTGCGTATAAAACTGGTTATTGCAATCTTGATAGAATTTAAAAATATTTCTCTGAGAAGAAAGTGTTGGCTGAAAAGCTACATGAGATCTGAAAAAGTTTACCAAAAAAGCTTCGGGATGATCAATATTATAAAAAAATTGACAGCGTGACAAAAATTTAATTTATGACGAAATTTTCCAACTTTTGGAATTAAATCGTGGGCAAATCTGGTGGAGTCCTGAGACGTTAAGACATCAACATAACTTCATTTCTCAATGATTAATTACATTTCGTCAGTTACCTTACTTGTCATTAAATTTGATTTGTTACTGAAAGGTTTGACGTTTGACATGAATTCACGGCCGTGAATTCGAGAAAAATTGAGACGTCTGAAAGTTGTGAATGAGAAATTGGATAAAGAATAAATACGACGGCAGCGCAAGAACTTGATATTTGTACCGTTAAGAAATTATTTATTGTTTCGCTCAAGTTTTTCTCGCCAGTTTAATTTTCAAACAGAACGGCATTGAACGTTCAGGTTGCTGGGTATTGTGGGATGCAGTAAACTGCAGAAGGGCATAAGACTTTATTGAAAAGAAACTCATTTCTATTGCCTTTACAATTATCTCGTGAAATTGTTCAACTCTTAAAAAAAAATATTTTAATTTGTAGAAGAAGCTAAAATGCGTGAGATTGTAAGAATCTTTGTCTCTCGCAGCAAAAGTCTTACTCTCATCGCGCAGACGAATCAGTCTTATTCAGGCTTTCAACTTGTTCGGACGTTTCTTTAAAAGCTCACATCTCACACGAAAATAAAGAAGACGCGACAATTTGTGAAGTTGTGCTAGAAAAAAGTTTTTTGATTTTCTTCACCTCAATAATGTTTATTTAAAATTCCGCGGAGAGTTTTCATAAAATAGTCATAGAATATTTTAAAGCAACGAGTGAATTTACATACATTTGTAAGTGCATTGAGAGGATCTGAAGAATTATAAATGAAGTGACATCGTAAAGAGCTTTAAAAAAATTGTTTCTGTTTATCAATTCTCATAGAAAATGACAGATGAACTTTCATCAGACGCTTCTTTATTGATAGACAATAAGAAAACTAACATTTCGGATAAAGCAGAAGAATTCTTGTATTTTGATTTTCTCCGAGGTTATTGATCTTTGTAGCCGCGAATGAAGAAAAAAATCGAGCAGCAATTCTAGAAGCAAATACGATTAACTTTTGTGTTGTATATTTAATGGATTAAGATCAATGATCGAGTACTTGCCATTAAAGAAGATGATCCAGCCAAAATTAGCAGATTTAGGTTAATTCAACTAAACGTCATTTAAATGATCGTGTCAAATGAAATTTCTCCAAGGTGGCGTCAAATAACTTCCAAAATTACAACACTTCTTGCGTGAAAAATACTGAAGAAGTTCGAAAAAAAAGATGAGCAAACAGATTCATGAAAAGATCTAAACGCCAAGCAAGAGAGTGAACCTGTTTTACACCTAGATAATTAAATATCATGTAGAATTTCTTCTCCTCGTTTTATGCCAATAACTTTTTCTTAGAAGCGATTGTGATTCCAGCAATCTAGTTGATCGAGTTCTATTTTACACGTAAATAGATGTTAGCACAACAACATTGAACAAGTGAGAGTTCTGATGCAATGACACCACTTGCGATAAGATAACAAAAGACAAACAATTTTCTTCTTAAAATGATTTTAAACACGTTAAAAATTGAAAATATAAAACTGACCTTAAACAGCATCGCTTTCTAAAGAACGAACGTATCATCACAGTTTACATACGAAAAAAAGTAGCAAACAAAAAATAAATTCCGTTATTCGCTAAAATGAATGAGTAGTTTGTGAATGAAAAGGTTTTTTTTTCAATCCATTGCCAACAACATTATGGATTCCAAATCATTCTCCGTGAGAACTTGGGCACTGTTTGTTAATCTAAATACAAGAAATTTTAATTAGAAAGTAGATGAAATTTGTTTTCACTTCTGGGTTTTAGGAATAATTTCCTAAAAAAGTTTCTAAAGGCAAATATTTTTTTCGTCTTGAAATATGATTCGAATTGTTGAAAGTAAATTTTTTCTGAATTTTTGTTGATTTTTGAAGAAAACTTTCTAGAAATTTATATTTTTCGACAAATAAATTCCTTTGACACGTTTCTGATGGGATGCGTAAATGTCAATGAAAGCTTGAAAGAAATAAAATAATTGAGCTGACGAGCGAGCAAAAGTAGAGTAAACTTTTAATAAATCTTCTTACGGGGCTGGCCATGAAATATAAAAGAAGTTTAACATTTAATGACAAATTTCTCGATAAAGACAATCGATTGACATAAATTGAGTCGTCTCTTAAAGCTGAACAGCTGTTTACTCCAAGTCAGAGAGTTTTTTTTTGTTGGTTTATTGAGTTGTCGTCGTAGACATCGGAGAGAAGCAAAAATACTTTTAATTTTTTAATCGGGAAAAATCTAATTTTGATTTGTCTTGTCCTTTTGTAAATTTAAACAAAGAATAAAAGATATTAAATATCAACAGAAAAACTTATTTTCTCACGCGCTCGTATCATCTTGTAAATGAGATGAACCTGATTTGAATACAATGGAAGTGGAATACTTGTTAATATCCATAAACGCGTGAAGCGAAGTGCGAATTAAATTCATATTCTCAGAGTTACGAGGGCAATATTAAGTATACCAAATGATTAATTCTTTTTTATTCTTCTTCTTCTTCCTCTTCTACTGATCTAGACAATGAAAATTCTACTAGTGTTATTAGCGGTATCAATGAAATGCTGCGAAGCTTACCCAGCAAACGAAGGAATCTTAAATGAAGTTGATAATGAATCATCTAGAAAAATTATCGGCCAGAGGTATAAACAATTAATTAGTCTTGTAACTTTATTAAATCATTAACTTTATAATAGTGTCGTAACATCAGTTAGCGTTATTACGAATGGCGCTGGAGAGAAACCACATTTCGCCGATGCAGTTGGAAAAACAGTTCCTCGTCCGTTTGTTCCACCACAAGTCGCTAGTCCAATAAATCTTCTGGCACCTGATCGATATGAATTTTACACTTTCAATGATAGTGGAGAATTAGTGAAGAGGTTAATGACTTTGAAAGAAATCCAAAGTATCGTTGCTAATGGAAATGGAGCTGCAGTTGGTGAAAGCGAATCAGAATCTCAATCAGTGTTTCTCAGCTCAATTCCATTATCAAACAAAAATGACGAAACCAATGTTCAAAACATTGTCGACAGCGTTCAGAACGTGAGTAGGAAGATTTGTGAAAAATTCACGAAATTTACGATCGAAGTCAATGAATTTATTTAATTTATATTTTCTTCCCAATCAGATTTCCCGTCGTGAAATGGAGAACAATAAGAACGCATCTCAAATCACAACACATATTCTCGACACTCCCGATGTCTCCTCTTCTTGGTTTTCTATATTACCAGCAATTTTTGGAAACACTGGTGGCGAAATCATGGCTCATAAACCTATTAACATGACACCAGAAACTGAAATTGAAAACACAACAACAATGAAGAAAGCTCCAGTGACAAAGCGAACTACAACGGATGCAGCACCAAAAGTCGAACATACAACTCCGAAGTTTATCCAGACAACAAAATTGCCTAAGACAACTAAAATCCCTAAGACGACTAAAATTCCAACGACGACCGTCCAAGAAACATCAAAAACAAAACTTGAAACGACAATTTCTTATTCATCTAAGACACCTCGGCCCACTAAAGCTTCGACAACACAAAAAATTCAAGAAACGACTGTCGAGACAACTCCGGAAATTATCAAATCAAGCACCCGACCACAAACATCAATAAATACTACTCCAACGAGGAAAATTGTGAAGAAACCGACGTCACCTTCTTACAAACGACCACTTACAAACTCACCCATCATCATTGAGAAAATCCCTAAGAGACCGTTAGTGGTTGAATCGAAAACGGATAAAGTAGAAACGGAAAGTACTAAAGTTTTTGTTACATCGAAGCCAAGCAAGATCATCACAAAAGGAGCTCCATCGGTCACTGCTTTGAAAACTACAACGCAATTACATTCGACAGTAGTCACTCCAACTACGCAGCATTTCGTGGAGACCACAACGATGACAGAATCTACTACCGAATCAACGTCGGAAGAAGATCGTCAATCAGAATCGATCAATCAAATTATTGGATCGTTACAGAGCAACTTATTCAACACGGTCACAACTAATCAGCCATCAGAACAATCAGCTGAGAATGACGTTCCCATGGAGAAGGTTGGAGAATTAAATCTTATGCCAGACAAAGTTCTTCTAAATAGTCAACTTTTCGTCGATGAAGAGGAACCGATTGTAAAGAACTTGCCGACAACAACCGAGACAGCAACGACTTTTAAAAGTCCGGTTTCTGAAAAGCTTGAAGCTACAACAATCAAACTAAAGCCGACTCCACTTTCTTTGAAAAACAGTGAAGTCATGGAAAAAATTGAAAAGCTCATCAAGGATCAATCAAACATTAAGCCTCTAGTTAAGCCTGATGCTCTCGATTTCGATGATGACGATGAAACTGAAATAAAGCTCAAGGACACGCTTGATAGCAAGAAGAATCTTACGCAATCGCAATTCGTCGTGAAGTCAGCTACAATGGCTTCAATCTTGACTACAAAACATTCGACCACCGAGTCATCAATTGTTGAAAATATTCCGGAAACGTCAACTGAAACTGAAGAAAACGACACTACAGTCCCAACGATATTAAGCGAAGCTTTATCCAATGTCATTCAGTTGATGATGAAAGAACAGGAATCAAAGAAAACTACTCAGCATATTGATACAACGGAACCCTCCGAACTTGACCTGAATAAGCTTCTGCTCCATTATGAAAATTTAAATTCAAATCAGGATCTTCAATCGCTTTCATTGTTAAATGAAAATGTTGTCGCTACTACAGAAAAAAATGAAATTACAACAGAAATTCCAAGAGAAGAAACAACAATTTTCTCGAAACAAGTTTTAGAGATGACAACGCTTCCAATGGAAAAAGAAGAAATTACTACAATGTCAGAGAAGATGTCTGATGAATCAACTGAGCGAACGGTCACAACAACTGATAGTGTCAACGAAGAATTTTCAACGTTTTTCTATATCGATAATGATTCAACTGAAACAACAACGATTGACACACTTGGCGATTTCACAACCGAACAATTCGTTGTAACCGAAAAATCAATTGCAGAGAGAAAGGAAGAAAGCTACACAACAACTTCTGCTGGAACTGAGTCTGAGGAAGAATCCATGGAGATTGTCTCCGATGTTTTAAATGCAATTGGAATAATGAGCGATGAAGAAGATGAATCAGTCACGGATAGCTTGAAACCCAGAGATGAAAGTCAGGAGAGTGACGAGGTAGAGGATGCGATTTCAAGTATAACGTCAACACTTGACAACACTTTAGCAACCGACGTGAAAACGGATTTTGCTTTGACATCCAAGATTGCTTCAAGTCTTATTTCCGTCGCAGACACAATTTCTGAGACACTTGATGATGATGAGGACAGTAGTGAAGCCACCACTACTCCATCAACAGTTCCGACAATAAATGAACAAATTGTAACATCAGAAAAGAATTTGTTAGCAGAAAGTTCGACAACAACTGTGATTACTCCTGAAAGCTCAACTGAAAGCTCTACTGAGAGCTTTGAAAAAAAGGAAACTTCAGACACAACGAGTACAACAGAAAAGATTTTAGAAAATCCTTCAACATTGTTGATTGAGCCTTCAACAGAATCTTCAGAACAATTAACTGAAAAAGCAGTTCAAGCTGAAACGGAATCAACGACAAATTCATTAATCCCTGAGGATAGTTCCAAAGAAACGGGGATGGTCCAACTAAGTATAATTCGAAAAGACAATTCACTCGAAGAACTTGAATTCGTTACGCAAGGAAATTATGTGAAAATCGAAAGCATCGAAACCACGACAACACCAAAGTCTAGCGAACTTCATAAAGAAGATGATGTGAAACCGATTTACATTTCCCTGAGAAACACGACCAAGTCCAGTTCACATGGAGCTACAAAAGATCAATTAGTTGAGATTTCCAAAACAAGTGAGATTCCCTCAACCACCGAAGATAACATGATTGAAGTTAAGATTCAAACAAAGCCCACAATAACAATTCATCCAACAACAACTGAAGGTCATCCAACGACATTGACACAATTTCAATCAAACGCTTTGACAATCAAGAATAGCATTAAAAATGCTCAAACTTTGCCAAGACCGCAACCGCTACAAATCAATTTGTCAGGCTCTTCAGGATCAAAAGGACTCGCTGCAAGCACAGAAAATCTGAATAGCGACCTCAAAGGCTTCTCCAAATTATGCAATGAAATAGGATTTTCGTTTTGGAAGTCGATTACTGCTGACGGAATTTCTAAATCGAGGAGCGTCATCATTTCGCCTTATGCTCTCACGTCCAGTTTGTCAATGGCAAGGACTTTAAAAACCAAATGAAAATTATAAAAATTTAATTTTGATTTATATTTTCAGATTTTCCTTGGAGCTAGAGGACAAACGTCAGGCGAGATGAACGATCTACTTCGACTTGACGATATGATTTCCTTCAACCCTCACGTTGTCTTCCGAAATATCTCTGAGTCTATCGAGCAATCGAGGAAATCAGGAATTGCAGCTGCAGCATTTGTTCGAGAACTTTACAGGTTTGTTAATCTACTCAATCAATAATGAGTTCAATTAATTACAAATTTTCTGAACTACAGCGATAGATCGAAAGGAAAACTGTTTTCTTACTTCAAAGGTAATTGAAACTCCCAATTTAAAAATGAAACATTTATATGAGAATCTTTATTTATAGAAAAAGCCACGCAATTTTATGGAGCCCACGTTGAAGAAGTAAACTTCAATGTAATTAACGACATTTTGAGGAGGCGAACGAATTTGTTAGTCAAACGACATACATTTGGAAAGATTAATGAATATCTTAAAACGAACAACATTTACGTGAATGAACCTTTAGCAGCGATCTCAGCAAATGTGTTTTTGGTAATTATTTGTTCTTAATCTTGATCATGATACTCAATGGAAATGTTATATTTTAGACTGATTGTTCGAACGCAACGACGAATGAACGCGATGGAGAAATGTTTTTCCAAGTTTCGCCGGCTGTTCGTCAACGTCGCTTGATTCCGATCCCAGCTGCAGTTTATCGATCAGGGTTTACCGCCGGTTATGATCCAATTTTAGATGCCACAGCTGTTTCCTTTGGTGACGAATTGCAATCGACCATTATGGTGATGCCTGGACAACAAGGATCGTTAATTCCTGGCGACAATCTTGAAAGATTAGAAACTGCATTTACTGAACCAAAAAATGAAGCATGGGAACGATTACTTACAACTTTTATGGAAAGACCTGGCTTAGAAGTTCAAATCCCTCGTTTTTCACATAGATCGCTTATCAATACGACATATGCTCTTCAACAGATGGGCTTGAGAGACGTTTTTGATTCCGAAAAGGCAGATCTTCGTGGACTTACTGGATCAAAGTCTAGAGACCTTTATTTCTCGGATCTTCTTCAAATCAATCAATTTAGTACGTGTGGTGAAGACAAAATTGGTGATGGACATCATATTGAAATCTACCCATCGCCGGCATTGAAACGTGACGTTCAAGACGAAGAAGAAGATAAACTTGAGGAATCAACAGACAACGCGCAATTCAAGTTTTACGATCCAATCTATGACTCACGTTACATGAATGTTCCGCTGCCGTTGAGACCGCGTCAAGCTCGTCTCCCTGAAAATCCGCGCTTAAGGTTCGATCGGCCGTTCTTGTACTTTGTTCGTCACAATCCCACGGGAATCATTTTATTCATGGGTAAGTGAACATTTTCATTAGAAAATGAGTTTTATTAAAAATTATCTTCTTTAAAATTAATATTTTAGGTCGATTTGCGCCAAGATTGTTGCCTTAAAGCTTTCGCAACGATAAGAAGCCTTCGAGACTGATATGTTTTACATGTAACTCCTTAATCTGGAATCGTGGATAAATACGATGATTTCAGATTGACGAAATGCACTATTTGATTTAACTCCATAGCTAATTAAACTTTTGTATCCTTACTGTGTAAAAAATATAAATTAATAAAAAATGGTTGTTTAAATAGTAAATAATAATTTTATTTGTATTTTGGTTTTCAGGATCAAACTCTTTTGCGCCGGGAATATTAATGAGAATGTTTCAATTTTTAACATTTTAAATAAAATTTGACCAACTTTTATTTCGTCTCTTTACACGACATCCTCGGACAGTTTATCGATCGCCTTTGTTAAAATACGATCGCGTTTAACAAATTCATAAAACTTTTTCAATCTTTCATTTTTCGAATCAGATATTGGCCTTTTAGTTCTATTCGGCGGTTTACAAGAGCTTTTTTACATTGCTATTACATTGGATTAATAAAGCTGTAGAAAGAAGGAAGTACTTCCATCTCGATATCCAGGGTTGTCCTGATCGATTTTAGCTCGGCATCTGAAAGCAATATTGTTTATTAGTTGCCTGAACTGATGAAATAAAAAAGAAGAACTCACAATGGACACGTATTATTCTCCCGATCTAGCCATCCCAGCAAGCATAATTCGCAGAAGATGTGATTACACTCGTTTAAAATTACTGGATCTTGATAGTTATCGTGACAAATCGGACAAGTTCCGCCAGCAGCTTGGATTTGCTCTTTAGTAGGAGTAGATCCGAACGACTAAAATATGTGTAATATGAGTAAAATTGTAAATTTTAAAGAGAGAAAGAAATCTTACAGTTTTTTGGAGGAATTTGATGAAAGAACGTTTGAGAAATTTAACTCGTTGCAGAATATCAGAACCCTTTGCTACGATGTAGGCTGCGGACAGTATCACTCCTACAAAAACTTGTATAAATAAACTGAGTACGAAGAACTTTTTAAATGACAATACCCATAATCTTCTCTGTCCCGATGTACGATTCCAGCAGATACATGAGCCATAGTTGAATAGGAACAAGTGCTCGATAAAGCTGAGAAATTGCTTCAATCAGCAGGTAAACTCTTCCCTAAAAGCAAAAATTAGTCATAAAAGAAATCGCTACATTCATGATTAACTCACTCGATTCTTAAACTCAACAGCCTTACGAGGAAGCATAGTGAAGACGATTTTAAATGCAACAGTAACAAGTTTTAGTATCAAGTCTGTGATGCACACTGAAGGACAAGACAAATCAAAATTAGTTTTTTTTCTTCGATTAACAAATTAAAAGTACCTGAAAATAGAAGATCCTTCAATGCCAACGTCTTCTCTTCTGTTGGAAACTTGATCGGCGCAAAGAACAGACTGACAGGCTTCTTCTCTAGGATGAACCCAATGATCGTTACCACGATCACGATATAGATCAACTCGCGTATAAGATACAGGAAGCGTCGCTGACCTTGCTTGGTTATTTCTTGTTTGAGAGTGAAATTTGAATGTGCAAAAACAACGAATAAGGCAAATATGTCAAGGATTCCTAAAAATAAAGGATTATTTTAAGATTCATACGACATCCCAAATTATTGATAAAGCAAACTTACCGTCAAGATGATCGTAGCAACTCTTCGCAAAGAGGATACAGACATAGGGAAAGTACCTAGACACAGTATTAATAAATGCACGAGCTTCTGGAATTTGCCCAATTGTCTGTTCCTGTTCGTTTCCATTTGCATTTCCATTGGGATCACTTTCTGCAGAGTCTGTACTTTGGTGTTGTATTCCTGGTAGTGAAATTCTAGATTGATTTATACTGGCGATACCCATTTCTTCGCTATCTGTAATGATGCGAGTTGGGGCCGAGTTTTGGCGTGCGTAAGAAGAAGTTGATGGCAGATTAACATTATCAGTCGTCCCTGTCGATTCGACATCCAGTGCGCGAGCATTTTCAGTTGGAGTTTGAGTGGAGTGCTCATCACTTTGGACATTCCTCGTAATCCACGACGAAAATGGAGTATTTGCTGAACTCGTGTTTTGCACTAAAGGTCGTATTTCTTGAAAAACCTGAACAAGCAAAGAAAACAAAAATAAGGATGTATCGACATTTCACAAGTGTTTTGAAAATTACATTATTCAGCAAAATATCTCGGGAGAAACGGAATGGAAACAATCTGTTCAATGAGCGTTGGCTTCCACTGCTCGAGTTATTTGGATCACTATCGTTGTTGTTAGCCTCAGGTGTTGACGTTACTGCATTTGGATTATTATTGGCGATTGTGATCAATACGTCAGAGCTGTTTGTTGCAATTCCAGCTGACGGTTCAGATGTGGGTAAATCTTGGTTATTCGACATTTCGAGAAACCTGCTTCCAGTACTAATCACTAAGATACTAATCACTAATCCATTTCCTTTCCTTCGCACTTTTCAAATTTCAATTTTCAAACACAGAGAAAGTTTTTTTTATTTTTTTCTCCTTTTTCGAACAAAGAAGATCGCTACTCCCGTTTCTTCGTAATAAAAGTTGTTTTTAAGTGCTTTGGAAATTGGCTAAGCGACAATTGCTTTGGAAATTTAGAACGATTCTGGAGAGAAATTGCGCTGACTCTTTTTTTTTCTAAATTAATTTTTGCGATTCTGATTGAACACTATGTTCGGGATCACGTTTCAAGGGGAACTGACGGAAAAGAAGCTAAAAGAAAGAAGCAAAGGCGCTGAAGATTTGTGTCCCCCTAGATTAAAACATTTTTTAAAGAACTGAAAAACAGTGGAAATGCAAGCAAATAAGACTAAAATTAGTGAGTTTAAGAAAAGACTAAAGCAAGAATATGATCGATTGAAAAAACTTCAGGAGTCCCATGAAAAGGAAATTATTGAAGAAACTTGGCTTGAAAACAGGTAAGTTAATGCCGCTCAAATTAGCATCTGCTTATTTCTTGTATTCGACTTTAGAAAACAATGCAAAATCAATGCCAACGAACTCTTTCGTCGTATGAGCAATCTAAATTGCTTATTTCTTGACGAAGTTTACCAGCCAGACCATCGCGAGCACCTCAAGAAAGCAACGACTGTCAGCAGCTCTGGAATCAAACAATCGGTTTCCACATACGTGCTCTCAAACGTGATACCAATCCCTAACATGTGTGCCTGGGCGCCAGTCCAACAAAACTTCATGGTTGAAGACGAAACTGTAAGTAATATCACATAAATGTTGATTAAGTTATTAACAAATAATTAAATTCAAGGTCCTCTATAACATCCCATACATGGGAGATGAAGTACTTGACAAGGATTCTGAGTTCATTGACGAATTGATTAAAAACTACGATGGAAAAGTTCATGGTGACAACGATGCTGAATTTATCGATGATAAGTTGTTTGTTGAGTTGGTTAAAGCGATGATTCCGTTCCAATCGAAGCAAACGACAAAGGATAACGATTCTGATTCCAACTCAAGTAGCATCGAGCCGTTCAAGGAACAGGAAACTGGATCCGTGTTCCCAAATCAATTGTTGTTTACTGCAATAAGCGAAATGTTTCCCAGCAGAGGTGCTCCAGATGAATTACGTCAAAATTATATTGAGTTGACAAAGAGCGTTGATCCAAACCGTCCTCCTGAATATTGCACGCCAAATATCGATGGACCTCACGCTGAATCCGTATCATACGAACAAACTCTTCATTCATTTCACACGCTCTTTTGTCGACGATGTTTCAAATATGATTGCTTCGCTCATAGACTTTCGACTAACCCAGGACCAAACTTACAAAAACGAAAAGGTCCAGAACTTGAAGGTTGCGATGAGCCATGTGGAGAGAAGTGTTTCATGCTTCTTGAAGGAGTCAAGGAAACATTATTACCAAACAATAAATCCAAATCATCTGATTCAAAGGCAGATGTCGCGTCATCGTCACGATCTCTTGTCGAACCTGACGAAGTTTGGACAGGTTCCGATCAATCTTTATTCAGGGTCTTACACAGATCATTCTTGAACAACTACTGTGCTATCGCGCAAGGCATTCAATACAAAACGTGCCAGCAAGTTTATGCATTTGCACAAGAAGAACTGAAACATATCGAACCATTGGAGTTGGGTAAAAATGCATCTCCTCCACGTAAGCAGCAAAAGAAGAAAATCAACACGAAACTTTGGACTATGCACATACGAAAAAATGCAAGAAAAGAGGCAAATCAAAATAATGTTTATAATTTCACACCTTGTGATCATGTTGGCCCTTGTGGAAATGGTTGCCCTTGCTTTGAAAGTTCAAACTATTGTGAGAAGTACTGCAACTGCTCTTCTGAATGTCCAAACCGATTCCCAGGTTGCCGCTGCAAAGCTCAGTGCAACACAAAACAGTGTTCTTGCTATTTAGCTGTTCGAGAGTGCGACCCTGATTTGTGTCAATGCGGTGCTCATCAATTCCATTTAGCAAAGATGACTTGTAAAAATGTGAGCGTTCAACGAGGATTGCGTAAACATTTATTGATGGCGCCAAGTGATGTGGCCGGCTGGGGCATCTTCCTTAAAGATGGAGCTCAAAAGAATGAATTCATAAGCGTAAGTTGGTTTACAAAAATAAAAGTCTCATTAATTAACTTTTGTTGACAGGAATATTGCGGAGAAATCATTTCTCAAGACGAGGCTGACAGAAGGGGAAAAGTATGTTTTAAAATCTTTTAATTAAAAAGAAATCTTTCAAAGTTCTAACTTTTTAGGTTTATGATAAATATGCATGTAGTTTCTTGTTTAATCTTAACAATGACTTCGTGGTCGATGCAACTCGTAAAGGAAACAAAATTCGATTCGCCAACCACTCAATAAATCCAAATTGCTATGCAAAAGTAATTATGGTAAGTAACTTTGAAACGCTGAGATTTCAAAGCGACTATAAATATTTTTCAATTTAAGGTAAATGGTGATCATCGCATTGGAATTTTCGCAAAGAGAATCATTCAGCCCGGAGAAGAACTTTTCTTTGACTATCGTTACGGACCAACTGAACAATTGAAGTTTGTTGGGATCGAGCGTGAAATGGAAATTTTATAATTTTATACAATGTAACTAATTTTTATTCCAACCTTTTTTATTTTCTCAATAAATATCAATCACAAAGTCTTCTATTTTCTCATTTTTTAAAAAAGTAAATTTAATTTTTCAGAATTGTCAATAGTCTTTGGAGCTATTCCGATTTCTCTTCTGGATGCACTCGATTCGTTTCTGAAGAGAATCGTGAGAATCCAATCTGGTGTGTAGTTTTCATCATATGCTCTTAAGCGGGCAAGAAGTTCTTTCCAATTTCAATAGTCGGCTCAATTCTTCGATAGTGATATTTTTTTGGAACTTTCTTGATGTTTGAGCACTTTATTTTTGGAGCCATCTTGTGAGTTCATACTTTGTACATCGCACGAGCCCGGTGAGGCTGTCGTTCCGAATTTTCAAACCATTGCTCAAACTTTCTGGCTACTGCTTCTGCGTTCGGAGCAGGATCCTTATTTTTTGCCCAGCGTAGAACTTCAGTTCATTTTTCACAAGAGAAAATAATTTCAATGATAACGTTGTCTTCGACCTCTCCATTTTCCTGGGCTGGAATTTTGTGGAGAATGAATTTTCGTGTTGCCGGTCTTTTCTTGTGAATGCATCCAGTTTTCGTTGTGAATGTTCTGTCGTTTGAGTTGAACTCGTTTGGCGTTCCAACTACCGGGTACCGGTGAAGACCGGGAATTAGTGGGTAAATGATTCCCATCCAGTCGCGGCATTTACCTCCATTTACGTTGAGTACGTCATTCCTTGAAGCTTCCAGTTCGCCTGCTGGTGCAAATAAATTTATGCGATCTGTTCCACGAGTTCCCGACCGATTTATTACAGATTTAATGAAATTTCTGGAGGGCCACATCGACTTCCTTCTTTTTTATCAATTTTCCCTCTAGCTTTCTCTTCAGGTTCCTCTTGCCTTTTCCTTGATCGCATGTTTCCACTTGGTTCGTCATTGTTGTTGACGTCCATGATTTCTTCTGGAAAATCTGAGTTCATCGTTCTCATTTTAAAATTCCCTTAATTTCGTTCCTTTTTCAGATCGGCCACGCAGTTGCCGATTAGTGTTGAGCAGATGCGTGACCATAAACACTGAGGTGCAATTGCCTTTTTTCCATCGACATATTATACCGGTTTTGAATAGGAACGGAAGTCTAACAAACAAACGTTTTTTGCTTTCTGGACCAGCATACGATCCATACAGGAAATGCTTGGTTCAATTACATGGGCCACGCGGGACTGATTCCAATCTTTCCAAGCACAGAGGAGCTGTTGAACCCGGCTGACGCAAAAACATAAACATGAAGAGCAAAACCATCGCAAAGGATCAATTTGGCATTGCAACAAATGTGATTACAAATGCCTAGCAGCAGTAAGGCTACGACGAAACTATCTGGTCCACACCACCAGATTTGAATGTGAAACTTGAAATAAAAGTTTCAGTGCAAGTTATGCATTGAAATATCATCAACAGCATCATCTACACGGCGCTTATACCACGCGACTTGTGCTTAATGTTGCATTTGCGATCACACATGCGCTACTGAAGCAAACGCAGCAATTCACAAAAGACTAGTGCACATTCCGCGTCTTCAATGTTTAAACGAAAATATACCTTACTAAGACACATGAAGAGTCTTCATCTGTCGAGAGAGCCAAGAGTGAGTGCGAATATGCGTTCTCTACGCATTTTGGCTGAACGACGAAAACATTAAGCGAACAAGAAGAGAGTAGAACGTGATATGGATTCATATGGTTCTGAAAAAGACCTGGGAACCGAACCACACTTTAGACGTAGGCGACGGACTTCCCTGTCAAAAAATTCCTACGGTAGAGCAGAAACCTTCCGGGCCTTACGGTTTAGGAAGGTAGACTGGCCCTCTCTCGAAGGCCATGCGGAGAATCCATGACATAAATGCGGACACTCGAACATTCTGCCAGAGAAACTCGAGGAATCGAGAAGTACGAAGTCTTGCTGAATGTTGATGAAGTCCCATTTCGTCGAGAGAACACAGTTTCTTTCTGTATTTCGAACACTGGATCGATTTATAAGACACAAACTATCTCGAAAGAAAAGTACGATGGTCATAACATCGTACAAACTGTGTCTGGGAAAGCCAATCGAATGACTTACTTTCAATTTTTACGCGATATAATCGCATTAAGTCAACAAAGTTGAGCCTTGGCTCTTAATTAAGGATGCTGCAGCCCACCACTTCCATGTCATGCCCGATGGTTCTCTGAAGTTTATTAAAAATAGATCGTATGATACTGATCGAATTAAAATGTTGCAAGAATTGACTGAAGCTGGCATCGAGATGTTGACTTTACCTCCTCCTGGAAGATTGATCCAACCTGTTGACATGGTGCCGTTTTCTGGGATGTTCGATCGATACTTTGAAAAGAACAACGTCCTATCATTCCTCAAGAAATTCAAAGCTTTCGCAGCGGCTCTTTTCACTAAAGAAAATATGAAAAAAGCTTTCGACGCAGCCGGGTTCGGACAACAAGACGATAGTGATAATGAATACGACTCCGACAGTGATTCTAGCGTAAGATTTTATTAACATCTCAGAAATATCATTCTTTACTAATTTCCTTTTTCAATTTAGGATTCAAAATCTGATCGAAATACTCGAGTAAGTTGTTTTTCCTTTGCTAATTTTTTTATTTCAGCCAAAACAACGTTTGACAGAAGGTGCTGGAACTTCCAGAGGTGGAATTCCCAGTTCACCAGTAAAGATTCAAGTGAGTACTATTTAATTAAACTCTTATGCTTTTTCTTACTTTTTCTTTTTAGACAGAAAAACAAAAAGTGAGTCCGTTTTTCGGACTCTAACATCAAGAAGCCACTTCGGCCACAAAAGAAATTATTTTGGTTCACGAAACCGAAAATAATGAAAACGTAAGTTTTTTTACATTTTAATAGCTTTCCTTGTTTAATTAACTAATTTTATTTAAGGATAACTTCACTAAAACTAACGATGATGTGAATATTGGTGAGACTCCACCGTCTCAGGCTGGTGTTATTTCGTCAATTGCGTATTATTATTTAAGAGAAACGTGAGCAGATTTATGATATTTTATATGATTTATATGATTTATATATATGTATATACTTATATGGTATATTTATATGATTTATATGATCTTCTCTTTTTCCTTTCCCCAACTTTTTCATCGCACCAAATCGAAGTCTTGTTATAATTTGTTCACTGGTTTTTCTTAGAATTTTCTTTTTTTTGACCTGTAATTTAGTAACGAAAACATTTTAGGTTTTCCAACAACATTTTTTGAATTTTTCAACTTAGGGGAGTCTTATTTTTGTACGTAGTTAAGAGCGGTAAAACCGTTCAGTTGATGCGAAAAGTAGGCAAGCAGAAAATTTGTGAAATCGTTTTGTTGAAAATAAGAAATAAACTACAATGGCATCATCATTTAGTTTTGTGAACGTGCAAGAAGCAATTGCAGATGTTTCCAATGACAACAGTGGAGTTTCTTTTGCTGGACTTGCCAAAAAATGGGAAACAGAAGCCGATGGTAAATATCTAGAAGAATGGAAAGATTCGATTTTATTAATTAAATAAACTTTAAATTTCATAGTTGCTGATCTAGTTAAGGCTATCGTCGATTGCAAACAGTTAAATTACCTGGATATCGAAGGCAACACTCTTGGTTGTGAAGCAGCAAAACACATCGGAAATGCCCTGAAACAACATCCAGAATTTAAGCGTGCTTTGTGGAAGGATTTGTTCACTGGTCGAATGAAGACGGAAATTCCTCTCGCACTCATTGACTTGTCTAAAGGAATCATGCAAGCCCAAGCTCAACTAACAGTTTTGGATCTCAGCGACAATGCACTCGGTCCAAATGGAATGACTGGATTAGTTGACTTGATTAAAAGTTCAACATGCTATTCACTTCAAGAGCTTCGATTGATGAATTGTGGACTAGGAATTACTGGAGCGAAAATGCTCGCGGATTCACTCACACACTGCTTCAAGAAAAGTGTTGCAGCTGGGACGCCACTAGAATTGCGCGTTTTCGCAGCTGGACGAAATCGGTTGGAAAATGAGGGCGCGACAGCCTTGTCGGCTATTTTCAAAGAAATTCAAACTCTTCAGGAAATCACCATACCGCAAAATGGAATTTATCATAAGGGAATGAAAGCTTTAGCAGAAGCACTCAAGAAAAACGTCAATATGCAAGTTATTAATTTCAACGACAACACAATCACCGCAAAAGGTGCCGATTATCTCTCCGAAGCATTTTATGCTATCGACAGTTTGCGTGAAATCAATTTAGGAGATTGTCTGCTGAAAGACTTGGGTGGGCAAATTTTGAGCGAAGTTCTTGCTGATACTCACGTTGATTTGGAGGTTTTAAATCTTAGTGGAAATGAAATCGGCGCTGACGTTGGCGTAACAATCGCTCAAGCAATGATTCATAAAGAGAGTCTCCGTGAGCTTGTTCTTGATTGCAACCAGTTTGGCGATGAAGGTTGTTTAGCCATTCAAGAAATAATGGAAAGAGAACAAAAGCTTGAATTTCTCAGCATTGAAGACGATGAAGGCGAACCGGATGAGGATGGCGATGAAGAAAGTAAGTGAACCTTCGTAGAACTATTATTTTTCATTAAAATATTAATCTTTGTAGATGATGATGATGAGGAGGAGGAAGAAGAAGCTTACTCAGATCACGAATCTGGCGAAGAAAGCGACTGTATCGTAACAGGAACATCTGAAAACTTCTCCCAAAGCCAGTTTGAAACTTCTTTAGATAACAGCATTCTTCTTAATTCAAGTGTTCAAGAGGAGGATCCAGTTGCAACTTTTTACAATAACAACATTCCAACTTTGGACAGTTTCAATGAAATCAAGGGCGAAGACAAATTGAAAGCTTTTCGGGAAATCATCTCAGCTTCACCTGAAAATACTTACTTGACTCACTTGGTATTCACGATTCTAAAATTGTTTTCAATCAGCGAAGAGTCTCAAGAAGCAAAGACCATTGCTCAGAAGTTGTTTAAGGAGGCCTTTGAATATGGAAAAGACAACGACCGCGTAAGTTTTGCTATCTTTATTTTTTTCTGTTCAAATCTAAAATGCTTTTCTTCCAGATTAAGAGCATTCGTAACTTTTTCCTCATTCAACTTGGATTGCTGAAATCTGAAGAAAAACATTTTAAGCCAAAGTACAACGTTGAGTCCTGTCGATCTGCTCTTTCCTGCGCCATCAAAGAGAATTCTATCCCCGAGGACGAGAAGTCTATTTTTGAGCACTTCCTGAATTCAACCAAATAATTAAATCGATCCCAGAGGAAACTTTTCGCATGACTACTGTTGGTCCTTGGTCCTTCTGCGAGTTGAACAATAAAATCAAATTCGTTTGAAGATTTTAACTTTGCTTTATTTCTCTCCTAATTTGTAGGGGGAGGTCATATTATTTTATTTCAGATTCTACATGGAAAAATATAATTTTTTTCTCTTTTTATTTCATCAAATTTTGCCACTTTTCGAACCAAAAGAAGATTTTACATTAAATTTTTAATCATGAGCGGTCATTGCAAATTGAACTGAATCTTCTGTTAGAAGCTCGAATTTGTCTTTGATGAAAGAAATGAACATGAAATGCTTTTACTCAATATCTTAATTCTTTATCTATAGTCATTCTTCAATTCTATAACAATCAATAGGACGTTTGGCAATTATTCTCTATAAATTAAATTTACAGTCGCAATTTTAAAATAAAACTGTCACAGATATGAGCTAACCGTGTTAACTTTACAATCTCTCTTCAATCTTTCATCTCCCATTCAATATAAGGCGACATACGGAAAATCAATCTTTTCGCTCCTATTGTCTGATTGAATTGTTCAAAATGTATCACCAAATGCTTTCGTATCCCACGCATAATTTTCCCATAACTTTATTTACAATTCACAATATATAACAAGCAAATGAAGAAGTTAGAATTTATTTAAAGACATAGAATTCAATGCACACCTAATGGTTTCAATAAAAGATCGATTGTTGTCGGATCAATATCGGATGCAATGGGATGTGGTCTTCCTTCGTATTCACTCCCAATAAAGCGGAGGAAAGCAAATGCGCCGAGCAACAATGTCGAGCCAAAGAGATCGCCGAGCGCAGTCAGGTAAGGAATTCTAAATAATTTTATTAAAAGTTTAAAAATTTGTTGCACATTAGAATTTGAATGGAACTCACGAGCAAGTGTCGGGGTCAATTTTGAACCTCCACATGGCGTGAATTATCCAATGTGCGATGTAAAGAAGTAATAATATCTGTGAAAAATATTTTGTCGTTATACAGAGATTCTTAATGATCAAGTATCAAGCTCTTACCTGAATTAAGCTAACCAACAAATATGAAACTATAAATGGTGCACCAATAGTAGAACGAGACATGTGAATGTAGTCCGCGACGATAATAAAAAGGATTTGTCCAGGAATCGACATGCTGATCAGAATACGAGCTGACTTAGCGTAAGGTGTTCCGTGGAATAGGGCCCGCCAAGGGTATTCAAAGATTTTTCCATGAGGCGGCAAAATTCCTGGCAACGAGCTTTGGTGAAGCATTGTTGAGATCTTGCTCGACTGGACCGACACCAGATTTCCGCCGATGCCATTGATGATAGGTTGGAATACAACGAAGCCGTTGAACTCACCAACAGCACTTTCCAAAACCAACCCACCCATTCTAAACATTATAACAAATGTTATAAAAATTGTAATTTATTAGAATTTTAATAGAACTCACCCGCTAATGAAAAGAGCTGATAATACCGGAATCCATCCACTTTTTAATACTGGTCTTGTGTAACGATTGCGTAATACTAAAAGAACCCAGAACGGGAGGAGCAAGAAATAAGTTGCGATAACCACATACGCTGTCCACAGATGGGTTGCTGTATCAACAAGAAATGTTACAAAATGTTTTTAAAATTTTAAATCTTGATAAGTCTCACCTAAATTATTGAACAGGATTGATGTAATGAAGCTGAGTAAGGAGATTGAAACTACATCTCCAATAGATGCTGCCAGTGGTGTTGCCATGTTATCAGGGTTAACCTTATATTTATTCGATAGAAGAATTACCGCTACTAGGACAAAATCTACAAAAACAGAATTCACGTCAACAATGTAATTAATTGAAGTAATTTTTAATTAATAAAGTCAACACTTCAAGGAATCAGGCAATAGTTTTGTTTTTAATTTCTAAGCTTCAAGGGCCTGATAGCGGTAAATTAGTCTTAAGCCAAGATAAGTGAACGAGTAGTTTCCGATGTTATCACACATTAAAAAAACTTTTATAATAAAAGTTATCAGACATTTCGACAGTTTGTTTACTTAACAAGTTGCAACGTCACAGGAAAATATTTATATAAAACTTTATTGCAACTGTCTCGTTTGATATAAAAGTGAAGGTTCTTCAAACTCATCACTCACCTAACACGAAGCATGAGGATGTAGCTGTGAACATACTTGAGGCCGTTAGTAAGAGAGCGTGGTCAAAGTTGAATGATCTATTGAGAGCTGAGCCTACACCCATCGAAAATACCGAGACAATAAATGCAGCAACTGAAAAATATTTTGAAAGAAATATTTTAATTTGGAGAAAATTATTTTGCCTTCGTTTAACTTTCAAACCTGTGGCTTGCACCTGCACCAAAGCAATATTTCCAATGATCATGTGTATTATCTCTTTGCTGGAGACCATTTTTCCCAGATTAGCTTGAGTCGAGAGCCGAGATGCTAGTGTCATATCAAGATTTCCTTTTAATCCTAGTAAGGCAGGTACGAGAATGAAAAGCTCAGGAATTTGTTGGAAGACTTCCCAATGCTGTGAAGAAAAATTATTAAATATTTAGTGAATTTTTTCTTTGTTCTTATTCTTAAAATAGTTTATGTTATATTAACTCGTTAATTGCTGGATAAACCGGTTGTTATCAAACAAAATTCTTTTTCATAGCTTCGATTAGTGAAAGTAAACCAACAAAACTCTTCAGACACAAATCTTACCCCATCAAAATATTCAAGTAATCTAAACTTAATATTTGACTTTTGTGCGCTATTCTATATTGATTCGGTCATTGAAATAAATAAAAATGAAAGAAAAATTATTTTATCAAGAACGAAAAATATTTAACACAATATTAAGTGGGCCTTGCTGAAGGCTGGCTAGGGTTGGTCTTCCCTACTCAATCGTTACTTGCAAATCGATAATTTACTGATCTAAGGCCACGCATGTGTTTCGTAGAGAAAAAAAAATCTTGGCATCAACACGCATTTCCTTGAAACATTCGCGAATTTTAAAAGCTTTATTCATATGTACAAAATGTAGCTAAGTAAGTTCATTCACAAAATTCTTCTTCTGAATTTTAAAATAGTTAAGTACAAAGTAAATGTTTCCATGAGTTCTGAGATTTTTTTATAAGCTCAATTGCGATTTTTCGTGAGCTACAATTAATTGTGGGTTCCCAAACATTTGACCGACGAAAGTCAAAATTTTCAATTTACTTAAATTGGTGCCGGTCACGAGATCCTAATTTATCATACCCATGAGAACTTACCTCAACATGGCCTAAGATTATGCCGGCTCCAATCGTACCAATCCCGGCGATGAAAAAAGGAATCGCAACCTGGATCGTAGTCTGCCACCATTTTTCCTGCTTATAAGTTGGCTTGTTTTCACTCGGATCACCGGGATTGCCATCACCTCCACCAGCGCCTGGTTCTGAAATTGACTGAAGAGAAGTCGTCGTGACTGATCTTAATGAGCCGGTCGTGGAAGGAGGTAAAACGGACAGTTTGTCGTCATCACCTGCAAAAATGCGGAAATCATTTAAGTTAGTAAAATAGCTCAACATTTTTTTGTTTACCGAAAAGTAACTTTTAAGATTCATGAAACAACGATTGAGTTTTAATCTATTACAAGACTGATATAAGAAACGTGCTCGATAAAATGAAGTAAATTGCTTTTTTAATTTCGTTAAGTAATGACTGTTCGAAAATCACGTGAGGGGGAGGTTAAGCCATGCTAAATTCGGCTGGTCACGAATGTTCTTTGCTTACTTTATTTTCGAACAGATAAATGAGATGAAGAAATAAAACGAATAATAATTTACACTTGAACAAATATTATTTATGGAAATGCTATATATATTTGACTTCTGAATCGAAAGTTTCGTTGTTTATGTTAATCAGAAAAAGTTCTGTTTTACACGCCAATCAACAAGTGTGAACACTTAGAATTGAATGGAATTGCATTCGAAATTAAATGTTTAAGCAATTTCTCGGCACTTAATATCTAATCACGCTGACCAATAAATTAGTTAAGAAGTTCCGTGTTGTTTATTTCAATTCTATTTCCGCCCAATATTTACCCAGCTACTTTAATTAGAATTTATCAATGAGAACAAGAATATTTAAAGTAGTCGATAACAAAGTGTTTGTTGTTTAATATTTTTAAATTATAACTTAATTAAGAAAGAGTTATTTGAATCATGTCACAATAACTTCACTATCTTATCTAAAAAATGTAAGTGCTTACTTTCATTCGTTTAGCAATTAATTCTTACTTGGAAACAAGATTATTAAATCCGAGCATAAAAGTTTTTTCATTCAATAAAAATGGATGAAACTCACCGGAGATTGTAAAAGGCCGATAGGCTTCTGGCTTCGTTTTGGCGAAGATGGAATTATTATTCAGCTCATTAATCATGTTTGATTCAATCATGTGCATGTTTGTCATATTTAATTTTTAAAGGATTTACAGGAATAAAAGTAAACTAAAAGCCTGGTCAGTTGCCTAAAAAGGTAGCACAGGTTGATTAAAGATGATTGTTGACTCTTGATGCATCAAAATTCGATTGCGCCATGTATTTGACAAAGTTTTCTTTGCCCTGGAACTTTCAATATTTTATCACTGACAGAAGCGAAAATTGTCTTATTTCTGATCATTCCCTTTCGATAGCTACTTAGTCTAAATAACTAATCGAACACAAATTCTTTCAGTTACATTTTGCTTCAATTTTTGTTTTTGCACTGAACTTGTTTTTTGATTTAATTTGAAACACTATTCTTTGTCATGGACTTCCGTCATTTGTTTGAGAAGGATTCAGCTGTATAGTGTAAAGTGTTTTTGGAACTCAAACTGTAACAATGTAAGAGAAAAACATGCCGATTAGTTTTTTGTAAACAATGAAAAGAAAATGAAAGCCAAGTTGTTAGTAGAATTGTAAGAAAAATATTTTGTTTTTGTTAAATTTGAGATTTTTGCATAAAATTTTTTGAAGCGAATTAAACATTTTATCGCGATCTGTTCAATTTTTGAAATAAAGAAAAGTTTTAACTGAAAGGTTTTTTTTATAATTTTTTTTAAAAACCTTGATTTGCATTTTAATCAATGTGCCACTTAAACTCTTTCAAAATCTGAGAAGCTACCTCAGAAACAGTAATCAAGTCTCCATCATCAACGACAATCTAAAGCAGACTGACGCTTATCTATTAGTTTCAAGTGCTTTGAAAAAAAGCGAGA
Organism: Smittia aterrima; assembly: GCA_033063855.1. NCBI lineage: Eukaryota > Metazoa > Arthropoda > Insecta > Diptera > Chironomidae > Smittia > Smittia aterrima. The sequence continues at coordinate 20,288,126 of CP093831.1, forward strand.
AATTCCCATTTTTTCTTAACTCGTGTCAAGCAAATGTATTTTGATTGTGTTGAGTGTGAACAATCGGAAATTATTAGCGAAGTTAGGGGAAAATTAAAAAATTTATATAATAAAAGCTCTCAGTTGTCTTACGTTGTTTCTTTTCTCTTTGTCGTCTACGAGCCATTTTACGTTGATTTGTCTGACTCGTTCAAAGCGATTCCTTTCGCTTATTCTAAAACCAAATTAGAAATTTCTTCTCGATCACTTTCTTTTGTGGGAAGCTGCAACAAGACGCGTCAATTAATTTCTCGATTAGAATAATTATTTTATTTTTCGGTCCGAAATGAAATCGAAAATTCAAACATTTCTTTTGACAATATTTTGCATTCTTCGAAAAGCTTTAATTAAAGGAAATGCATTTTTCAATCAGCAATTGAAATCATCTCCTCGTGTGAATTAAAAGCCAGTTTTAATTTTAGACTTTTCGCTGTACACATTCAATTTAGAAGTTCAATTAAGAATAGACACACACGTGACTTTTCATTCGCGGAATTTTACGATATTAATTTGAATAATATTTAACGAAGTCATCACTTATGGCCGCGCTCCAACAGAGATTTCGCCAATTAACGACTTTGGAATCTACGATCGTCTTATGGAGATTGTTTTAAATTAATTCCATTTAATCAATAAAATAGCTTTGTCAACGATATCTCGTTCATGCGACTATTTAGCCAATCTCAATCGCGCCAATTTGTTCTCTGGTTTTAGAACCGCAAGTTCTGATGAAACGTGCTACAAAATGAATTCTAATCTTTTAGAATTTTAAAACATTGACTATAGACTGGTAGAGCTACAAATATATTTAAATGTTTTAGTCGCGAAGAATTTTTTCTTGTTTCTAAATCAAATTCTTGCATGTGAACAAAGATATTTCTGTAAACTTAAAATTTCTATTTTCAGATTTCAGGTCTCTTCATAAATATTTTCACTTTACTTCACAAATGGATCATGTTTATGCAAATAAATAAAAAAAAAGTTGTAACTGTGACGAATAAGGAAAAATACATTCAATGAAAGATTCGCGCTTGACGGTTGAATGTCGTTCGATGAGCTGTCGTCATTGATTGGTATCGAAGATCAAGACCGGACGTCTGAGCATTTTTCCTGTTTATATTTCTAAAACTTCATTTCTACCAATGAAAACATAAACTTCTGATTATGATTAGGGCAATTAATTGATAATCATGAAACACGACAGGTCACAAGCAAATGAATAGATGAGATTTATCAATTCAATACCGTCTATGATTATTGCTCATGCGAACGGCGATTCTACAATGTGATAGAAATAAACTTCATTCTCGTAAATCTTGATAAAAAATTACAGTTGCGCTTTTAAATTAGATACAATTATTTCTTTTTTTTCGTTTGGGAAGCGATTTTGCACGTTGTTGCATCACTGAATTTTACTTAGCGTGGCGGTTGCACAAGCAGCCGAAAAAAAAACGACCCGATTCGGTTTAATATCTTTTGTGAAATTGCGAATTGTAATTTTGGGCCTTGACTCACGCGTTGCTACATTTTCATGCTTTCTTAAAGTCGAAGAAGATTTGCAATCAACTTATAAAATGCTGCAGCAGTTGTACCCAAAAAATTTCTTAATATAGAATGCAATGACTTCATAAAACTTTAAATAAAACAGCAATCTTAGGAACCGCAAAATAATTAAGAAATATTGAATGTCCAATTTATTTTGAATATGCACGCTCGCGATAAACTTATTGGATGCAATTATAATCAAGAAAAACTGATTGAATTTTCACTTTTATTCACGCACGAGGGAACAATTTCAGTTTATAAGTTTTCAATTGTCACTCACAAAATGTCAATAATTAAAGTTTTGCGGATTTTCTTTATTCGAATTGTAAGACACGCCGACGAATGACTGATCTCAACGAATTTGTAGTAAAAACTAAATGAAACAATTGAAAAGAAACCGAAACAGCGAAAATTTGAGTCTCACACACAATGAAACGTCTTCGAATAATATTTTAGTATGTGTCGATACGTATTGCGGATATCGTTTGAAGTAAGTTAAGATTCTTGGTGGGCTAGTGGCGGGACCTTGGTTCAATAAATTTGCAATCATAAATTATTTACACTTTTTCCTCCTTCATGCGGAATCAAAATAAAACTTCATCAATTTTTTTTATCTATTTTGTTAATAACTTTAAGTTTAAGTCAAGGGCTACCGAATGCTTAGAAGTTTCTTGGATAGTTCTAAAGCAAGTTTTAGAATGTATTGAAACTTTTCAAGGAAGATATTTTTAATTATGAGATAGCAGATTAATCAACAAAAGATTTAGAGCTCTTACCAAGAACTTCTTAGATTGACAAATCCAGGAAATGTTTTTGTGTCGCATTTGATTTTCCGGTAACCCAGTTGTTTAACAATAATAAAAAAAAGATAAGATTATAAATTAATTGGATCTATATAACTGATTCAGTTGTTTACAAAGCATATTGCAAGAAAGTGCGCACAATTTCTAAACAATAACAGTCATTTAAAGTCAGTCGGAAATTATTTAATCTTCCAAAATTTTAAATTAAAAAAGTTTCTTGAACTTTAGAAGATTTTTTTAAAAGAAGAACTCTGTTGAAAATTACACCGTCGAATGCATATTGACACAGGTGTACGTTTGCGAATGTGCACAAAGTTCTCGATAAAGCGGTGGTTTTGTAACTTATGTCAGAAGTTTAAGTGTTTCACAGAAACAAATTGTTCTGTTTCGCTCACCTAAGAGCCAGAAATATTTTAAAATCCCCGTAGCAGACAGCGGTCAGTATTATGAAAAGTCCCTTAATACTGCGAATTTAACTGGTCAATAAAGAAAAAATTATTCGAGAACTACAACAAACGAAAGGGTTTCCCCGGAGATAATCAAATGGTAGATATTTGTCGACCTATCCCACAAAAATAGTTTTAAACTAGGAAAACTTAAAAATTCAGGTCCAGAGATTGAATCGAGGGCCTCAAAACAATAAAATGCAATAAAAAAGGGACGAACCGTACCTAGCGATTTCTAAGCGTACCTTAAACGTGTCTTTAAGAAAAGAAAATATTTTAAACACAATTTCCTCCACAAGAAAATCGATTCCACTGCCATAATAGAGTTCAAGGTCGTCGCGACTCGAATCATCACGATTGCATGGGAAAATCCATTTCACGTGAAATTGGCTAATGCAGAAAGAAATGTTCAGGTTGTCGGAGAATTATACTCGATCATGCGCTTCATGTTTTGAGTTTTGAGCATGAAATGTGAGATGTTTGTATTCATTTCTCAATTTTGTCTCGCCTATATTAAATTGATCAAATTTCATTCTCTTGTGAAATTCTAGAAGAATGTCTTATATAATTAGATCACACCGTGGTGTTCATTGCCCTCCGACAAACTTAATCCTAAGGAAGCCTAAACTTTGAAGAATTCGTATGAACACAAATAAACCTACAGCAAATGCAGAAAATGACAGGAAATTTGTTTTTTAGGTCTGAGCAATCATAACGACGGAGACAACAATTGTCTGATGTTTTACCTAAACCTTTCTTCGGGGGGTTTGTAAACTTCTCTTTGTTATAAAGATCTTCATCAGATTGCAAGTGTATCGAATCCTTTACACTAAGGTAGGTCATGTGTGTCTTTCTATTTTCAATGTTTCAACGAGGCAATCTTGTTATTGAATTCGATGATTTCGACTCTCTGGTCCGAACATTGACAATGAATCTTTTATTTATTTTCGGAAATAAAAAGTTCTCGGTAACATTGCCCTTGTTTATTATTTGAATAATATTGTCTGTGTTATTCTGAGCACAGTGTTTTTTTAATTCGATGATTCTTTTTTGCCATTTTTGTTAGACGCCAAAAAATAAAAATTATTAATAATGACTGCAGTGAAATTTTCAACTCCAAATTTAACAATAGACACAAAATACACTACATAATACAGCTACTCACGGTACCTATACGTTGGATCGACGTATATGAATAATTGTTAGTCGACGACGATATTTTGATGACAATGTCATGCAATGGAATCATTCGGAAATTTCTTTTTTTGCTTTTAGAAAACTAAAAATCTTCTATGAGTCACATTATTTCTGATTTTTAATGCACTTTTAGCGGGCGAACAAATTCTTTTCTTGTGAATAATGAAAGATGGTTAGGTTAGATGACTGGGAGAAAATGTCGTGTTTCACACTAATCACAAGGACTTTAACTACTTATTACGAAAGATATTTAATTCACCGATTGAATGAGCACCGATTGATTTTATTTTCCTTTAAAATACTGTCGACACTGTGGATGATTCAATTGAATTGAAGGAACTATGAAATCCGATGAGAAACGAACGAAATCCTTTCACATGTTACATTTCTGATCGACTGAGAGAGACCTGAAGAGAGACCTGAAATTTAAAGAAAGAAAGTCGCTCTCAAGAGTTTGCGCAGTGCTCTTCTCAAATCTCTCAAAGAAAAGCGTTTTCCAATAACATTTTCAATTTGCGAGGGAAATTTAAATCGCGAAATAAAAGAATATTTTTTCAAGTTTTAGAAACTGCAAATTTTATATTTTTATTTTGACAATTCCACTAATGTTTAGCTTTCCTTGCTCTTCTTCCTTGATTTAAAAATTACACAATCAATTATGACAATTAAGGACTCAAATTTATGAAACGTGAATGAGGGAGGTTTGCTTATGAAGTTGATATTTGAGTGCACGACATGTAAGCTAGCGAATGGAAATCTAACCTGCTGAGTTTTCTAAAGCACAAGACTCTCGTATTGAATTCACTCAGAGATAAGGTTTTAACTTTATCGGAATGTAGTCCGGCCAGTAAATTTTCGAACTACACAAAGTTGAAACAAATCTACAAATAAAATTCGCTGCTTCACTAATTTAGGTACGAGTTTTGTTTTTCATCAATTTTCTATAAATCTTGGATTTAGTGAACAAGATTTTTGTTTTTCTTTCGTAGTATCGATGGGCATCTCAAAGTGAATCGATACATAAACATTTCACAAATTGAAATGCGAAATTATTAATGATTTTATATAATCCTTATCTCACTATTTCACCATTTATTACATGAAAAGATATTTACATATTGAAACGTGCGCCTGATGATGTTGTATAAGGAGAAATTCAATTTTTGCGTCACATGCTCTTGAGGGCTAGAAATATCACACCCTGAATAATGCAAGGCTACAATTTATCTCCAGTTATCGTCACAACCCCATTGAAGGATAAACGTTCTCGAATCTTCGACATTAACGCAGGACGATTTAAGGAGAAGTTTATTTAAAAAAAATAAAGATTTGAGTTTGCGGATTTAGAACATTTTGCGTGTAATTCAAAAGAAAGAAAAAATAATCGTTGACTGTTATAAAGAGCGGCGATGAGAAGAATTTCGATTAAGTGAATTCGACTTGCGTGAATATATTTGTGTAACTATTATATAAAAAAATTAAAATTCAGTAAAAGTAAAATTGAGGTAGCCAGCGACTTTAAAGGCTCAGAAGTAATTTGCAGGACTTCAAATTAATTTTCGAGCGAATGTTGTTAATACAGGAGCATGATTTCTTTCCAAAGTGGAAGTCGCTGGCTTAACAAAGCTTTGACATCAAATTTTACAACATTTTCTTATACTTTTTGATTCGCGAATAATTTTTCTCAATATTTTGCAATTCTAGCTTCTTTTTTTATCTTTAGAACGCGTTATTGGTGGATTACTCAATCACCAATGAGAAGAAAATTATTATTATTTAGTCCTTTTTATTATTGATCTCGATGATCAATATTCATTCTTGCAACTCTACCGAGAGATTTTCACTTATTAGACGAATAAACGTGCGTTAAAAGAATGATAATTTCACCGTGTGTGCGCCTTTTTGCTGCGCAATGATTTGTGGTTTCAAATATGATTTTCTGGGTTATTTGGTGGGAAGAGCGCCGCAGTGGAAACTTAAGCCTCTTTCATTCTTTTAGCAGGCTCATACTCATCCTCGTCAGAGTAATCATACGAATCTTCGCCGTATATCTCGCCTGTGTCGCGTTCTCTTTTAATGCTGTTGTTGTTAGCGTTTTGTGGACTGACAAAAGATCTGCGGAGGTGATGGACTTTTTATCGTAATAAAATAAATTTAAAGTATAAACTTACGCGTATTGACTGTTGAACGTGGCTTGATTTGAGCGAGGGGAGCCTGGAGCCGACTGTAACACAACATCATTCAACTCTTGCGGTGAATTGTCTTGAGAATTGTCTGAAAAGAATATTTTTATTTTTAACAACTGAGCATCGACGTAAAAGATTTAATTCTTACCCATGAGACTTGGAGAAACAGGAGCTGATCGTGGCATTCCGAACGGAGTTCTGAACCCTTGGCTACCTCTTTGACGTCTTTTACGGTAGCTTTGATCGATCAATTTGTTTTCACTCATTGGATCAATGCGCCAGAAGCTTCCCTTTCCAGGTTCATCTTGAGAGCGTGGCACTTTGATGAAGTAGCGATTCAAACTGAGATTATGTCGAATGCTAAATAGGAAAACGATATTTAGACTAAACGATTTAAAGTTTCAAAACACAAACAAACCTATTCTGCCATCCTTTGTTAGCCCCGGTGCGATAATATGGATAGTTTTTGGAGATGTAGGAGTAGATGCCGGACAACGTTAGTTGTTTATCTGGCGCTGCCGTTATCGATTGCACAATCAGTTGAGCATAGCTGTAAGGTGGTTTCTCCATCTCTGATCCGGTTCCCGACGTTGACGGTGCAGTAAATTCCTAAAATGTCGAATATTAGAAGATGTCTCTTTTGTTATTTCGTTCGACACTAACCATATCATTAAAGTTATGACTACTGTTTCCGTTGTTGTGTTGAGAGTAAAAATCGTGATAGTTATTGTGACGTGGGCTGGTAGGACAGGAGTTGGCAGCTGACATTGTACCCGTTGGAGAAGGGAACGGACTCTTGATGTTCTTCATTACGCCTTCCTGCTCCGGAATCGAAATTTTGAGCGGTCGATAGACTGTATTTGTGTTCTCCACGGAAGTAGATTTACCGCCAGGTCCGTCGCTTTTACGATTGTTCTGATCCACTAAATTCTCAAACTGTATTCGAATATTTGTACTTGGGAAACGTAACGTGCACCTTTAGGATAAATGAAAAAATATTTAATCATCATAATTACTTTCTTTAAATTTATACTTACGAGCTTGGCAACCTCGTGGCTTCGTTGCTTTTGCGAATGAATTGATCGTCAATGAAAACTCCGTTCTTGCTGGCACAAACCAAGTTGAACTCGTGTCCGTCATAATGAAGAATCAAATGCTTACGAGAGACAAAACTGTTCTTGCCGACATGAAAGTCTACCGCAGACTTGGATGAATTGCGTCCGATTTCAATCACGTTCTGACTTATTAACAATATGTTGTCCTTTGAAACCAGTCGCCCAATGAATGACTGATATTGATGATTCGTACTGGTACTGCTTTTATTGATAGTATTGTTGTTGTTGTTGAAAGCTGTCGATTTCGTAGCCCGAGTGAGGGATGATGATGAGATTTCACGCGACGGAGTCAAGTACTTTTTAAGTGCGGGTTTGTGAATTATAGTTGAGGTTGGGCCACTGTTGTCCGAAGATGTTAAGACAGAATGGGATTCAATTACTTCGCTGATGATATTGCTATCTTCAATTTCTTCCTCGTAATGCTCCTCTTCGATTAAATGGTCTTCAACTATCTGCTCGTCAGCGACTGTCTGATAATGCATTACAATTTGAGGATTCGGTTGTTCGTTATGATTGTTCTCATGATCTGGTCCTTGCTTGTGCATAATGCGAGGCAGGTGAAAATTGTTGTTGTCAGTCATCGCTAAAGTTCCCAGATTTTCTTCTCCCTTTAATGTCTTCTTGTTTTTCTTCACAATTTCCTACAAATATAAAATGAGATTAGAATGAATGTCCCTATATTTTGCAGAAATCTCGAATTTATATATTTAATATGAAAATAAACAAAAGTATCAACAATGACGCACTTATTGCCGCTTTAACCAAAAGTTGTATTTACAACAAGGAACGCGCAAGCTTTTTGCGTCGAAATAATCAAAACAAATCCAACGTTTTCTTTTCTACGCTTTGCTTCAGATAACAGAAAATGTTTTCTAATGCGATCCTGAAAACTCAGTGCGAATAGATAATTACACAAGAAAATCATGTGTTTTCTCCAAATATTACTTATTGTCAAGCTTTCCCGAGAAAATTCTTTCGACATCAATATAAAATATTTTTGTTGATATTATTTCTTCCGTCAATGTCGTTTCGTTCTTCATTTACACACATATCAACAACAACAAAATCAGCTATAAACAACAAGCCAAGTAAAAAAGGTCATGAATTAAAATATGCAGTCTCGATTGTTGTCAATATTTCAACCCCCTAAAAACACTGCTCAACATTTTCACTTTAGATTTTCATCGAACACCTTTCGATAGCCCAACATCAAATCATCATCACTAAACAAACTTTGCTTATAAAATGGAAGTGAAATATAAATAAAGTCAAAGGAAAACAACGTGCTCGGTGAAAAATAATCGGAAAAGCGGCTTTTAATAACTATAGAGCTAGGTTAATTGGTATCGCGGATGATTAAACTGAAGAACTCAACAGCATATAATATTGTCAAAACGTGCTTTCATAGGAAAAACTTTTATTTATTTTTGTTGTTTAGGTTGTGTGATTTTTTTTCACGCTTTCCGATTGCACTATTTCCGATCGATCTAGCGTCATATTCACCTTTTCTTCGTTCTTTGATCTTTTATCAATACAAGCAGCTTGTTATTGACTAATATGAACGCTTTTATCACGCTTTTATCACGTTTAGCAAATTCCAAAGTAGAAATTATTATTTTTTACTCTGAGCAAAAACTGAGCGAAACTGAGTTGGCCACTAGATGGGGGTATTTTATTGTTTGGGGCGTGAAAATAAGGTTGATTAGGGATTTTTAATCGCTTTACAAAAAATATTTATTTTACCCGTTTCATTAAGTTTTTACCAAAACAAAATGCTGGATAAAATGGAGAGTGATGATAGTAGCAAGGAAGACGAAATAAACGACGAAGAATTATCAATTGCCAAACAGAAACCTGAAAAGCGACGAAAGAAAGGAATCATTTACATTTCGAATATTCCAAAGCACATGAATGTAGCGATTTGTCGAGAGATGATGGAAAGATTCGGTGAAGTCGGAAGAATATTTCTACAGCCTGACAGCAAAGGAAGTGAGTAGACAATCAATGACATTCAGCAATTTCTTAATTCAATTTGAAACCTTTTAGTGACGAAGAAAGCAAACAAAAAGAAGAAAAATGTTAACTTTACTGAAGGCTGGGTTGAGTTTGAAAAGAAGAAGGTAGCCAAATGGGTCTCTGAAAACATCAACAACACTGCTATCTCAATTAAAAAAGGAACAAAGTTTTGCGACATTCTATGGAGTTTGAAATATCTTCCAGGGTTCAAGTGGATACACCTTAGCGAAAGATTATCTTACGAGAGAGCTGTTCATCATCAAAAACTTCAGATCGCAACATCAAAAGCAAGGAAGGAAGCTGCGCACTTCCAGAATAATTTGGATAAGAGTGAAATGATAAGAAAAAAGAGAAAAGTATAAAATCTTAAAAATAAATAGATTTTTAACAGAAAAGCTTGTTTTTCAAATGAAATTCGTTCAATCGGGGTTGTAGCAGTTCAGTTGAGTCGGTTCGAGCCGGAAAATTTGTCAGTTGAGATCGTATTCGAGCCGTGTCAAGATGTCTGTAATTTTGCTCCAATTTGAGGCGGCAGAAAATTGTGAATAATTTTCTAACCGTTTCCACGAGTTTGTTAGAATTTATTTGCAATGCTAAAACGCATTATGTGTTTTTAATAAAATGAGAAAAGTGCAGCCGAAAAGTGCAGGTGCGAGTCGTGAGTAATAATCATGAGTAGTGACGCTTAACTGAAAATCATAAGACATAAACATTGAAAGAATACATAAGAAACGATACTTAACGACACACAAGCAAACGATACACGAAAAACCTGTTTTGTTACCTCGGGTTTCTTATTTCATTCCGTCTTACAATAAAAATTAAATAACGAATACATCGGTGAGAGCAAAAGGAGATACCCGTGAATAAAGGAATTTAAGTGAAGAAGAATCGTTCGTGATATTGTGAATTGCTTGCGATCAAACATCAAACGAATATTTTAGTTTGTGGCGATAATTTTCTTGTGTATGTATGAGCGGTAGCTAAGCAGCGAAGGAAAAAAAATCAACAAATTCACGACGCGACGAGACCTCGAATATTTGAATTCTCGGAATTGTGTGTTGAAAAGTGAATTTTTCCTAAAAGGTGACATTAAACTTGCCATTAACTGCATTTCCTTCAAAAGTTCAACATTCAACATGAAAGTGACAGTGTGCTTCGATAAAATAAGAATTGTTGTACCGGTCGGCAGAGATCTGCTCGTAAGAGACCTTATTCGCGAGGCAACGCAAAGATACAAAAAGGCTTGTCAAAAGGTAAGAAAGACCATTCAATTCTGATTCACAAAATGTGTATTCTGTAAATAATTACTTGGCAACCTTGAGAAATCTTACTCTGTTAGTAAGAAAAAATGAAATCCTGTGTTGTGTGGGAAGACTCGATCAATCTTTTCAATCCACCTTGTTGAATTTGAAACCTCGGGAAGCTCAATTATTTCCAATGACTGTGGCTATTAATATGCATTCCAATGACTCATTTTCTTCGATATATAAAATGATTTATATATTTACTTTCTTCTCTGATTGCATGCCAACTAAAAAATCTTGAAAACCTCTAAAGTTCAATACATTGAAGTCAATTAATTTTAAAATATTCTGAACGACACGTGAAAACAAATCAAGTTTCTTTAATACAACGTTAAGTCGCATTTCAAAAGGCAGAACGAATGAATGTTATTAAACTCACGATGTATTTCTGAGGGTTGAAGGAAAAAAATTCGTGAATGGATGTGTTCGGTATAGAAACAAAAGAAAGGACAAAAGAATGTTGTAACCTGAGATCATACAAAGATCCACTTTGTTCTTTACATAAAAAGGATGAAACGATTTTATGATAGGACTTAGACCACTCTTCTACCTATGTAGGTGTAAGATTTAATCTTTTAAGTAATTGAAACAAAGAATTCCGATATTTACTCAAAGAAATCTCGCACTTTTGTAATTTATCCTTCAAATTCTTCATTAAAAACAAAGAAAAGACAGCGAGAAAGAAGATTTCAATGCCCGCATATCATGTTATACTTTGTTAGTATTCATCATTTTCTTCACGATCTTCTTCATCCTTCTAAAATCATTTAAATTATTTTTCAAGAAAGCAAGGATTCTTTTGGTCTATTACAGAATTTCAAAAACGAATGAATCAATAAATATTTATTATGAAAGCCTTGAAATTCAAATTTCTCTGAATTGGAATTTGTTGCATTCATAATTGTTTTGACGATCTGGATAAAACTAAAATCGTTTTGCATTCTCTAATTACGAAATTATATGCAAACGATAACGTACATGCCAGACGAAATAGTAACGTCGTTTATCAAATTTCAACACAAGTATAAACACGCCTCGCTTCAATGTGTGTCATTTTTGCAATGAATCATCCTAAAACTTTAGTGTAAGTCAAAATAATTGAAACACTTTTTTATAGTTTTGCAAACGAAATTTTACATTTTTATCGAGATATTTCTTTATTCAGACAATACGCCTTTCACTTTAGCTTCTCAGTTGAAAAATGAATTTTCAAGAAATGTATTCGGCAAAGTCCGAAAATGTTAAGTTTGGGTCGAGTAATAATCGAAGAATAATGTTTGGATAAACAATCCTTATTTAGATCAAAATTTAAAAGGTAATATGACAAGTCCTGATGCCTATCACAATTTTAACTTAGAGAATTCAAAATTATCTTTGTGTCAAGCTGATTTTTTTCTGGGTTTCCCAGATGAATCATCTATTGAGAAAATTACTAGAAAAGCAAACGAAAGTGAATTAGATAAAAAAAACTTTATGAAATAAAGAAAAATAAAAGCGAAGCTAAAAGTGTCTTGGATAATGCAAGAGCTTTTACAATTCGTAAGCTTTATAAATGAGAGGGAAGTTCTTTCCGATGAAATGTTATTGTTGAACTCCCAAACAAATTCTAAATTAAAACATCTTGTTGTCAATAAAATAAAAAATTTAAATTCAATGTTCCATCCTTTTCGAAGTCGATAGCTGTTGAACTCTCATGTCTGTTTGCAAAAATTTAGTTATGCAGATGTGGACCCATATGCGTCAAGTTACATTGAGATGGCTCCGATCAAATTACAACATTCCTTCTTTTAGTTTGTGTCTGAATCCGAACTTGCTCGTCTAAAATAATTTATTTCGCAAATAACACCATCGAGGACTCATTGGAAATTGTTAGTTTCATCTCAAACAGCAGTCTCGCTTTTTATGAATGGTCTAAAACTACAAACTTCTTTTCAACAACCAACTCGATCACAACAATTACATATTTCTCAATAGTTTAAGTTTGTATGTATGTAAAATATTCTTCTTACGTTCATCATCAGGTAACTCAGAATTCCATTGTCACAATGATAAAATATTTAGCTTTATCTATAAATGTTGACTTTCGGGGAAATCATAATTAACGTTGTTTTGATACAGTCATTTAAATAATAAAAGATTTAGATTAAAAAGATAATGCAGGAACTTGCGGTACGATCTTAAGTAAAATAAAAGAAATTGCGTAAAACTCTTGATGTTAGATATCGTCAAGATATACAAGTGCATAAGCGTTAGCTCTTTGTATGAGTGCCAAGCCAATAACAAATCTAGGTAACTTGCTGTATACGTTGAAATAAAAAGAAGCAAAAAAAAAATCGTTCAGTTTGGAGCAGCAAAAAGTTTTTCAGTTGTATTTGAGGTCGCGAACAGTTACATTGGGCTCTACTTTCTGTTAAATTTTAAAATATCTCATAATTAATTTTTCTGCACAGACAATATTCAAGAATGTTTTATTAAATGTTGTGAATAAGTCAGTTAAGACTCTAAAGTGGACGATAAAAAAGTATTCATTAGAAAAGGTTTTAAACAAAAGAATTGCAGATTACGAAATTTTTAGTGCTCAGATGATGAGAAATGCGTTGTAGTTTGTTGTGTCATTAGTAAATCTTTGAAAATGGGATTTATATAGAATCAGGTTTATTGTCCGATAACGTTTGAATGCAACTCAAGAGAATATTTCTGGTTGAATACGTTTTCCTATGGCTTCTCAACTTTCGCGTTTGTTTTGAAGCGTTTAAATAGTTTTTTGTTGTGAACAATTCACTCGAATGAATCTATGTGGATTTACTGAAAAACAAAATTGGCAACAGTGGTATATGATTTCTAAATTGCTCTGTTTAATTGAATATCCTCAAAAAAGTTGGTGTGTTACTTCATGAATTCAGTGACTTTAATAATCCAACCACAGTTTGTTAAAATTTTCTGATACAAGAATTTTCTACAAAGTTGCGAATTAACTTCAGAAATTTATTGCACCTGCAGTAACTAAACTAGCGAACTGTCCAACATAAATCTTTTTCTCACGAATGGATACTTAACGCAAGTATCCATTTGCATTTTGCTTTGCAATGAAATAGTTAATACAGAAGTTTGAGTGCGATTTGTTATTAAAGGAGAGGTTTAACATTACGAAGAAGTTAGAAATTTTAGAAGTTAGAACACAGAAAAAATTATCTGTTAAAAAGATAACATCAACTCAACATTAAGTACTTCCTGTCAAGAACCAAGAACGGAACTAAAAAAAGAACGTTACACAGAGAAACGGGGGAAAAGAAGAAGAATACGGTTGAGTTGATGATGTCCAAGCGTTTTGTCGTGAAAATCGATGTGCAACAAATCATATGTTTGCTATTAAATACGTATCTGAGCATAAATCCATTTTATTAAACTTTGGATGTATTGCCTTATAAAAGTTGACCAACACCTATTTACTTTAGCGACCAGAGAAAATTATAAACGCATTCCGAAATCAGAGTATCAAGTTTCTAACGCGCTTTAGAATGAATAATGAAAAGTTACTTGAGTCAAAGTGTCCTGGTATGTTGAAACTAACGGGTTTGTTTGGTTGGCGACACACCTACCGAGTGCATCATCATCAAAAGGGAATTCTTCAGCCCGAAATACATAAAACATATTCATTAAATCTCCCAGCGAAAAAGCATCCGGAGACTTCAACTTCACGTTCTTCGCAATCCGATGCACCAAAAATGGTAAAGAGTGTTCAAGATGATTTGTTTTATATTTTATTTCATTAAAAACACTTTCAAATTTCGATATTTTTTTATGCTCTAATTGATAAGTTTGAGAGTTAACGAACAGACTAAATTGAAAGTTTTTGCAATTATAAATTTTAATTGGATTTATTTTTTATTTATTTTCAGAATCCTGGTTCTTGGGTTGTCGTTCACCATCTACAGACACAATCCGGTATTTTAGATCCGGATGATCACTTGCATGATGTTGCTGATGACAGAGAGCAAATTATTGCTAGCTATGAGGATCATCCTGGACCAGACGCGACGATACCTCGTGGAGATGGGGCGAGCGGAAGTTCCGTTGGAACTGGAAGTCCAGATATTTTCCGAAACCAAGATGGAAAATATTCTGAGGAAGCTATTCCGACTCACATTGATATTGGAGAGTCAGATCAGCCACCAAACGGCCTTACGCTACATGTAAGACGAGGTAGTGAACCTTCACTTCTTGTGCTTGATCAAACTACACAGCTTTATCCTTCACAAAATTCTCAAGAGCCATCCAAGCGGTGGTCAGCAGCTCCAGTTTGTCGAGATGATCCTCCCGAGAAATTATTAAACGAGGCAACAACGAATGGAACATATTTATCGCCAAAATGGGCAGTACCAGAAGAGGAAAACCACAACGAATCGTTGCCATCGTTTTCGCGATCTGGCCGTCTCTCAATGCAGTTCCTTGGTGACAGTGCAAAGTAATTATCTATAAGAATAACGGATTTGAATAAATAAGAATAATATTTTTTTTATTCATTTTAGCTATCGTTGGATTGACGCTGCAGAGAAAGCAGGATTCAATCAGAACCAAAGTAGCAACTCATCTTATAACTCTAAATCTTTGCCTAGAGAAGCAAAGCGAAAAGAGCCCCTTGGCCAAGCAAATGCTTCGACATATGAATCAATACGTCAAAAGAATGGGTAAATATTGTGAGAATTGTAAGTGATATGAACAAACATTGATAATTTCTAATTTTAGAGAGATGCTACTCGTCACTAACGAGAACGGTGGACCATTAGGACTGACGGCACTTCCAGATCAAGAAAATGGTGGACTTATTGTTATATCTGTTGAACCTGGAAGTCGCGCAGAAAAAGGAAAACTGCGACAAGGCGATCGGATTCTTGAGATTAACGGAATTAACTTAATGGAACTTCCAGAAGTGTCAGTACAGGATCAACTTCATAGATGCATTGTGTCGTCCGAGTTGCGTTTACGAGTAATTCGTGCACGATCATCAATGCAAGAAGGAAGTCGATCAGAAATGTTTGAAGCCGAAGAAAAGTCAATGGCAAGCAGCAAGATTGCTCATGTATCACCAACGAGAAAAATTCCTGGAAAAATGCCAGGTACGATATCAACTGCGTCTCTTCAGATGGCAAACACAAGAAAACTTGGAAGAAAAATAGAGATAACGCTTAAAAAGAGTACTCACGGGCTAGGCTTTAGCGTAACCACACGAGATAACTTTGCTGGAGGCCAATGTCCGATCTATATTAAGAACATACTTCCAAAAGGCGCTGCCGTTGAAGATGGACGACTGAAACCTGGAGATCGTTTGTTGGAAGTGGACGGAGTTACGATGACAGGAAAAACTCAATCGGAAGTAGTGAATATTTTGAGATCGACACAACCGGGAGCAACTGTTCGAATCATCGTCAGTCGTCAACAAGAATTGACTGTGACCGATGAACGTGAAATTGGTGCGAACACTCTACCAAAGCAACCGCCCTTACCTGTACTTCCATTAAAGAATGCATCTAAATCTCCATTGGGCCCAAATCAAAGTATTATTCAGAAGAAAAGCGACGAAAAAGAATCTCTTGATTCTATAAAAATGCGAATCAATAAGTTTAATTCATCTGTAACAGCAACTGATCAAAATGGAAATATTTTTCCTTGGAGAAACCGTGAGATTTTAACATTGAACATTCCAGTGCATGATACTGAGAAGGCTGGACTTGGAGTGAGCGTAAAAGGAAAAACCGGCCAACAGACACCAAATTCTTCTCTGAATGGAAGTTTAGGAACCAAGCATGATGGTGACTTAGGCATTTTTATTAAAAGCGTTTTACATGGTGGTGCAGCAAGCCGAGACGGTCGTTTAAAGATGAACGATCAACTACTTAGTGTTAATGGAAACTCCTTACTTGGACAGTCGAATGCTGATGCCATGGACACATTAAGAAAAGCGATGCTTCAAACAGGAGGAATGAACCCGGGAGTGATAATTTTAAAAATCGCACGAAGAGCCGCATCAAGACCAAATAGCCAGATTATAGATCAAGCTGACACAAATATTGCTGAAAGTAGTGGAACAAATAGCTGTGATCAATCTGGTTCAACGATCCTTTATCTCTCTCCGAATGAGAAGAACACAAACTTAAGTCCAATAACTCAACAAATGGATAATGGAAAAAGATGGAGTAACCCTGTATTGGATCGATTGACTGGCGGTACCGGAGCCGGAAATCGTCATTCAACGCTAATGCAGCAACTTCCCAATGGATTACGTAATGACAGTTATTACATGGCTACAAATGATACCTGGAGTCCAATGAGCAATATGAATGGAAGCAATGCAGTTCTTATCGAAGAAGATCCAGAGCCGACATCACCAATCAATTTAAGAACCGACATTCAACAGAGAATCTACACTCCAAAAACAGGAGACATTACATATTCAAGTCAGTTGTCTCTTGAAAATTCAACGTCTGACGCCTTTAGTCGTGACGCAATCGGAAGACGTTCGATGTCTGAGAAACATCATGCGGCGATGGATGCAAAAGAAACGGGCACTTATCAGCGTAACAAAAGAATTCGTGACGAGCGTGAGAAATGCCAACTTCATAGCTCAGTCGAGTCGCTGAACAATGTCAATACGAACAGAATAGGAAGCATGAAGACTAATCGCCAAAAACCAGAAATGGCATCAGAAGCCATGGACAGAGTTGGAGAACTCGGACCTTCTTTAGGAATGAAGAAATCTTCTTCACTGGAATCTCTTCAAACAATGGTGCAAATTCAGATGTCCGATGAACCAACCGGACCCAATGCATTACGAGCTCCTAGAGGAAGAGGTCGAGATGAAGTTTTAAGAGCTGCCGTTGAACGACCAGAGCCACGAAAGCATTGGCTACTTGAAGAAGGAACTGACGTTGAAGGAGGATTTGCGAACCAAGCTCTTCAAACTTCAAATGAAGCAAAGAACAAAACTCGAAACCAAAAAAAGCCTGGTTTATTGAAAGGAATCGGCAGCATGTTCAGATTTGGCAAACACCGGAAGGACGTCTATCCAACTCCTCAAACAGAAGTGGTTACAGACTATAACAGCTGGGCTAACGATACATCTGCTAAAAGTGCGACTTTAGGTCAAGCTTCATCGCTCAATCAATCAAAAACTTCTAATCATTCATCGCAAAAATATGATTTCAATCATGAAAGACAGCATTCCGGATCTTCTGGGCCACCTTCTTACCAGCCACCACCACCAAACGCCCCCTCGCCCCTTTCTGTAGGACCTTCCAATAGCAAAATTACTCAAAACGATGCGTTCAACCATCGATACTCGCACTATGTAAACTACGATGAGCTACAAATGCAAATTAGGTAAGGCGTCTAACAATTCTTTTTCTTTCTAAATAAATGTTCTGCTAACACTGACACATGGGCGAAATTAATATTTAAAACTTCAATTGGTGATGGAATGTTTCTTTTAATTCTTAAAGCGGTGAATGTATACCACAACTTTCTATATCATTCTATATTCTATCTAAAATCCTGTGTTGGAAGCAGCTGAAACTTTTTTTTTTGGTTCATTAGAAAATATTTCATTGTAAAATTAAACCATTTAAATCATCTCTTTAGAAATAAGTTGATTGTAACTAAACACCAAAGCCAATCAGAACGCCAACCATATCAGATAAACAATCTTCAGCAGCTTCCCGTTGCTGTGAATTTGTACAATGTTTCAAAGAAGCATGAAAAAACAGATGACGATGGCGAGCTTGCGCCGAATGATTGTTTATCTGATTCAACAATCGAAAAAATGAGACTTCAAGTTCAAATACAAAGGGAAAAAGTTGAGGACGAAAGGTAATATTTTAATTTAAATTTCACGTTTTTTGTTGTAACATTGTGTAAATAATCACTATTCGGCACGAACCATGTTTTGCACTCAAAATTAATGACTTGCATGATGTTTTGTACATTTTGAACGGTTTGCAAGAGAAGTTTTGTTTAAATAATTTATTTTTCTTTAGTCGAAGGAACCATCATTATCATTCACAACGTTCGTCTCGATCAAACAATGACATGGGACATTTCCATCAATATAATGGAGGATCGCCGATCATTGTCAATGGTCATAAATATCTTCCACAACATATAAATGCACAACACCAGATGCATCTCAATAGGCCATCGTCAAGCTTTTACGAATACGAAACTATCAATCCAAACGGAAATTATCGTAAAATTAGCGATCAGTTTAATCCTCTTCAAAACAGCAGCAGTAGCAGTAAAATTGGCAGCGGGACTAATTCCGTGAAAATAACTGGAAACTCTGCAAGGGGCCAAATTCCCCAAATGATGAAGGCTCCCGAGCGTCAGCGTGGTCCATTTATCACACAGGTAAATAAATATTATTTTAACGAAAACTTTCATCTAATCTACAATCTTTCTCGTTAGGTACTTATCCGTGAGCAGAACGGCAAACAACCATCAGCTTCAAAAGTTTAATTAAGGAAGCTTTGAAAGGCTTCACAAGCAAAATTTAATTAATAGAGACTGGAACACATGATACGACTTTAATCGAAGCTTTAACGAAGAAAAAGTTTCCTGAATTTCACACTTTTTCGAATCGAAATTTATATTCATTGACATCTAAACTTGTGAATAACATTTAATTTTAATAAATAACTATTTAAATTATAAAAGAATAATCTGTGATCTGATAGGAAAGAAGTAGCTTAACGAGGTCAATAAATACTTAGCGGCTGCTAATAAATTATGAGGAGCTTCTTTCGGCTTTCAAGTAAAAGTTACAAAAATTTTCGCCGAAGCCCAAGAAAGTCAGCACACAAGACGAGGTAGAAAGTTTATTTTGTTCTTTAAGCTTTCTGCATCAGATCTTATTTTAGACAAACGAATGTCTAAAATAAAATATGCCATGACTTAGCTTTATGAACTAAATAAATCTTTTTATTTGCTCGTATTTTACGGACAACATCCAAAAGAAAAACTTTTTATTCCTAAACATAAATTAGAGATTGACTAAAATTGTATCATTTCACTATTCAAACGAGAATAAAACTTGTTACCAAGATAAGTTTCCACAAAAATCTCATTGCGATGTTTAATTTTTTTTCAGCCTCGCCACAACTTTTAAGAAATTAATTATTAATTCAACTTCTCACATTTGTAATGGCATATGCTGTGGAATGGTAATTTGAACACATTGATTTTCAATAAAGGGAGGTTCATAGCGACGAGTATCGACACTACTAAGTAGTTCATGAAATTCATTAACATGTGGCTTCTGTTCAAAAATTAATAAAAGAGTTTTCATCGATTTACAAGCTCGATTTGATTTGGCTTCTTCTGAAAGTTCTGAAAATGCAATTAAGGAAAAACATAGTTTAACTTGTTTGTTTTCTTTCACAAGCAGCTAACGATAAATATATCCATTTATTCTTCGAAACAATTGATTCTTCTGAATTGTAACTGAATAAATTATTTAATTTGTGAGAAATCAAACTTTATAAAAATAATGATAGTTCTCTGAGAATTGCATATTCCTCAAAATGACATCATTCACTTAAATCTTTCTTAGATTCCCGCTGGAGATCTCATTTGACTCAATCCATTTTTGAACCTTAAATCGAAAAATTTCATTAGTCAATGTCTAAAGTTATTTCGTTAAAGACAAACCTCCAAAGGCATTTCCGGCTTCAATTTAATGATGTCTCCGTTTTCTAACTTCTCAGAAGAAGTGTCAGTTGCTGCAGAAGCGTTGAGCAGAATGTCCATCACATCATCCGCTGAACAGTCAATAACTCGTTGCTTAGAGATCGCGATAGCGTGAATAAATCCATCGTTTCCGACATACTGGCTCTCCATGAATATTCCTTGTGCATCCCAAAAAATAATTTTTGTTGTGATTTTGAAACGCGAGAAAGGTTTGATAAACCTGAAATAAATAACTTTAGCAATTTGTAAATAAGCTAATTTAAGAAATATTTTCACCTTCGGTAGCGAATAGTGGCGCCTGCAACCACTATTTTCCCATTAAGACTTCGCACAGTACTGTAAAGCCCAGTTTTTTCGTAGAAGTCAACTCTTGCAAAGTCTAATTCTCTTAAGTATCGAGAGTTATTCATATGTGTAATCAAAGTATCAATGTCGTTCGATAAACAGATAGTTCCGAAGGTAGTTTGATCCAAAATATTTGCTCTTTTCTTGGTAAGTCTCGCCATAATGACAGTGAGCGTCATTCTTAGAAAGTAATGGACCTCGAAGAAGCAGTGAAGGAGAAACACAACGAAAAGAGCAATGCAAAATACTGAACAGATCATCATAATTTCTTGTGAGTCTCGAAAGCTTGTTTGAGTGGTCGAAAAGAAGTTTTTTGAATCCTAACACATTCCTGCAACGATCGATAAAATTTCTCCTTGAAATTCGTCTGGGTCGAGGTCATGAAAAATCGATAAAATTAATAATTAGAATTTAGGCAATTAAACGTTTTGTCTCAATTGGAAAAAGTATTCTTAATCAGTGATTTTTAATTTCTTACTTATTTAGCACCTAACCACAATTTTATTTTATTTTTGATTTTCTTTCGAGACTCCAACTTTACAAAGCACTACAATATTTAAAACATATTCAACTTTTTAATTAATTGTTACAACCGACTTGAAGACTTTTAAGTTTACGAATCACTGAGTTCAATCGTAGACTAAAAAGTCGAAATGAAAATTTTCAGACAATTTTTCCAATTTCACATCAGATGTTTTCCAAGCTTGCGCAGTTCCTTTGCTGTGGTCGTAAAGCATACAAATTATACGTTATTATTATTGTTGAGCAGGCTCTTCTTGGATATGTCTTGGAGCTCAAGGAATTTTGCGACCTGTTGAGAATTTAAAATTATTTTTCATTCGGTAAAAATTTTCATATTCTCACCTCTAGAGGTATCTCAGGCTTCGGTAGAATCGTTGTACCGTGCTTAAGCAGAATATCCATCACAACTTCAGCAGAACAATTTGTCACTCGTTGTTGACAAAGGAGAGTCGCATGGACAAAGCCATCTCGACCAACAAACTGCCAACAAATTTTGTTTAGTCGTTACGAAATCATCGAAAGGGAAATCTTGCTCACCTTATGTTGAATGAATATGCTGTCTTCATTCCAATAAACAATTTTTGTCGTTAATTTATAACGCTGAAAGATTCCAATAAACTTGCGGAATCGTACGTTTGTGGCTCCTAAAAGAATTTCTCCTTTTTGACTTCTAACAACGTCGTACAAACGAGTTCTGATGTAAAAATCAATTCTGGCGAAATCGACCTCGCGAAGATATCTTGCACTGTTCATATGGAAATTACGAAAACGATTAATTTTATATTCAACTTTAAATATTAGGTTTTTACTTGTTCATATGTGTAAGGATCATATCAATGTCTCTCGTAGTGCAAATTCCTGAAATCAAATTGTTAGGCACTTCTTGCAATCGAGAAATGAAATTAATTTCTACCTTTTATCGAACACTTCTCAAGAATATGAATTTTTTTCTTTATAAATTTCGCAAAGAAGAAATATAGAAGCATTCTTATGAAGTACACCGACTCGATAGTAATATGTATTATTAATCCAATGAGTAGAGCTGCTACGATAAGAGCAATCCACCAATGATCCGCCCAAACGAACTCCATCGAAATTTTACTTTTATTACGAATGCGATCACAAAAATATTTATTCACTCTCGAATGAAGAGACACTCCGCTCACGTCGATAACAAACTTTTGACTGTTGAATTAGAGAAAACTCTTAACGAGTTTTCGGCTTAAATTAGCATAAGATAAACATACATCCAAAAGTTTGTCCTAAGAAACTCTTTGTTCAAGAATTTAATAAAGATATTTGTATTGAATGAAAGATGAAATGCCACAATAGATTGATAACAGAACGACTTAGCTGTTAAGAACAGTTTCTCATATCTATTCGTTGACAGTGTGTGAATATTTTTCGATGATGTTACGTTTTTAAAAAAATGAATGTGACGTAGTATCAGCAAAAAGAAACCAGATTTTTGTTATGAAAGTTTTAAAATGAAACAATACTGAAATTCGCTTCATTCAAATCTTCTGCGACGTCTTCTTTAAAAAATTTAAATTGTAAAAAATTTAAACTCTTCCGAATAGGAAGTTTCAAATGCTGTAAAGAAAGTTGTTGTCAAAGATTTTCTGAAATGCATCGAATTGATTTCAGCGTCGAAGTTTGATTGCAAGTTTATCACAATTGTTTTTGGCGAAATCGTGTCATTAAAATCTTATAACCGGATTAGGTGAAAGAGAGAAAAGCTCGCTCATTCAAAGTAGCTTTTGCGGAACAGAAATTTTATTAATTTGTCTATTCAATAAAGTTTATTGTAAGATTTGCATTTTGTAATCTGATTTTTTCGTTCAATACGTATCTCTTCAATATCTATGAAAAAAGAAAAAGAAACTTTGATGTGACTTCGAACTTTCTCCGAAATCGAGTTAAAAAAATCAACCCCAACTTTACATTTGTTTTCTGAGAAAGTTTATGTTTAAAATTTCTGAATTCGAAAAGTGTCAAGAAGTTTGTAATCGCTGCAACATTAATTTCAACATTAATTTCTTTTCGCGCCAAAATATGATGTTGAAATGTTTTTACATAAACATTTGTGGCGCTCTACGAAGCTAACTAAACGATTATTTGACGAATAAAGTTGTTTAGGAGAAAATAAATATTTTATTAGAAGAGCAATGGCTGATGTGAAGAAATACAGTGAGATTGATCTCTACAAGCTGCTTGGCGTTGAGATCACTGCTACGGAACAAGAGGTATGTTATTGAATTTATACAAAATCGTTTTTATTCATTTGTTTACATTATTTTAGATCAGAAAATCGTATCGTAAGAAAGCGCTCGTATGCCATCCCGACAAGAATCCAGATAATCCTAAAGCTGCTCAAGCTTTCCATGAATTACAAGATGCATTGGCGATACTTATGGACCAATCGGCCAGAATGGCTTATGATCGTATGCTGCGAGCTAAGAAAGCAAACGAGCTGAGAACCCGTCAACTTGACAGCAAACGCCAGAAATTGAAGTCGGACTTAGAAGAAAGAGAGAAGGCAGGTCGTTCGAAGCAGAAAAGTCAAACGCCGGAAGAGTTGTTCAAGTCTGAATTCGAACGAATTATGAAAGAAAATAAGAAATTGCTTGAGGAGGAAAACGAAATTCTCAAGCAACAAATTTATAAAGATCGTCAAGCTGCCCCAACAACTGTTTACGATTCATCAAAGCATAGGATAAAAATTAAATGGAATTCAACGAATGACAGTTCAAATGAATACACAAAAGAAAACCTCACCAGATTTCTTAGCAAATACGGAGATATCGTTATTCTCCTTGTTTCTGAAAAAAAGAAAGGCAGTGGAATCGTGGAATTCAAAACTCAAGATGCAGCAGAAATGGCAGTTTCGTATGAGAAAGGTTTTCTAGATAATCCTTTACAGCTTTCTTGGATTGGCGACAAACCAAAAAGTAAAAGCTCAGGCTCATGCACAACAGACGTTGACTATGAGAGCTTAGTCTTAAGGCAAATGCGGCAAACAGAAGAACGAAAACGACTTATTGAGCAAATGATGAAAGAAGATCATGACAACGATTCATAAGATTGATAAGCTTTATTTGGAATAGATATGAATAAACTTATGCAACAACTTTAAGCTTTGTAATGTCTCCGACTAAATTTACCAAAGCAGACAAGCTCTCGACTTCCTCCCGTTTCAACTGTTTAGCTTCTATCGTCTCGACAAAAAACATTGTATCGATTTGCAGTTGTAAGCGAATCTTGTCGTCATCACTTAATACTTGCTTATCACTAGAAGAAACTGCTTGCTGTGACTTTTCGCGTAAATTTTTCAGCCGTCTTAAAGACTCTTCAGTCTTTTGGACAGAGATGAGAACTTCGTCAACAGCTTTGTAATATCTGAATAGAAGAAACGATTACTAAAATTAAAATTCTAATGATTCAAAGATCACTTACTGATTTGTTAATTGACTGAAAGTATCCAGCAAAATTCGATGAACCACATCGGCTTGGTAACTATTGGAATGATTCTTGATAAAATCATTGACTGGCTGAATGATCTGTTCGATGTAAGGCAAGTGCTTGCTGGGAAGATCGCGGTTCGTTTTTCTAAATAGACGCGGAATGTCTTGAATGTTCTTCATAAATTTCAGACACATAGCTAGTAGTCGCTGAACAATCTGGTTTTCGATGTTTTTTTGATTGTTCTCCAAAGACATTTGAGGAGCAATGAAGCATTTGGTGACCTTCGATGCTTCAAATTTGTCTTTTAAATACAAGTTCTCCGAAAGCTTCTGAGTGATCAATTTTTCAATTTGAGGTAACTTTAGAATGAATGTTCCGATGTCGCGATGTAGAATTCGAAAGAAAGTTTGGCAATCGATACTTGGATGTTCAAATCTTTCTGTTGTCAGAGACAAAACTTCAACTATCCAGTGAAGAGCTCGAGAAATTAGTTGAAACGTCAATTTGAAAAACTTGTAAAACAATTGATCCAAATAGATTCCATCCATCCAGCACTTTGCAACGCAGTTTATCACTTCAATGAACGGTTTGACTTGCATCTGGCTTGACTCTCCCTCACTGGCTTGAGTTAACATGTTGTTCCAATCGATTTCGCAAATCTTCTCCATGCTCGTAGCAATTTCTTGAAATCTGATTTGGAAATAAACCGGAAGGTTCCAACGCATTTGAAAGCTTTTATATTGCTGATGTTGATGGAAATTCTCTATGAGTTGATCATCATTGATTATCATTTCGATTCTCGTAAGGAACTCAAGAGTGCAGCTGTACTTGTCGTAGAACTTCTCTGGGTCGCCAGGAGCAAATATTGAAGACAAATTTGTTTCAAGGCGATCTTCGACGGCACTCCAAAAACTGTTTGATAAGAAGTTGTATCCGTTGATCTTCATAGATTTTCCTCTAGTCAAGCTCAGTAGGCACTTCATTTTCAACGAAACAAAGTCGAGGATCTGGTTGTACACTCCTGCAAGACTGTTGGGATTGTCGTGAAGATTTCTCTCGTTGATGATGCTCTCCATATAGTTCATTGTAACTTTGCGAAATATTTCTTCAGCTAACATACATTTATCCAAAGTGTAATAAATTCTCAGACACTTTAGAAGACTTTCGACGTTGCTATCATTATCGGAGACTTTGGCAAGAAAAAATTGATTAAGAATTTTTAGTGTTTTCGCTTCCAGCTCGCTAACTAATTGTTTTTCTTCGGTTTCAAGGAAGTTTTTGCAGTATTTCACGTTGAACTGTAATTGAATAAGCTCCAGCGCTGCACGTTCAAGTAAAACCACATCATCATCTCTGTCTCCATTTTCAATGGAATTTAAGAGAACCGAAAGCTTCAAAAGCGAATTTCTCACAATTTGAAGAGTCTGCAGGTTCTTTTTAATTTCCTTGAAACGACGTTTCTCGTTAAGGCACTCGTTGATCTCATTCATGCAATCCTGAAGACTGCTTCTTACGCCAAATGTCTCTTCTCGAAGTTGAGTCAATGGGAAGTTTATCTTGTTTATCCGACTCTCCAGGTTTACGAAGTTGGTTGATAGATTTACAAAGTCTGCGTAGTCTTCATTGATTAGTTCGATTAGCGACGATCGCAATACTTTCAGATAAATTCCCAGATCATCTCTAAAAGTTTCGAGAGTTGAAGAATGCCGATGTTTATGTAAAAAATCGTCAACCGAGAAATTGCTCTACAAATGAAACAAATAAATGTTATTTGATGTGCATAAATAAGCTATCTTTATAACAAACCTTTAAGAATTCGCTCTGATCAAAACATAGTTCTACCGAGGACTTGTTTGCGCTCATTTTATTATTTTTCACTTGAAGCTTTTGCCACTTCACAATTTTTACTATCCAAAGGGTATGATCGCCAAAAATTGAACACGATTTTGGAATTGATCACGAAAAAATTGTTAAAGAATTTATTTTACATAGATTTTACATTGATTTATTGTATTAGTCATGTCATGTCGTGTTTTGCTTAATCTTCCGTTGTATCTCCAATGGAAATTTGGTAATCTCATTTTGGGCGCATGAAAAACAAAAAGTTTTCGTAAAAAAGAAGCTGCATGAATTACAAATCGACGATTTGCATATCGAGCAATGTTTCCCAAGGACGATAACATATTCTGTTGACGACTTCTGTCGGTGTGCTGCTGGTACAAATGGATTCTTCATTATATAGCAATTTTCCAAGAATTCGACATTTGATGAGAACGGCGGTTTCTTCCCGAAATAATCAGCTTTCTCCGACAGAAAACAATGCTTGCACTTAAAATTGAGTTCCTCTGATGAGTCAACTTCCATCGTTTTGTTGTCGGTATATATTTAAAGTTTGTTATGAATCTGATGGTTTACCTCTTGAATATTTTTAAAATACACAACACAAATGGTGAGTTTCGGAACGCTTTTATTATTGAAACCTTTTTTTCCCCATACATTCACTGCAATAACTTTATCACTGGTTGAAGTAGAGAAAGAGAGAATGAAGACAATAAATGTACTCGCTATCTTGAAGGGGGATCAACATGTCTCGGAATCCTTAATTTCGGCGAAAAACATAAAATGAACGAAATTTTATGCAATGAGAATTTCTTTTCTAAATTATTAATGAAAACAATGATTTTAGTTGAAGAAATTAAATGAATATTAAATAAAAAAAAGGCTTTTTCTTCTTTGTGCTAGTTTATATTTGTATTTTGGCAGCGAGAGCACCATCAAATAGTTGCCTTCGTGGCGCAATGGCAGCGCGTTCGGCTGTTAACCGAAAGGTTGGTGGTTCGAGCCCACCCGTAGGCGATTACTTTTTTACTTTTTTTTACCAAATTTAGTAAATTTATCACCTAAGAAAATATTTTTTCGATCAAGATTGATATGAAAATACAAATAAAAAATCTTTTTCCTAGAGAAAAAAGAAGATGAAATCGACTTCGGGTTAAAAAGTAATTTGAAAATTTACTAAATTTGGTATAAAAAAAAGTAATCGCCTACGGGTGGGCTCGAACCACCAACCTTTCGGTTAACAGCCGAACGCGCTGCCATTGCGCCACGAAGGCAACTATTTGATGGTGCTCTCGCTGCCAAAATACAAATATAAACTAGCACAAAGAAGAACACATTTTTTCATTTAATATTCAATTAGTTTCTTCAACTAAAATCATTGTTTTCATTAATAATTTAAAAAAGAAATTTTCATTGCAAAAATTTTCGTTCATTTTATGTTTTTCACCGAAATTAAGGATTCCGAGACATGTTGATCCCCCTGCATGATAGCGAGTACATTTATTGTCTTCATTCTCTCTTTCTCTACTTCAACCAGTGATAAAGTTATTGCCGTGAATGTATGGGAAAAGAGAGGTTTCAATAATAAAAGCGTTCGTTTCTCCGTCGAGTTTTCAGTTGACGATGACTGTTTGTGTGAACAACACAGAATCGAGAAAAAAATAGTCACGCTTCTTAAAAAATCTTTGTGTGAATCGAAACAGAAAAAAAAAATCTTCAAAGTGGTTTAATGAGATTGCGAAAAAATAAAAATAATTTACGATCTATTCGATACACCTTGTATCAAGAAATTATAAAAAGAATGAGGCGATAAAACAATACCTCTTGTGGGACATATGATTAGCTGATTTTTGTGAGCATCGACAAAGAATATTTTATAATTTGGACCCGGATCAGTGGAAAAGTTAAATACAATAATGCTTTACGAGAGCGACTGTCCAGTGAATGAAATGTAAATAAGAACAAACGTTCAGTGTGCTTGCTGCCGTTATCGCAGCTATCAATTGAAACTACAAATGTACGTAGAAGGAAAGTTTTGAACAAGTGATTTATTAAATGATGTTTTATTGTGAGCCCTCTATCTCTTCATTCGCCTTTGTCAACTCCGACTGATTCAATTAAGTGTGTGATTTCGATTTGATAAAAACCATTCGTTACGTTTTTAAAATTCTTGTTATTGAAACCTTAGCCATCAACATAAAGTAATTCTTTTTATACATTCACATATATTTTTTTCATTTACAACTTCCCTCGCAAAAATTCTGTTTGTAGGACAAGAAAGCATTCCATCAATGAAAAAAATTTAACGTTTCACTTAAGCCAATTAATAAATAATGTGTTTTTCCGCCACACTTTGCTCCGCCAACAATCACAGCATAGAACTAAGATGATTAACTACGAACAACATCTTGATCCTTCATCAGTTTGGCTGATTTATAATCGAGCAAATAAACTTCTTTTGCGAGGGAGGCAAGAAAAAAATATGAAATGAGTTTTTCTTATTTAAAAAATGTTTGGAATTTCATTTAGCGACATTGCCGCTCGAGAAAAACTATTTACACAAAATATAATCACATGTTCCAATGTTCGTTAGTACTAATCAGATTATATGTACATTCCTCTTGAATAAAACTTTATTGTGCACCTCGATGCATACGTCCACGTTGGCTACTTCTCAATATCTGATCTCTTCGATCTGCACCTGCAAGTTTCTTACTGAAGTAAAACAAAAAAAAATAAGCTGAACAATAAGATCTTGTTTCTACAAACAAATGTGACACCTTCTTATGATATAACGACGTAGCTTCGTTTACTTCTCGATTTTAAAGACAAATGATATTCGTTTATAATAAGAAGTTGGGAATCTTGTTAGCTGCCAATCGTCACATTCCCTT
Source organism: Smittia aterrima (assembly GCA_033063855.1). Lineage (NCBI taxonomy): Eukaryota > Metazoa > Arthropoda > Insecta > Diptera > Chironomidae > Smittia > Smittia aterrima. The sequence continues at coordinate 20,317,583 of CP093831.1, forward strand.
CAATCAATCGCCTGAAGTGTTAAAACTTGTTGAAATAAAATCAATTTGATTAATCAATGACTAAAATTCCCAAAATCAAGAAAAGAAGAGAGAAAGAGAGCTGTCTGTATTTTTAACTTTACGACTTTAGAGATCGACCCTTCAACGCATCAAGCGTTCAACTTTAATTAATTAATTAGTGGAAGGAAATGAAGAAAAAATAATGAAACTCAATTTCACCATGAACAAACTGCCAGATGCGTTTTTTAAAGAAGATTTAGTTCTTGGGTGCTGCTTAACAAGATCAAATGATCCACTTGCGCCTTAGACGAACTAATTGCTTTATCGCTTGTAGTTTGCAATGCACTTTGATCTTTTGCTGTGCTGATTGCATATTCATTGATTAGCATCACTTCGAAGAGCAAGAAAATGAAAACAAACGATTGATTAGTCAATAATATTGAAAACAATTTTGAAATAATCAATCTTAACTCACGATTTTCCTCAAGCGAATAACGGTAAAGTTAATTCAGTGACTGACTTTTCGAAGCGGTCATATTCAATTCCAAATGGTAAATCGTGATAAATAAAAATATTTTCAAAATGCATTTTCCACACAACGCACAAGTTTCCATTTAAAAGCATTTTCAATAATAATACATCATCACATATCGTTGCAATAAATCATCTCTCTAGTTGGTTTCGAAAGAAACTACTTCAGACTGAAGTCTCCTCAGTCTTCAGCTTAAACCAGATTTCGCAAAAAAAAAAGGTTTTCAGGTAAAACATTTAGAAGATCACTTTCCAAAAATGTGAATACACGTAACCAATAAATTTAAAATTTATGAAAGAAATTTGAGATTTTTTTAATTTGATAAAAACCACAAATCGTTTTTGCAGAAACAAAAAACATCAAAAAGAAGCTATAACTTTAAATACAAGTCTTGACATTTTAGCTATTTGGTGTCTGTATCTTCTTTCGTCTTTTCTCTCATCTCGTTAGTAATAGACCAAAACCAAATATAAAATAAATTTTAAAATCTCTTAATTTGTAAAGACTGATGAGGTTTCTTTCGGTGCATTTGAGTAAGACGACAGGGAAAGTGTGGGAGCGACAGGTGTGAAAAATTGTGTTGACAAAAATCATCTTTTGGCATAAAATCTTCTAAACTTCTTCAATAAATTCGTCGCTTTCCCTCATCGTTAACCTCGCTGGACTTTTCTCCATGACTCACTAAACCCACAACAACCTCTTTTAACCCATAAATTTGTTTGAACTCAAATTTGCTATATTTTTATTGCACGAACATAATACAAACGCGTCAGTCTATTTTAATTAGGAAATAGCTCGTTTATTTGGTTTTCGGTAGAGGTGTCTGCTTTTAAAGTTCTATTTCAATTGTCTTATAACCTGAATAGCAGAAATAAGTTGTAGCAAACGTCAAACTCACTTACCGATCAAACCATTGATTCGATTTAAAATTTATGGTAATACAACATGCCAATAATGAAAGCGAAAATGCATCGAAGTGTTGTTCATGTTTTGTTGTTACTGTGAAGCGGCTCAAGTGCGCTTTGATAAAAGTTGGAAGGAGTTGTATGTTCACGTTTATAAATTATTTACCATTAGGCGACGATTAATGAATTTGAGATATGAAGTTACATATTGACAATCGCTAATTAAACTTGAAATAAATCGATAAATGAATTTCGAAATTATATATTTACTTTAGATGTATAATTACAGGTTGTTACGTTCTTTGTCAACTTCATTCTTGCCATTAAAGAAAATATAAAGCCTTCAAAATTGAGTGCTTAAACCAAACATTTCAGAAGATCAAAATCGCAATGAAACCAAATGGGAAACCACCATGTTTCCAGCTGGCAAAAGCGTTGTCAGTTACAGTCGATCTGCTGATTTTTTTTCTCGGTAAGTTGATACGATTTATGTGTTCGTCCACAAAGGAGACTGATATGGTTTCGATTTATTGTTTTCTCGCTTCAGCCGCTGCTAGTCTCGTTTTCATTGAATTTTTTGCCGATAATGTGAAGCGCGGATTTTTCTGCGGCGACAAAGCGATCGGATTTAAAAGAGAAAAAGACACGATTTCCATAAAATACATCATTCTATTTGGTTTGTCGCCAATTATTGTAGTAAGTCTACCTCAACATTTGCGTGACACGTGAATTTTTATTTTAATGACGCTCGCTAGATATGGATCGTCGAATTTATTTTCTCTGAAGAAGCTGAGGAAGGCGAAAGCACTTTCAAGATCAGAGGTCGGAAAAGTTGGCGGAAGACTCTGCACTGGTTCAAGGCTTACGGAATTAATCTCGTACTAATGCTGCTTGTTATGGACGCTTCAAAAGTTTTCGTTGGGCAGCATAGGTGATCACTTTGATAATTAAAACCTTTCCTATCAAATAATGTTAAAAATACTAACTAAAATCAGCTGCTGAAATCAGCTGTGTCAAATTTGCATACCTTAAAAGATTTTTTTCGTTCACTCATAGGCCTCATTTTATTGACACTTGTCGGCCAGACTCAGCCACAAATTGCACCATTGGGTAAAATAAATAATTCAATTTATTTATAATCTTGTAATTTAATATTTTTATAGAGATTTCGTTTCCAACTATGAGTGCACAAATAAAAACGCTAGCACATATTCATTACGAGACAGTTCGCGAAGTTTTCCTAGTGGTAACAAAGCCAAAAATTTAAAATTCAAACGAGTTCTCTCATCAAAAACTTTTTTTTGCACAGGTCACGCTTCGATTTCAATATACACGGCTCTGTATCTGATTTGGTTTTTTCAATGTCGTATACCGAAGATTCAGTCGCTTCTTCTAATTCCTTTCCTTCAAAGCTTGCTAATGGTTTGGGTCTCTCTATGTTGCATCAGTCGAATTACGGATCATCGACATCACTGCATCGACGTCTTGGGTGGAGCTATGCTTGGCGTTATCTTTGCGTTCTATACGTGCCATATAAAATCAAATAATTTCTGTGATGACAAGCAAGAACCAATTGTGCTGAGTTTAAATGGATCAACATCGAATAGCAATCGAAGAAGAGTACGAAGACTACTCTCGACAATTAGTGCTAAGGAAGAATTCACGTTGAATAATTTAGAGTAGACTTGCTGTAACAGTTCAAATATTGTCGTAAACTTACGACCAACGTTAAGTATTAGTTTACCATTATGAACGCTGTAAGTGGCGCTGAAATCAATTAAATTATTGTTATTTTAATGAAGTTAAACTTGCTGAGACTGTTTGGATATCGCGAAGTTATGTACGGGATTTCCAAGCAGCCTTTAATTGAGAATCTTATTTTATTTTGTGCAATAATAAAATGCAAATGTAATAAAATGCAAGAAGATTGATGAAAGGTTGTAAAATAACAAAAACATTTATCGTTGATTTTTCAAAAATGTTTTTCTCTTTATTATGATTTAATGATTGAATCTTGTTCTGCTGATGATGATCAATGTAAACTACGTGAGGTACAATCTTCTTTATCATATAAAATTGATATCAATTTTCATTTAAAATCATTTTTGTTTCAATTTTTCAATGTTTTAATTTCATGAGAAATGTGAGCGCGATTTATCTTCGAGTAACATCAGAATAAAAAGATGGAACAAAAAATTTAAAAAGCAATATATTCCAATAATTTTTTTCATTAGAGACAAAAGGATTTTGGTTAGACAACTATGTAGTTCGCATCGAACACTTTCTTTTTAAATTTTAGTGAACTTATAAAATTTTTAAGACAACATTTGTCTTAGATTTTATTGCACCTTTGGTTTTCTTGTGATCAACGCAAGTTCTTTCAACAATTTTTCGAAAAAAAAAACTTTACTACGATCAAAGTATATGCGCATGGGAATCACCAGATAAGCTTCTTGTGTGTGAAACTTTCTATTTTTCAATTATTTCCAGCCCTATAAAACGAAAGATTAAGTTAATTGCCATGTCTACATCGAAACAATTGGTTTCATCAGCAAAAGTGGGAAAGTTTCAATAAGTACTAAAAACTAAATGTTTTCTCTAAGATTCGAAAATAATTTTCCCTCCGAGTTTTCCTTGTGAGTTTTTACTTATTCGATTAAGAAAGAAGCTTTTGGTTTAAATGTTGTTTAAATGTTTTTGTTTGTTGGTTTAGGTTTTTGAGTTTTAATACTATCGATTTTCATCCTATGATTCACATTGTGTCCTTTTTACAGTTAAGATTCTTTTCCTTTAGTTTTGAGGGCCAAACTTGCTCGTGATTTTATTCGAAACGTTGACAATCGCCATTTCGTTTTTAGAATCAACTTCGCAGTCGTACAAACCGCTTAATGAGTCGAGGCTAAGCTCGAAGCGACTACTTGCCCTAGAGCTGGAGATTGAAGTATCGTCAGGTGCGTTATATAACGAGTTTACGTCACTTAGAGCTCCTTCAGCGTCAGTAAGACCCGCTTCATTAAGTAATGAGATATTCTCAAGAGCAGGATCGTCAGTGATATAACCAGCGCTCTCGCATCCTCCAGCTTCATCACGACAATCGTCTTCGCTCCACTCTGATTGACTTTCCATATTTGTCTCAAGGAGATTCTGATTAGTGCTCTCACTGAACTTGAGATTATCGTTTGAAAATCCGATTGATGGATCTTCTGTATGTTTGTCGTCTTCACTGGCATAGTTTTCCTTTCGACTGCTGTTTCGACTGTAACTCGATATGCTTGTCGGTTCATCAAGATTATTTTGTGAAGATGCTTGTGTATCGCTCTTTTTCTCGAGACTTTGACTGTAATTAAATGACTTATTAATTGCTCGAGATGTATTGCTTTCTCAACTTACTTTTGAATTTCAACATTTTTATTTCTCGTCATCTCCTTGATCGCTTCAAGTCCCACAGGGTGTTTCAAGCTATTTGTGTCCACACACGAATCGTCACTATCCTTCGCCTTGATGTTGTTATTATTAATATTTCCATTTCTTGCACTGGGTAAAGATCCTGCGTTCGAAGCTTTCGATTTCGAGTAGAGACTGTTGCTTCCGTTGCCGTTATTATTTCCATTCTTCTTAGTGTAGTCTAAGTTGTTGGTCTTACTCACGGCGCCAGCATACGAAGGCACCATTTTATTTTTAGCTGACTCGTTAAGCAGTCGCTGTAGTTCTCGCTCAAAAGGTGATTTCGGGAAAGCTAATGAATTTAAACAATTGAATGTTACATAAAACTCATAAACTACCAAGCCAATGACAAATTCTACTCACGTTTATCATGGAACTCGAAGCTGTTGCACGACTCGCCCTTGTTAGGTATCGTTGAGATAGTGTGATCAGTTGTAGAGCTGATTTCGTAGTCTTGCAGATCTTTCAGATTAGTGATCGCCTTGTGTTCATCATTCATTGTTCCAAGACGAGATTGAAAACTGCTAATATGCTTCTGCTCGATGCACTTTGGCATGTTTAGTTTCAGATTACTTTGATCGCAATCATCTGTTGTTTTTGAATAACTTTCGTCAGAAGAGGAATCAACGCTAATTGACTGATGATGATCGCTTTGACTCAGATCGTCAGTTGAAGACATTTCTCGGCTTTCATTGAATTCATTCGCAATCGGTAGCTTCGGTAATGGTTTCATGTAAGCCTCAGCGGAGTTATTGTTACTCGTATGATATCGAAGTGGAGCTGAGTTCGTTTGCTTCTTCATGTGATGCTGTTGCGGTTGATTTTGTTGGAAATGTTGACGATAGCGATTGTCTATTGGTTGTATTGTTCGTTGGAAAGGAACTCCAACATACTGAGGTGGCTCATATTTGTTCGATGACTCAGCTCGATATAACACCTTTGGCATAACGTTAGCATTTGTCAAGAGTGGCTCATGTTCATGCTCGTTTCGAGCATGCACGATATTGTAATGATTGCTGTACATCGCAGGCTCTTCGCTTCCGCGATCTAAATAGTTTATACGTGGCTGCTTCTCACTGGGATTCTCGATAATATTAAATGACTCTCGAATGTTATATTGTTGGACGTGAGGCTGAGTTTGAACTGTATGTTGATGGTGTCCGTGAATATTATAATTGTTAATGTTGTAGTGATTGTTAATGTTGATTTTGTTGTAGTTGTCATACTCGCGTTTGACGTAATTGAGGTTTTCCGTCAAATTCATTCCGTTGTATAAATTAGCGTTGGAGGACGGTTTCTCCTCGAGATAGTTTCCAAAATGTTTCTTCTTCATGTAGGCTTCTTTATTGATAGCACTTCCTTGATAATTTGCATTCTCTTGGAAGTTGGGATGACGCATGTGAGCCATTTCCATTCCAATGTCGTTTGATGGTTTTGCATCGCACAAAAAGTAAGTCACCATGTCACCTTTGCCTTTTACTTTGATCTGTCCGCGACATTTGAATTCAAAATGAGACCCTTGCAGTGCGTCAACCACTTCTTGTGTCACTTGAGTGTATCCCACAACGCCTGTTGAATCCATCCGTGATGCGACATTTACTGTGTTTCCCCAAATATCGTATTGGGGTTTACGAGCTCCGATAACACCAGCAACAACAGATCCCAAATTTACACCAACTCGCAGCATAAAATTGTTGTACGAGTTGTCATTAATATTTTTAAGCTTCACCCGCATTGCTCGTACGAATTCTATTAGCGAGGTCATTAATCTTCGAGCACTATTCGGATCATTTGGAATAATTTTGTATTCGGGAATCAATCCAACAGCAGCCATATAAGTGGATCCAATAGTTTTAATCTTATCAATCGAGTGGAATCGTTCATCGCACATTAACTCGTCAAAATCTGCAATTATTTCGTTGAGAAGCCGCAAACACTCAACACCTTGATTAGATCCATCTAACTCAGTATAGAATTCTTGGAAGTTCGGAAGAGAGCAGAAAGCGACGCCGACTTTTTGATAGCTCTGATGATAAAGCTCTTGACGTAAGGTACCCATGTTATTTCTAAATTGAAAGTCTGAAATTAAAAGAGTTTGAATCTAATTTCAGTGTTTCAATATTTTAAGAGTCTCACCCAAGAAATGAGCGGCAACATGTGACGGTAGCAAGTTGTGTAGAATTCGTTTGTTGGACTGCTGGAGTACCGACATTTCTCTTTTCTCCTGGGATGCTTGCAGTTGCCATAAGAAATCCAAACGAGCCGTCCATTCAACTTGGCGGCCATGCGTCAGCACTGCGATCATGAAGATGATAATTCGTGCCAACGAAATTGTGTGCAAAGGAACGGAAGATCTGCCAGAAATTCAATATTGAAATATATGAAAGCATTTTGTGTGTTTCACTCTTACTCTACGCGGTTGTCGTAGCAGTCGAAGATGTGAGCATGAGAAATCTCAATGAACAGAGAGTAGGCTGTTCCCATCAAGATGATTAAAGTCGATTTAACTATTATCGGCAGTCTGAGGCGAGAAAAAAAGTATAAAAATCATAAAATATAACAACTTTGAAATCTTACCGCAAATAAATTGCAACGCAGATAAAAGCAAATGCAGCTGATAATGAAATATATTGTGGGAGAGCACAACGCCGATGACTCTCATTATCTAGCTCTTCCTTGGCTTCGGTTGTGAAATTAGATGTGCACGGGTTGTCGCTGAGACATGTGAACTAGAAAAATAGATAAAATCAATAAGAAATTTAATAAAGGCTAAGCAGGTTAAACTTACAACATTCATCTGTCCAACAGAATAAACAAGAATGATAGTGAAAACTGTAATTGCAAGCCTGAGAGAAAAGCTCTGAGTCACGTCCCAATAGATCCATTTAAGTCGAGCTGCTATGATGAGAATTAGAATAGACGAGATCCAAATGAAAGCAGTGAGGAACAGCAGCAAAAGTATTAGAGTCCTTGGAAGTGCAGACACCTGTGAAGCGAAAACAAATAGATCAATGAATAAATTTAAAATTAAATCTTTCTGAAAAATTACCTGAAGACCAGCACTCAATATCAATAGAAGTAAGCTTGTGCCCATGGACATTGTAAAACCAAAATCAAAGTCTTGGTGATAACTTTTTTCTTTTTCGCTTTCGCGAAAATTTAAAGTGATTCGGCTTACGTGTGCCGTCTTTTCACGGTCAACTGAGCGAGCCTAAAAATACATTAAATCAATAGAGCAATCTTATAAAAAATTTGCAAGCATTGTCACACTCACTTCGATAGCTTGTGACAAGAATTTGTTTACACGATTTGAAGGCTGGTGATAGACGCTGGAATGGCGTTTTTTGAAAGGCCGTTTGAACTTCTCAGTCACTTTATTCTATAATATAAAACGAAACAACGTTAGCAACCTTCCCAAAAATTATATTCAAAGGCTTTCTATTTCACTAAATCATAACACCAAAACATTTAAAGGCAGACTTACAAAGTACTAAAGAAGATTTTAGGATAAGTGTTTAAAGATGCAAAGTCGAATAAAAGAAGAAAATAAAGAATTTATTTCACAAAAGATTCTTAAATGTGTTCGAAATAAGTTTTTTTCAAAAAGCAAATCAAAATTTAACAAACAATCGCTTCCATTTATCAAAATAATAAAGATTCTTACCTGTCGGGTCTTGTTATCTTGGAATCCACCGGCACTTTCATTGCTGAAACCACTGCCGGTGTTGGCAAGATGAGAAAATGGTGCTGGCACTGAGTATGGTTTAATTGTATGAAGAAGCTGTACAACTACATTCGAGACGTTTCTGAATGAAAGCTTTCTACGATTTGCTTCGCCAACAGCTGATCTTACTCCCAAAGTATTCAACATCAACGGCTGCAGAATAAATATTTTGGTGAAACAAATTTCAAAACTATCTACGTGTAAACTTTACTTTTCTTCGATGAACCGGTGGCACGATGAAGAAAGTGTCGATTCCTTGTTGTTTTAAGTAGTAATCGCGATTACTTCCATTACCCAGCTCTACCTCATATTCACCGCCGAGAGCTTCTAGTGTAGCACGAGTAATATGAACTCTTCCTGGTTCTCCTCCGCTCTCCATGTGGTTAGCGATAGTCACATTGTCTCCAAACACATCGTACTGCCATTTTCGAAGACCAAGAACGCCACACAAGACTCTTCCAGAGTTTATTCCCACTCGCATATTCAAGTTGACGTCGGTAGCATCCACGACTGCAGAGATAGCATCAATCATATCAAGTCCCATTTCCACAGTGTTCTTAGCATGCTCAGCTCTCGCTTCGGGCAATCCACTGACGCAATAATAACAGTCTCCAAGAATCTTGATACGTAAGCAGTGATTATCATGCGCTAGCTGATCGAATCTCCCAAAGAGCTCATTTAATAATCGAACCAACTCTTGAGCTGTGCATTGGCTTGCAAGAACAGTAAATCCAACGATGTCAGCAAAGAGAATGCTTACATTCTCATACTTCTGAATGTATATCTTATGGAATTGACCTTCAACTGGTGACAGAATGTCGTTTTTCATTTCCATCGCAACATGTTGCGGTAGTACAGAGAGTAAAAGTCTCTCTAGCTTTTCGTTTTCATCTTCCATTTCCAGACGTGCAGCAATGCAGTTTCGAGTATCTAAGAAAGCGCGCCTTTGAGCACGTTCCATCATGATGTTGATAACAATGCCAGCGACATTAATTCCGACAAAAATGAATATGTTGGCCGATAATTGGTTAAAAGCCAAATATTTAAATGTCCCAATGTAGATATGAAAGCTCGTGATGCCAATATGTGCCCCTGGCAATAAAACGCCAAAAAGAATCGCTTCCCATATCTTTAAAGGAAGCATCGCGTACGCCAGGAAGATAACAAACACAATTTGCCATACTCCTTCAACCATCACTTCTCGCGTGTCAACCGGCAAATCGAAGCCGCTCAAATTGGGCATCGAAACGATGCAAAAGGCGGACGTGAAGACCAAGATTCCATAGCACAACAGCGGCAGATGATGGTCACGAATTATCCGAAACTTCAACAAGAATAATATGATGGTGAACAAGAGACAAAGGCAGCCATTGAAAACATTCTAAATTTGTGAGAAATGCAATGCAATATTGAAATAAAATGCTGAGAATTTCATTAGAGAAAAGTATCTTACATGAACAGTTGCCGTTTGATTATAAGCCAAGCTTAATATCGCCATGATCCCGGTCAGCATAACGACTAACGTTACAACTCCGAACACAGAAATCCATTGAATTTTGTGCGTATAGCGTTGGTAGAGCTCCTCCAATTCGTCGTTTTCAAAACGAAGTTTATTCCATGGATGAGAACGAGACGCTTTCACTGCATGATCCATACTTGCTGCTTTAATGTAGAGAAAGACGTTACTAGTGAAGACAACGATAGAGAGCTGAGTGCTGTAAATATGAAAACAGAAAAATACTTTTATTCTCGCGAAATAATTTGTTGTGCTAATTCGTTTGAAATCTTAATTGTAGCATTTAGTTTTACTGTTCAATCCTTCATTTCTAGTCTGATGTAAAGTGAATAACTATTTAAAAAAATTCATATGAAATGCAAATAATAGAAACCCGATTTAAGGGCAAAAACATTACTAACTCAACCTGATTCTCGTTGCGATGCCATCAATGAATCTGGTTTTAAGATTATGTATTTTTGGAATTTTGAAATCTGAGGAATGTGGAGAGATTCTCAGGTCAACATGCGAAGTCTTGACGTTTTTCTCTCAAGGACGAATTGATTTCATGACGACATTCGTTTAAAAATTCATTTCGGATCAGATAGTTTGAAGTTGAGTTCGGTACGCGATAATATTTTAAGCTCTTTCGTGAAATAGGATGAAGTCTAATATTTAAATTAAGAACATTTCTGTAAGAGGTTTAGTGTGTTAAACAAGACAAGCCGCTTTGATTACCGGATTTGTAAAGACCTGTAGGGATTTCAATTAAATAAACAAAAACCTATTGTTATGCGATCGATTGTTCTTTATCATATCAGGAAACAGGTATTTTACTTTATCGCAATTCTTGAGGTGGTGAGTCCAAATGTTTATCTCGCTGAGACGCATTCATTACTGCCATTTAACCTGAGCGACCTATGAGCTCATGGATCTCCATTGAGTGAAATATTCGTTTATTGTTTATCAGTTTAATAAATAAACTTTATTTTGTTTTGCTCTGGTTGGAACTGGAAAATCTGACGAGAACTCCTAGCTTTTCGTGAAATCGAAGGAAAATCAGAAAGTACTGAGCAAAACTTAAAAATTACAACGTTTCAGAGAAACGATAAATTTCTTATAACATTTACTTAAACGTGAATTCGATTCAGAGATTTAAGGTTCATTACTTTTTAGTAAATATATCATCAGCTAAGTGCGCGAAATCGCTGGCAAACTTTCAAAAATAATTAGTAACACGACCTTCGTTTTGAGCCTAATCGTCTTTTGTTGTTACAAGCTGTTAACATTTTTCAGTGTGTGTGATTTTCCTAGACTTTTTTGTTTTTCCATATTGACGTTTTCTTGACAATTGCAAACTGACAACTGAGCTTTCTTAGCCCGGCACGTGGCAATGAAGCTTTAGAGCTGTGTTCTAGAGGTCGGAAAGGAGTGTTACATTTAATACGATTCCTAAATAGATCTCCAAGTCAGAGTTTGTGCACACATTTATTTATTTTAAAAATATTTATGCAAAAGTAAGCGGGTGCAAACCAATATACAAACTCAATTTGACTTGCTCAAAAAGCGAGGGATTTCAACAAGAACTTTTTTTTTCGAAATAGATCAATGATAATGTTTGCAAAATTTGTTTGCTAAATTTCAAGGATCTCTAACTACACATCTAAAATCAATTCGTTTCTCCAGATATAAATAAACAATAACTTTTTCAAATACGTGAAAATTCGGCTCAACACGTTTTCAGATAGAATTTCGTTCTCTTAAATGTGTTCACTACTGCGTAAACCAAAAACAAAAAAAAAAGTCAGAAAAACGATATTGGCAACGTAAATAAATATTTAAATAAAGTTTTTGTTTCTAGACTTTTTTTTAATTTAAAACAGACGAATGACACGGGTGGTTTGCATGTGAGGTGGTAAACACATTTCCATTCGGTGGTAAAAATATCGAATGGAAACATCTGTACGTTCCGCTAGATCATTGCCTTTCATTCTCATTAAGATTTGCAAAATATTCTCGAAACAGAAGACTTGACGCAAGAAAAGCATTCATTTGTCATAAGGAGGAGAGTCGCTTGAAGGTATAATAGATGGAGATTATTTTAATAATCCAATTGTTGCGTAACTTATTAATAGATCTCATTGTTTGCACGAAGATTTTTTCTTCCATTCTCATTGGACTTGGAGTCGTGAACTTTTTTCGTGGGTGTCGAAGTGAGAACGACGAATAGTCGTAGATTTAAGATGTTGACGACACTAAACTTTTTCTATTCCCAAAACAAAATTCTTTAAATGCATTTCACAAGGATTTTTTTATCAGCTAGACTGGAAGAAATCGTAAATAATCAAGAAACGATTTTTTTTCTTCTTCTTCCACGTATTTTTCTCAAGTAAACAATTTTTTCGTCGCTTGTGTGGAAGTACTCACCTCTAATAATTGCTTGAAGCTTAAAGTTATCCTTAGGATTATTATAACGTTTTATTCTTCATTGCAAGATATTCCTAAATTCATTTACGTCAAAGAAGGATTTTTTTTGATAATTTTCCAGAAAAATTGTTCACGCCTCACATTTTCTTCATTTTTTATTGTTTATCAATTGCCTTTACACTCGCATTGAGAATTTAAGTATTCTTCATTTGATTACCGACAGTTTCAAGATATTTTAATGCTTTGTTCACTCACGGAGTCGCGGAAATAATAAAATTATTAGTAGAGAAAATATTCATCACTTAAATGAATACAGAAGACTGAAAAATTCATCGAACTCAACATGCACAACTGAACATGCCCGCCACATTCAATTTTCACTGAAGCCGTTAGGATTAATAAAATACTAAACCGCAATCATGCTTAAACTAGATCTATTCAAAAAAGATGTTTTCTCCGGGTGTTGCGCAATAATGAATGAAACGAATATCAGGATACCTTGGGTTTTATATTGGAGAGCTCGCCGTTGCTCAGCCGCCATAATATGTTTTGAATTTTATCGCCTCTAATACTGAAGTTTAATAAATGCATCTCTTCAAACTTGTGGTAGACTTCTATTTGCGATAATCCCTGCGAAAGCCAACATAAATTTCTTCTTTTAAATTGTTTTAAATTGTTTGAATTTCAAACAAAACTTGTGAAAGAAATAATTTAAAAGGGTTCAATAGAAGAAATGGACAAGTAATTCGTAGGGCCGTTAAAATTTCGTTTATTTCATCATTCTTCTTGACTAATTTAAAAGGGTTTTGTAGCCTAAAATCTTTTGAAACATAACTTTTCTTTCTCAGAACTTGAAAAATTAAATCGAATTTTAACTCTTCACATTCTATTTTTTTGAAGATTCGACAAAGACTCAACTAATACAACGACTGCCTATTGATGTTTTTAACATTTGTTCGTATCAGTTATCTACAAGTTGGAAATGTCTCGAAATTTCCCTTGTTCTGGGATTTAAATATACTTTGAATTCGCTTAATAGCTTGCTTCATGACCCGCAAGAGTATATAAGTCGTGATATTCCTCGGTTCCAGACGCGTCGTTTCCACCTCGAATTTGACTACTTTCTAGACAGACGGCCCTGGAAATAAATCTCAATTAAAGAATTTGTCAATTGACACAAACTTGAAAACAAACTTTTCACTTCCTAGAAGTTTATACGTTTTGCTCGTGTCGGTAATTTCCTGTGTGATGGCACCATTTCTTAAAGATCTTCCCTGCATTCCGTGCGAGTGGAACGCAAGGATACTGTCGTTTTGCACAACAACTAAAAATTAAAAGACATTTAATATAAAACCGCGATGTTAATGAAATATTTTACTCACCCATTCCTTCGACCTTGAAATCAAACTCAAACTTGGCGCGTCCAATCTTCTTCGTCGTCTTTGGCTGACCCCTTAAATCTACCATTTCAATTTCATTATCATGAACAATGGCAATAACGTCTTTCTCCATCTGATGATAAATCGAAGTTCATTATGCTTTGATATTTCTTTCATGAAATGTGAAATGTCTTACCTGATGAACTTTAACAACATTCAAAGGCATTCGTTTTGGAATCATGGTCGCGGTCCGGTCCATGTCATTCAAGTCGTCATCATTTGATGAATTGAACCAACTGGCTGCTAAAAATATTTGTTCTTCGTAAGAATTTTACTTAACGAAAGGAAGTGTCACATACCACTGTTCGTATTGATGAGCTCTAGTTTTAGTCCGGTCTCTCCGAACGTTGATTTTGATACGCCGACACAAACTATTGGATATTCTAACTCGGGCGTGATAATCATTTCGAATACTGAATTATCATTAATCACTGAACCCATCGTTGACACCGGCCATTCACACTGTTTCAGCAGCATAAACTTATTTAAAGGATCATACCATTGCATCAGAAATATTCCGGAAGGTAAACGCCCACACAAATATTTATAACCGTTGTAAGGATTCCTTATAACGCAGCATTGCGAGCATCCCTTTGTGTCGGGAACTTTTGTTGTAAGAGCAAACTTTCTCGGAACGAGCTTCTCTGGTATTCGCTGCATGTGCATATGAAGAGTGAAACGACTAGTCGTTTGCTTGGAATGGAGTGCAACAAGGTCGTGACGATACAATTGACAAGATTTTCCTAAACATTTAAAAATATCTTGAAAATATTCTTACAATGTTTGTTAAGATATTCACCTGAAAGACTCATCAACACGTCTTTAATAACATAAAGCCAAACGGTCCTTCGAGGGTAAAGCTGATCTATTGTGGCGTCGTGAATTTCATTCATGTTGAGATTAAATATACCTTCGTCAGCGCCAATGATAATGTGCTGGTCACGCGTCTCGGGATTTATCCAAGAAGCAGTACAATTGATATGAAGTGGGCAGCCATTGAATACTTTCGAGAAACAAGCGCCCATCAGAACCTGATAATGAAATAATTATGTTTGTTATGTGAAGCTCGCATTGCGAAACTTTTAACAACTGAATCAATTATTAATATACCTTTGGTGTCGGCGGAAGTCCATTTGAAACAGGATGATGAAGAGGTGGAGGTGATCGATGACGATGTTTGTTACGTTTAGGGGGCACTGGTGGAGTATTGTTGAGTAAATCTGGTTGCTGTTGCTCCCCATCACTAAGACTTCGTTGACGATTAGCTGCTGAGCCCAAATCACTGAACATTCCAACCAGCCTATCCATTGAGTTGTGTCTCTTGGCAGCTCCCTCGTCATTAGCGGCCATTGCTGGGGGCATCTGCTCAGGCTGCGAGTCAGTACCTAAATTACAGCCACGTTGATGATTTTTGTTTCCTGAAGTTGAAAGCGTCATACGATCCCATTGGGCATCCATATAACTTGATAAACTCATCTCACTTGGTAACGTTTCTGGCGGAGACATTTGATCACTGTTGTTGTTATTGCTTGTAGATGCTATCCCTTTAGAACTCTCTCCATACAAGTGAGCCCTCTGCACTGTTCCTATTTTGCTCGGAATACGTTGTGGAACTGAAAGGCCCATCGCACTGTCTTCATCAATCTCACTGCTACCCTCACCAAACTGATGAGGGTTCTGATATTTATGAAGAAGCTCTCGCATCAACCTAACAGACATTTCTCCTGTGCCAGCACCACCACCGTTGACAAATGGATGTTGTAATAGACGTTCAGCATTCGGTCGCTTCTTAGGATTCTTAGTTAATGATATTTTTGTGAAGGAATGGAAGATAGGAGACCAACGATCTTTTTCTTTGAGAGTCGGTGGCTTGAAGCCGCTCTTTGACATAAGAAAAAGTGCTCGCATTGGGTGAAGGTCAAACATGGGCGGTTGAAGCTCAGCCAATTCTAGAAACCAATTTTTGTAATTCTTGATTGAATGATTAAATGACAAATAATTACCAATCGATGTAATGCCCGTGGCCCAAATATCGCAGAGATGGTTGTAGCCGCCTTTTCTTTCTACAGCTGCTACTTCAGGTGCCATCCAATAAGGAGTCCCAATGAAGCTTTTCCGTTTGTTAATCGTAGCTGTGATTTGAGCTGATACTCCAAAGTCGGCTAGTTTTACATCGCCAGTATCCGTCAATAAAATATTTGCACCTTTGATATCGCGATGCATTTTTCCTCTGCCATGCAAATATTGTAGACCAAGAAGAGTTTCTCGACATACATAAGCAATTTGTTGCTCGGCAAGTGGACCTGTGACTTGATAAATATCTTGAAGACTATACGCGCACAGTTCCATACATATCCAGAGCCGATCTCGTCTTAAATATGAACCATAATAGCTGCAATGAAAAATCAACAATGAATTCTTTTGTCTATACTGGATCACTTCCCCAAATAGATACTGACGAAATTATGTTTTTGTGTTGACACGAGCGTAACATCGTGATTTCTTGCTCGATTTGCTGAAAATCATCACCTGACTCAATTTTAATGACTTTGATAGCTGCCAATTCGCCAGACTGAATGTTCTTGCCCTAAAGAATCGAATGGGTTAAGCCTTAAAAATTATTCATCATCAGAAAACTTGAAATTAGAATACCTTGTACACATCTCCGTACGTTCCCGAACCAATCTTCTGAATAAGCTCGTATTCATCATGTGGATTCGTTTTATACACGGGCGTTTGCATGCTTAGAACTGATAATATTTCAAGAAAAACATTTTATTTGAAACGAACGAATACTCGAAATATTTTTCGACACTGGAATCAGAGAAATCAAATTTTTCCGTTAAATCGACGCTGAAATTGAATACGCAGTTAAAGTAGAGATTTCTCGGTAATTAGGACGTTTAACAGAAATCCTTTTATACAAAGAGTTACTCTTTACCATAAGCTCCCAACCATACTTTGACATTATTTTGTAATTCTTATTCGTTTCTGACTCCTTGGCCAAGAAATATTTGGAAAAAAGTTTAACACGAAGAACTCACTCAATACCAAGGATTTGTGACGCTGTGACGCAATGCTTGATGACATCAGACGCAAGATTGATTCTTCCACATATCTACTAAATGAAAAAGGAAGTGCGCTAAGAAGGTAAAACCTACTGAAACGAAAACACAACGTCCCGGGAGTTATCTGAATCATAAACCAAAATGAAATGTTTTTCCGCCGACTTCTTTGATATTAAAGATTTTTTTAAAGCTGTTGTTAACAACGAATGCAGAAAATTGACGAATATAATAGGTTCTTAATACTCAGTTCTCAGCTTTATAGATGTTTCAACCACTCGCAGCAATAAAAATTTTAGCAACGACAGTGAAGATGTCAATCATATGAAACTAATTAGATTCCGAAACACGACGTATTGCACTTCTTATCAGTGGTTGATTTAAATTATGCCTTTTCCATTGATCTTATCGCTTTTAAATGAGTTTTGCAGCGAAATGCATTTGATTTGCGCATTGCATTTTTCAATAATTTGCTTTAGCGTTTCGAGACCATTTGAAAGTTTTCATGAAAAAAATTATTTATGCAAATTAGATTCTCATCAAGTTATTTTTTTTTAAATTTATTGGCTTAAGATTTTTTTAAAGCTCCGAACAAAAGTTGTATATAAAAAGAAAGTTGACGAAGTTATTTAATGTACTTATCCATGAACTTTTTGTGAAACTCAGAACGAATTGAATCGTTAATGAAAGTGTTTCCTTTGTCGACTTCGGTTCTGGCGCAGTTCTTGAAAACGACGTCATCGTTCCAACGACGTTTTACTTTAACATTTCCTTTAGGAGCGGCGGATGTATAATTCAGCAAAGGATTTCCTGACAAAATATTTTCCATACGGATCTTCTCATCATGTTGCTGTTTCTCTTCCTCCTTCTTTGCAGTTTCAATCATTCTTTCGCGTTTAATTTTGTTGAGTTCAGCCAAAAGTGCTGCAGTGTCGTCATCGGAGTCGTCATCATCGGAGGCATCGCTGTCAACTGGATCATCTGCGTCTGGATTTTGTTCGAATTTCTGGCGTTTAGCATTGGCTTCAAGTGCTCGACGAACGACACCCGGTTGCTTTGATTTGCTCGACACTTCACGTTCTTCCAATTCTTTGCGGAGATCCCGGCTGCGTACTTCTTCGCTTGTTCCTTGTCCTGATTCACTAAAATAATTTGAAAATCAGTAAGATCCAGTGAGAAATTAAATTCAACAAAAAGTGCTTACCGATATTTCAATTTGGTGTGCGCTGTAAGATCTCGAGACGAATATTGTTTTGATAGTGCTGAAAGATCTTTCTCTCCACGTCCTGATCCACCTCGAGCGGCTATAATGGAAATAATAAGCAAATTAAATTACAAAATAACAATTATCGTATCAAATATTACTTTCGAATGTGGGCCTTGCTGCTGTAGTCATCTTATGAAATTACGATTTCCTTCCTGGATCTCAGCGAAAACAAAATTTCTTTAGAAATCAATTTCCTTCTGATATTTTAAACTTCAAACACTTTTTCTCAATACAGAATAACTTAAGGAATCTCGTGCGACTTGTTTCAACTAAGCAGATCAAAGATTTTGCTTGGAATGAGAGAAAAAACGAAAACGTAGTAAATACGAAATTCAAGTTGGTAAAGCTTAACAAAGCGCTCTTCAGCGTTTAAAGCGCTGAATCGGTTGAAGTTCAGACAGTCGGTCAAAACGAACAAAGGTTGTTGTTTCCTGGTAAAAGCGGTCGAAATCCATTTAGAAATTGAAATTCAATCAGGCTGGTTTTACGAATCAAAAAGTTAGTTTAACTACTTAAAATAGTGATAAACATAATCCAAAAAGGATTTGTTAGGTGGGAGCTGTCATTACGACTTTAATGAAAACTTTCATTTTCCCTTTTCATAAGTGTGTTTTAAAAGCTTGAAATATTTTTAAGATTTTCATACGAAATTCAATATCAAATGAAATAGTGGTTTACATTAAGTTTTATTTGAGTATTGAAAATTTCGCGAGAAAAATCTGAATTCAACAATATGGAAATTGATGAAAATTTTCGCATGGAGGAGAAGGTCGCCGAATGTCCTTACAAAAAGCTAAAACTTGACTGTGACGATTCCTCATTTGTCACTTCGTTTGAGAATTCTAAAGACAATGGCTCAAACGGTGACGATTTCGGTGATCAGTCAGTCGAGCAGCATGAATCAGCAATTGATTGTGAGAACCCTGAGAATCATCCAGAAGGCGATATGGAATCTGAAAATGGTAAAAATCTTCTGAAGTCATTACTTAGAAATAACTTTTAATTCCAATTCCATTTGTTGCAGATGGATCGGATACTGAAAATGACTCTGGATCGGACGATAATTATGAAATCGAGTCGCTTTTGGATCAGGCATTGCCAGAGGAGTTAAAGAATAAGAAGCGCGAATATGAGGAGCGATTCAAAGTTGTAATGGAAGGTAAAGTTTAAATGAGATTCGCCAAGAAATCTTTTGAGCTTCAGTTTGTTCTTCTTATTTTTATCACAGAAAAGGGTCGTAATCATTTTGAAGTTTTGCCAGAAGGATGGGTTCAGGTTTGTGTTTCATGTTTTATAATAAAATGATGTTTTAAAAACTTTCATCTCCAGGTTACTCACAACAGTGGAATGCCACTTTATTTGCACAGACATTCGAGAGTATGCTCGTTATCGCGGCCATATTTTCTTGGTCCTGGCTCAGTACGAAAGCACGAAGTCCCCATTAGTTCTATCCCTTGCATGGTAATTTTTTCTTATTACATTAATTTGTGTATTATTTATTAACAGAATAAATATTTTGTGAATCAGGCGTATCAAAAGGCATTGGAAAAGGAGAAAGAGCTAATTGAGCAACAGCAACAAATGAAAGAACAACAAGAACGTGAAGAAGCTGAGAATCTAAAAGCAGAAGAAGCAACTACAACAAGTAACTTAACAAATGGGCTTAGTGTCATGCTTAACTTGAGCAAACCAGTTCCGCCATCATCAACAAAAGGACAATTACCGCTTATTCCGAATGCCAAAGTAGAGACAGTCGCCGAAAATTTAAAAGCTCATTCATTGACTCCACAACAATTTACGGAATACTGCAAGAAGCGATTCAATTTTAAAACTATCCGTGTAATGCGATTCAAGTCATGGTCAGCGAGAAGAAAGTTTACAAAGAATCGAAAGCATATCAGGCATCTCCAGCGGCCGACACTGCCAGAAGGAACCAAATTAATAACTTTCCCAGTATTAAGCACTGAGGTTCAAGATCCTAATTCATCCAATCCATCTACTCAAGCAAGACCCAAAAAGGAATGGGTCATGAATCCAAACGGCAAATCGTTTGTTTGCATTTTGCATGAATATGTCCAGCATGCGTGGAAGAAACAACCTTCATATGAATTCAAAGAATTGGAAAATTCAGCTACTCCCTATCTAGCAACTGTCTCAATCAACAATCTTAAATATGGAACTGGCTACGGTAAATAAGTTTTGCTTAGTGTTTGCAGTCAGTATTGAAATTAAATACTTTTTTAACAGGAACAAGCAAGAAACAAGCTAAAAGCGAAGCAGCTCGTGAAACTCTGGAAGTTTTGATTCCAGATATGCGCGAAAAAATCAGCGGAGTTGATAAGAATCAAGGAACAACTATTAATACAGCTAACAGCAACAAGAATCAGCCACAAGATCTTTCAGTGTTCGATGAAATTCGTATTGAAGATCCACGCGTGTCTGAGTTCTGCTCAAGAGTCTCTGAACCGCTACCTCACAGCATTTTACTCACTTGTCTTCAGCGTAACTATGGGCTTGGTAACATTCAAGTGAAATATGAAGTTAACACTGTGAAGCATAAGAAGAATGAATTCACAATGACCGTCGGAAGCCACACGACAAAAGTTTATTGTAAAAACAAACGAGATGGGAAACAGCGAGCTTCTCAAGCAATTCTTCAGGTGAGTGAATGAATAATTCAAACTAATGTCGCCTCGTCTAAATTAAACATTTTATAGATCCTTCATCCTCAAATTTTGAACTGGGGATCACTTCTACGTCTTTATGGAAACCGATCAGTCAAAAGCTTCAAAGAAAAGAAACAAGAAGAACAGGAAATAACAGTTTTACAGAATCAAGCTGCAGTAAACCAACCGAACTATGCCATCTTGAATAAGTTGAAGATTGAAATGACGAAGCTAATGAACGAAGGTCAGTCTTTGGGTCAAATGGGAATGTCTGAAGTCCCATCATTATTGTCCTCAAACATTACAATTACCAATACGATAAGCGAAGCAAAATAATTGTTTGGTGTCAAACTTAAACGAAAACCCATAATCTAAAATAAACTCTTAGAATTTATAAAAAGTTCACAAATTAACAATTTGTTTGTGCAACTCGAGATACTGCAGGGCCTTTTCTCTATTGTGGCACCATTTAAAGAAATCAAATGCATAGCGGCTATGAACTTTGTAGTTTATAGAGACCGACTAACCTTATCTATAAATTTTATGAATGAGTATCCATTATGTTTTGATTTAGTCTTACTACAACCGCCTGTGAAAAGCTTCATATACTTTGTAGTTCCCATAACTTATTTTCACTTTCTGGTTACCGTTATAAGCCGATGCTGAGTAAAAGTTCGAAAGACCCGCATTAAGCATTCAATCCAGGTTTTCTTCGTTCTAAATTCATTATAAAAGCGCAACGAATATCTTCTCAAGAGTGTAGTTCATTAAAAGCAGCGTTGGATAAAGCTTCTACTTCGTATTTATTAAAGTTGGGATGAAGTTGTTTCTTTTTTTATTTCTATTTGTGTCGGTTGAAAGTTATTCGGAACTTCACAACTTAATGGACGACGAAGAGTTAAAGTTTTATTTTGGGAGTGACAAACATTTGCCAGATTATGAGATCGTCAATTTACCCGAAAATCTTTTAAGTGTAAGAGAAAGTGTTATTAACGAGAATGAATCTGGAGACAACGGATATGAAAAATCTATTCGCTTCAAAGTTTTTAATAAACAAGTGAAATTAAATCTGCAAATTAACAAACATCTGATATCACCATACGCGAAGATCGTGACAAAAACTTTGAATGAAACAAAAAGAATTCTTAATGCACAATCGTACTGTCATTACATTCATGTAGACTTGAACTCTACAGCTGCAATAAGTAATTGCGCTGCAAAAGAAATACATGGACTCATTTTTCTTCCCAACGAAACGCTCGAAATTCTCCCTCTATCAGATAGACTGAACTTTATAATAAAAAGACGTGAATCAATCTCAAAAGAAAACATTCAACAAAAAGGTTATGCAACAGTGCCGCATTTAGTGAAACGATCTTCGTTTACTAAAGGGAGCTTTGAAAACGATTTCCTTGTTCGGAAATTTCGTAGCAGCACAAAAACAGAGAGATTAGTAAACTTCGATCGTCCAAATGTTGAAATCGGATTGTTCTTCGATGAAGCTTTCTACAGGTTGAATAATTTAAATTATTTGTGCTTTTCTAAACTAAACATTCTCTCTAGATTCTTCTCGCCCTTCTTTAACAACGATTGCGATAAGTTGCGAAATTTCATTTTATCCTACATCAATGGCGTTCAGTCATTGTACTACCATAGTTCCCTTGGTCGTCAAATTGATTTTACTATTGTTTATATCGAGATCATGGAAGAGCAGCCAATCGCTATGCCACACGCTAACGGAGAGAGAAACGTAAACTGTCGTGTTTACTGTCGTGCGAAGTAATTATTTCCCTTTCCCAACAGGCTTTGATTGATAATTTTTGTGATTATCAAAAATCTTTGAATGGACATCAAGAAAATTGGGATATGGCCGTTTACGTTTCAGGTTTAGATTTTTTTGCTTGGGATTCCAGAGGAAATAAAAATGGTGTCACAATGGGTTTAGCAACAGTTGGAGGAGTTTGTAATGATGACTACAATTGCATAATCGCTGAGTTCGGAAGTATCAATCACATATCTGGGAACACATATCCGTCGTCAGGATACACAGCGGTTTATATTCTCGCTCACGAGATCGGTCACAATTTAGGGATGTCGCACGATTCAACTGGAAACCTTTGTTCAAAAGAAGGTTATATTATGTCGCCTACGAGAGGCACGAGAGGTGAAACGACTTGGAGCAAGTGCAGCGAAAGTACTGTAATGAAACTTGAGTAATATTTTAATGAAAGTTTTTATTATGTGATTTAAGTAGAACATTTCCAGTTGGGCAAAATGTTTGTTTGACACTCCTTCAACTGCTTCAATAGACTTAGATCCATGGATTTTTAATGGCTATCCTGGAACTTCTTACACCGCTAAGGACCAATGTGAAATATTGCTTCGCGATAAGGAAGCTTACGTTTTTATCAATGGTCACCAATCAACGATTTGTGATAATTTGCACTGTCGGACGCCAAAACGACCTGGATTTTTCTTCGCTGGACCTGCATTACAGGGCACGGATTGTGGTTTCAGAAAATGGTGTCAAGGTGGAACTTGTGTCGATAAAACAAATTTAATTAAAACTACAACAGAAGCGCCTCAAAAACCGATTTGGGGACCTTGGAAAAAGACTCAATGTATTTCTGAGTGCCTCAAGGAAGGTAAAGGGTTTCAGAAAAATCGACGATTTTGCATTGACAAGAATAAATCGTGTGAAGGCGTTTCAATAAGCTTTTCCTTATGTGACGACAAAAAAATTTGTGGGACAAGAAAATCTGTAACGAAATACGCCACAATGAGGTGCAAAGAGTTTAGTCGGGTTCTTCCAAACGTCGATGGTGAAGCAGTTGGCTTGCAAGCTTCTTATGAAAGGTAGAAAACATTCTCTTCCTTGTTTCAATTTAAAACAAAAAAATGTTTTTAAAAGTTTGCGACTGTGGATGCCGTGTGCAGTTTTCTGCAAAAGATCCAACACAACTTCTTACTATACACCACGAGTCGAGCTAAATGAACTTGATCCCGCCATAGATCCATATCTTCCTGATGGAACATTGTGTCATAAGGAAGGCAATGAAAGTTTTTATTGTCTTCAGCATCATTGCTTGCCAGAGGTAAACTTTTAATTCTTCAGATAATCTAGTTGAGAATGTTTTTGAAATTTTTCAGAGCACGATGCTTACGAAAACTGCTGAGCTGCCAACTAAATAAATCATCTTAACAAATAATATTTAGCTAAGATTAGATCAATTTTTGCCGATTTTTAAAGTATCATCTTATTTATTTTATGATTAAATTTAATGTTTACAATGAAAGATTTGAAAATATATGCTGTTTTGTTATTTTGGTGTACAATCATAGTAGGGGACTCTGACTGCTTTGAATTTCGATTTCCCCTCAAATTTTGCAAAACCAAACAAATGTTCAATACTTGAAATCTCCTCGTATCATTAATCCATTTCTAAAAGAAATTTACTTATGCTTCAAAGAAAATCACAATCAATCGAAATCATCAATTCGGTAATCTGAATTTACAACACAAATTGATTTAGTTACATCAACAATTCGCGAGGCCAAAAGATAAATTTCTTAAAGCTCTCCACCGGCTTACGTATTCCATCAGTAATTATTATTTATTTAAGTGTAACTCTTATGATATGGCGATCCGACGAAATTAAATAAAACTCTTTTTGCATTTAAAAAGTTTGTTTCCATTAAGTTCCTTAATTGCATGACAGTTGTCTTTAGTTCTTGAAGCGCGAAAAGAAAAGTTTCTTGATATTAATTCTATTCACACGAAAGTTTCTAAAAGTTTGGCGCTTCTGCCAAAGCATAAAAGCAACACTTTATACCAAATTAATTTACACTTAAATCATCATTATCACTCGTGCGGTATCCAAGTCAACGCACTTGTTTGTTGAATCAATCAATTGGCTTTAGATCGTTTGAATTCGGTTAGAACGTAAACACTCCTTAACGAGTGAAGGTGGCAAAAGTGTTTTGCGAATTTTCTGAAAAAAAAAAATCATAGAAAGCTTCGCTGAATTAATTCAGTCAGTTTCGACTTTTCAAACTAATCACACGTAAAATTCTTTCTCTGTGGAATATTTTCAATAGTTGAGATTTAAATATTTGGCTAAATGGCTGAAGATAAGAAAAAAGAGGACATGGATCCTCGACTTGAGTTTATCAGTGCATACGTAACAAAAACCTTTCGCATAAAAGGCGACAAATGGCAGAAGTTGATGATGTCTGATGACAAGGTAACTAAGATCGTTGTTCCCGTTGGATACGCAATAACTTTCATTCGTCCAACCCTTTTGTACAACAGACAATTATTTACGACTGGATCGAAGATCCGAAAGCGGCAAAAATTTTCTTTGGAACTGGTGCGACAGGCGGTCTAATCGTTTTTACGAACTTTCCAAATACTTCCAAGTCAAAGATTTGTTACTTCATCAGGAAAACATCAATTTCTTTGACTGCTGACAACATTCGCAGCGTAAGATATCGTAAATCAAGTTTACTGTCGTGCGAAGTAATCATTTTCCTTCCTCAACAGGCTTTGATTTTTGGTGACATGTCAAATCGTCCTATTCAAGACATTTCGGTGCTCCTAGATGACGTTTACTATCCAATATTAAAGAACCCAAAAAACCAGGATAACTGGCCTGACATAATCAAAAAGGATGTCGATGCTCATGTTCAGAGCCTTCGTAATGCAATCGCCGAGGTAAGTTTGCTGAGATTATAAATTGCGAAAAGAATTCCTGCACAGCACGCCAAATTACTATTAAACGGATAGCGATTGAAAGTGTTGGATCAATAAACACGATTCTGATGAACCATTATACTTTCTAATTAACACCCACTCTATTTCTCTTTCCTCCAACTCTTGCTCAGGTTAAAGGAAACATCAGCAATCAAACACTTCTCCCGATGCCGATAACCATCGACAAAGTTTTTCAAGTTGAAAGCGAACTGACGTTGGGGTGAGTAAGCGAGCGAACGAGCTTTGAAAGGGTATAAAAATTTGATTTTATGGTGCTGATTTTACTGCTGATGTGGCGCTGCACTGATGAGTGTTTATAGAGGGAAATGTATATTGGTGATGTCACATTCAACAATTGTGCGATTTTACTTTCTTTCACTCGCTTTACATAAATCATAAATAAATCTTTTTTCCATATTGCGTGAACGACATGCTAGACAATGTGGTTACTTACTTTTTGTTGTTCAACAGGAGCAACGGGGCTTGTGATATGAAAACAAAGAATTCACTCGAAGGAATCGTTATTAAGTGGGCATTTCAAATAAACGATGTCCTGAACGAATCGTCTTTGACACTCTTTGAAAAGCACAATCATCCGACGCCATCAGCTGAGATTAAGTTTTGGGAAGATCGAAGGAAAAATATGAAAAATATTTATGATCAGTTGACTGACCAGAGAGTGAAAGCTGTAGGAAGTATCCTCGAGCAAATCAACTCAGTTTACTTCTCAACGTTTAGTTCGGCATTCAAGAATATCGTGACTGCATTGCATGAGGCTAATGACATTACTCTTTATTTCACTCCGTTGGTGAGTTTGTGGATTTGTTCTTGACATTAAGGAGTTTAAATATTTTTTTTTCCTCAGAAACCACATTTCGAACGCTTTGAGAAAGAAGAGTTTCTAGAAAACGAAGCAAGAATTGAGCCGCTCTATCACGTCGTTTGCATGATGTGGGCTCGCTCAACATATTATGGATTGAACAGTCGAATGACAGTGCTTTTCCGAATGATTAACAACTTGATGATAGAGAGTGCAACAAAGTCTTTGGATCCCGGATCATTATTTCAAGGAGAACCTGATGAATCGCTACAAAGACTCGACAAGGTCATTGATGTTCTCGAGAAACATAAAGCTTCGTTTAAAGTGTATCGCGACAAACTTCCCTCGTTTGTTTTGCCAGGCAAGGAGCCAATGCTGTGGACATTCAAACCTCAAGACATTTTTGAGCGATTCGACAAATTCATGAATCGTTTAAATATTGTTCGTGACATCTTCGACACTGCAAATGAGTTTTATAAAGTGGAAAAAATTGAGCTTGGTGGATTGAAAGGTCGAACTCTAAGCCGTGGGATTCAAGAAATATATAACGAATTTAAAAACATTTATTTCGGATGGACGCAAATTCAATTTGAACCACTCGATCCGACGCCAACTGTGAATCATTTTGATAAAAAACTGAAAATCTTCGTCGAGGAATCGCAAGTGCTCGAAAGAAAGTTAGCTGCAGTGCTTGTACAAGCTTTTGATGAGTGCTACACAATGGAATCCATCATCAAGTTAATTGAAGTTTGTGGTTCGTTGCTTCAACGCCCAATCATTTATGAAGAGATCAAAGATAAGCTTGAAGGCATGATTGACTTGTACTATAAGGATTTAGAAATGGTCAAAGTATCATTCGACCAAGGCTTTAAAACAATGAATTCCGGAGGAGTCGATGCAATGAAAGTTGATCGAGGTTTTCCTCCGACAGCTGGTGTCCTAACTTGGATCAAGAAAATGAAGTTTCGGATAATCAAACCAACGGAGGACCTTCCAAACATTGAATTTAAGGATATTTTTGAGAGCGAAGAAGGAGTTTACACAATGGATCGAATGAAGGAAATGTGGAGCTTACTCGATACTCTTGAAAAAGAAATTTTCGAGCAGTGGAAGCAAAATGTTCCGAAGGACATAACAGTAAACATGAAGAAGTTCTTGTTAAAATCAATCGATGGTGGACTTCTTGAATTGAACTTCGATCCTGCTTTGGTTGCCGCATTGAAAGAAGTGAAAATGTTACTCGCGATGAAGAAACGTGACATTCCTCAAATGGCGAAAAACTTTTACGACATGGCAGATGATTTATGGGTGAGTTGCATTGAAAGCCTTTGATTATAAATTCTAAACCTTTTTATTTTTACAACAGACCTCTCGAGTCATGTTATCGCGGATTGTTGAGTGGTATAACGACATCAAAGTGAAGACAGCTCCATGTGAATTCGAAATAATTCGTAAAGACGTTGAATTGATTGACAATAAAATTCAGATAGCTCTCGACACTGCAATCTGGAGCGACTATGATCCGCTTTACATCGTTGACTTGCACAGTGACTTGAATAACCTTCACACCAGAATTGTGAAAGCTCAATCTAACGTTGAAAAGATTGTTCAAAATCTGAAGTCGTGGGGAAGCCAACCAATGTTTGAACGGCACGAAGGAAACAACAAAAATCTAATGATGCCTTCCGATTTTCTGATTATGACTGCACGACGTCAACAACATTGCAAAGATACAAAGAATTTGATTGATGAGATTATTGATGAAAACTTTAGATTGTTTTTCAATCTTCATTTGCGACCTCAACAGAAGAAATCTGAAGTCCCAGCGAAACGACCAACGATGAGATCGATCGAGACTCTAAAGTCAATTGATGAAGTTGAAGTTACTGATCAAGAAAAAACTCAAACTGATCGACCAAGTGAAACAAATGTCGGAGAGAAAGATAAAGCAGCCCAGGCTTCGGATTCTCATACAAACATTAATCCAATACGAAGAGAGACGTCAACTACTTCAACATTATCTGAGAGCGACGCAGAAATCGTAAAAACTCCAGAACAACTTGAACTCTTTCGTCCTTACGAAGAATACATTGACAGCATCATCTGGAGTGAAATTCGCGATGCTCTTCGTGTCAGCATAAAATATATAAAATATGAAATGGAGAATCGTCTTGAACATAACGCTCCACTCTTCGAAGTCAAACTTGAGTTGGAAGAACAAAAAATTGTTTTCCATCCAATAATGTCTGTCGACGTAGTAAGTCCGAAAGGTCTCTTATTGATCATCATATCAATGGTTGAAAACATTTTGAACATGAGTGCGATGATTCCAAGAGTCACAAAGCAAGGCAATGAAGAGTCAGGCTTGGAAACGTTTTGGTTGTACTACGAGAGAGGTGATCGTGAAGTGTCAGAAATTGAAAATATGCATTTGGAGATATCGACATTTGCTCGAGAAACCATCCAAGAAGCAAGAAAGTTTGCATTTACTTTCGAAAACTACAATTTCTTGTGGAAGCTGGACAAGAAAACGAATTTGGAATATTTTCTACAATTTGGCAAAATGCTGTCGTCTTATGAAATTGAAAAGATTGAGGAAGGGACGTTGAAGTTACCGGAAGAAAAGCCTGAACTCAAGTCGTTTAAGAAAGTGATTGACTACTACGACGAACTTCACGAGGAAATCAACAAGAACGAGACAATTTATATCTTTGATTCTTGGCTGAAAGTGAATATGAAAGGACTGAAGTACAGTATGCTCAATGAAGTCTGCAAGTGGAGTTTCCTCTTCAAGCAATACTTAAAAGAAAAAGTCATGGACGACTTAAAAGAAATTGAGGATTTCATGATCACTAGCACAGAATTATTGAATCTTGAAGCCACAAACGATGATTCAGTTACTTTGCTTAAGATTCTTAAAACGATAGGAAGCATCAATGAACGCGAGCAACAGACAGATCACATGTTTGAACCTTTGAAGGAAATCGTTGACTTGTTGAACTCCTATGACATGTGGTTCGAAGATCATATCAGTAACCAGTTCGCTGAGCTGCCGGAACGTTGGATTACTCTCAAAAAACTTGCTGTAATTGTTCGACAAAAGATTGTTCCTGTTCAAGCCTATCAAGTTGATCTCATTAGAAAAAGAATTTCAATGTTTGATATTCGTACAAAGCTTTATCATGAGAACTTCTTGCGAAAACCGTTCTTCGAAGTTCCGTGTCCTAATGTTTATGATCTGTGCGATGTCGTACACGAAGAATTGGTTGACATGGAAAAGCAAATTGTTGGACTTCGTGAATCGGCTGTTCACTTTAAGCTTTATCCACCAGAGGAAATAAAACTGAATCAATGTCGCAAGCTGATTCGATTATTGAAACAGATCTGGGATTTCTTCTTCGTAGTTTCATCGTGTATTGATGATTGGAAAATGACGCCTTGGAAGAAAATTAATGTTGAAGATATGGAGACAGAGTGCAAACGATTCTCAAAGGATATGCGTAACTTCGACAAGGACTTAAAAGTTCTGAAGCCATACATCGAAACAGAAGCGATGATAAAAAATCTCTTAACATCACTACGAGCTATCACTGAGCTGCAGAACCCAGCAATCCGGGAACGTCATTGGACAGAGCTGATGGTTGCTACAAAAGTGAGTTTTTGTCTAATCGAATATGTCCATCGAATTTGCATTATCACAAACCCCATCCATTCATTAATCGAGACCTTCACAAATTTTAAACCAGTTTTTGGTAACTTTTTGTCTCTGAAATCAAAGCTTTACAAGCTCAAAGGATATCCGGTTTGTTAAAAGTTTTTGACAGAAAAATTTAGAAAACATTTTTTCTCCTTCTTTCGTTTTTCAACTTTCATTTGCGCCATTTTATTGTAAATAATTTTTCCGTGAACGCAATAGAATAGTGAGGTGAGAAGCTTTCTTTTTTATTTAAGCAATAATTAGTCGTAGGTTCCGAAGTTTCGGCTTCGGATTCCTGATTTTGCGTGAAAGCGCATTCAAAATTTTTTCATTAAATTTCCGATTGTGTGCCAAAGATGATGAAAATGGAGACTTTTTAATTTCCTTTTGAAACACTTATCTAATCACTTTCATTCAGCATTTTCAACATCTTCTCACGCACACTTCGTTTGTAAATATTTAATGTTAAAATCCGTACCAGGTTCGCTTCGAAATGACTGACACTACTACGCTCGCCAACCTATTGGATCTGCAATTGCACAAGTTCGAAGAAGAAGTGAAAAATATTGTCGACAAATCTGTGAAAGAGATGGCGATGGAAAAGATTCTCAACGACTTGAACAACAATTGGAAAACGTTTATGTTTGCTACTGAAACTCACGATAGAACGAAATTAAAAGTTATCAGAGTATCTGAAGAGATTCTTGAGGCTTTAGAAGAGAACCAAGTTCAGCTACAAAATATGTTGTCATCGAAGTACATTGCGCATTTCCAAGAAGACGTATCACTTTGGCAAAACCGACTCTCAAATGCTGATCAAGTCATCAGCAGTTGGATGGAGGTTCAACGAAAATGGATGTACCTTGAAAGTATTTTCATTGGATCCGAAGATATAAGAAACCAGCTGCCATTGGAAGCTAAACGTTTTGAAGACGTCGATAAGAATTTCCGACTTCTCTTAGCAGATATTGTTAGCAATTTGAATGTTATTCATGCAACAAACAAAACTGGATTGTTCGAGAAGCTCGACATGTTACTGAAACAGCTTGGACTTTGTGAAAAAGCTCTTAACGACTATCTTGAAACAAAACGACTTGCGTTCCCTCGCTTTTACTTTGTGTCCAGCGCTGACTTGCTCGATATTTTGTCAAATGGAAATTCACCTGAGTTGGTCGCTCGTCACTTAACAAAGCTCTACGATTCACTCGCGAAACTTATTTTCGTAAAAGGAAGCAAGACAGCAAATAAGATGATGTCAAAAGAAAATGAAGAGTACGTAGACTTCATGCATCCTTGCGACTGTAGCGGAAAAGTTGAAATTTGGCTCAATCGCCTTACTGAAGCCATGAGAGGAACACTTCACGAACTTTTCCGAAAGTCTGTCATAGCTTATGAAGACAAGTCGAGAGAGGTTTGGGTGTTTGATTGGCCAGCACAGACAGCACTTTGTACGACACAAATTTGGTGGACAGTTGAAGTCAATGTAGCTTTCGGAAAACTCGAGGAAGGATATGAAAACTCTTTAAGAGATTACCAGAAGAAGCAAGTTTCTCAATTGAACTTATTAATTGAGCTCTTGCTCGGCGATCTATCTGCAGGAGACCGTCAGAAAATCATGACGATTTGTACAATTGATGTTCATTCAAGAGACGTTGTCGCAAAGATGATAACGCAGAAAGTTGAGAATTCAAATGCTTTTCAATGGCAATGTCAACTACGTCATCGCTGGGATACCAAGCAAAACGATTGTTTCGCAAACATTTGCGATGCAGAGTTTAGATATGATTACGAGTATTTAGGAAATACGCCTCGTCTTGTCATCACACCTCTAACCGATCGATGTTACATTACTCTTACTCAGGTAGACACTTAAAATCTGTTTAATTGAAGTATTTAACAATTTTTAATTGCAGAGCTTGCACTTGATAATGGGCGGAGCTCCAGCTGGGTAATATTTGTTAATCAAGATATTTCCTTCAAATTAACATTTTCTAACTTTCTTTAGACCTGCTGGAACTGGAAAAACAGAAACGACAAAGGATTTGGGAAGAGCTTTGGGCGTGATGGTTTATGTCTTCAATTGCAGTGAGCAGATGGATTATAAATCTTGTGGAAATATTTACAAAGGACTAGCACAGACTGGAGCTTGGGGTTGCTTTGACGAGTTCAATCGAATATCTGTTGAAGTTTTGTCTGTCGTCGCTGTTCAAGTGAAATCAATTCAAGATGCTATCAAGGTCAGTTTGATTTGTGTTTGAGAAATATTTAGAGTGGAGACTTGAGATTCTTTAATCGACAATTGATGTTGAAATTTTTTGCATGAAAATTGATGTTAAGTATTCTGTTTATTACAATGAATAATCGAAAGGGTGATGTTAGAAAAATTGTGACTTTAGCTACACGAGAGGTAATTCCAATTGAAGCTTCTGAACGCATTGGCATTGATTTAGATTAGAAGATGTAGAGCTTACCTTTCATTTCATTTCAACATTCGACTAATTTAATTTCCTTTCTATTTGCAGTCAAAAAAAGTGAAATTTAACTTCATGGGCGAAATCATTTCACTCATTCCAACCATCGGATTGTTTATTACAATGAATCCTGGATATGCTGGACGAACGGAGTTGCCTGAGAACTTGAAAGCTCTCTTTCGGCCTTGTGCTATGGTTGTGCCTGACTTCGAGCTGATTTGCGAAATTATGTTGGTTGCAGAAGGTTTCCAAGAAGCGCGATTGCTAGCGAGAAAGTTTATTACTCTTTACACACTTTGTCGAGAGCTCTTGTCAAAACAAGATCACTACGATTGGGGACTTCGAGCTATCAAATCGGTTTTAGTTGTCGCTGGAGCTTTAAAGGTAAATTTTTAAAAAAAAAGAAGAAATGGATTCACATTTGCTAATCTTTCACAGCGCGGCGACCGACAAAGACCTGAAGATCAAGTGTTGATGAGAGCGCTTCGAGATTTCAATGTCCCAAAAATCGTGACTGCTGATATGGAAATCTTCATGGGATTGATCGGAGATCTCTTCCCTGCACTTGATGTTCCTCGTAAGACAAATCCTGACTTTGAAGCATTAATTCGTCAATCCGCTGGTGAACTTTTATTACAACCTGGAGATGGTGATGGTTTTATTCTCAAAGTGGTTCAACTTGAGGAACTCTTTGCTGTCCGTCACTCTGTGTTCATCGTTGGAAATGCAGGAACAGGAAAGTCACAAGTGTGGAAAACGCTTTACAAGACTTACCAAAATCAAAAGCGAAAGCCTTATTACAACGATTTAAATCCAAAAGCTGTGACTAATGACGAACTCTTTGGTGTTATCAATCCGTCGACAAGAGAATGGAAAGACGGATTATTCTCTACGCTTATGAGAGACCAAGCAAATATCACAGGATCAGGACCAAAATGGATTGTCTTAGGTAAATATTTCCATCTTTATGTAAGACTTGCCCAAAAGCTAATAACTTTATAATTATTAGACGGTGACATTGACCCAATGTGGATCGAATCGTTGAACACCGTCATGGATGACAACAAAGTGCTGACACTTGCCAGTAACGAGCGTATCGCTTTGACAAAAGAAATGCGTTTATTGTTCGAAATTTCCAACTTAAGGACTGCGACACCTGCTACAGGTAATTTTCTAAAGTTTCTTTCCCTAATTTTCGATTAACAATTTGTTTCTTTAGTTTCACGTGCTGGAATTCTTTACATCAACCCACAAGACTTGGGCTGGTCTCCTTTCGTCACCTCTTGGACAAACTCTCGATTAGACATGCAAGAGCGGAAATATCTCGAATTATTCTTCCCGAAATACATTCCATCACTTCTTGAAAGTCATAAAAAGTTCAAGAAGATCACACCAATCTCGGAAATCGCAATGATTCAAATGACATGCTTTCTTCTCGATTGCTTATTAACACCAACGAATGTTCCACCGGAAAGTCCGAAAGACGTTTATGAGCAATACTTTTGTTTTGCCGCTATCTGGGGCTTTGGTTCCGCATGCTTTCAAGATCAATTACTCGACTGGCGTAACGAGTTTAGCAAAAGTTGGATCAGTGAATTTAAGGAAATCAGATTTCCAGCAGCTGGAACTGTCTTTAATTATTATATCGACCCAACAACCAAAGAATTCCGACCATGGTCTGATCTTGTAGGAAAATATGAAATGGACGTTGACATTCCTTTGCAATCAACACTCGTTCCGAATGCTGATACTACAAGACTTCGTTGGTTTATGGATATTTTGATAGAACATAAGCATCCGGTTATGCTTGTTGGTGGAGCTGGAAGTGGCAAGAGCGTGATCGTTTCTGATAAATTACAGAATCTTTCAGAGTC
The DNA here is from genome assembly GCA_033063855.1 of Smittia aterrima. Classification (NCBI taxonomy): domain Eukaryota; kingdom Metazoa; phylum Arthropoda; class Insecta; order Diptera; family Chironomidae; genus Smittia; species Smittia aterrima. Next base: position 20,352,162 of record CP093831.1, read on the forward strand.
TGCTTCTTATGCAGTTCAAAATGTTCCCTTCAATTTCTACACTAACTCTGAGATGCTTCAAAAGGTTTTAGAGAAACCTCTCGAGAAGAAAGCTGGAAGAAACTTTGGACCGCCAGGCAATAAAACAATGATATATTTCGTCGATGACATGAATATGCCAAAAGTTGATTCTTACGGAACTGTCCAGGCACACACGATCATCAAACAATTCATTGACTATCATCACTGGTATGATCGTACAAAGCTGACGCTCAAAGACATTCAAAATGTTCAATTTGTGTCGAGTATGAATCCAACTGCTGGTTCCTTCACAATTGACTCTCGACTTCAAAGACATTTCTGCGTATTCTCAGTGAACTATCCAACAGGAGACTCGCTCTTCAATATCTACAACGAGATCCTTACACAACATATGGCGAATCCTCTCAACAAGTTTGGTGTGAACGCTCAAAGAATTTGTGAGCCGCTCATCAACGCGGCTGTTAATCTTCACTCAAGAATGTCACAAATCTTTATGCCGACTGCTGTTAAGCATCATTACTCGTTCAACCTACGAGATTTGGCAAACATTTTCCAAGGAATGTTATTTGCAACAGGTGACACCTGTCCAGATGCGAGCTACCTCGTTCAACTTTGGGTACATGAAGCTAATCGAGTTTATTGTGACAAATTAGTGGATCAAACAGATATTGATGCTTTCAACAAAATAGTGAATGATGTGGTCAAGAAGAATTTTGAAAATATTGATGACAATATTGTGTTTGCAAAACCTTTGATTTACTGTCATTTTGCTGATGGACTTCAAGATTCAAAGTACATGCCGATCCGCGACTGGTCTCGACTTTCCATTTTACTGAAGGAAGCTCAAATGAATTACAACGAACTTGTTGGTTCAATGAATCTGGTTTTGTTTGAAGATGCTATGGCCCACATTTGCCGAATCAGTCGAATTCTTGAAGGGCCAAGAGGAAACGCTCTTTTAATTGGAGTTGGAGGTTCTGGAAAGCAATCGTTGGCTCGTCTCGCAGCGTTCATCTCTAATCTCGAAGTTTTCCAAATCCAGTTGAAGAAAGGATATTCAATGGCAGATATGAAGACGGACTTGGCAGCGCTCTACATAAAAGCCGGACTTAAAAATGTTTCGTGCATGCATCTTCTGACTGATTCTCAGATCGCTGATGAATCATATCTCGTGTTGATCAATGACATGCTCGCATCGGGAGAGATAACAGAATTATTCCCAGACGATGAAATAGACAATATCGCTAACGGAGTGAGAAACGAATTGAAGCAACTTGGCATTTTGGACACGAAAGAAAATTGCTGGAGATATTTCATTGATAAAGTGCGAAGAACACTGAAAACAGTTTTGTGTTTCTCTCCTGTTGGATCAACGTTAAGAATTCGATCAAGAAAATTCCCTGCAGTTGTAAATTGCGCTCAAATTGATTGGTTCCACGAGTGGCCACAAAGTGCTCTCGAGTCAGTCTCCAAAAGATTCCTGTCAGTCATACCAGAAGAAATCTTGCCAGTTATCATTCTTGATTCAGTCTCTCAATTTATGGCGTTCGTACACGGAACTGTAAACGATATTTCGCAAGTGTACTTTCAAAACGAGAAACGATACAACTATACAACACCCAAGTCCTTCCTTGAACTCATCGATTTGTTCTCTAAACTTCTTGTTCAAAAGAATAAAGAATTCCTGGATCGAGTTCAGCGATTACAAAACGGTTTGATTAAACTTGCTGACTGTGGAAGTCAAGCTGAAATTCTCAAGAAAGATCTTGTCGTTCAAGAGGTTGAACTAAAAATTAAAAACGACGCAGCTGACATTCTCATTACGGCTGTAAATGCAGAGAATGAAATTGTTCAGAAAAGTAAAACGGAAGCTACAGATAAGCAGAAAAAAGTTAACATCATGAAGGAAACAATTACGGCTGAGAAGAAATCTAACGAAGAAGAGCTTCGTCGAGCAAAACCTGAACTTGATAGAGCTGCTGACGCTTTGAACACTCTCAATAAAACCAACCTTACAGAATTAAAATCCTTCGGGTCACCTCCCGAAATTGTGAAACTAGTTTGTGCGGCCGTTCTGGTGCTTCTTTCAAAAGGAAAAATTCCTAAGGACCGAAGTTGGAAGCAATGCAAGCTTATGATGAACAAGGTCGACGAGTTTCTATCAACTTTAATCAACTTCGATAAGGACAATATTCCCACAGAAGTGATAAAAGAAGTCAATCATTACAAAGAAGATCCTGAGTTTGATGGAGAAAAAATTCAAGTCAGATCTCTTGCAGCTGCTGGACTTGCGAAATGGGTAATTGGAATTGTCGGCTACAATGAGGTCTATCTAAACGTAGAACCAAAAATTCGTGCTGTTCGTGAGTCAGAAAAGGCATTAGCTGAAGCTCAGTCAGAAGTGGATGAGTTGGAAGCTAAAGTTGATGCCTTGGAACAAGCGTTAATGACAATAAAAGCTAAACAAGACGAAGCTGAAGCTGAGAAGAAAAAATGTCAGGACGAAGCAGATAAGACTGCTCATCAAATAGATCTTGCGTATCGCTTAGTAAATGGACTCCAATCTGAGAATGTTCGCTGGCGTGAGTTAATCTATTCATTCGAAACAAAATTAGTCACATTGCCTGGCGATATCCTCTTGATCTCATGCTTCATTTCCTATGTGGGCTGTTTCACGCGTCGATATCGTCTTGATTTATTGAGAACGAAATGGATTCCAAAGTTTCTTCGCATCAAGCCGGAAATTTCCTATTCCGAATGTAATGATCCACTCTCATTGATCTGCGACGACGCTCAAATTGCTCAATGGAATAACGAAGGTTTGCCATCAGACAGCATGTCAACTGAAAACGCTGTGATACTCATGAATTCCTCTCGGTGGCCTTTAATAATTGACCCGCAGCTGCAAGGCATTAAGTGGATAAAGCAGAAGTACGGAGAGAAATTAATTGTTCTGAGATTAACTCATAAAAACTATCTCGACATCATTGAACGAGCAATTACGAACGGCGATATTCTTCTGATTGAAAACATTGAAGAAACAATCGATGCAGTGTTGGATCCTCTGCTTGGTCGTGTTCTTGTAAAGAAAGGAAAAGTCTTAAAGATTGGAGATCGGGAAATCGATTTCAATGAAAATTTCCGCTTAATTCTTCAAACGAAACTAGCGAATCCTCATTACAAACCAGAAATGCAAGCGCAAACGACATTAATCAACTTCACAGTCACACGAGATGGTCTCGAAGAGCAACTTCTCGCTGAAGTTGTGAAGGCTGAACGACCTGACCTTGAAAAACAGAAATCAACATTGACACAAGAAGAAAATCGTTACAAGATTGTTTTGAAACAACTCGAAGATGATTTGCTTAGCCGTTTAAGTTCAGCAGGAGAGAATGTCCTAGAAGATCCATCTCTTGTTTATAATTTGGAGAAAACCAAGAAGACTTCAGCCGAAATCGAAAGCAAACGTGAATTAACCAAGAAAACGACTACAAAAATTGATAGTGCTCGCGAAAGTTATCGACCGGCAGCAGAACGTGCATCGATTCTTTACTTTATTCTCAATGATTTACACAAGATAAATCCGATCTACCAATTTTCGTTGAAAGCTTTCACCGTTGTATTCAAAGATGCAATTTCTAAAGCTCCAGCAGATGACGACGAAGTGGCTCGAGTCAAAGGTTTGATTGAAGCCATCACATATAAAGTCTTCTTATACACCTCACGTGGACTTTTCGAACGAGACAAGCTAATTTTTATGTCTCAGATGGTGATTCAGATCCTAATGCAAGCCAAGGAAATGGTTCAAAGTGAACTCGACTTCTTACTTCGTTTTCCAATTATGCCGAACGTACAGTCTCCTGTTGATTTCCTATCAAATGATTTGTGGGGTGGAATTGTAGTTTTGAGTAATTTGCAAGAGTTCGCAACATTGGACAAAGATATCGAAGGATCTTCAAACCGTTGGAGGAAATATGTTGATGCAGAAGCGCCTGAAAATATCAAACTACCTGGAGAATGGAAACAAAAGTCTCCATTGCAGCGTCTTTGCATTATTAGATGTGAGTCTCATGAAATAAAATTGTTCTTTGTTAATCTAATTTACTCTGATTAGGCTTAAGACCAGATAGGATGAGTTATGCAATGAGAGAATTCAGCCGCGAGAAACTTGGCGCTAAATATGTTGAAGCTCGAAGCATTGAGTTTGCAAAATCTTACGAAGAAAGCAGCAGCGCAACTCCAATTTTCTTTATTCTTTCGCCCGGCGTCGATCCATTAAAAGATGTTGAACGAGTTGGGAAGAAATTGAGATTCTCCATTGATAATGGAAACTTTCACAATGTTTCACTTGGTCAAGGACAAGAAATTGTCGCTGAAGCAGCAATCGAAACCGCAGCTCGATATGGTCACTGGGTCATTTTGCAGGTAAAGAATTTTAAAAGGTTATTTAAGATTTAAATTTTAAGCCACAAATATTTTCCCATTAGAACATTCATCTCGTGGCAAATTGGCTTTCTTCACTAGAAAAGAAGATGGAGGCCACGCTTGACAATGCACATGACGATTACCGACTGTTTGTTAGTGCAGAACCAGCTGAAGCCGCTGAATTCCACATTATTCCGCAAGGCATTTTAGAATCTGCAATTAAAATCACAAATGAACCTCCAACTGGAATGCTTGCAAATATGCACAAAGCTCTAGACAACTTCAATCAGGAAACACTTGAGATGTGCACAAAGGAATCGGAGTTTAAAGCAGTGTTATTTTCTCTCTGCTATTTCCACGCTGTCGTTGCTGAACGACGAAAATTCGGAGCTCAAGGATGGAATCGGAATTATCCCTTCAATGTCGGTGATCTTACTATCAGCGTCTACGTGTTGTACAACTACCTTGAAGCGAACAATAGAGTTCCATGGGAGGACTTACGTTATTTGTTTGGTGAAATTATGTATGGTGGACACATTACCGATGATTGGGATCGTCGCTTGTGTCGAACTTATCTTGAGGAGACAATGACGCAAGAGCTGGTTGATGGTGACCTTCACTTCTGTCCAGGATTTCCGGCGCCACCAAATCTTGACTATAACGGCTATCACAAGTACATCGACGATTTCATGCCTCAAGAGTCGCCTACACTTTATGGCTTGCATCCAAATGCGGAAATTGGTTTCTTAACTAATGTCGCCGAAAAGCTTTTCAAGACAATCTTTGAACTACAACCAAGAGAATCTGTTGACACTTCAGGTGGTGGGTCAGCAGTGATGTCTCGAGAAGAATCCGTCCGTAATTCAGTTGATGATTTATATGATAAATTGCCTGAAGAGTTCGTTATGGCTGAGCTCCACGCTCGGACCGAAGATCGATCACCTTATGTTCTTGTTGCCTTCCAAGAATGCGAAAGAATGAATATGTTGGTAATGGAGTTGAAGCGATCATTGAAAGAATTAAGATCTGGTTTAAAAGGCGAACTAACTATTTCACCGGATATGGAAGTTCTCATGGATTCGATTTACTTTGAAAAGGTACCGGACGGGTGGGCAAAACGAGCCTATCCGAGTATGCTTCGACTTCAATCATGGTTCGCTGACTTAATAGTTCGAGCTAAAGAGCTAGAGAATTGGTCAACCGATTTTATTTTGCCTCCAACAATTTGGCTAGCAGGATTCTTCAACCCACAATCTTTCTTAACTGCAATCATGCAACAAGTAAGTTTCATTCAATTTATTATGATTTCAAACTAACACCCGAACTTAAAATATTCAGACAGCACGAAAGAATGAATGGCCACTAGACAAAATGTGTCTCAACTGTGAAGTCACCAAAAAACTGAAAGATGATGTGAATAGCGCACCTCGCGAAGGAGCTTTTATTAACGGAATCTTTATGGAAGGAGCGAGATGGGATACAACTCTTTCATCCATTGTTCCGTCTCAACTTAAAGAATTATTTCCTCAAATGCCAGTGCTTTATGTGAAAGCTGTCACGCAAGATAAACAGGATGTTAAAAATATTTATGAATGTCCCTTATACAAGACTCGCGCTCGTGGTCCAACTTACGTTTGGACATTCAACTTAAAAACGAAAGAAAAAGCAGCGAAATGGACATTAGGAGGAGTTGCTTTGTTACTACAAAACTAAATTGTGTTGATTCTTGAATGTTAATAAATTTGATGTGTAATGTCGAGTGACATGTCTATTTTCCAGAAAAAAAAACATTTTTTATTTTTTAACATCAAATAAATTTCTTTTTAATTCCAGTCTTAGATATTTTTTGCTTCGAAAGAAATAATGATTGAACCTAAGCGGTCATTACAAAGTTAGGACGGAAAGGGCGGCGGGCGTAAATTGCGCGTTGACAAACTTCAAAGCTTTCGCTTTCAAGCATATCTTGAATCTTAAAAATTTCGTCTTGTGTCATATTATGAAAATCGAGAAAAGCTCCTACGAAATTGTATTCTAATTTATCGCCGAATTGAATTGCTGTGAGTTCTGTTAAGGGCAATGACTGAGGTTTCGACTGAATCTTTTCAAGGAGTTTTTCAGGAATCTCAACAATAATTTCCTGGCGTAAAATGTTCCGTCCAACATGAGCATTTGTCTCAATGTCAATAGTTTGCGTTTCGTTCGTTGCCTTTTGATCAAACACAGTCTGGCTTGAAGAATCTCGGCGATTTCTTTCTTTGAACAATTCGTAATCGGTTTGAGTTTCGACATCAGACTTTGTTGTGCATTGTGATTCGTTCGAAGAAGATTCCATCGATGAGTTTGGGTTGCTTATTTGCTGATTCAATTGAATTTCAGCTTTGCGGACTTTCCACTTCAATTCACTAAACGAAATCGGAATAACTCGACTGTTTACACAAAATATCAATTCTTACCGCAATACTTTCAACTGTTTGTTTGTTGGTTTCCCTTCAGGCTCATTGCTATCAATAAAATATCTGTAAGTGTTTCTTATAAGACTAAATAGTTCAATTAAAAATTCACTTACTTTCGCTTTTTGGATGATTCTCTAGCGTCATCACTGGATGAGATTTCTGATGTCTTAATGGCTTCAGCTTTTCGTTCTGCTTCAGCTCTTCGTTCGGCTTCAGCTCTTCTTTGGATACAAGTGTGACGAGGAATGAAACGAATGGTCCGTGGAGCTTCTCCTTGTTGATTGATACTTCCGGGCTTTTCAGTGTTCATTGAAGGAGACAAGTCACTTGATTTATTATTCATTTCTCCGAATATCTCAGCTTTGTTTTACTCTTCAGTTTTGCACTAATGTTACTAATAAGCTATTCTAAAATAAATAAAAGATTTTTGTTTGTAAGTCGTAATAAATTAAGAAAAAATTACTTTTTTGTTATTCAGATTTCGACAAATTCATCCTTCATCTATCCAGAGCAATTTTTTTAAAATTTTCGACCGTTTGCAAATAATTTTACTTAAAAGCTATATAATAATCTTTCTTATAAAGGGTCAGTCTTGCTACTTTGGACTTTGGAATAGAGAGTTTAAATTAAAGAAATCGAGTATGTTCTCAATATTATAAAAAATTGAAATTATCTGGTTCAACGAACCCCGTTTTTTTAATTTTTAAAAAGATGTGCTCGCCCTCTATGATCAATTTATTTAGGGTAAATTGTGGCAAAAGTTAGGTAAACTGGGGTTGAATTTTTGAAGCTGGCAACACTTTATTTATATATTTTGAATCAAAAATATTAAGTTTAGGAAAACTACTATTAGAGCCATTTAAAGTTTATAATGGTCAAGGACAAATCAAGTAACAGCAGATTATTCGATAAAGATGGGTATCGGAAGGTATAAACTCATATTTCTTGCGGAATGTGTCAGTATCTCAGTTAATCGAAACAAAAAATTTCCTTTTAATTTTCCAGCGGGCAGCATGTATTTGCACGAAAAATGATGACGAGAAAGAGGTGAATTAGTTAATACTCCAATTTCATGAGTTATGAGCTGATAATGTCATAAAATTTTAATCGTGAACAAATTTAAAAAAATAGTAGACGTCAAGCTCTTTTGCGCTATCGGAATTCCGTCGTAGTTTAATTATTAACGCACCATTTATTGCCAACAAATAGGTTCTGCTGGTGTCTTCGAGTAAATATCCTGAAAGGTGGATAGTCCCGGGTGGAGGCGTAGAAGAAAATGAGTCATATGCTGAAACTGCCGTTAGAGAGATCCTTGAAGAAGCTGGTGTTGTTGGACGACTAGGAAGATGTTTAGGGGTATTTGAGGTAAGTGTCCATCACATCTCAATTTGAAACGAACTAATGTAAAAAATCACCATTTTAGAATGAAGAGCATAAACATCGAACAGAGGTGTTTGTACTGATCGTAACAGAAGAACTCGAAGAGTGGGACGATTCCAAGACGATAGGTCGTAAAAGGCAATGGTTTTCAATCACCGAAGCTTTAGAAAAACTAGCTCAACATAAACCGAACCAACAAAACTACTTACAAAAATTAAAGTCGTTTCCTTTGACGTCGTGAACATGTCCTTGAAAGTTTAATGCATGTGTCTGAAAGAAGAAATTGTTTCCCTCAAGAATCACTTTTCCGTAAATCTCATCAACATTAAAATAAATTGATTCAGTGTCTCATTAAAATAAACAACATTTTTACATTGAGCTTAAAACAATTATTAATCTGAAGAAAAGAATAAGAAGAAACAAATCTAAAAGGTTGATGACGTAATGGGGATTTAAATGAGTGAATCTTGCGAGACTTTTTCAATTGAGCCAGCATATTATTCTATACTAACAACATGGATCGCTTTTAATGAAACTTTTATGAGAACTTACAAGCGCCCTATGTCTTCTTAAGCCCCGCGACGAAAAATTCCAACTTTTCGTAGTTAAGTTTTATCTCCTACATTGTTCGTCTACGAGAATATAAAGAAGAACTTATTCGTCAGAAATTCTGACTCAGAAATATTGAGAAAATTGAAAATGTAACTTGATAATGCCACAAAAAATTAATGCTTTCGGCTGATGAATAAGAAAAATAAAAGAAAAAATAGTAAAACTGAATATTATGTCCTTTTTCATCGTTGATCAATAAAATTTTCTTAAAGTGGCATTTGGATATGTGGGTGGTACATATTCTGGAGGGAGATTATATTCTTGACGTTTTTCTTTGTTCATACATTTCGCTAAAAGAAACACGAACATTTAAAGATTTATTTTTGACGAGAAATACCAGAAATATTGAGCCATGACTCACATCAAAAGGATGCAACAATGATCAGTCCAATCAATCTTATTAACAAAATTATCTTCATAGAAAACAAATGTTGTCAGTATTTGAGTCAACCTCATTTTTTTAAATCATGTTTGCTCTTGAAAAGTTGAAAACAAATCAATGATAACCTATTCCATCAAAACCTATTTTTCTTTTTACTCAACAGAAGTGATCTGTTTGAAACTCGCGAACGCAATTAATGTAAAATAGCGATGAGCAAGCTTTTTCTATAAGAGAAACAGAGATAGAACTCCGCTGATAAATCACGGAATGAATGTTTTTATCAGCTCTAATAAACTGATCAGCCAATTTGGCTGATTCAACTCAAAACTGCTGCTATTACATTTGTAAAAAATCTTCAAAATGTTTTAAAAATAAAGTAAAACTTTTACTTTATTTGTTCATAGTTCATTGTTTTATTGATATGGAGTTGAGGCCTGTTGAGGTGGTGGCATGTACACTGGAGGTGGATAAGGATATGCTGGAGGTGGATAAGGATATGCTGGAGGCTTTTCGTCAGGCATGAATTTCCCTAAAAGAAACGAAATGTCAAAGGTAAATTTCTGAAGCAAAATAACATGACTCACATCCTAAGTATGCAACTATGATCAGTGCAATTATTGCCAAAACGATCTTCAACTGAAATAAATATTGAAATATTGAAATCTTGAAAACAAATGAATGCAAACCTTATTTTCCATCGAAAAAAACTTTTTGTTTTACTTATTTTCTCAACAGATGTGATCTGATTGAAGCTCGCGAAAATAATGAGAGCAAATTATAGAAACAGAAAAAGAATTCCACTGATACGTTGTGGCGATGAATATTCTAATCAGTTTAATGTTCAAGTAACTTTTTTTTGGGTGATTGCATTTTCAAATCAAACCCGCTGCGATAACGTTTGTGAAAATAACCAAAATCAGAACTTTTTTATTTATTTGTTTATACTTGATCATTTTATTGAAATTTAATTAAAATTACAATTTGCTATAATATTTTCATTAGATAATACAATTCACAAGTTCAGGAAATTGCATGATTTAACTTTTTTGCTTTTTCGGAGCCGGTTGAAACAAGTAAAACTGATTCGCTTTCGTGTGATCGTTGGAGATGATAAGGTTTAACAGAAAAGTTGTAACATTCCTCTCAGTGTATTTGATTACTAGGTGAAAGAACAGGAAAACTATTGACAAAACTTGCGGAAAGCCTTCAAACAAAAAAAAGGAGGCGAACTAACGAGAAAAACAATCTTTTCCCACCACATATTGGTTTTTCTTTTGTTAGGCGAACAAGGCGGCGAATTCATAAATGACATTGAATAGATCTTTTCACAGAACAAATTTGCATTGAACATAACAACGAACTGAAATTTTACCTATTTGACTGATTCTAGTATTTTACATTCATTGTAATTTATTGACGACCCTCTTTAACCTAAACTTTAGTGTGGATGTGAATGTTCAATATAGATTTCATATTTAAATTTTCCCATAAGTTGTCGTTAAATTACATACAATATCTTCTTCTGTTAAAAGAAGGTTTTGAATTGAGACATTGAATGTTATTTTATACTACTTGTTTTCTCATTAAGATGGTGTTTCAATGGTTCCGAATTTTAAGTTGCGTGAATGTTTCCACCTACGAAGCCGTCAACAACTTTTTTTTCCTATAGCCGCCAGTGGAATAATCCACTCGCAACACAAACCAATTAACCATCAACGCGAATTTTAATAGCGCTAAACCTCAATCAAACGTTCTGAATGAGAACGGAAATGACATGAAATGAATTTGACCTTCACTTCAATTACTTGTTTAGGAAATGTTCACTGAAGCTATAAATATAGGATTCACGGACATCTCATCCCCATTTCGTTAATAATTTATCTTCTTTAAATACTATTCTTTTAAAAGATCAATATGCATGTAACAATTAGCTTGTGATTTTATCATACTCATATGTTTAAAGTTTTATATATTTTTCATTTCAATATTTCTTAAATTTCATTTTTTGTGTCCGAAACTTATTCGTCGTCGTGGGGGATGTTAAAAAGATATTGTTTTGTTTATATATTTCACTTCACTATAATTATTTACTTTTCTCTCTTTTATCATTGTCGATTCTTCAAGAATGGTTTTTATTGCGTAAAATTTCATCTTCTTGGAAAATTGAAAAATTCCTTTCGTCGTCGTAGTTGCAACGAATTAGAGAAATTTCATATTTCTGGCCTTTCCTAAATGTTTTGCTGTTATTGTTCGTCTGCTATCATCGCCACTAACTGAACGTCTTTTTTATACACGAAACAATTGATGACTCCCCCAACACTTGTAAGGTTAATTTTAAAAAAATCCTTCTGATTACTTCAAGGGGAATAAAGAGAGAAAGACATAAAGTTGAAACAAAGCCACCAAGTTTTTAAACTCGAAAGAATCGATTTGAATCGTATATTGGAAAGAATGATTTAGCGCCTGCTGGACCGCCAGATGCAGGTGCAGCTGGAGCCACGTTCTGTTGAGGTGGTGGCATGTATCCTGGAGGTGGATAAGGATATGCTGGAGGCTTTTCTTCACCCATGAATTTCGCTAAAAGAAACGAAATGTCAAAGGTAAATGTTTAAAATAAAATAGCATGACTTACATCCAATGTATGCAACTATGATCAGTCCAATTACTCCCATTATGATCATCATCTAAAAGTAAAATATTTATTTTATCGTTGTTTAAATTAAATAACTTTTTCGGCTTGCCTTCAAATTTTGTAACCAGAACTTTCGTTTGAGTTTTCCAGCTTGTTGTTCGAACTGCGATGCACCTTGCTGTAAAGCGTCCGCTCTGTCATCAAGCTCCGAAAGCTTTTGATCACGTTCTAACACTTTCTCAACATTTGTTTTCATTATATCAACGACCTGAGCGAAGAAAATTTACATGATAAATTATTTTAATCACCGATATGACGAAATTCCCTTACCTCATCGACCTGTGCTTGGGTCTGTTGAAGCCGTTTCTGTGCAGCGATTTGCTGGGGCGTTCTTTACGTAGGCGAGTAACGAAAAGGTTTATCAATGGGCTATCGTCATCGTAAATGTTTTTCAATTACCTTGGTCCTCCGATGATTTCTCCATCTTCACCAACTGCAGGTGCTGCTGGTGCGAGAGCGTTTGGATCTGTTCCTGGTGCAGCCCTTTGGTTTGAGATGACATTGAAAAATATTATTTCGGTTTTTCAAAGTTCGTTTTAAGGATTTCGTAATCAAAACATAACAAACTGCGAACTTAAGTTTTGGGGATTTAGAATATTGAACATGCAACTATTGCGCAATTACTGCTGAAGAAGCATTGCATGAGAAATTATGAAACATTTCAATGTAGTTAAAGTTAATATCTAAATTATTACTTCAGACAGTGATATAGATATATCGTTGAAAATTTATCGAAAAACCAAATGAGTGAGACATGGAAGATAAAATAATAAAAATAATAATGATAAAAATCGATAATTTTAAATTTCACTTTTCGGAAACTTTTCCTCTATTTTGTAATCCTGATTGAGTGATTCACGCTTTGGGGTTTTACTTACATCTTATTGTTTATTCCTTAGAAGCTTCTCACGACAAATACACTCTGATTAGTAAATTTTCTCGGTAATGGAGTTTACGGATTTTTTTTTGCTTTGGAGTCGGGTAACAGTTTTTCGTAGAATGTCCTTTAAATCAACGCTTTATTCATTTAGTTTCTGCACTTTATCGAAGGTAGCCTGTATATTAGGTTTTTGGTAGCGTTATCAGCGTCAGATTATTTCGTTAAAAGGTAAAATTTGCCAATTTCGTGTTCCTTTAATTATAAACACAAGTTTTATTTCACTCGACTTTTCTGGTAACGACGAAGGCGATGGCGCAGAAGTGAAATCAGCGATTCGATTGGAATACTTCCATTTCCAGATTTCGTTGAGTTTCTAACAGTGTTGATAATTCCTTCGACCACAAGTACTAACTGAAATAATTTAAGATTCGCTAATGTTTTGTTTTATTTTCATTGACAATATCAAAGAACAGAAGAACTGTTAAGAGTTTTCATTATTTTTAAAGAACGAGTTTGTAATATTTTCTATCGGAAAACCAGCGATTAATGCGCATGACAATGGTCTGCTCACGCTCGACGAAAAAACGTTCGTTAAAGTCATTCCAGAACAACTGTTACTATTGATTTTCTTCATTGCATGAAAATCTTTTCTTTTTCTTCGCTGGCATGCACGTCGGTGAACAACTTCGACTTCGCGACAATGGAAATTGAGTTTCTTTCTGTAAAATTTAATTATTGAAACAAATGCTTTTTCAAGATATTATGTAACATTTTCTCTTTATTTTTCAATCCTTAGACACCGATAAAACATCGATTTTTGGTTGCACAATCCAAATTTATCCTGATCCTACAAGAATTAGCAACAAAATGACAAAACACAATCAAGTGGATTATAGATGATAGCCGGCTATGATACAACGAATCACAATCGCTCGCAAAATGTTAGTTATTCATGTCAATAACGTTTCTCATTTTGCTCACGATCATTTACAATTCAAAAAAATTAATTGAAATTTGTTTTCGACTAGATTAAAACATTTGTCCGTCGGAAAAATTTCCATGGATTTTTTTTTGCTAGATACATCAAGCAGGTGCATTAGGATCTCGATTGTAAACACTGAAAATACCCTTCGATTCGATGGGACCGTAACTTTTGAATAGTTTCCGGAATTGCGTGAGTTTTGATTTTTATAATTTAAATTAAGACAAGAGCATCGAACAATGTCGATTGATGACAAAAAATGCTTCTAATTAATTCTAATGACTATTGATAACACTATAAATGCTGTGACTGAGACCATAGGGAAAGTCCATCTGTTTGCGCCTGCATATTCGTCCGGTGGAGGCATGAAAGAATTTTCCCATCAGAACAAAGCCCGACAATTAGTTTTTCAATTTTTATACATATCACAGAGAACTTTTTCCATTTGCGTGTTGCCGATAGTCTTATGGAAGTAGATCGACTCGATTCGTGTCGAGGTAATCAGTCGAAGAAGCGGCAACATTAGCAGCAGGCGACCAAAGCGAGCAATTTGTGATGGAAACTGTGCGCGGCAGTGCTGAGCGAGCATCACCTAAAGGGTTGAGAATTCATTCATTATTGTGGGATAATAATTTACTTCATTGAAAGCCTCGTGTCAATTACCTGCGCTTGATCTTGTAGATTTTCAATTTGTGTAGCGTCTTTTAATCCTTTGGCTTCCGAACGAAAGAGCACAATTGCTTTGAGGCAAGCGAATTCAGCGGGATCGACTAAAATTTGCTTGAAACGACACAGAGTGTCATGGAGTGTTCGAATGTCTTGTGCAACCTGTGAAAGAAATTTTATAACATTTCATCATTAGCAATCAACTCTTTTTCATCTTACTTTGTCGCTTTTATTCTCAGGTGAAGCGCTATTGTTAGAACAGTGTTCAGACACTGAGAAAAGAGAGCAATTCGTCGGTTCAAGTGGTAAACACCATTGAATAGCATTGAGTAAGAACAAAGCCGACCACGATTCTTCAAGTAAAATGACTTGATCGCGGAAAGCTAAACTAGCAAAACTTGGAAGATTTTTCGCCCACTTGACTGCCATAAAAAGCAAACGTGCACTCGTTTCATACACAGTCTCTTGTGTATGGCCATACAACGTTGATGGATTAAAGTTGGGGACCATGATACTTTTTCCATTTTCGCCATTTTCGTTTTCCTCGTCGTTCGTCGTGACTTCGATCTCGATGGAATCATCTAAACGAAAGACTTCCATTAATTTAATGAATTCTTATAACTTTAAATTGGATAAAAAGTTTTATTTCGTTCAATTACCGTCATTTTCGATTAAATGGTTTGGCGATGACGAACCGACGGATGATGACTTCTGAGTATTGTTAATCTCTTCAACTTCAAAATCAAAAGAAATGAATTTCACATTTATTTCTATCGAATCAACTCACGTTTTGAATTAATCGTTGTCGATGAGAGTCCGCAATTTGGACTATTGGAAGATATCGAATTGTTGTTTGACGAATTGTTGTTCAATGTCATGAGATGATAATCTATCAAGAAATCAATATTAAAACATATTTCTTTACACAAAATTAAACTCTTCACCGTTTGTAAGTGATTGCTGGTGATGCGGCATCGCACTTAGTTGACTGTGATGTAGAAATTGCGATGCAGCGAGAGCTGGAGTTGAAAATAATAATCGACATTGATGTGGGTCTAACATTTATTTAAAGAAAATAAAGTTTTCTAATTAATTACCTGGCGGTGTCAAGAGATCCGCATGTCCGTAGCGCGGCGGCGAAAGCATAGACAGAGACATCGAGTTTGTAAATTGGGGCCTTAATTGAAATGTTTCGATTAATTGCGAAATACTAAATTAACTTAATAAAACTAATTTACCCAAAAATTCCCACGAGACTGCTATGTTCTCGAAGAACTTTCGTTTGATCCATTTCCCTTAGTGACTCGGGCTTTATTGTGGCCGTGTTCCTTGGCTGGCGCTCGTTTTGAACAGCTTCAAGTAAAAACTTTTTATTAAAACTCACATTTTATGAGTTGTAATGGATCACCGTAGCGAGCTTGCGGTGTGAGAAAACGTTCGTCTCATTAAAAAAAATAGAAAACGCCTCATGGGCAACGCGCTCAAACTGAGCAGGGAATTTTCATCTCCTTTGCTAACAAAACCTCAAACACGAAAGAAACTTCACCTACGTGGCTGGTGTCAAAAATGGGTTAAACGCAACATTGTTTGTAATTTTCACGCGTAATTAATCACATTTTTCCAGACTTCACGTCGTTTCACTCGTTCGCACGTGCCGAACTCGCATCGCGCAAAGGGCTTCAAAGACAACAAGTTAACACGACGAAAAGGGAAAAATGGAAGACGATTGCACATTTGCATACGACTTGGCTGTCGAAACAAAGCGACAATTCGGATCATTACAGCGTGAACGAACCCAATCACATGTAACTTCGTTTAATGTCACCATCATTAAAATTCATCGTTTAAGCGGAGAAAAAGATAATAATTGTTTATTGTTCACGAGAGCTTGAAGGGCTCAGACTTGTTGACGTTGTCTCGAAAACGCAAATAAACAATCCCATTAAGTCTTCTCCGTTGCTCACCACCGATTCTCTTCTCAAGCAAAAATTTCTATCTAAAATGTTTATTCGATTGTGAAAAATCTAGCAGGTGAACTGAACGCGCGAGAATGAGTTTTGAACAACGTGAAGCTGACATTGTTTTGGCATTTCGGTAATTGCTGTGTCACTCAACGATCGTGATTATTGCGTGGAGCGACGAGAAATTGTCGCTCAAACTTTCTGCGATTTACCACCACAAGCAACTCGACACAGATTTTTTTTTCATCCCTATCTGAATCACTTTTTGTTCCCCGTTGTTTAACATATTTGTTTTCACACATTATTTAGTTGGTCAAAGCAACGTGCAAAAGAACTCATTGAGCGATTCACTCTCCGCCCAACGACGTGCACAAGACACGTGCGAATAAAGAATCTAATTTATTGGGATGTAAAATGTTTCCGCTTGGATTTGAAACTGTTTTAGCGTTTGCGTTATTTTAAATAATAATTAAACAAATTTTCGCTACGATAATCGATTTACATCAAAGTAAGACTGTGCGTCATACTAGATGGATTTATATGACGCACAGACCTTTAAACTCACCATCTTTGTTCATTCCCATTGTCATACATTTCTTTAATCGACAAGCTTGGCATTGGTTGCGGTGAGCTTTATCCACGATGCAGCGACCTGTTCCAGCCTGACATCTTCAATTGAAAGGAGGGCAAGAATGAAAAAGTATTATCTTAAAATTCTTCGAACTTCAATGGAATTAAGTAAATCGCATTTGGAAAGCGTTAAAGTCATTTGAGTGGAAATCTTTTCAGCATCGAAATTAGATTTCGTAGAAATGTTCGCTTGTATTCAAATATGTAACGAGACGAGACCAGAAATTGTAACATATGCAGTAAGCAAAGTCTACAGCTGATGCTAAGATATAAAATCATTCTCAATACTTCAAAATATCATTTTGTCGAAAAAAATTCTTAATTTCAGTTTTCATTCGATCTAAGCTAAAATTAAATAATTAAACAAATACAAAACATATTTTTTCTCAAATCAAACATTTAAGATATTTGATCATGTGTGAGATCAACTCATTTTTCATCTGTGTCTGGATGAAGAAATATAATCGAGTAGTAACAAATAAAAAAATTTAAAAAAAATTCAATAAACCACAAGTTATGTCCATTAGGTTGTTCTGATTTAATTATGATGTGCGCTCTGATTGATATCAACAAAGCATGAATATGAAAGTGACTTTCTAACCATCTGAGGCTTATCCCCTAGAAATATTCCATCTCTGTAAGAAATCCCGACGCTTTTGTTGTGAGATTAATTAAAAGTGAAGCAGGCAATAAAACAGCAATTTACGGAACTGTTTCAATCACTCAAAGCGACCCGAAATCGCATTTAACGGCACCCGCGTGATTTTATGAGAGCGTCGAGAGGGATTATTAGAAGATAGGGGAATGTTTGCTGAATGAATCAAGGCTGGTGCATTTTGCGACCCTTAAATCTCGTTTTCCTCTTGAAATCTGTTTTGTTGACAAATTAAATGATTTTGAATGTTAACAAATTGATGTTTTCGATTAGAATCGCATTTTTGCGCTTCTTCAATTCACTTAATTTAGTCCGGATTAAGGAACCAACAACACAAATCAAAATAGATTTCATCTTCAATATTTTCTTGAAATTCGTTTTATTTGCATTACTTTTCTTTTTCATAAAAAAAAAATCAATTAACTTGCAAAGCGGTAGACGACGGCGAGTGATAAAAAAATCACTCCATATGCGTCTCTCGAAAAGCAAATAGCAACCGGCAGAGAATAAATTTCTTCTTTCTATTTTTATGCAAAGTGAAGGATTAAGTTAGGCTCATGAGATCGAAAATTTAATGCATTCGAGACAACATTTTTTTTGACAACGAAAATCTCCCTTCTCGAAAAATCTGGGCGTGAAAGAGAATCAAGTCTCAATAACATTTCAAGGGACTTTAAAGGGACAAACTTCTGTGTAGTCGATACTGTTAATTAAATTACATTTTAAATTCCAGATTTGCATATCATTAGACATCGCAATAACTCAATTTCGTTAATTTAAGTGATTGTGCAACGAAAATCACATTCGATTTGACTTTAATGACTTTATAGGCTTTGATCAACACCATATAACGGAATGAATCAAATCAAAAACATAAAACTGTGCTGACCTGCCAATTCAATCACCACTCGAAATATTTACTTATTCTATGAACTCCTCACTCGTCGGAAGACGCTTTTCGTTTCCCACTCGAAGTAAAGTTACTTAATATTGCGAGTACGTGCGAGAAATTTATTTCCACACAGACAGCGATTTTGTAGTCAAAGAATGGAAACAGCAAAAGCAGCAAAAGTGTGGGATGTGAAGCAAAAGGCTGTGGATGTGATTTGAATACTAAGTGCTACAAAAGACGAGGGCTTCGGAATGAATCAAATCAAAAAGTCCAAAGAGGAAATGATGATTGTGAAGCGACGAGAAGCTTTTGTTGTCTTGCTTTTAATGTCAAAGCATTTGAAAATTCGCGCGCGCCTCCATCAATTGTAATTAATGTGTTGTTAACGAAATTTCCTTTTTCGGAGAAAGAGCGAGATGAACTAGATGAGGGAAAGAAAATTGAATTTCCTAAAGCGTTCGCTCAATAAACGAAAAGGTTCGAATGATAATTTCAAGAAAGCTGCCATTTTGTCTCGCAATTTAAGACAATCACCTGCCAAATGACATTCTTATCTCGTTTGTCATTATTCAAATGTTTGACAAGGGATGAACTGGTTGGCTGCAGGTCTCGTTTATATCCATTCAAAATTCACTGATACTCTAATCGACCCTTTAAATGCTCTCTCGGCCACATGGGAGAATGACGAGAAAAGGAAGGAAAAGCGTCATACATCTATATTAATATCTATTTAAATATAATTCAGCTTCAAAAGGTGGTCACAGTTGGTAAAGTGTTTTACGGCATCTAAATTGTTATTGCTCTCGAGGGTGATGTGCAGAGCAAGCAATGATTTAGAGATTTTGACGATGGAAAAAGTTTTTCGTTCAACAGAGAGACAAGCAAGGACTGAAGTCTTCAATTATCCTTTAAGTCCTTTTGTCTCTCTCCTTGTCGCTTTTGTTAGTTTTGCTTTGGTTCTGTTTCAAATATTATAAATGAATTAGACCAGCTTCTCTCTCTGCTGAAAGCATTACGGTTGTAGTTGTTGATTTATACGAAGTATCAAGGAAAATCAATTTTTCAACTTTGAAGATGAGAGTTGGCAAACAATTCTTAATCCTTTGATCGCATTGGTATAATGAATGATTTATTTTTTGGAAGATTAGAGCAAATTCTTTCGCATCTGGTTAAAATGAACTTTGCGGAAGGGAAATCGTGATGTTGAATTAATTGATTTTGTGATCAATTGAAAATGTCGTTTATTCTATGAAAGTAATTGATTTGGTTTCTTATTTTTTCACCTAGGACTTTTCAACGCGTTCCACCCAACGCCAACTTATCCCCACACAATTTTAAGATTTACAAAAGTTTTGTGATTCGTCGAGCTTTAGCGATAGTAAGATATTTTTTTCAACATTTAAATTATGATGTATGGATGGATAGATTCTCGGTATGGCCAGAGGTCCAGCCTACCTTCCTATGCACTAAGGCATGATTTTAATTATGATTTTAAAAAGTTATTTCATCTCACACATTTATTTGTAGATGATAAAAGATTTCCACTTCAATGATAAAATATAAAAATAAATTAAAGTTCACTAAACCCACCTGTAAATAAGTTTTCTCCGAACGCTTCGCTTAAAAAATCCTGAGCATCCATTGCAGGCCAAAATTCCATAATGCTTTCCGCTGCTGGTGTCACCACAGACGACGCAAGTTAATCCTAAAGTCGTCTGATGATTTTTGCGACTTGCTGCACTATTCCCGTCGCAAGAATTGTTCGAAATTTTCTGTTTATTATCTTGTATTTGATCCATTTGAAGCTTCTTCTGTGAATTATGCAAGTTGGCGGACCAAGATAGCAACTTATTCTGTGTCGGGAAGGTGAAAAGACCAGGCGACGGCGGATGTTTGTCTGATTGTAACCAATTATAATTGTACATGTTATCACTAGTTATCATTTGCTTGATTTCTGAACGATCGTCGCACCGTGACTATCATGTTTTAAGTTTGTCATGAGAAATTTCTTAATAAAAGTGTTGAAACATTTGAACAAACGTCGAGACAGATCCATTATTTGTCTTCGAATTGACGTGATAGAAACCCAGAGCAAAAAACAATAAACTCACCTTCTGACGCAGATGAAGTCTTTAACTCCATATTTTAAATTCTTTTTTCGTCTGGTTTCTTTTAATGTTTGCACAACTTCTTTTTACAGAAGAAAAACTTTTAAATGTTTTTTAAGGTTTATTTGCACAGAGCCTTGAACCCTTGTTTTCACTCACGACTGTTGATGCCTGTTATCGAAATCAAACTAAATCACTGGCGAAAATCACTCTCTGATTTGTCTGATCGCTTCCGATTTTTTTTCTATAAAGGACATCACCGCACATCAACCTTCCCACTCAACGAAAAGTCACAGTGACGAACCCCATTTTCCCGAAACTTTGAAATAAGAAGAACACAGAGAAAAAAGAATTTTATGATTCGTGATTCGCTCTCTTTCTTGATGTTATTTTTGCTGTTAAGCCACAACCCTACAATATTTTACGTCCTTCAGATGACAAATGTGTATGTGTGCAAAGACTAAAAGGATTCTCGGTTAGTTACCTCGTAGACGATTTCTGCGAAAATGAAATATTTGATAGGAAAATCTTCAAAAACTGTACGAGGACTTAAACAATTCCGGGAGATGCTTTCGCGATAAAAAATAAAATTTATTTAAACGATGAAAATCAGCCACGGATAATTATCGAGGAAAGCTGCAGAATTCAAAAATTGTTCATATCCTACCAGCGAAGCGATTGCCATGCGCAGAGCATTAACTTTTCAAATCAAATTATGAGTGCTTTTTGTGGCTTTATTTGATTTTTCCTTATTCGACTTTCTATCGCTAGATGCTTTGTTGGTAGATGTAGCTATGGTGTTCATGTGGAGATTGACTGCGCGTGCTTGAGCTTTGGTCGCCTGGAAAATATTTAAGGACAACAGTTTTCGACAAAGAGACTGTTCGCTTTAAAATCAACTAAAAATCATTTCATGTTAATAAAATTTTAAAACAAAAATTGAAAATATCGCGAGTTTGTCAACCCTGTCTAAAGATTAATCCCACTGAGAAAAATTAAAAATTACCAGAACAAATATTTCTGATAGATGATGGCGCTCCTTCGAAAAGGAGAGCACGATACACCTACGATTGGTTGTTGTACAACTGTATTTTGTCTCTTCATGTCTTGCGCAATGCGAATGCATTCGAATTTGAATCTTTGCTGTCGTGTCTAGTTTTTGCTTTCTCGCTTGCTGTTGAATTTGTAGGATGCGGGAGGATGGTAAAGAATTTTTGATACAGCTTTTCGAGCAATAGTAAAAGTTAGTAATCTACATAATGTAAAAGAGATTATAATGATTTCCATGTTGCTTGTGATGAAGCATAAATACCGATCGCATTTAATAGAACAAAATGATTGCTTCGCTGGAGAAATCTAACCTTTTCCCCTCCCCCTCCAAAATGTATATCCATTTTAACTAAGTCGATACAAGATTTAATTTCAGAATTGGGCTCATGGATTTGATAAATGTCAATTGAGAAACGATGATTGCAATTTATTTTCTTTACACTGCAAGCTCATACATTCCGAGAGAAAAAGAAATTGGCTTTGGCGCCGAATTGAAAATCTATTTACATAAATTGATTTTCATGAAACGAAAAACTTCTCTGTGTACTTAAGGGAGAGAGACTTACAACTCGTTCAGTTCATATATCTAAAGTTCATAAACACTCGTCGAATGTGTAAACAAATGTTTCTGAATCGATGTCAGAATCGAATCATACCGCGCAGCGTCTCGCCGTACAAAGTGTGTGCGTACAGCTGGAACGAATTTGACTTTTTAAGAGGGAATCTCTTCTCTTTATTTTCCTTTTGTCGGTCAATGGTGATGTTGTTTCAACAAACATGCCTCGAGTGCTGTTGACGGCTGATGATATTATTGTGCAACAAGAGAGAAAATATGATTCTTTAGACAAACAAATAAAGAAGAGCCAGTGTCAGTAAACGAATCGCTCTGATTATTTAATTGCGATGAGAAAATGTTAAATCGAATTTTATCTTTCATGTCTGAAAAAGACGTCGAAACTCAATTTCATTACGATTCCCCCTCTAATTAAAATGAAGAACTCAATTGCTTGCTATTGATGTTTTAATTGACTCGCATGCCTTAGCCTTAATGTTCTCACCAGATATCAAGTGAACTGTCTAAAGCAATTGAAAAATTCGAAGAAAGTCAAACAATTAAAAAGTTCATAATGTTTCGTCGTAAGGTTTGTGTAAAAAAATTCTTTATTGTCTAATCTTAAAATAAATAACTATGCAATGTTGTTTTGACAGAATTTCTCGTTTACTTTCATCATTATCATATAAAACGTATATAAGTTTCTTTAAAGTATTTTTTGGCACTACAAAACTTGGAAACATTCTCTTTCAAGTGAAGGACAAAATGAAATTTCTCCTACAAAAGCGTCTCCTTCTTGAAACACCCTCTCTACTGTTGTGTTTTTGTATAAATTGAACTGGGGAAGAGAATCAAAGAGAAACGCTTCCTCGAGAAATGCGTTTTTGGGAAAGTCAATCACTAGTTTTCTTTACTATTCACTTCAATACCTTCTCGAAGTCTAAATATACTACAACACGACCATTTAAACGCCAATCCATTATTATAAACTCGGGTTTTATGTGTTTTCAACTTTGTTAAGTGGGTAAATGTACACTATTCGACATCTTTAAAAATAGATTAATGTTTTTTAATTCAAAAGAGAGAAAGCATAATTAAAAGTTTTTTTTTCGTTTCTGTGATCCGAATGAAAAACTGCGAGACACTAAGTAGTCGAATTTTCGTTGCATGTTTTACACATTTTCATTTTATCTTTTTAGATATCAATGACGTTGTTTATTTGAATTTTGAAATAAAAACGAAGAAGTGATAGATTGCATGACTTTGGACCTTTCAAAACAATTTAGTCAAATAATTTCTTGCGAAGAAAAATATTTTTGGTATCATTCTACCCACCGTCTTCACAAATACACAAATATACATGTAAACTTTACTGCGTTATGGCTCTGCTTCAAGTCTATATTATTCAATGCTATGAAACATTGTCAAATTAATATAATTTGAGGAGGAGAAACACAAGAAATAGACGCATCGCCTTCACAGAATATTTCGAGTTTATTTCACATGAAAGACTTTTCCTCTTTAATATAGTAAAAGATTGTTCAGGAAAATATCGTCGCCGTATTTCTGCTTCACAAAAATCTCCATGTTCAGCTTATTAACGTTATAGTTGCTTTTTTCGAGTAAAAAATCACAATGAAGTAAATAAGAGTTCTTCCAAAGATGCGAGTAAGGAATTTTCTGAGATTCGTTTCTTGTTGACCAGCCACCAGATGTTATCAATGAAACCCAAAGATCTTCTTTGTTGTTTTTAAATAGGAAATCTTTGCTAAGCATGAGAAGGTCATTGCCTAGGTTTTTCTCAATGATGGAGCAATAGTCAATCGACGATCGATAATCTTCGACGATGTAAATTCTCACGTTGAAATCGCCGGCTGGCATTTTATGCTTAGGTCCGAACAGTGCAATCTTCATGCGTTTCTCGACTGGCAGATCAGGTGACTTGCTCTCTCCAACGAGCAAAAGTTTCCCGAGAACTCTCGAAATAATAAAAGCATTCCTTGAGTCGAGTTGAATAAAAGCGAGTGGGTTAATCACGTCGTTGCTTGTCGAAGCTATGCGGGTCCACTTGTCTTTTTCATCATCCATGTCGATGTATGTCTTCTTGTTGTCGTTGGCACAACTATTGTGCAGCAGCGAAATCGTCCAGTTCTCATAGTGATTCGCACAGTGTGGGAACTTAAGAATTACTGGCTTGTTAAGTAGAACATCGCTAGGTCCGCAATAAATAATTGAGCTCAAGTGCGTCGAGTTGTCGTTGAAGTTACATGTAATTTGATTTTTAATAAATTCGTTGTGTAAAACGGTTAGGAAGATGTTGTACTTCCTCGTCCGCTCGAATGTCAGTTCTGGTATCGAAAGCGACGTTTCTAAATGTTCTAGCTCCAGCCACCCACCGTTTGAAGTGACTGTTTGCTCAATCATGTTCGACTTTGGCTGATTCTTATCGTTGAGCAACGAGGTAGTAGATGAGGACTCCATATCAATGACCTGAGTTGAATTCACTATAATTATTGTCGGCGAAATGAAAAGAGAGAAAGACAACTCAATAAGTCGGCGACGATCACAATCTTATTAATGAACTTACATGATTCTGTGCTGCTCGAAATTGTATCCGACTGAAGTTTTCTTGTCGAAGATGTGTTTGAGTTTGATATTTTGCTGCTTATCTTATCAAAAGGAACTGAGTAAGTGATGGCGAGCTGGGGTTCGTGGTAATGATTCTCGTGGAAGTTGTTTATTGCTCCTCGATTCGGGAAAGCAGGTGGCGGATTGAAGTCGGGCGCCAACGTGTTGTACTCATAAGTGTACGATGCTGATTTCTTCGTTGGTTGTAATTGTTGCCGGTAACGTTTCTCCCCTTCATAGCTCTTTGGTTGAATTTCTAAAATTTCTGTTAAGATAAGAAGAATTATCTTTTTAATTAATTTCTAGGCTTCGTATTTTGCTTCAAATTCAATTACCATTATCAGTAACAATGTAATCAGGAATCGCTGGTTTCTTTCGCTTCGAATGAGCAAATAGAGCAGCCAGAACGACACACAGTGCCGATACGATGATCAACGAGAGATAGATAATACGATCAGATGCTTTCTCAGTGACTTTTTCAGAGCAACTTCCATCTTTACATTCCATCGTTTCAACTTCTTTGCCTTGACAGTCGTCTGGTGACTTAGAATTGCAATTTCTCTGTCTTATCTTTATGCAATCGATACTACATGAAGACCATTCGCTCCACCTTTTCTCGCTCCGGACGACAACTGGAACTGGATTCGAAACTTTCTTGCCGACAATGTTTTTAGCAACGCAAGAATAATTCCCAGAATCTTGAACCTTCGCAGAATGAATGATCAAACTCCCGTCTTGTGTCATTGTAACGGCTGAGTTTGGTTCGATCTTTAAATTATTTCGCTGCCATGATCTAGCAGCTGGAGGGGTTGCGCTTGGTAGTGTGCACTTTAGTTCTAATGGAAACCCTGGTTCAATTCTTGCGCTCGGCGGTGACAAAATGAAATTCTTCTCGAGATCTACAAATAAATCATGTCGGAGTATGTTAATTTGGAATTTTCTAACATGTGCTTTGAAACTCACGAGCTAACACTATCGTTGCGGGCCGACTTTTGACTTCTCCGCCAGAGTTTCTTGCGATACATTCACAGTGAAACGGACTAACAAAGAATTGTTCAAAGTATGCCAGCGAAATCTCGGCAGTAGCTTCCAACGTTCGAACGCCGCTCTGGGGGTTCACATGCGATTCTTTTGTTGTGGGTGGGTTAGTTTTGGTATCGTTTAGGCATTGAAAAACCAGCTGTTGATCGTGTTGATTTCGTCGTAAAGATGTTCCGAAAAAAATAGATGCGCGGAGAGGAAGAGAGATCACAAAAAAGAAAGAGAAATTTATAAACATCATCGTGACAATGAGAAGGAAATTGTTATTCTTGAGATGACATTGTGATGATTGAATGAGAAACTCACGTCAAGTGCATTCGTTGCTTTGCATTTTAATATCGCTTGACGATTCTTCATGATGTAAGTGTTTTCGGGGCTTTTAGTTAAGAATGGCGTGTTCCGGTCAAAATCATCCGGATGGCCAAACGTTTCGATGCCACTTGATCCTTGATCATACTCGTTTGAGTAGTCGCTTTCGCTTTTGGTGTCGTCGTCTTCATCTTCATTCTCGTCTTGGTCGATGGTCATTCCGGCATCCGGTAACAACGCCAGACCATGTGATTGCGTATTCTTATTAGTATGTACGGCATGTTTTCTGTGGACATTGTTCGACTGGCTTAATGAAGAACACACGAAGAAGATTGTACAAAACGCCACTTTGAAATTAAGGACTTGGTGTTTCATTTTGCTGTTTCGTCTCGTTGTTTACGGGTTACGTGTTTTGTCTTGTCTTTGATGTTAGATTTTTCTTTCGTTTATTTCTTATTTTTAGAAATACCTGAGGAGGAAAATTTTTTGTAAAATTTATGACTCTTACTGCAGCGTACCGTCGTTCGTTTTCAGAATAGATTCAATTTTTATTATTTTGAGTGAGAGAAGACGACATATGCTGCTGTTGAATTATTCATTTCCGCTTTAACATAAATTTTCTTCGTTCGTCTTGTCATTTCTCTGCTCTGTGGGATGTATGGTTTTTAATTGGAGATACTCTGAATACGTCGACGGAGTAAGCGGCAGTTGTTTTGTAAATTAATTTGACGCTATTATAGATTCTTTGTTTTTGAATAATTAACGGCGCAAATCATGTCTCTCTCTCTTATCAAGATGCACTATTCAACTTTTCTAATTCCGTGTAACTAGCGAATGTAATTATGTAATTAATGACTGCACTTAATAGGTCAGCGTAGAGTTGAAAAGAGGCTGAGTAAGAAACATTACCATTTAGTCATTCAACGAAAAATTAGATAACTCCCAAACTAAACTTTTGAAAGACTATTCACAAGATGTAAGGTCACTGATTTAGCTATCAGCCTCATTAAGTTAATATGACAACCACATCATCTTTAATTCTCAGTGAAGCATTTTATTATATATGATAAGGAAACGAGAAGATGTTTGCTCACTTGGTTTTCCACCACTGGCTCTTAAAATAATCGGGGAAGCACTAACACACAAGCAAAATGGATGAATCATAACAACCCTGTTTCCTTCTTCACAAATTTTCACAATTTTCACGCTCGGAGAGAGAGAAAGAGGATTTCCATAATTTTCGTTTCTTCTTTCTGAAGTTTTCGTTTGAATAATTGAGCTCTTAATTTTAAATTAATTTAAATCGAGCACGATAGTTCAGTGCTCGATATATGATAGCACAAATTAAAAATCGATAGACGTGAATATTTGAGAGGTGTGTGGGAAAAATGCCAGGAAAATCCTCATAAGAATTAGATTATAAATCTTTCTTTGCTTGTTTATTGTCTGATGGAATTTTAAGGTGCATTGGGCTTATCTTTTACGACTGCATTACCTTAGCATTTGAAGATTCAAGCACAACATGTCGCTTTCAAGAGCTACGAAAACACCATGTTTGAACTATTCTTTCATAATTAAATAATTAGTTTCACATTTCTTTTTTTCCTTTTGATTCTCTTGGTTCACGAAAACAACTTATTTTTCACGCAAGTTTTTAACTTTGTAGCCATATATTTGAGCAGGAGTCACTTCCACTTGATGTAATACAGCTAATTGAACTCGTTTTTATTAACTAACGAATTGATAAAACATTTAGAAAGCCTTAAATATTTCTTTTAATGAGCGAACGCGACCATTGTATGAAAAAGAAAAAAATGAACTGACTGACGCCAGAGCTTTTGAAAAATCAAGCATTGAAAACAAATTGTAGAAGAAAATTTGAGTCATAGAATCCGTTAAACAGAAATATTTTTGATATATTTATTAAGTAAATTAATCACACATTTTTAACTTAGAATATCATCTTATATTTTAAAATAGAAAAAAGAAATTATGCAACATTTTGATCGTTTGAATTTTTAGTTTACACTGCATCTTCATTTCTTGATCGCTTTCGTTGATCAGCTTGCTCCTCTGCTTCGAGCACTTTCAAACGGACTCCGTAGATATCGGCGCCGTGTAAAACGCTCATTGCCTAAAGAAAGTTAAGTAATGTTGAACAGTTTTCCAAATGACATTTAGCTACGTACCTGCTTGGCACTATCTGCTGTTGAAAATTTCGCGTATCCGCAATTCCGATTATTAATCAGGTACCTACAAAAATAATATAATTTCAGTATGAAATCGAGGTTTGAAGTAAAATGTTCGTACACATCAATCAAATTCCCGAATCTACAGAAAACCTGCTTCAGTACGTGAACTAAAAGGAAATTAAATATATGCATTAGTTTAATTTATTAAACCTCTTGATCTACAGTCTGCACTTACCTGGTAATGAGTGCGGCGAACATACTATAAAGCATCGCTGCACGCAGTTGGTTTCTTTTGAGAGCGGTTGGATTGGAGGCAGGTTTACAGAACAAAACGATGAGTTATTACTGCCAGTATCGAATAACGATGAACCTTCTAGCAGTGGAAAATTCTTAAGCTCTGAACTAAGTTTAACGATAAGACGCTCGCCGGGAGGATATTCGAAACCGTGAAGTTTTTGTCGAGCGTGCTGAGCTGCTTGTTGAGTTCTGTAAACAACTGTAGCACTGTTGGAAATATCTAATGAGTAAACAAAAAGAAATAAAATCGATAAAGGTCGCACACGATCCATTTACACATCCATAAATATCAAATTACCTAAATCGTTATTCATTTTACAAAAGTCCAAATTCGGCACGATGTCAAACTTTAAGAGAATCGTCAAAGACTGAAATGTTTACTATTTATTTTTTTTACTTACAAGTTTCCAAAGCTGGTCATGTGTTATCTAATGAGAGAGAAAGGTTAATGTCAGCACCTTCACTTCTTATTAATAACTAACCATTGGGCTACAAATAACATGCAACACGTTGTCGTTATTTCCTGTGAAGTCCGACATAGCACCAAGGCCTGGCAATGGATTAAGTAAAAGAGAACTATTCCTATCGCGGTCGTCTGTCACATAACTGTGATTGCTCTCTTGAGACGATGATGACGAACGGCTTGGCTTTGGCTCTAAAATGTTTATTTTTTTTGGGTTGGCTCGAATTAAAATTAAATAAATAATTCCATAATTACCAGCAAACACTGCCCGATATTTTTCATCGCAATTTTCAAATGCTAATGCTGCTGAACTGAATCTTTTAGGAGAATGAAAAATGAATTCATGATTCAGAATTTAAATTCGCTAACATCCAAAATATTTTGAAGATTTGTATGACAGAGTTCAAAAGTGAAAGTTATTATTTTCTACCTTTCACTGTCGAATCCACAAAATTTCTTTGTTGTCACAACCTTTTACTTACTTTTTGAATCTGATGTAAGCAAATTGTTTTCCATCTCGAGTTTTTCGGTCCCTAAAAATCATTACAGTTCAGAAAATACTTCATTTGTCGTCGGATTAGCTAAGCTTACCTCACAATCATCACATCATCAATGTCACCGTATTTTTTAAACTCATCATAAAGCTCGTCTTCCGTAAGCTCCTTCGGAGTAATAATGAAGAGTCTCTGAGCCTTCTCCTCATCTCTGCTTTGTGCTGAAGCTGATCCACACTGACGAGCCGCAGCAATCATCACTTTAATCGGCCGCGGAGATTCACCTATCAATTCACCATTCATTCTCTCACAAGCTGTTGCCGCTTCTGATGTTTTCGAGTATTTAATGTAAGCAACTCCCTTACTTGAGCCATCACGATCCTTTAAGATTCTAATCTCTTCAATACGGCCTAAAAACAAAACGAATTAAAATCTGGCTACAGTGAATTTAACATACCTGGTTTAAAGAAACATACCAAATTCATTAAAACTATTTCTAAAATCCTGTTCGGATGCTGTCTTACTGCAAACAACAAAAAGCCTTGACATTGGAGGGAAATCAGTACAAGGAGGATCAGAATTCGAGGATTTGAATCTTTTCTTGTTGCTCATTTTATTTCTAAATAATAAAATTTCACTCTGTCGTCGCAAAGATAAATTGTTACTTCGAAACTTCGAAACTGCTTTTCGAGTGAAAATGATATTGCGGGACTGTTCAAACTCACGTAGCTACAAAATTGGGCAATGAGCTTTTCTTGAGTGCGTGATCCATGATTTTCTTGATTTTTAAGTAGCCGAGTTCTTATTTAACAAAATTATCAAGTGATTTATTAAAGGAAGAGTTGGTTGAGGCCGTTCCACTTGAAGAATAAAGAAGAAAGTTTTTTTTTTATAAATTTCGGTTATTTTATTCAAATTGAAATTCTTTACAAAAAATTAATGCTGAAGCTTCATCGCATTGATTACTTTCCTCAATGGAATGAAAGTGTTGTTCTTTGAAGTTATTCCAAGATTGAAGACGCATTGAAGAATCTCAGAAGCATACTCTTGAAGTGAAAGAACAATTTCTGTTAGGTTTTCTAAAACCGACGATGAAATTGTTGTATCGTCATTGTGCAAGCACTGAAGATATGCGTTGAAACAGCTTGAATTGACGATTGAATTGCCAGGGTTATGCTTCAATATTTTAAGCAGCATTTGATGAGAGAGATTTCGGATATCTGACGATGAATTGAAAATTAACTCGGTGAGCTTCCCAAAGATTTCAACAAGTAAATTAGGTTGTCGATGAGTCAGACTTTCGATATCTTGTAACGTTGCTAAAAGTTCTTCGTGTGTCATCTTCGATGGATTTCCGAGCTTGGAAGCAATTGATCCTTGATTGGTGTCAGGTCTTGTAGTCAGTGGGGCAGGCACTGAAATTCCACTCTTTGTAATAAAATGAGTTGAGGACATCAGTTGTTGTAACGGAACGAGATCTCTATTCTTTAAGTAGATTTGTGTGAAGAGCTCATTATTTTGATTGATAATTTCATATGCTGAAGTTGGATTCGCTGACGCATAAGATTTTAGGAACTCCATAAGTCGACAAATCAACCAAACTAAGCCGTGACTATGATTCTGAAGCATATGGAAACAACAGTTGATCGCCGCATGAAAAGCATTCTTATGAGCGTCGTCAAATATGTAAGGGCGGAGAAGCTCGAGGACGCTTAATATTTGACCAAAGAACGTTATGTGGTGTCCTTGTCTTAAAATTCTCATGTCGATGTGTCCTCGGCCGGCCATCAGAGAAGCAATCATTGGCAATTCCCTCAGCAACAACGAAGGGTGAGTTGCAGCCATTTTGCGGATCGTCAATTCAACGTCTTGGCTAAAAGCTTCGAAGTCTCGTTTGTACGATAAACTTGCGATTGTTGTAATGATTGTATGAGTCCATTTGTCGCTAGTGCAGCCGAGAGTGTCTGTGATTGAATCCATTTTAGAGATGATATCTTTACATTCCGGAGCTGTAAACATGTGAGGGATATTCATATAAAGTCGGTGCATGAATTTATCCTTCACTCGTTTCTCTAAGATCGATGATTCAAGATGTTCCATTATCATGGTCAAGCTTAGTTCGCTAGGATGCAGACAGTTTAACAGCAGCGATACACGTTCATTCATTTTTGATTCAAGAGTAAAAAGTATCTCTTCTTCCCTCAAAATATAGTCGATGAAGGCTCTAGTCTTGTTGTCGTCAAGAATCAAAACGTATTCAATCTGCTCGTGCTTTGCCACTGCCTTGTCTCGTCCTTGCCAAAGTTTTGGATTTCGAATGATTGCATCGACGAAGTCAAGCACTGAAGATGGATCATAAATGCCTGAGTTTCGCTGGCTCAGAAGTTTATCAAGAGCTAATGCAATGGTCGACCAATTAGCTTGATGTATCAAAAGCGAAAGAAAGTAAGGACGATAAATTTGAATATTTTTTCCGAAAAGCAGCGATACTTGAATGTCTTGGTTGGTGCGTATCAATTCGGAATCGAATTGAACAAGCCAATCCACAATAATTCCGCTCTTGTTGACGCTTAATTTTTCGCTGTCCTCTTTCAACATCACTGCCATGTAATCGATGAGCGCTGATAATTTGCTTTGTTTTAAGTTCTTTAGGTTGAGGTTTTGATGAGCAAAATTTTCTATATCGAATGAGTGCGTTGAATAGAAAAGCTTCGACATAATATGATGAATGTTTCTTCCTGACTCATTCAATTTCATTGTTGATTGCAATGACTCATTTGCTTTGCTTTCCGCCAGAACGTCACCGAGTAATGAAGATACTTTAAAATTGCTAGACAACTTTCCGCTTCTTGAAGATGAGTTTGATTCAGGTTTTATCTTCGATGGTTCATACTTTTCCAGCATTTGAACTTCCTCAACAACTTTTGTCTCGCGGACTACTTCTCCTGGTTCCAACGAACGTAAATATTTCATTGCAATGTGACCGTTTTTAGAACCACGCAGCTGTTGAATTTCGATAAACTGAACAAGATACGCTCGGTTCATAATTGCTTCATTGATTTTGTCAGAATCTTGTACAACTGCCGAGTCAAGTAATGCTAACAGCTTGCTCATGGAGTCTTTAGGTGTACCGAAACTTTGAATGAACAAAATCAACTGTTCAATGGTGAGATCTTGCAATGCTACGTCTATCATTCTTTCGATCGAACTTCTTATCATCTTTAGCTTCAACCAGTCAGGAAGGATTTGCACCTTCTCATCAGTTTCGACACTGAACGCTTGAGGAAAGTTAGGATTGCTCGCAGGGAAGAAATAATCAAGCAGCTCCATGGCGCCGACAAGCTCCTTCGACTCGCTCAAGAGAATAATCAGCGCATGAATAAAATTCAAGTGCATGTGACACTGAGTGCCGTCGGCAAAATGAACGACAAGTAAATCCGGATATTCAGGCAATGTGATCTCTGCGTTGTTTTCTTTCATCTTAATGATAAAATTGTTGAACATTATGAAAAGATAGTTCAGTGCTTGAAACTTCTCATGATGTTTTGGATCGTCGTCATTTTTAGGAAGAATTGATGCAAACACGCTGCTTCTTTCAACGATCAGAAGAGACCAACAAGCGACATGTTCTAACATATCAGTCACTGAATCGTTAAGAGTGTTGGTCGCAATGAATTGGATGTAAGTCATTATCAGTTCCGGTGAGTTTTCCACTTGACATGCCGATCGAATTTGTGAAACGATGCGTTCACAAATGTATGGAAAAGAAGGAATCATTGGCAAGTATTTCAATAACCAATCAGATTCCATTTCAGGTTCAATCTCCTCTGTCATTTCCTTTTGCTCTTCGACATTTTTAAGAAGCAGTTTAAATGCATGAATTGCTGACTGTCTTCCGTATCTTGAAGTTGACGATAGACGGCGAAGGAAATACTCAAGAACTTCGTATGATGATTGGTAGTCGTTGGTATCATCGCTTTGTAACATTTTTCGAAGAAATGCAATCAATTCAAGATCACGAGTATTCTCTGTTGAAATGTTGCTAGAGTTCGAAAGTAGAAACTCGCACAAACACTGAACAGGAAGATGATTGAAATCTCCATCGCTGCTCTGTACGAGATCACTGAGCCACGGCATTATCGACTGAGTTGTTCCCTGTCTTTGAATTATATCGAGCAGCAAGTCAGGTTTGCGACTGCGGCAAAGAAGATGACCCAAACGGTGTGTTGAATTAAGAGAATGAAGTTGTTCGAGCACTGCTTTTGGAGGACGACGAGCTGCACCCATTGGATCCATCAGCATGACCTAAAAGTTTAAAACAAAAATTAAATATGATATAAGTTGTTGGGAAAGATAATTTAGGTACCTGAGGGATGAGCAAAGAATTCTGCTCGTTAATGACAACTTTAGAAGTTGCAGCGGCCAAATATCCTTCAAATTGAATGATTTGGTTTTTCTCAATAACAACCAATTGAAGTTCATCATCAGGAGGTTTGATCATCGAAAACTGATTTGTTATGCACATTTCCATTAACATTTTGAGCATTGGATAGTTGGCCCAACAGAAAGCTCCAATAGTTCCGGTGTTATGTGCAGACAAAATAAGAAGAATTATCCAGACCTTCCAATAAATAAGCGAAATTGCTAGTTTAGGTGGTTCGTATCCACTTGGAAGCTGAATATTTTCTGGATGATGATATTCGGCCATTGAGAATAGAAAATCGATGATTTCAAGCTTTGTAACTTCGAGTGGTGGATAGTCGGCGTACTTCAAGAGACATGCTCGTCTCACCATTTGATCGATGATGTCAACAGTATCGTGAATTGAGAAACTAATCTCTTTGCTGACGCCAATTAGAATTATTCGCCAGATCGAATCTTGAAGCAAAGGAACTTCAGCGATGAGGTTCATCAGTAACATTCTTTCTGGTTCCGATGGCCATTGATCTCCTTTTGCGTAGCTTTCTGGAGGATCCAAAATTAAAATTTTGTTTAGAAGTGATGCGTAATCGGTTGAGTTAAGTTTGTAGACGCGGGGAACTTCTTGAAACATCCACGTCAATGCTTCATATTGTATCTGCGACATTTGATTGTAAAAGTTATAAACGAGCGAACACTTTTGATCTTGAGTGATCTTGGCTACAGCATTATGAGCATCTCTAATTTGTGGTGACACTGACAATAGACGACAAAGACATACTAGATCAGCAATAGAGTTACCACATCTCTCTCGAAACTCGCTACTCTCAACTTGTGTGATGAATTCTGGACGATCGCTCATAAGAGCTTTACAGAATACGACTAAGTTGATGTCAAATCTGAGCATCTTCACAAGTTCACGAAGGAAAACTCTTAAAGTCTTCAAGCAATCATCGCGAAGAAGAAGAAATTCTTGATAGATTTCGGCCAGATTTGTTGCTGCTGCTTCAGGTTTCACTTGAAAGATCGTAGCGAGGATCCCCATATTGTTAGGATTGCGAGCGTTGTAAAGGATTAACAATTCTTGTTGTACAACAGATTTGAGCATAAGATTTAACATGTTTGGCTGTTGGTTAATCAAATCCTTCAAGCAGTTCATGTAAATGTTGATGAGAGGCTTTGTTTTAAGACGCATCTTTAGTAGTTGCGAGAGAACTTCCTGATCTTTGACGTTTGTTGCGTTGATGTTGTAGCAAATATATTCAAGAAGCTCCTGCGCAGGCTTCATCAGTTTGGCATTGTTAAACCAAAGTTCAAGTCTCGTTATAGCCAGCGATCGCACTTCAGGAATTCCACAGGCAACTGCAGCAAACTTTAATAAACTTTTAGTAAGAAAATCGGAAGATTGTCGTCGATTGAATTGATCTTTGACTGCATCACAAACTAACTTCTCAACAGTTTCTTGAATGTGATAAAAACGAGAGTTCAACTGAAGTTCCTCAGTGTTTCGTGATGATTCCGAAATAAGGCTGTCAGATGATTCATCTTCAACTGCAATGGGTTGGCCCTCGTTATTAGATTTTTGTGGTGGAATTTTAGTGCCGAATGCTGCAACTGCAAAGGAAGAAAATGAAAATCAAGCACTCATATTAAAATATTTAATAACTTACCAATATGATCAATGAAAAATGAGCATTCTTCAGAGTCAACCCATAAACGTTCATTAATTGCATCGTCAATGTAAATTTTCAAGAAACTTTCTGGCCACTTTTTCTTATCGAAGTATCCTCTGGCAAGAAGATTAGCCGCCATAACAAACACAGTTGTATTGTTCTTGGTACTGTGACGAACTGAATGCTGTGGATCAACCTTCAATAAAGATATCAAAGCCGCTGTGATGTTGTCGTTTGCGAAGATGTGAGGTCGGATCTTTCCCAAATACAGCAAAGACATGACCAGCACAGTATCATTCTTCGACTTTGGAGATGACAAACTCTTAATAGCACTGCAAACTATTGAAACGATCTTGTCACTGTCTTGTTTATCAGTCGCTTGCAACACCGATGAAATGAGATCCACACTATTTTCACATTCAGTAGCAATTGCGTCTTCCCAATTTTCAGTTGGGCTACTCGTTGCTGTACTGCTAGTAGTAGCTAAAAACTGATTAGGTGCGATTCTTGTCTTCTTTGATGATGGTAATTGCGAAGAAGCCGACGACGAAGCTTCTCGTTTTCTGTTATCATTTTTCCCCAAAGCGAAGAAATCACTTGAGTGTTGGAGTTTTGAATGTTTTTTACGATCCATTTTTTCACAATTGTCTAAAAAGAAATGTCAAGACTTTGTTAATTCTATTTAAGCGATTGAAATACCTAATTGAAAGGTTTAAAAGCTGAATTTACTTAAAAAAATTGCAGAAATTATTTCGAAGGGTAAAAATATTTTGGGGGCTTGCCACTTTTGGTACTTTAGGGATTTCATCCGTAAGAATAATAAACTGCTTAATTTAACACTTTTTGCTGAATAAAATATAAATTGTCGACCAATACACGGAAATGCCGACTTTAACACTCAAGAAGCCAAAATATTTATGACTTTTAATGAAAAACTTTTGACTTATGAACGCCCTTTATTTATTTTAGACTCAAGTGCTTTGCTTTAATATTCATTCGTGGTTTGTTTACAAAAAAAATATAAAACTAAGTTTTCTATCGCTTTTTGCGATGATTTCTCTTAAGAGCCAGAACTTTTATCTATTTCTGATGTTCGCAAGTGTGACGTCGTCTTTTATTTTCTGTGTCGGCTTCTTTCCTTACTCAAATGTTCACAAATCAAGTGAAGATATTACTGAGCCGGCGATTGACTCTATAATCGACAGAAGTATTCTTATGATTATCGACGCATTAAGAATTGATTTCATAGAAAATGAATCTTTTACATATCTTCATGAACTTCTGGCTAATAAAGAAGCTTGTAAGTTAAAAAATACTGTTTTGTGATGTTCTTTTGCAAATAATATTTTGCAGGTTTATTAAAGTTACGAGTAGGATTGCCGACGGTCACCAAACCTTGCATAAAAGTGAGTATATTGATGTGAATAATGTTGACAAACTTTAATCGAGAAATATATTTTAAGGCCATGACATCAGGAAAATTACCGAGCTTTTTAGATATCGTCTCAAATCTTAAAGATTCAGTTTTCGAAGAAGATACCTTCATCCGCCAGCTTACTAAAAGAAACCACAAAATTGTTAGCGCAGGAGACGGTAAGATTTCTAATTTTATGCGAAATAAATATATTATACGAAACTGTTCTACGAGTGAAGGATTGTCTAAATTTTCAAGTGGTTCGGGCCTGAGTGATCCATACATTGATCCATATCGCTTTTATTTGTTCACCATTTAGATATTTGGAATGGAATGTTTAAGGGATCATTCATAAGATCTTATGGAAATACAGACTCTCTCTTTGTTAACGACTTCTATGAAGGTGATCTAAATGTGACTCGGGCTTTAGAAATGGAGTTGAAGCAAAAAGACTGGAAGCTTTTAGTTTTACGTAAGTTCTCTAAAGATATTTTTTCGAAGAAGGCGGAGCCTTTGTGAATGCCTTATCTATATTTTAAACACTTCTTCTCTTTATTGATTAGATTACTTGGGACTTGATCATATTGGTCATGTTGAAGGCCCATTCAGCAAGTTGGTTTCACCAAAAATAAAGGAAATGGATGAAGCTATAAAGAAAATTCATTTAGCATTAAAGGAATGGGTAAGTGCATCAAACATCATAAAAATTTGTTACCAAAACATTCTTATTAGAATTCGAATAGTATCAAAAAATCAATACTAGTTCTCACCGGTGATCATGGCATGAGAGATTCAGGTGAGATATAAATATTCGTGTTGTTTTTTTTATCTAGAATCTGAAACATATTTTTCTTATCAAACGTGTTCAGGCGGCCATTCCAGCAACTCTTTTGCAGAGACACATGTTCCATTAGTGATAATTGGAAACTGCGAGTCCAATTCAGAAAAGTTCTACAAACAAATAGATTTCGCTCCTACTTTTTCTATACTAAATGGACTTACTTTACCTGCATCATCTATTGGAACACTTATACCCGAATTGATCTCAAATTTAACACAAATTGAAAAGCTAGATAGACTTCGTATCGTCAACGAGCATCTCATGAACATGGCACATGATAAAACTTACGAGGATTTTAAGTTTCAATTTGAGAAAGCTCAACTCTTTCATAAAATGTTTAAGGACGACTTTACCAACCAGAATGCTTATTCGCAAGCAGAAAAAAATTACTTTTCGTCGTCTACTGGAATTTCCGATAAGCTCGCGTTACTTGCCATGGAAGTTAACATATTTCACGTACTG
The DNA here is from genome assembly GCA_033063855.1 of Smittia aterrima. Classification (NCBI taxonomy): domain Eukaryota; kingdom Metazoa; phylum Arthropoda; class Insecta; order Diptera; family Chironomidae; genus Smittia; species Smittia aterrima. The sequence continues at coordinate 20,390,737 of CP093831.1, forward strand.
TTGGGGCTTTCGTTCAATGTGCTTATTTCAATTACACTTCTAATTCCCAGTGATGATATGACAAAAGACCTCAAAGTTTCATTCAAAAGTTTCATTCCTTTTGTACTCGGTGGAATTTTCTTGAAACCTCTTTTACTAAATGAAGTTTTTCTTCTATCAAATGATTTGACATCATATTTAGTAATCGCGTTCATGTCCTGTCTTTTGCGTATTGTAATAGGCATTCTAAATATAAAGAGAGAACGCATCATGCGTGTGCGTTTGTTTGAAAATGATTTGCTTTATCTTTCTATGCTTGGTCAATTTCTTTTTATTGTCTCGGTTGGCAGCAGCTCTTTTGTTGAAGAAGAGCATCAGATTTGGTATTACTTTTGCAATGCTATGTTTTGCTTACTCGCTGTCTTAGATATTCGCGGTCGATCAAATATAGATTTTATCACAGTCAGCGCTCGATACTTTGGTTTTCTCTTACTGCACATCGTAATCAGAAGGATGAACGCTACAGGCGATAAGTGGATCAATGTTCCTGATTTATCCGACTATCTAGATGCAAATCAGAATGTCATGAATGTCTTTATAGCGATTAGTTTGGTTGCTTCAGCCATGTGGCTCATAGCATTTCATTGTACAACATCTTTGAAGATTCCTTTCATCGTCATTGGAAATATTTTACTTTATTTCCACCATACAAGGTCAATAAGCGAAAGGTGATTAAAATAACTTTCCTTTTAATTCAATAATCTTAATATTTTTATTCACAGGAACGACTTAACGATCACAAATATTTTTTGGCTCAACATTTTCGTCATGCTCGCTATTGACATCGTCTCTAATCTTAAGAAGCCCAACAAAACATTCAACTTATTCGCTATCTTCTTCCTGGTTTCGCTCTTACTTCATCAACCACAGAATGTTGTCATGGGATTTGCTTGTGCAGTTACATGTTGGTTTTTTGATAGTGCTTGTAATAGATTGATAAAGAAAACGAGTGAGCGTGTAATTGCCAAAATCTTTCTTCACATCTGGGCTGGCAAGTTATTTTTCTTCTATCAAGGAAACTCTAATAGTTTAGCGACAGTTGACGTGAATGCAGGCTTTGTAGGTCAAATGCATACTCACCTTCCTATTATTTTTATCTTCACTACAATCAACACTTTCAATGGTCAACTCATGTCGCTTAATTTGCTTGTGTTGCATTTATTCCAAGATTCCAAAAGACTTATGGATGATACAGATATTGTCAAGCAGCTGTTCTTGAAGTGGCTTTCCATAATAAGCATCATTCCAGCAATTTTCTTTCAAGTTGTGATAACAACTCTAAGAAACCATCTCTTCATTTGGACGGTGTTCTCACCTAAACTTCTTTATGATGTGTTTCAGAGCGTGTTATTGTTATTCGTGATGCTAATTGTAAAGCTGACGATCAATTTTCATTGAAATAATGGAAATTTCTAAGAATAAACTTTCTAATCATTAGAATAACAAAATTCTTTTAAATTAAGTCGAAATTGTTTTTTGTATTTCCAAGAATAAATAACTCTGAAGAACTAAATTAATAAATTTTGAAGAAATCCAGACAGGACTTTTCTTCTTGTTCTAAATAGAATTCTTTTTCATCAGTTGTCTCTTTGAGCAGGTTTTTCACTTTGGTCATTTGGACAGTCCTCGTGCAGAGAAAGAATATTTCAATTTACTAAAGAAAACCGGAAATCAGGCAAAATGGATGCAGGAAAAGCTTTTCAAACGACTGTCATAAGTTGTGTAAAAGAAGAGATCATCGAAGAGTCGAAATTCATGTGGACGATTGAAAACGCAAATAAGATAACCAAAGATGTTGTTTCTGAAAAGATCAAGTTCAAGTTCATCGACGCTGAGTGGTAAGAATTTTTTTGTTTATTAACGAAGTAACTAATCTTTATCTCAAACAGGTGGATGACACTTAGCAAGAATCCTGGATTAGGTGAAAACGTAATGAGCGCTAAAATTGTCATTTCTCCATTGTCAGGCCGAGTAGGAGATTTTGAAAAATTTAAAGTTCAGTTCAAATCAACTAGACCAGGATCCGACGATTTGAAATTTGAAGTTATTATGGAAAACTACACTGCATGTGCTGTGAGCGTATATAAAACTGTAACTAAAAACGTTCAGATTGATATGTCAGTAGCCATTATGAGATATCAAGATTCAGATCCTCACATCAGCAGCAAGTTTTATAATTCAGCCAAACTTCATCAAAACTTCATCGACACGTTGTCTAAAATGCGCGAAGATTCTGCATTTTCTGATTTTACATTCATTGTCAAAGGAAAGGAGTTCAAGATCCACAAGATTCTGCTCGCAGCTTCTAGTTCAGTATTCGCTCGTTTGTTCACTTCAGATATGCAAGTATCTCGTGACAAAATTTGCATCGTCGATAACATTGATCCAGCAATATTCGAAATAGTTTTGGAATTCATCTATGAAGCAAAGTTGCCAGAAAACTTTTCAAAAATTGCACAAGACATTTACGAAGCTGCTGATTACTACGATATAACAGAATTAAAAGAAGTTTGTGCAAAGGAGATTCATTCACAATTGTCAAAAGTCAACGCAGTCGAACTGTACAACTGGGCCTACATTTACGACAATTTGAAAGAATTAAAACAGGACTCATGGAAAATTGTTAAACGGTAAGTTGCAGCAAACGATTCGAATCAAAATAATTTCAATCCTTTTACTTTTTCTATAGTGATGTGTTGCACATCTATGAGCGTATAAAGGACGAACCGATATCACCAGAGTCCCTAAAACATCTTATCGAAGAGCAAATTCGTCATCAGCTTTACTTGGACAACATCATAGACAAAAAATATCAAATCTTTGTCAGGATTTGGACGGGCAAATCTATCACACTCGAAGTTGAGTCTTCTGACACCATCGCAACTGTCAAAGCTAAAATTAAAGACAAAGTAGAAATTGAGTCACATTTGTATTATTTGTGCTTCGCTGGAAACATATTGAGTCATAGTCACACCCTCAGCGATTACAACATTCAAAAAGATTCGACTATTCAAATGAACATTCGTTTATATCCGCAAAAGAAAAAAACATTTTAAGGATCAAACTCTTCCTTTCATTGACTTAAAAATGTTATAAAAAATTAATTTGAGTATTAATAAAAGAAAATTTGTTTCTAAAATTTAACGATATTCCCGATTGATGATTGCTGATGTTTGATGATTACTGATCCAGAGCCAGAAATTTCTCCGCGTCATCAAATTTCGAGCGTTTCACTGAAAAGATGAATAATAATTTAATTCAAGATACAGAGCAGCACAAGCTTGAATTAAAGAACTTTCTAATAAACAAAGAATTGCTTAAAGACGTGGAACAGAATTGCGTATATTGGTTGAACCAAAGTCAAAAAAATCAAAATTTTTCTTTTGAGCCTTTCATTGTAAACATCACATTGAAATACGCCGATTTTATCGATTCCAAGCAAGGTGAGTAGATTATTACAATTCGTTCGTTAACTGCGCAATTCTGACAAATAGAACTTTTGCTTCCAGATCGACTCTTCCATCTTTTAACATCGGACACCGAATATTTTGAGGTTTTGCTCGCTCAAAACGTTTACAGTCATATCGAAGACTACTTAAGTCAAACACATTCAACAGTGTTTTCTTTGAGTCTGGATCAAGTTCAAATCTCAATTCGATTCTACGACCTGCCTCCTTTGCCTTCTTTCAAGTTCAGTCTGAACAGAGTCCATATAAACACTTGTTTGACTTACATCCGTTGCGTGGTTAGCAGTATAAGTCCAAAGGAAACTTACATGTGATATCTCTAATCTCTAGATCTCGAATTTTTATAATTGAAAAGTTTATTTGCAGTCGTCAATCAATTTGGAAGTGCCAGAAGTGTTGGAATCAAGACATCATCATCCTGACTAATCGTGACAGTCGAAACAAAGTCAGTAAGTGCAAATCTTGCTTTACCAATTACGAAGAAATTATCGCCAAACGATCCACTTCAGAAGTGGTCTCAGCTCGAGTATTTGACATTGAATTGATAAAGAACGGAGACTTTGACCAAGCCAAATTCACATCTTCGTTAGAGCTAAAGTTATTTGGTAAGATTATACTCAATCTTTAGTTGTCAATTCTTTCTAACTTCTATATTTGCAGACGATCTTTGCAATTTTGATTTAAAAGTTCTTGGACAAGAATATTTTGTCATCGGAGTGTTCGACCCATTGAACCGATTCATCAAAGTTTGGAGCATTGTAGAAGCTTCATTGGTCTAACCATGTCATTCTTTTCTCAAAAATCACTCTTCACACCAAAGATTGACGAAAGTTTGTTCGGAACACAAGAAGAGGACTTTAACGATGAAACGCCAATGGGATCTACTCAATTATTTCCTATGCCGTCAACTGTGTTTACCACTCAACAATTAAACAGCACTCAGAACTTAATAAACAGCAATCAGGAACCAACACAGCAAAGAAAGTATCACATTAAAGGATCGGAGATGACAAGTCAACAAAGATCATTCTTTTCTCAAACTTCATATTTTACACAAAAGATTGATGAAGGTTTATTCGGAACACAGGGTGTGGACTTCAACAGTCGAACACAGATAGAAACTACGCAAACATTTCCTAATTCACCGACTGCAGTTGCCTCACAGTTATTAAACAGCGATCAAAATCCTCATTCAATGGAGGTCACACAGCAAGGAAAATTTCAGTTCAACAATTCAGAGATGCTTAGTCAACAAAGCAGCTACGCTTCACAATATCAAATTCAAAACATTGAACAAAATGTTCTGAAAGAAACTTGGCAGAAAAATTCTCAATCTTCTTCTCGAAATCGTTCTTTATCGCAATCAGTGATAATAAAAAATTCACAAGATCTTGTGACTCAATCTCAATCAACCCAAAGAAACGACAGTAATGAAGATACAAACATTCCAAATGCGATCAAGCAATTGTACGACGAAGTGACTGAGAAATATTTAGATTTTACATTTATTTCGATAATTGCTTCACAATTCTGCGGAAACTTCTTTCCGATTAATTCCTACATTAATTTAAAATTGAGTCTTCTCCAAAGTATTATTTCAATCTGTTCGCAATCTGCACCGATTCCAATCATTTCATTTGGTCATGAAACGGAGCACGCAAACAAAATAATGAACTCGATGGGAAGATTTGCAAATCGCTTTACGTCGTCTACCGACAATTTCAACGATGTGTCAATGTCTTCTGGAGTTTTACGAATCGGTGAATGGGATGTCTTACCGCAGGCGACATCATCAAGCTTACTTCGAGATATTGAGACTGGCACAAAAAACCAAAGTGTTGATCTCAGATGCGCCATTTGGACATTTTCTTCTACGATTAAAAAAGATTCTAAGAGTTTACGACAATTCTTGAAGTGAGTAGGTCACCCATTAAAGTTCAACAAAATAATTTGTTTTTATTCTAGTGTTTTCGGTGTCATAATCATGAGTGACGATCCTCAAATGGAAGAAGCAATTACTGATTGTCTGCTAAATCATTCGAGTCACACTTCTGAACGAAAAGCTTTGTTTTCTGATGAAGAATTGCGTGAATACTTGAACTACATTTCGAGAATTCAAACTTGCTTTGAGCCAGAGGCTGTCGAAATGCTAAATAATTATTATGTTGCGACGAGAAAAATTCGGGAAAGTAAGATCGCTTTAAACTTTTCACCTATTCAAGAAATTTAATCTACAACATATTTCCAGATGCTTTATCACCGAAGTCTTATGAAGTATTAAAACAGATGGCAGAATCAAATGCGAAATTATGTTTCCGCAAGAATGTATCGACTTCTGACGTTCTAGTTGCTATTGATATCAGCGAGAAATTCATAAGAGCTTTTTTCGAAAGAGATTCATTTTCATCGCCCGATGACCCAATTGTGACTTGCGCTGATGACATTCACAAATATCAACAAGAACTTTACATTTGGTATTGTGACTTCACACGAAATATTCTTCATTTATAAGTTTCCTTTGTAATTATTAAATCGGAAAAATAATTCCTAATAAAACTTATTTTTTTGATGAAATGCCAATCGTAAAGAAAACGCAAGTCCAGGTTCAATGAACTCTGAATATTTTTGCTATGCATTTGCAAAATAACTCGAGATCACACCATTGTCTCTCTGTAGGACTTCTGTGGTTAGTCTCGTGACTTAAAGAACGAATATAAGCACGGTTGAAATGTATGAGAAATTTTTCTTTACCAACAGCTAAGATTAACTGTTTTCTTCATTCAGAACGTTGTTATTGCTCATGATGAGCAGACGTATTTTGCTGTGAATTTTTAAAAATATTAATTTCGGAAGAAAAGTAGAGTGAAATAAAAACTGATTCTTACAAAGCAAAGTGAAAGCAATCATGAATTATAAATGTCATTTTCTGGTAGGTTTGTCACACGATGACCCCTCAAAGTTTAAAATGAAATGTTCGAAGAAAAAAATTCAAAGCGTGATAATGTGATCTAAGTTTTTGAGTGGAATTGAGCACTTTCATTTTAATTTATTATTCGTCCCACGCAAAAAGACGTTGAATAACTGTTATTTTACCCAGAAGTTTGTAAAGTAGAATTAAATAATGTCTTGTCCATTTACCTACTTTGAACCCGTTTTCATTTCTCGTTCAAAAGAATATGATAAACAAGTTTCTCCATCTTGAGCTGAGGAATCTCGAAAAGTTATGGAACTGTAGTTAGATGAATAAAGAAATTATGAAGCAAGAATGAAAGAACAACCTGTTTTCTGGCTCACCTTGGCCTCGATTTCTCTTCTTTTACCAAAATATACAAAAGAAATTCTCCAACGCCCGCAAGATTTTTTCGCGAAGACGTTCCGCTAATTGAAAATATTCTTCAGCAAATTTATTCAACATTCAACACATTTCTCATTCCCGTTTTTTCTTTTGTAGAACATCGTTTTACTGTTATCATCGTTTGCGAAAGCTAATGAGGTCGATGGTGAAGTCGAAAATCCTCCAGAAGGCTATTACGCATTCATTCAAGTAAGGAATTCAAAAAATGTCCTGCGATTAAAGTAGCAGTTGGTCGAACAGCTAAAATTTCCGGACTAATAACATTTTAACAATTGCAGTCACAATCGGCATTCCCTCCAACTGTTCGTCCGCCACCTTATCAACTTGATTCAAGGTAAGTTTTCTTATTTTATGTTCAGTTCTCGTGTACTCATGAAAGTGTTGAATTATTTAAATCTGCCTTTTATAATTCTGTCAACAGTGATTGTCCCGATCATCTGAATCAGAAGCCGTACGTATCAGCTAACAACTTATGTGGAGATCTCAATCGTGGCAAAATTCCTCGGAACCCAATGAGCCAGAATGTTATGCAGGAAATTTATCCTTTGTGAGTTTCTGATTTTTCAAATCAATTTTGGATAATTTAATTGAATTTTTTTTTATAGTGAGTTGATTAGAAATCAAACATTAAAATTCTTGTCAAAGACGCTTCCTATTCTCAAAGCTGATGATACTTTGCCAAAGGTTACACAACTGGTGGAGAATGATTTGATCGATGGAACCAATCAGCGAACATTCCAAGAAGGTGATGAAAGTGCACATGATTTGTATGAATATGAATCACAAATGAACGAAGAGCCGTCGAGAACAAAGCGTCAAGTTGATCCCAACAGAAACTCTAGAAAGTTCTGTGACGGTGGAGGTGTCTTCTGTGCTCTCTACCGTGCAATTCAAGGTGAACCACTCAGTAGCCAGCTAATTGCTGAAAGACGAGAAGAAGTTGTAGGACAACCTCAAACACAATATCAGGGACCGCCGACTCCATGCCCAGCAAAGGTAATTAAACTATTAAAATTAGTAAAATGTATAATCAAAATGTTTTATCGTAGGTCGAATACGTTACACCAGTCTTCGCAAAGAACTTCCAAGGTAGTTGGCGATATGTTGTTCAGATTCCGTACGAAGGATATTTCACACAAACAGTTGAAGTCACGAGATGTCTTCAAACAAAGTGTCATTACTTAGGTAAGCATTAAGTTTCATGCAATAAATGTCATTACGCTTTTTTTTATTCAGATGGTGGTTGCTTAAGTTCGCCTCGCTGGCTTTCGATGCTGGTGGCAGAAATATTCTACCCAACATCAACAGAAGAATATCAAACGAGCACTGCGCCGCCGCTGCAAGACTTCCAGAAGTATCAGGAGTATCTTCAGAAACGAGCTGGCGTAGCATCTATTGAGACTGCAAAGAACAAACAGTCGCAAATTTGCGACGGGCATGACGAGATTGGTTGTTTTCAAATTCGTAAGTTTTTTTCCTTTTTGATTCTGCTTTTACATGACACTAACTCGAATTAATATTTTAGGTCTCTATTACGACTGGTTCCTCGTTCCTGGGTCTTGCAAGTGTTGGAGACCGGATTATTTCGCGAAGTATGTGAAAAAACGGCCAGTCACTCCAGAACTTTAAAAAATAATTTAAAATAAGCTTATTTTTTACAACTTTTTTTATTCAATGAAATACAAAATTAATGATAAGAGATGTTAAGTTTGCTTAGACTCGAAATTTCTCCAGTCCATACTCTAATGACTTTGATTGCGCAATTGAGTTGCAAAATAGAAATCGTCGGGAGAGATGTTAAGCAATATCTTTTGATAAATGTCTGTGCGTGTGTGTTCGCATATCAAAAGACGACAAGATCCGAGACGACTAGAGATCTGCAATGCCATACTTGCTGTAATAAGTTGAAGACCGTTGAGAGTAGCGAGAGCCTTAAGTTGGTTATAGACTCCTCGAAAAATAACTTCTTCGATTCCTGTTCGCTCCACTTCGATACAAACTGCTTGCAAGAAGAGTTTCTCCATCTTAGAGCATGCTTTGATTGCTCGAACTTTCGTACTTGAGATCATTTCATTCAGTGCTTGTTGAATGTTATCCATCAACACCGAATTGTCTTCTGAATTAACTTCAGCGATTTCTGATGCTCTACGGCAAATATCCAAAGCTCTGCGAGCATCTCCTGATAGTGCAGCTACTTTTCTTGAAATCAATTGAATACCATCGCTGCTAAAAGTTGACAAACCAGTGAGTCTTGATGTGACAATCTCTTGAAGTTGTCTGAATGAATACGGTTGGAAAGTCAATCGAGTTAATCCTAATCGTGAAGCGACTTTTCCCATGAAGACTCTTTCGGGCAAATCCATAGTGTTTGCTATGGTTACAACAACGAGTTTAGATCCATTAAGATTCGGCCAGTTGAGCAGATTGTAAACGACATCCTTAAAAAAAAGTTTACAAAGTATAAAGAGAATTGGAAACTTAGTTTAAACTCACCTGTCGCTTGTTGCACAAGATGTCTAGCTCGTCAACCACCAGAATTGTCGTATTGCTTCTGGGCGATGGCGTGATGAACATTTTGTCTAATTTATCGTATGCTTGTTCCCAAGGTATTGTTTTTCCCTTCAACTGACGATATATTTCAACATATGCTTTTCGAGGCTCTGTGATTCGCATTCCGTTTATCTCAACAAAGTCAAAATCTGGAAGATTCTTCTTCTCTGACTCGGCTTTGAGTGCTCTTATTACTCCTGTTGTCGTTGCAGTTTTGCCTGTTCCAGGAACACCCGAAATATAAATGCAACCTCCGATTCCATCAGTTAGGTGACCTTCGAGGAATGAGAAAATCTCTTCAAATTCTCTCTCACGACACGGAAGTGATTTTGGAACTGCTGACACATGAAGTGCCTTACGTGCCATTGCAAGATCGCTTTTTCCTTCGTCGGTTTCTTGCGACATTTGAAGGCGCTGCGCGAACTGAATGCTTCGTCTTGGTGTGTTATTCTTTGCAGTGGATGGCGTTTTTAAGATGCTTTTTCGTCGTTGATTCATTTTTGGTGTCTTTGGAGTTTGATTTTCAGACTGATCTTTTAAGAATAAAGTTTTTCTTGAAGGTGTTTCTTCTTTCTTAGTTTTCGGAGTTTTTGTCGGTGTTATATTATCATTATCATGTTGACGTTTAAGAATGTTAGATTCATCTTCGATTGGACTTAAATGAACTTTCCACTTCCCATGAGGGCTGTTTAACTTATCAACAGAAACTCTCTTCATCTTCAGAACTATTTTTCCCATTTTCAATTTCAATTTGTTTTTACGAGTTTTGGCGGGAGTTTAAGTCGACCACCAGGTGGCGTCTTAATTTTGATCCAGAAGAGGGGAATGCGTCTAACTTGCAATACGGATTTGACTGATGAAGATTACACTTCGGATTTGAAAGAAGTCAGAAAAAAGAATTCAGACTGTGAGTGAATATAAAAGAGTCAGCATCATTTATTTCGTTATAAAAAGTATATTTAGTTCAATAAGTATCTTGGTGATGAAGTGGTTATGAAATTTTGAGCGAAATCATTCAAGAGACTTTGGTATTTCTAAAACTTTGAAAATGAAAAATGCTGCACGAAAATTCCACCATCTTTGTTTTAAAATGGCAGATCTTTAAAAGAAATTGAATAGTTTAAGTGATTCACAATAGTAAATAAATACTTTTGGTTTATTTTGGTTTTAGGCGATCAACTGGAAATTAAAAAGAAACAAGAAGTGCTGGAAGTTTAAGAGCATCAATAGATTAACAATATGAAACGTTCATCTTCTCGTGAGTCTTTGCCGTTGGCTAGATCTAAACGCCGTCATGGGCGATCTCCAAGTCCTCCTCGCTATGGTCGATCTCCGAGTTATGGATCACCTCCTCGGGACAAATACGCTGCCATTGCGCATACGTACAAAGTTTTATGTGTCTCAGCATTGCATCCAAAAGCAAATGATGAGCACATCAAGGAAACTTTATATCATGAGTTCAAGAAGTATGGTGACTTTAACATTCGACTGAGCTTAGATGAAAGCCGAGAGAGGATCGCTTACGTTTGTTTTCGTACGTCAGAAGATGCCCGTGCAGCAAAACTTGCAAAGCCACGAATTTTGATTTACGAGAAAGTTGCTTTAGTTGAGCCGGTGTACGAAAGAACTCGGCCTAGATCAATAAGTCCTCCCGATTACGATAGATCTCATCATTATGCACGTTCACCAGGGGCTGATCGATATCATCGCCGCCCACAAGCCGAGCATCATCATCCTCATTACGAACGTTATGCACCGAGTCATGGACATGAGTTCAGACCAGAATTTAGACCAGTTATGCATTCCGAATACATGCAGCCGAGAGGTCCACCTCATCACGCTCACCATCACGCTCCACATCATTATGCACCTCGTCCATATATTCCTCGTCCAAGAATTCCATATGAGAAACCCGAGAACAAGAAGGATAAATTCCCTAATTACTTGCAACATGTTTTGCCCGAAGAAGATCCTCTAGCAACGAGAACTTTGTTTGCTGGAAATTTGGAAATCAATATTTCCGATGACGAGTTGAAAAGAATTTTCGGCAAATACGGAATTGTTGAAGATATTGATATCAAGCGTCCACCTCCTGGAACTGGAAATGCATTCGCTTTTGTGCGTTATCAAACGCTCGATATGGCTCATCGCGCTAAGGTAGAATTATCTGGCCAATACATCGGTAAATTTCAATGCAAAATTGGATATGGAAAGGCGACTCCAACAACTCGAATTTGGGTTGGAGGTTTGGGTGCTTGGACAAGTTCTGTTCAATTAGAAGGAGAGTTCGACAGGTTCGGTGCCATTAAAAAGATTGAATACACTAAAGGCGATACACAGGCCTTCATTCAGTACGAGACGATTGATGCCGCTACTGCGGCAGTTAAAGAAATGCGTGGCTTCCCTCTTGGAGGCGCTGACAAAAAATTAAGAATTGATTTTGCTGACTCAGGAGAGCCTGCTCCATTTAAACCAGCCGCTGAGACTCCAAGCTACTCTGAATATCGAAAGGACTATAGTTACGAAGGAGCTCCAGCTTATGAAGATCCACATCATTCTCACCATCCACCATATGTTTCAAGCTATGCGCCACGACCATATCGAGGAAGAGGTCGCGGATCTTTCAGAGGATCTTATCGAGGATCTTATCATTCTGCCCACGCTATTGATCATCGTCAAATCCCAAGCGAAGATGATTGGAGACGACCACCACATGATATTGAATACAGCGAGCCTTATCGTTCTCGTCGCATGTCGCCGCCAACACGTCAGCCTGGCGTCGATCGATCCCGCTCTCGATCTCCAAAACGTCATAGCTTGGACTCTGACTCGGATAGCGCAAACAATCGTCTTGGAGCTCTCCGAACCTTGCCAGAAATTGCAAGAAAATCGTCTACTCGTTGGGAGGGATCATTGATTTTAAAGAGCTCTCTTTTCCCAGCCAAGTTCCACTTGACCGATGGTGACAGTGACATAGTTGATAGCTTGATGAAGGACGAAAATGGCACAAGGAACTTACGCATTACTCAACGTTTACGATTAGATCAACCGAAACTTGAAGATGTTCAAAAGAGAATTTCTACGTCTTCGTCCCATGCTATTTTCCTTGGCATGGCAGGATCGACTTCTTCCATCACAACAGACGATCCAAATGTTCAGACAAGACCATTGCGTAACTTGGTCTCTTACTTAAAGCAAAAGGAAGCAGCTGGTGTCATCTCTTTGCTTAACAAAGAAACTGAAGCAACGGGAGTCTTGTACGTCTTCCCACCTTGCGACTTCTCGACTGAGTTGCTTAAGCGTTCTTGTCATGGAGTTACTGATGAAGGCTTAAAGGAAGATCATTTGATGATCGCTGTTGTTCGAGGCGGAACCGCCTAAGATGTAAGATTCATCAAAATTTCAAGCATTAATATTTTCCCTTCCTCCTTTAATTAAATTTTCTCCCTCTAGGAATCAAAAATAATATTTGCAAAATAATTGATAGTCGCATAAGAAAATGATACGATGCGTGGTGCAAACACGTGAAAAGTTTAATCCTTGAAATGAAATAAGTTTACAGTACATATTTTAAGTACATATTACACATATATAGTTGTTTGCCCGTCAAGACATCGGTGAAGTGTTGGATGCTGAACAGCCTCTGAGTGCAACAAGAAGTTCAATAGCCGTTTGTGAAATTTATGGTAGAGGCGACGGAGCAGTGAAGATCAGTTTTGCATATCGATCATTGACATCGATATCATATTTTATAAATCTTGAATCCTATTCTGTGTAAAAATTTAAGAAATATTTTGGAAAATGACATAAACGAGTATTTCAAAATATTAACGTGAAAACAAGAGATAAGAAGAAAATATGCTGGAAATGTGGAGTTGGAGTGTCAATGATCAGTTGGTGGTTTCAAGACAAAACTTCTTTATAGAATGACTTGCAAAGTTGTGTTTTCATCAGCTAAATTAGTTCGGTGCGAACTCTTAATTTGTGTATTAGTTAGTTGGGCCTCCCAGTGCATTGATTATTTCAAAAATCATTTGGGGAAAAGTTGTGATCAAAAAAGTTTTTGACCAATTTCAAAGTTGCAAAAAGTTTTTAAATCTATTGTGAATGGCGACGAATGGCCGGCAACTTTAAATACAAATTAGCATTTGTTGTAAACTTTTGCATGATTCAATGATTCTTCAACTTCTAATGCGTATTGAAGGGTTGCCACTCTCTCTTTTCAAAATCAATGTTTTCATTGTCTATAAAGATGATGGTTGATAGTGTGACAGTGGTTAGAGTTTCAGTTTTATTTGAAAACCAAATTTGTGAATTTGCTGAGAAAATATTACTCAATGTATAAGTTGAAAAAGATCGAGATTTTTAAATAACGACAACTAAATGTACTCTCAATGGTATCAAGCATCGATGAATTAAAAGATAAATAATAAAATTTTAGAACATAATTGTGGATCGTGAATTTGTGATTTCAGTGAAGGAAAATGTTCATCGTGAAATTAAAAAGAAGACACTTGTTTCTTGGTTTGTGATAGAAGTTGGTAAGAAAAAGAAATCACACTTTATTGAACTTTTAAAATTTGTTCATACAAGTCATTAGAATATCGCGAATTTTCAGTCTGCAGCTTTGCTTTCCTTCGCAAATGAGATGAGTTCCTTTTTCTGAGATATTTATCTCGATATCCTCACTCAAGAGTTTAATTTGAGTCAGAGCGCCGTCAGTTTCGGTCGAATGCATGATTTTGATGTCTGTTATTCCTTCTTGCTTAATCTTTTTTAAAAACAAGTCAATATCCATTAGTCCATATTCGAAGGTGACTTGCTTCTTGAAGAAACTATTGACGAGTTGATTTGGAATTCCCTCAACACTCTCATCACATTTCTTAATATTATGAACGTTGTCCTTTACCTCTAGGAACCCGGAGAACGGAGAAAATTTAACACCGTTGAGAACTTCTTGGGGAGCGATGGTTAGAGCAACTTCAGGATCGATGAAAACCTTGCTTTTCTTTCGTTTCAATGGCAAATTAATGCATTCACCGCATTTAAATGTAATCGTTTGTTTGGCCTACAAAAAAAGTTTGTCAAAGGATGAAGTTTTCAATAATTTTAAGTCGTAAACTTACAATTTGTCGATCAATCACAAGCTCTTCTCGGTGTGGCGAAACTTTAGGCGGATGTGTGTAGACTTTTGGAATAACAAGAACCTCTGGTTTTAACTCTTTGATCATCTTGTTAGCTTGAGAGAAATTCAGTGATGTTTCGATGGGACAGTAAAGAACTTTCATGCTTAGAGGGTGATAAGGAGCCAGAGCTTGAAGAAACGGGAAATCCGGTTCTGTGAAAATGATTGTGTGATTGGGATTAGAGCCATAGAGCTCAATAAGATGAACTATATCTCCAAAGCGCAAACTTGGATGTCCAGTGAAGATAACGCATGGCTAAAAAATAATAAAATGAATTTGGTTTTGTTATAATTACAGTTAGGTTTTAAACTTCTCACCTGACGAAATTCAGCACTGAACCCTTCAGAGAAGATGTGTTTGAAGAACTTCAATCTTCCGTTCTTAACCAGATTTGCATGAGGAAAAGGCTCGTCGGGAATGTAAACCTTATTTTGTTTTGTGCTCGACAACCATTCAGCAAGAATGTTTGAATAGGCGAGAGAGTGTTCGGCCACCGGTGATATGAAGAACATAGGAATCGTGGACAAGCCACTCTCATCAAGTCTTTGTGATAGAATTTCGAATAGGTCGTAAATGACACCAGATGGATAGCAAGGAATTAAAACTGTTCCATTGTTACGCAATGTTAAAACTATCAAAGGAAATAAAAGCAAATTAGAATTGTTATCATTATTTGCATTTGTTTTTCTTACCAACGTTCAAGCATAACTCGCCCAGAATTGCATCAGGATTTATGTGCGGAGCTTGCGTTAATCCCGACATGATGACAACGTCAGAGTTTTTCAGTGAATTTTGATTAATAGGCTTCGCTTGTGTTGTAAGTGTTGATGATCCACTAATATAACTTATTTTCTCCAGTCCTGTTGTCATTATCCAATTGGCAGAGCCCAAACAAAAGCCGGAAGAAATTGGTGAAATTTCTAGTGCACCAAAGACGTCTATCTTTTGATCGAAACCAGCAATGTGAACTCTTGCAAGTGACTTTTGTACGTCGTCAATGTCAAAAAGTTTCTTCCATTTCAAAGGACTAAGCTCCAGACTCAAATTATTCAGGTTGTGAAGTTCGCGGAACTCCTTCCATTTGACTGCTTGATTAGCTTTCGGAGATATTCCAACAAATTCGAGAAGCTCTTCAAGAAAGAATTTTCCAATCTGGAGAGTTGGCTCCGTTGCATAAACGACTCCTTTGAAGTTTGTTTTTTCAGTGATGTATGGAAGTGCAAGCATATTTAAATAATTTGAGATGAGGATCACGTCGATTTCACCAAAGTCGATTATTTTTTCCATTGGTGGTTGGAACTCAGGAGCTGAATCGATGAATACATGATTTCCAGACTTTTTGAGCTCTCCATCAATCTGATTTTCGTTGACGCGCGGATGATTCCAGGTGGGGCAAGAAGAAAATTTCGAGCTTTGTACAAGAGGCAACGGAAGAAAGTTCAGTATCGGTTCCATGACAAGACCTTCAAAAAAATTATGTTTTGTTAATTCTAAACAAGTGAAAGCATTCGCATAATTACCGCAGTCGAGCATCACTGTTATTGAATTGAAAGTAACAACATAACACGAATGGACCGGATCATTGCTTAAGCAGTACTTGAAAGAAAATAATGAAATGCAATTTATTAAATCAGTTTCGGCGTTATTGAGACAGATCAAACACTTACAAACTTCATTTTCAACTTTTCAAATTTATTTTTCTGTTTTCAATGTTTATGGATTTCGCAGGAATCGCAGTTTCGCCTCCCAAAAAATATTTGAATCATCCGTCTAACGGCAAAAAAAATTTAGGTAAATTAAACTTATAATAAGAACTGAGTGAAGTTATTTCACTTTCAACATTCGTTAAGGTAACATATTTGTTCGCACTATTTCTTTCTATTATTATTTTTGATTTTTTCACTTTTTTTTTTAGATTTACGCTTTGTAAACAATTAAAGTATCAGTGAAGAGGAGAAAATCGACTAACATGGATCAATTGGATTATTTCTCACGCTTTCTTGGCATTCCTGAGATGATCTTTCAGTGACAAAGACACGCTAACAGTTTCAGAAGTCGGTCCAACTTACTACAACTTCGTCGCATCGTCGAAAGTTCTCATGGAAAACATAAAAGTTGTTTTTGACATTATCAGTTCATTGGATCCAGAAGATATCGATTTGCATCTCATGTTCATACTTTTTAACAAAAACAACAATAAATACTTTTTATTGATAACAACATTAATCCAAATAACTTATCCGAAACTTTCCTTGTGAGCTGTATGCAAAGTTAAGTATAATTTTAAGTCTCCAAGCCATTTCTCGTTCTTCTCGTAAAGAGAAATATCAGTACGATAGTCTCCAGAAGCGAAAAACGAGACGATCCTCCCCAAGCCCATTGTTACGTTTCTTATTATGAAGTCCTACATGAAATAACAATTTTTATAAGTAAATAACACTAATTTTTAAAAACTTACGCTATAAGGACACTTGTGAACGACGTCCGGAAAATATTCTTAAAGGTCAAACAGTTACACACCAGCATAAACATGAAGAAGAAGAAGAATTTCACCTGAAAGAATTTCGAAAAGGGTTTTGGCCAATGCATTTTTGTTGGCTTGTTCCATCATCTCACACCATTCAATAATTGGCGTGTGCAAAGCATCACGATACATTGTTCCGTATTTGAAATTCATGTTAATTTTAACGAAAAATTGTCTAAGCGGTTTCCTGATAATAGCTTTAAAATTAATTGTAGAAATTGTTCGACTGTAAGATTTCGCGTAGCAGGTATAATTTGGAAAGACAATTTCCGTCGACAAATTGCACTTTAAGCTCTTGAAATAAACTGGAGATAAATTGTGATTCTGACATAAAATCGTTGAAATAAATAATGTGACACAAACAGACTTCATCACTTCGACCGTTCACTTGAGCAACCACCGGAGAATTGTTTTGAATAGTGAATTTTTAGAAGTCACATACAGTAGAGTCTAAATTATTTTTAATTTTTTAATATTGTCGAAAGAGATATTATCGAGTAGATAGATTCAGGTGAGTTCCTGTAGTAATTGGAATAAGTAGTTCACAAATTTTTTTTTACCCAGTAATTGATTCTACTTTTACAGTGAAAGGAATTGGAAACTTCGGATTTGGCGAGTTAATTTCCTTACAAAGTTTTTATTTAAACCTTTTAAAACTCGTGAATTTCTCAAGATTTGTCAATTGAAATCTATTTGTTTATTTATATATGTAGCTTAAAGAAATGACAAGTGATATAAATTTTATTTTTCAATATTTGGTGTGATTCAGGTGAGTTATTGCAGTAATTAGTATAGTGTTGTCCATGGATCAACATAAACTTTTTAACTGCTGATGAACTATTATTTGCACTCGCAATTAATAAAAAGGAAATATTTTTTTCGCAATTGCAGAAGTTTGTTTGTTTGATCCAGTATCATCAAGTATCTCTCTTCTGTGTCGTTTCCTTGGTATTAAAAATATTACATTAAGAAAAAAAATTCAGCTGTTTCAACAGTTTCCAAGTTTATGGAAAATATTGTTTTGCTTAAATGACTGATTTGAAGAACATCAAGAGAGAGTAGGCGAATTGCAAAATCTGCAAATAGAATTGAATTTGATAAAGAAGCTGCGAAAAAACTTTTAGAAATCAATCTAACCGATTGGAAAGTTTGCATGTTAACTTCATTGAAAGTTCCCCTAAAGCCTTTAATTCTCTGAGCCATTAACAAAAGCATTTGCAGATTTCGTCTGTCGCTTGGTGTCATTTCGTACCAATTTAGGTTCGTAACTGCAGCAATTAAGGTATCAATTCGTATAATTAGTCGATTGCCAAGCCAACAGAAAGCAAAAATTTGAGGAAATTGGACAGCGATCATCACAAAAATCGTCATGGTACCTGTTATAAGAGAAATAGATTAGGAGACTTCGCTTCACAGAGAATACTGTACCTGGCGGCTCAACTAGAATAGCGTAGAAATTCGTGCAGATAATCAAAGAAAGGATAGAGAACTCAACATTGAAGACAAACTTCAAGAGCTGTTGAACATCATTCATCCAATTGAGCATCAAATAACTTCTTTTAATCAGACCTTTAAACATTTCTTCTTCAGGTTTGTAGATAGACTCGTTCAAAAGCAATGTCATCTGCTCTACTTCCCAGCACGAATGATTCATTAAAATGAATGTCACGGGAAAAAGATTCACCATAATTGTAACAGACGACATCAAGAACGCTACTTGAAAAATGTAATTGGCCAACCAATCAACTTCGAAATTGAAGAAAATTACTCGAAAGTTTAGCGGCAAATTATTTTCGTTGATTTGGAAGAAGAAAACGCTCAAGATCATCACGAAAAACATGAAGAAAACTGAAGAGATTACAGGAACCACCAGCAGAAATTCTTGTGTGCAATATCTGGCAGTTAGGACCAAAGAGCTTTGCCCTTTAAGCGATCTCCTGAAAAAAAAATATTTGAAAACTATTTTTTAAAATTTATATCAAACAATTTAACTTTTTATCAATCAATCGATTCACCAAGTTTTCATATTCCTTGTGGAACACACCGGCGTAGGTAATATCAATAGCCATTCTGAGAATTCCAACTGAAGGCGTTAAATGTCATCCAAAAATACTCTTTATCTAAATAAAAAATAATAATACTCACGAAATGTCGCCATGACCTCGATCATACTCGATAAGTTAAGTTCCTCGATCTTGTTCAGAAAGTACCCGAAAACAACAAGGCAAGCTATGTTTTGCATAAAAGCAATTGAGTAGAAGCTAAAAAAAATCATTATCTTCATTCAGCCAAAATAATTTCTTAGGAGGGTTTTACATTTTAGAATATTTTCTCTGTTCATTATAATCTTTAACAGGACGTAATAACTCAATTGAAAACTCCAATAACTTTGTAACCAACTTAGGATAAATGTTTTGGTCTTTAAAATACTTTCCGCAAAACATTTTACTCGATTAGAAGTCTAGAATGAACTGACCATTTTCACTCAAGAATCGGATATATTGGATAAACTGATAACTAGTCAATAATACATTACCATGGATTTAAATAAAATAGTTGATAGTTCGGAGAACAGTTTATGTTTTGATTAAATATTCAAAAAACTTTTCTTTTTAATAATTCATTTAATTTTTAAATTATAAAATATTAATATTGAAAACTTTGCTCAGTTATGTTTAAATTATTTTATTTCATTCAAGCAGGTAAACGTCGCTAAATAATTTCTCAAGAGAATATTTTAAGAGAATGATCAAGAATTAAAGAGAAGACTCAGCGAATGTCAATTTTAAATGATAAAAATCTGACTGCAATTCATGTTAGAGCAGATGCGACGTAATAGTAGAAACAAACGAGAGAAAGAAAAAAATCTTAAGAGTTCAATAGAATCAAAATATTTCTGTGAATGTATTGCACAAAAATATTTAACAGCTGAGAGCGTTCACTCTTATGTTTACCAATAAATACACATTCGCAAACAACGTGCACAGAACTTGCATACATTGAAAGTGATATGTCTCGTCACAGTATTTATTTAGTCTACTCAAAATCACACACTAACTCATAGTTAAAATTTCCCTTCAATTCTCAAACGAGAATCAGTCGTCGCTGTTCTCTTCGTTTAGTAAAACGTTTTTATCGAATGCATCAAAGTAATAGTTGCTTTGTTTAAATAAAAAAATTTGTTTAACTTCGGAGTAAGTTGTCGATACGTTTAAAATTTAATTGTGTTTTTACATCAACTTTCAAAATAGTTTTACACTTCTCAATCAGAAGTGAAACGCTCAGCTACACAAACAAGCGATTATGTTTTATTTATAAATATCTTAAGTAAAACTAGTGAGACCTCGTCAAATCGAAGACGCGTAAAGCGATAAGGGAAAATAAATCAAAGCTATCAAGAAATTAAAATTTATCTGTTATCAATCATTGACTGATAAGGATGGAAGAGGAACAGCGGCGATTAGCAGTAGCAGCTGATGATGTTGAGAACTTGAAGATTGCTCACAAGCAAATACTCGAGACTGATGATGAGAAGAGAAAGCGTTTGATGTCTTTGAGAATAATTTATTTTACAATGTTCCTCATGACACTTGGCTTCTCGATCATTCTTACAGGCATATGGCCTTACCTCGACAAAGTAAGTTTGTCTCGATAAGGTGAAAACCTTGACCTTAAAATATGTCGATCAACTCTTTAATGATTGAATTATTTTTTAGCTGAGTCCAGGCGCGGGAAAAACATTCATGGGATTCATTGTAGCCGGTAAATTATATTTAATGAACCATAGCGTGATTGTCTCTAATTTATTTGGCTTTAGCAAATCCTCTTGGGCAAATGATCTTCTCGCCGCTCTTTGGCTTTTGGTCAAACAAAGTGTCTTCCATTCGGATACCGTTTTGTGTCTCACTGATTATATTTTGTGGAGCTTCTGCCCTTTATTCGTCACTCGATCATATTGAGAACAACGCACATTATTGGATGTTGATAGCACGATTTTTCGTCGGAGTTTCTTCTGCCAATATTGTAATTTGTCGTAGTTACTTGTCAGCTGCAACGACTTTAGATGAGAGAACGAAAGCTGTTTCAATTCTCACACTTGCACAGACTCTTGGTGAGAAATCTTGACAAAAAAATAATTTTTAATAAGGATTTTTTTAAATTGCAGGTTTCATATTTGGACCGAGCCTTCAAGGAGCTTTCACGCCATTGGGCAGTGATGGTTTTGTGTTCTTAAAGATTTTCCACATAAATATGTACTCGGCACCGGGTTGGGTTAACGTCTTCCTTGGACTCATCAATTTCATTTTGTTTTTACCAACGTTCTTCCAAGATCACCGAGTAGCTGCTCGAGAGCAAATGCTTCTCCATGGAAAGGAAACAGAAAAGGAAGCTTGGAAAGCAATTAAACCTGATTATCTCACATCTTGGGCTCTAATCTTCTCGCTTTTCGTTTTCGTATTCAATTTTGTGCTCCTGGAAAGCCTTGGCACGCCTCTTACAATGGAACAGTTTGCGTGGACAAAGACTCAGGCTCTTAAAAACATGGCTTACATCATGACTGCTGGAGGCTTCATCGCCTGTGTAACTTTTTTACTGATCACACCTTTGTGCAAGAAATTCCGGGAGGGTCAAGTGCTTATTTTAGGAGGATTCTTGCTTATGGTGATTGGTAGATTAGTTCATATCCCTTATGGAAATATCATGCCAAAACTCGCAATCGATCGAGAGCTAGTTATGCCCAATAATACAATTGAAATTCTCGCTGAAGACGATCCGAGAGTTTTGGGCTGTCCAGTTTCACAGGAATGGTGCAAAACAACTCCAGCTTTAGGGTTCGAAGCTTTTATCAATCTTGATTTACTAAACTTACATATCAAATTATTTAGGTTCGAAGCTTTTATCATTGGATACTTGCTGACAAGCATTGGCTATCCAATCGGATTAACTCTTATTCAAACGATATTTTCTAAAGTCCTTGGTCCAAGACCACAAGGTGTTTGGCAGGGTAAGTTAATAATTATAACCAAATGAAAACTGGCGAATTTTTTGAAAATAATTTTATTTTAGGATTGATGACTGCGAGCGGCTGTCTAAGTAGAATTTTGGGGCCTATCTGCGTTAGTGTTTTATACGCTCGCTATGGCACGTTTTGGCTTTCAACAGTTACTGCTCTTATGATGACAATTCCAATGATTTGGTTAATTCTAGTCAGGAAACGGCTTGTCATAACAAGCTCCGATGTTAAAAATTCTGTTGAATTAGAAACTTTTGATGTTAAAGAAAAATCAAACGGAAATGAGAAAGCCGCTTATAATTGTTAATAACTTGTAAAATTCTAACTATAAGTTGACGAGAGAAATTTAAGACAAATGAAATAGTCAAATGAAAAATGTCAGAATGTGTTCAACTTCAAATTACAATTTTTAATTATAAATAAATCGAATTTTGTACAATGAAATAAAAGCTTATTAAGAAAATTACCAATTTTTTTAAAAAAGCATCAAATGCGAATCGCACTGTTCAATAGTATAAAAGCGAACCGCAGTTGATGTCAAGAGAACTTTAGTCAACGAAAAAATATCAAAGACAGCAAACGTAAAAATTTGAAGTGCAATATTCAATTCGAAGTGTCAATTTATAAAAGTAAAATAAACAAATCAAAATGCCACGACGAGGACGATCAGCATCACCGCCAGCCCCGGCTCGCAGGTAAAAGTTAAATCCAACAGAAATTTAGAGAGAATTTCACGAATAGGTTAAAAATGTGTTGCATCATCCGAATCTGGAAATTTCTAATGAAAAATAATAATAATAATTAGCAAGACGTTGATGTTGACAGCTAATTGAAAGTTTACAGAAGATTCGCCATTCTTTTTATGATTTTATCGAAAAGAGACTCAAAGTCCAGAAATTTCGCTAGTGACGACACTATCATTCGATTATTAGTCTGTCTCAAAGTTCACGAAACATCTTTTGGCTAGCGTCCAATCTTATCACATGATCTTTGTTTGCAATTTACAAACCAAATCGTGAAATTGTCATCGTGATTCACCAATCAGTGTTTATCAAATCTTCATTATCTTTCTCTTAAAGACAAATGGCCCCAGCAAGGCAAGCTTCACCTCCTCCAGCTCAAAGAGCTGCTGCCCCTCCAGCGCCAGTAGCTGCACCACCATCAGCTGTAGGACCAGCTGCACCACAAGGACCAAGTAAATATATTTAGAAACGTTTAAATATTTCGATTACTTATATAAATATTTTTGTTTTAGGCATGATGGCCGGTATCGCTCAAACCGCTGCTGGAGTTGCTATCGGATCAGTTGCTGGTCACGCAATCACCGGAATGTTCAGCGGTGGATCATCATCGGAAGCCCAAAATCGTAGCGAAGCTCCCGCTCAGCAACAATCGGCAGTTCCAATCTCTCAGAACGAACAACAACAAGGTCCATGCGCATGGGAAATCAAGCAATTCCTTCAATGCGCTCAACAGCAATCAGATCTTACTCTTTGTGATGGCTTTAACGAGGCAATTAGACAGTGCAAATCAGCCAATCATATGTAAATCATCACCAGAAGCTTTTCTGTATCCGATTTGTTGGTTCCTTTCAATTTTCCTGTACTTCAACTGATCCTGATTTTCAAGCAAATATTTTCCTCTTCAGTTTCAACTTTAGTTTGTAACACAAGCGACATTCGTTATATTAAAGCTTTCAGTTAGTAAAACTTGAATCGGAGAAAGCTTCTTACAACAGAGTGAAACTCGAAAATAGAATGCAAATATGAAAATATTTAGAAAAAATGAAATAAATTAATTGAATTTGACATCTTTACGGTAAAACGTGATGATAGAAAAAAAGAGTTTTGTTTACATTTTTTCCTCTTCTTCACAGTCTTGGTCTCTAAGTCAACACACTTAACCAACTCAATCACTTGCCATGAATGAAGAGATAAATAAATAAGTTTGACATTGAACACGCTTCCGACTGAAAGTTCAACAATCTTTTGATTCAGTGCAATGAAAATAAATGGGCCAAGTTGAGATTTGTGATCAGCAAACTTCAAGTGATACACGATCAGCTGATTACTTAACGCAATTTGAAATTAGCATCTTGTTTATTCGCCTTGTTTGAATCGTTTTATTTACCACTCGTAAGTTTGAAGCCGACGAGTCTAAGAAGATAACAAGGATGTCTTGGAATTTTTTCGTCTTAATTTCTTAAGATGACAACACTTGAGATGAATTTCTTAGATTACACTCAAGTATCAAAAAAACAATGGAAACTTCAATTATAAAACGTTTCGGGATGAGATACCATAGAATCTCTTGAAAACTCTCAACTGAAGGTCAGACGCTGACGCAACTTCTGCCATGAATCAAAAATAAATTAGATTTTTTTGCTCTATACAACAAATTAGGGTTCTTTGAAAAAAAAAACAAGAATCCACGCCTTCGACGCACAAGCCTTTAACGATTAACGTTCTCTCTTTTGCTTCAGTTACAATATTTCTGATGAGTAATTACTTCAACAGTCTATAGACTTTTACTATTGATCTTCGAATAATTCTCAATTGTTGTGAGAGTAAAGACACAACAAGATATTATTTTGCGAGGAATAATTTTATGAACTAATAGTTTCTTCTTCATCTCGCGAGAGCAGCCGTAATGGTTTAGACTGGATGTGATGCTAAAGTGATGACAAACATCTTCAGTCGCGATCAAGACTCGCACTGAGATAAACGCGTTTGTGGGACTAAATGTTGATTTATGAATCAAGCGTTGATACTAAAGCAAGCAAAAATTATTGTTACGAAAAAGTTAAGGTGAAGAAAAAGAAATATTTAAATAAATCTGTGAAGTGAAAAATAATCAAACATGAATGTGATAAAAGTGACAAACGCATACAAAGAATATCGATCAGGTGGCGAGTCGAAAGTGATCTTGAACAATTTAAATATGACGGTCGAGGCAGGAACAATGTGAGATGAAGATTTTATAATAAATTGTTTTGTAATTAAGACGCAAAAAATTTTCAGTTATGCTCTCATGGGATCTTCTGGTTGTGGAAAGACAACTTTGATTTCATGTCTCGTGGGAATAAAAAATTTAGAGGGTGGATCTGTTCAGATCTTTGGAGATTCAAATAAATCTAACAATTCAAGAATTGGTTACATGCCACAAGAAACTGCTTTGATCGGTGAGTTTACGATCGCAGAGATGGTTTGGTTCTACGGAACGATGTTTGGATTGAGCTCTAGAAAAATTGAGGAACGTTTGAGCTTTTTGAGTAAACTTCTTGAGCTCCCAAGTCGAAATAAAATAGTCAGAGAGTGCAGTGGAGGACAACAACGGCGAATTTCTTTTGCTTTGACTCTCGTACATGAACCAGAGCTTTTGATTCTTGATGAGCCAACTGTTGGAGTTGATCCTTTGCTAAGAAGTAAAATCTGGGATTATCTCGTCGATCTCACAAGTACAAAGAAAGTAACAGTGCTGCTCTCGACTCATTACATCGAAGAAGCGAGACAATCGACACACATCGGACTGATGCGAAATGGTGTTCAAATCGCTGAAGACTCTCCTGGAAACATTATGAGAATCACTGAGACTTCAAACTTAGAGGAAGCTTTTCTGAAACTAAGCGAGAGACAGGAATACAAAAGCTCAGATCGAATGATTTCAAATGATTGCCGACCAATGGACACCGAGGTGATAAGTGATGAACAAACCTCATTCACTTCAAGAAAAAACTCGAGAGATATTTACATTGGGAAGAAACTTACAAACTACAAAATTATTAGTGCGCTGTTGACGAAAAATCTTCTGCAGATTGCTCGAAACATTGAGTAAGTTTTTTCGGGTTTCAAGAACGTTCAAAAACGTAACAACACTTCAAATCTTTTAGCGTCGTTTTGATAGCGACCATGATCCCATTGATCGGATGTATCTGCTTACATTACGGGATTGGCGGAAGAATTCAAGGTCTTACGCTTGGAATAATCAACAATGAAGTCGCAAATATAAATGAATGCTTTAACGATTCTTTGATCACTGCGAAGGTAGATGGTTTTAACTGCGAGATAAGTAAAGTTTCTTGTCGATTTATTAATGAGATGGGCGATGGATTTGCAGGAAAGGTAACTCGTTTTTTTCGATGACTTAGATTGTCTCCTCACAATTTTTGTTCTAGAAATATTACAAAAGCTCACACGAAGCTTACAGAGATGCAAAAGCTGGTGAAATCATCGGATTCATCGAGTTCGCTTCGAACTTTTCAGAATCACTATCGCTCTTTGATATTTCTGCCATTGACTTCACTGACAACGGAATAATTGAAGTTCATCTCGATCAATCAGATATTCAGAAAACTCTTTACCTAAGACTTAAGCTTCATGACGTTTTTAAAAATTTCACTGAGAAGCTTATGCTTGACTGTGGAAATCAAAAAAAAGCGGGAAGTCTGCCAATTGTGTTTGAAGCACTTTTCGGAAAGATTAACTACGATATCCAACGATCGATAGTTCCCGGTTTTATCTTAGCGTAAGTTAAACTTAATTCTTCTTGCAATGACTAAAAGAAATTTGGGTTTTTCAGTGCATCATTTGCGTTGTCATCTTACATTACGTCAATCAGTTTAATCGAAGAACGCGTCTCTGGAGTTTGGAATAGAGCTTTGGTTGCTGGAGCTCGTCCCGTCCATTTTTTGTTAAGTCACATCATGGTCGGTTCGCTCATTCTTTTCATTCAATTCCTCGAGTACATTGTTTACACACTCGTGTTTCTTACCTCGCCACAAATGACGATCAACACTGTGGTTTTGCTGACGATACTTTTGCTTATGACGGGATTCGCTGGATTGTTCTTTGGATTATTGCTCTCTTCCATCATGAGTTCATCTTTTGAGTCTTTGACCTTTGCGCAATTCTTCATTTATCCGGCGATGTTTCTCAGCGGTAAGCTCGTGTCATTAACATTGAATTACTGACTATTGAACTTTTAATATTTTCAGGCGTCATGTGGCCATTTGAAGCAATTCCCGTTGGTCTCCAATACGTTGGACGACTTTTGCCATTCGCTCTCCCGTCAAACGCGTTTAGAAATATTTTATTCAAAGACTCCACGATTTGTGACCCAAGTGTTTATTATGCTTTTGCTGTTTTGTCAGGATGGATTGTTGTTCAACTCGCTCTATGCTTTTGGTTCAATACTGAGAGAGATGGAAAGAAAAAGAACTTCGAAGGTCAAACCAACGCGAGCTTTGTAAATTGAATAACAAAAGGATTTTATTGATTTCTTTAAATAAAATTTGGAACAATGAAGAAATATTTCCAAAGACGCTCAAGAAACAAAAGGAACCACAACGATGACTTTCAATTTTTCAGGTTCCCAAATATAAAAATTTATCTGTAATCATCAGAAGAACTAGTCAAATCTATCTCACCAGAAAGCTCAAGAAAATACATATTCATTGGATGATCAACTCGACATTTTCAGAATTTTTGATGTACTTATGCTTGTGATCGTTGAAAAGCTTTGTGAGAGCTTCAACGTACAGAGCGTGCATTGCATCGACTTCTTTTTGTGATGGCGTTTCATTTCTTTTAACTTCTATTGGGGCGCCAATGACTATGGTGATTGGAAGATGATGGGGAAGTATACCAGAAGAGTTTTCAGTGATTCCTATGCCAGATGCAATGTAAAGAGGGATTCCGGTCCACTTCTTGACAAATTCTTGGAATTTACGTATTTTCGTTCCTGGTTCGTTGTTTACTTGATCGATAACATCGTCTTCTCCAAAAGAGTAGCAAGGTACGAGAGGGACGCCTGTTTCAATTGCAATTTTTACGAAACCTTTGCGATTTTTAAGAATGACAAGATTTACTCCTCGACGGGCTTCAATAGTTTCTCGAGCTCCTCCAGGAACAAGAAGAACCTGTTTTTAAAAACAAAAGTTATATTTATTTAAGATCACTTGGAAATTCAATAAAAATACGGCATTAGATGTCAATCCATCGTTGTTTGAAATAGCGTGTTTGCTATTCGATTGTAGTAACATGTTGACGATGCTCTTTTTGCTTGCAGATATATTTCCAAAGGCAAACATTAATTCGCGAAACAAAGGGATACAAAAGTGAAGATTCTAGTAGAAAGAAGACATCAAATTACACTCAAAAGAATACCTTGATGTCAATAACATACCAAAGTACATAATTTCGTTCTGATTCCCGGAAAAAGTTTTTGAAAGTTCGAATGGCTCGACATGCCAATACCGATAATGCCGAAACTGTGAACATGAGTATGGCAGAAGGTAAATTAGTTTGTCATTATAATGCTAATTTACGCTAACTTACGCGCATAACCCGTGCGGGTGAGAAATTAAAAAATAATTTCTAGTTGCCGGCAAATCAGCAGTCTTAACAGTCGTGATTGGGAAATAGTTGCAGTAATGTTTCAGCCATGCTGCCGAACGCACAAGTTCAGATCTAAAGTAAAATTGAAATATCGAGTTGAGACAAAAATAGTTTAATAAACTACTAACCCTTGTCCACGTCGACAGCTACAGTCTTTATACCAATAGATTGCATAACAAATGCAGAAGAGCTTTCCGATAACTCCAAAATAGAACTGGATTTATTTGTGACATTAGAACTCTCAACTCTCAATTGATTAAATAATTTCACTTACCATGGAACAAACACAGACGAATAAAGATAGAAGTTGACCGTAAAACGAAATGGCAATCAAAATAAAAATGCTGAGAGCCCCATGGATGTTTTTCCACCAAGCAGAATCCATTTTACGTATTCTTCTATACTTATTATTGATCAACAATTTATTTTTTAATTTAAAATAAAGTATTAACACCTCAAGAGTGGTACACCTGAAACGAAGGCACTCAGAGCAACAACCGTCACTAGAATGAAAGAGACCTAAATTTCCGAAAGTCTTGGTAATTTTGAAATTTGCACAGCTGTTTTTTAGAAAATAAATAAGCGAGCGACAAAAAATATTTCATTCATCATTGTGTTTGAATAAATTTCTGCTGAAAACTTTCCTAGTTTCAAGTATTTTTTAAATATGTCATTTGAGATAATGAAATATCAAAAACTTAGAGAAGAACTGCAGCATTCATTTTTTATTTTCAGTAAATTGAATTGCATTTATGTTCTAAATATTTTTCCTAAGCATTAATGCGGATTTATTGTTGTCTCCTTATTTATTGAAGAATGAAGTAATTAGAAAAAATCATTCTTCTCGCGATCGTCAGAAGTTTAAATCAAAAAGCTTGCAAATCTAATTTTTATGCAAAAATTCTTTTGGTCACAGTTTTGTATTGAGTAAAGCTTTTTTCACTCAATACATATGAACCTCGAGGCAATATCAAACCAACCGTCAATTATCTTTTCTAAAAATCAGTTCAATTAAATGCAAACACTGAACACACGGTAAAGATGAGAATCATTCTCGTTCGTTAGTAGATAATTACATTTTACATAAAACTTCTGTTCTCAACCAGCTTCGTGTTCAAATAGTATTTGAGTCTTCATCGATCACAGTACGAAAAAATATTTAAAGAAATAAAAATGAATATAATCAAGGTGAGAAAAGCCCACAAACGATATCAGTTGAAGTCGGAAACGAACTTAGTTTTGAGTGATTTCAATATGAACGTGAAGACGGGAACTATGTAAGAATAATAAAAATTCATGCTTTGGCCTTGAGTCTGGATTAGAGTTTTGATTTAAAACGTAATTCTTTTTTAGTTATGCTCTTATGGGATCTTCTGGATGTGGTAAAACGACTTTGATTTCATGTCTAGTTGGAATTATGAAGCTCAACAGTGGTAAAATTGAAATCTTTGGTGGATCACCGCATCAAAATCAATCGAGAATTGGTTACATGCCACAAGAAACTGCTTTGATCGGTGAGTTTACGATCGCAGAGATGGTTTGGTTCTACGGAACGATGTTTGGATTGAGCTCTAGAAAAATTGAGGAACGTTTGAGCTTTTTGAGTAAACTTCTTGAGCTCCCAAGTCGAAATAAAATAGTCAGAGAGTGCAGTGGAGGACAACAACGACGAATTTCTTTTGCTTTGACTCTCGTACATGAACCAGAGCTTTTGATTCTTGATGAGCCGACTGTTGGAGTTGATCCTTTGCTAAGAAGTAAAATCTGGGATTATCTCGTCGATCTCACAAGTACAAAGAAAGTGACAGTGCTGCTCTCAACTCATTACATCGAAGAAGCAAGACAATCGACACACATCGGACTGATGCGAAACGGTGTCCAAATCGCTGAAGACTCTCCTGGAAACATTATGAGAATCACTGAGACTTCAAACTTAGAGGAAGCTTTTCTGAAGCTAAGCAATAGGCAAGAACTTGATTCCAGCTTCAAAGTTGATTCATGTGATTCGGCGATAACAGAATCTAACTCAAAAACCTCAGCAAATTGCAAAAGCTTTAAAAAAAATCTGAAAACTTCTGCAATTATGAAAGCTCTATTGACAAAACACGTTGTTCAGATTCATCGAAATTTTGAGTGAGTTAAGTTTTTTCAAATCCTCAACTTTTCATTGTTTTAATCATTTCAGATTTTTGTTCATTGTTACAATATTTCCAATTATCAGCTACATCAGCCTTCATTACGCGATTGGTGGAAGAATATCTGACCTAACGATAGGCATTGTCAATAACGAAATTGATTCTATCAGCGAGTGCTTCAACAAGTCCCTACAAACTACAAACATTGTAAACTTTGAGTGCAAATTGAACAAAGTTTCATGCAGATTCATAAATGGCTTTGATTCTGCTACAGCGGAGAAGGTTTTTGTTTTTGACTTTGAAGTCTCAAATTTATGTTATCAATTTTTTTGATTGTAGAAGTTTTACAAAAGCTCGCATGAAGCTTTCTCTGACGTAAAAGCTGGAAAAATTATTGGTTTTGTTGAGTTTTCTACAAACTTCACCGATTCTCTGATCCTCTTTAAAGATGAATATTCCGATAATGGAATCATTCAAGTTCATCTCGATCAAACGGATATGCAGAAAACGTTTTTGATGAAAACTAAGCTTTTCGAAACTTATATTGATTTTGCTCAGAAGCTTATGCTCGACTGTGGAAAGTCGATGAAAGCAGGGAATCCGCCAATTGCTGTTGAAGCTCTTTTTGGTGAACTTAATTTTGACTTTAAAACTACTATTAGCCCAGGATTCACATTGGCGTAAGCATAATCACATTTGATTATTTAAAGTTATTTTTTTAAACTTGTAGCTCGTCTTTCTCACTGGCTTCGTATATTTTATCTACGAGTATGATATCGGAGAGACTCTCAGGCACTTGGAATCGTTCATTAGTCGCTGGCGCAAAACCGATCCACTTTTTGCTTTCCCATTTGATCGAAGGAGTGTTGATCCAGTTAATTCAATTCGTTGAAAGTTTAATTTATTTGAATTTCTTTTTGGCTCCTACTTCCCTCACTTCAAATGGAATATTGCTTATTTCAATGCTCTTGATATTCAATGGAATAACAGGCTTGACATTCGGAGTATTGCTTTCAATCGCGATGAATACTACGATGAGTGCTTTTGCTGCAGCGCAATTTCTTGTATTTCCAGTAACTTACATCAGCGGTAAGTTTTAAAGAAAATTTGATTTATGAAGAGATTTCAAAGATTTGCTTTTGTTTTAGGAATAATGTGGCCTTTCGAAGCTTTACCGATTTCCTTTCAATATATCGGGTATATGTTTCCTTTTACACTTCCAACTGCTGCGTTTCGTAACATTCTGGCAAAGGATTCAGATATTTTTGACCCAACAGTTTATTTAGCATTCGTCACATTATTCACTTGGATTGTCGCTCAAGTTTTTCTCTCATTCTGGCTGATTAGAGAGAAGGGCGAAGAAAAATTAAAAACAAAAAATATTATGTAAAGCGATGAAAATAAATCGATGGAAAATAAATCATTTTACAAAATAAATTTTGAGATTTAAACTTTAATTGTGAAAGAACTAAATTCATTCAACAACCAAAAAGCTTGCCAAGACTACAAAAGATTTTCGTGTCTTTAATGATTGAACTTCTACGAAGGCTCGCTAACGATCAAATGTCAAGTCATTAGCTAATTAACTGAAGCTCCAACTTGAACAGATGAAAGAGATGCAGGAATAAATTCAAAAGAAAAAAAAATCTTCATCAATTTCATTTCATAATCTTTTGTGAAGGTAGAAAACCATTCCTTTGAAAATAATTAAGGTAATTAAGCGAGAGAGATGGAAATATTTCAATACCAGACATTGCCGCTTTTCAACATATTAAAATTTGGTTTTGAAGCGATAAGTTCTACTTTAGGTCGGAGAACCCTTTCTCTATGATTTTCAACTTGAAATAACATTCTCGAATGATAATTTTTCAAGCATTTTCCAGCATACATTGAGAGCATTCTCGTTTGCGGTTTCGTAGAGCCAAGCAGCGTGCATGAAAATGATATTTTAAATGATTTCTCATATAATCTGTTGCCGTTCGTTTAATCCATCACAATAGGCAGCAGTGAACAATTTGTTGAATAAATATTAATTTAATGATAGCTAACGACACACCGAAATGTGGTTTCTAATCTCCTGCTCACCAGAAAAGCTTTCAATGCCTGAGGTTAAAAAATTTGATTTTCTTATGTTGCATGGCGTGAAAGTTCTTTTAAAAGCAATAAGGATCGACCTAATTTAAAATCCTCAATCGTCAGCTGAAGTTTTCCCAAGGGGATTCCAATTAAATGAGGAAAAATCGAGTTTTACATTTTTAAAACTTTCAATCTCATTCAACCGTCAGACAAATGATGTTTGGGATTTATGTTGCAGCGCACACGTTGAGGCTGAAGCAAAAAATTTTTTGTCGGAATTTGCAATGAGAGAGCTCTCTATTAAATAACTATTTTCCGAGGGAAGGCAAGGGATCTCCCGGCAGTAGGAGAAAAGTTTTTTTTATTGGCTTTTCCACTTCAAATCAAAAGGTGGAAGAAAGATATTTTTTTAATGTTTTATTGATGCTTTTATAAATTGCATGTTTTCCTCGTCTCGTTCGATATCTGAGCTTGCGGTTCTTTTTTGCTGATTCGCCATACTGAGCAAATGTTTCCAATGAAATGAGGAATTAATGTTATGATGCATTCAAGATTAAAATGTATGCTTGAAGCGTTAGCTGGCTCGTTCACTTCATTCTTTGAACAGATTGCTTAACAACGAGATTTGTAGAGTTTATAGAACTACAAAGTTGAAGGAGCTAATCGTTTGATTTTGTAAAGAAAATCTTTGAAGTTTAAATAGTGTAACTAAACCTCATTGAATTTCTGTAATCGTTCGTCAGCCAGCGCTTATCTAATAGTGCAGCAAGAATTTTCTAATGCGGTTTGAGAAGTTTGCAGCTTGTTATTTACTTTCGTGGTTAAGCTCGACTTCTTCAAAAGTATAAATAAGAAAAATCAACAAGAAAATGAATAGTGATTGGAGTTCAGTTCATTGAGAGTTAACGTAGTGAACGAAATTGAAGAAAATTTCAAGATGAACAAGGAAGAATTGATTCAAAGTATTCAGCAATGTGAATTTGAACGTGTGAAAGCTTTTCTTGCTAATCATCCGAAAAAAGTTCAAGTCTATAACAATGAGAACATGTCGTCGGCAATGATATCTTTAAAAACTTTCGTTGATATTGAGAAGTCTCTGAGTGCTGCATATGAAAACGATGAAGACACCGAAGAAATAAATAAGCAGAAGGAAGCTCAACTAAAAATTTATGAAGTTCTAATTGATCACGGATTGACTTTGGGGCCACATGAAGATTTTGATAGTGTTGTTCTTGAACTTGAACTGAGAACAAAAATAGAATTACGAAAAATTAACAAAACATTGCAAGAAGTGAGCTTAAAACACTTGACTATGTTAAATACAAAATCAAAGTTAGCTCATCACACAATCGACAACAAACGAAGTGAATACAATCAAAAGATTTCGAGAACTTACGAAGAACTCAACACAATCAAGTGGATCGAGCCGATTTTAAAAGTTGCGGCAAATTCTGATGAACTGCAAATCATTTTTGATTTTGAAAACGATTCTGTCGATAATGTTGATCCGACTGCAAGAAAATTTACGCATGGAGCAGTTTATTCGAGTGAATCTTTAGTTTACATTGGAGCTGCGCGACTATTGAAAGATAACGAACGCTATGAAGTTCTAGGTCACTTGGCTCATGAGCTGACGCACTTCGCAATGGAATTACTTTACCAAAACAACACGAAGCCTTACAAAGCATCGAGTGCTGATCAAAATGATTTTGAGAAAATTATCCAAGATTCTAAATCGAAACAGAATCTTGAGAAATATATTTCTCTTGTGTTTACTTACAATCAGAGAAATTGGCATTCTGAGTTGATTGTGAGAGTTCCGCATCTCTTGGCTTTGTATAAAGACGACGTCACGAAGCTTAATGAGCTTAAAGAAGTATATTCCAATCTCTTTTTGTTCTACGAGACGAAAGTTCTAATTGATATTGAACGTGAACTTCCCCTCATGGAAGCTTTAAAGGAGATCAAGAAGTTAAACGAATTTTCTGGTGTCGAAAGCAAACTGAAAAACTCAAACCTTTCTTTTAAAAGCGAAGCTTTGAACTTCAAATTTGACCCAGAAAAAGTTTCATTGATTCAATCAAATTGTCCAGAGTTAACGATGAAAATGATTTATCAACAACAACACTCAGATAAAAAATCAGAGTTTCCGTTGATTCTCGTGACACTTGATACATTGATGAGCGTAAAACTATTTGAAATGACAACGAGAGCTTTCGGCTCTGCTGCAAGACCAACAGTGATCATTGACTGCGCATCTACGAGGAATAAAGAAGTGATAGCATTAACTGAAAAATTGAAAAATAATAATCTTCATGAAAGAATTGTTTTGGTTCAAATTGATGGACTTTTTCTTTCTTCATCTGACATTTTTGTTGACTTCAAGCTGCATCATTTTTGGAAAGATTTGTCAACTCAAACTCAGCAAAATCTTTTAGAGATTCCAATAATTTTTCAAGGGCATTCAATTCCTTTAAGAGATCTGCTCTCTCTCGATTCAATTGCATTAAACTCAATGCCACTAAAGCAATTGATCGATCAAAGTCTAAGGATCAGTCGAGAACAAAAATTATTGATTCCAAAGTTTTATATTGAACGAAAATTCCGAAGGCCAGACAACAAATCTGAGTATGAGTTCGATCGCTACGAGATCGATTCCGATAAAATAATTGAAATTGCGGAATCATTCAAAATTATTTTGCTTAGCAGCGAACCAGGTATGGGTAAAACTTCAGAGCTCAAGATGATGACAAAGCGACTTCGCTCAAAATTCATGACGAAATGGATTTTGTTTGTCGACTTGAAAGACTTTGTTGAGAATTACGAAAAAGATGGGAACGTTACAAAATCTTTTGACTCACTGGAAGAAGTCACGCAGTTCTTTTGTCAAAAGATTTTGAAGATTAAAGACTTCGATGAGCAAGTATTTACCGAACTTTTTCATTTAAATCGAGTGATCTTTCTTCTCGATGGCTTCGACGAAGTTAGTCCAAGTTTTAAAGAATTTAATATCCTCTTGACCAAAGCAATTCGCGAGAAGACGGGTAATCGTTTATGGATTTCAACTCGTGTGCATTTGGAAGAAGATTTAAAGAACGCTCTGGAATGCCTGGCTTTCAGGCTTAAGCCTTTTGATCACTTAGAGCGTGAAAACTTGCTCGGACAACTTCTCAAAAACAAAAATGTTAGTGATGAAGCTTTGGAGAAAAAAGTTGATGACGCCAACAAGGTTTTGAAACGTTTTGCATCGAACGAATCACAAGTCGCTACTCCAATGCTGATGAAAGTTATAACCGATTTGCACGACAATCAGAACTTTAATGCAAATGAAGCAAATTTGTTTTCTGTCTACAAGAGTTTCACTTACAATACAGTCGAGAGCTTTGGAACGAAAGGATCCGAAGCAAGGAATGAAGTCGCTGAATATCTCATTGAGTCAACTGACCCCATCGGATTCCATCAGTTGCAGGCAATTAAAGATATTTTTATGGAGAAAGACGGATCCTTCGAGTCACTTTATGAAAATCAAGTTGATTTACCAAAAGAGAAAATGGCTCGAGTAGGTTTAATGAGTGTAGAATCTGATAAATTGCAATTCATTCATCAAACAGTTGCAGAGTTTTTTGTCGTCGATTTCTTCAGAAGATTTCTTTTACACTTTCGTTCGGAGTCTCCACGGTTCCAAGCGTTACTTGAAATAATTCGCATTGTTTTGTTAAGCACAGGTGCAAGATTTACAGTCGTTAAAGGATTTTTCGAAGGTTGGTTTGAGACTCTCATTTTAAAAAACAACGAGAAGAAAAGTAAAAAAGTGAAAGAAATTTTCAAAAGCTTCAAACCAAATGAGATTTCCTTCATATTTCAAGAATCGATTAAGAAGGGATTCATCGGAACTTTGAAAATGATTCCAATTACCGACAATGCTCTATTTGATGAAGAAGAGTTAAAGAAGCTTTGGCTTGAAATTATAGCGAGAGACCAAACTGCTTTGATGATTGCTAGTGACAAGCACTCTGAGAGATTTATCGATCAGTTGATTTCACTTGCACGCATGGCATTAGATGATGAAAGCTTTGAAAGAATGTTTTTTGATCAGGCCGAGGATCACTCAACCGACGGAACAATGTCAATTCTTTCATTTGCGTTGAAAAATGAAAATCCAGGAATTTTCAATTATTTCATGAAGCTCCCAATGTTTTCCATGCAAAAGCCCGTAACTAAAAAAATGTTTTTGGAATTTAGTGATAAAGGAACAGCCACTGGATGGACAAGAGGAAATTTAATATTGCACGCATTGAACACAAACGACGATGACGAGAAATTCATGATCTTCGAAATATTGACGCAAAACTTTGAAGATGATGAAATCAAACGCATTCTGAATTCTTCAAGCGGACACGGCGATAACATTCTTTGTTTTGCTGCTATGAACTTCACCGAAAGTAGCAGAGACTTCTTAAGATTATTGCGTGAAAAGTTTTCAAAAGCTGAGCTACGAGAAATGGCCGAAACCGCAAATAATTACGATCGATGGCCATTAATGTACGCAGCAGAAATTTGGGATGAGAAACATTTTCAGATCATGTGGAATTTTATTAAAGAGGCAATCAATGACGAAGAAAGATTCAAGGAAAATCTACTTAAGCTCCACCAGAACTACATGACAACGTTGACATTCGCTTCTGTGAATCCCAACCCAAACAACTTTAGATTTGTCTTGAATGTTTACAAATCTTACTTTGATGTTGACAAAATGAGAGAAATCGTTTCGAAACGAGATTATACTCGACATTCGTTTCGTTTCTCAGCTCAACGCTGGTACTGGAATCGTCTGAATGCTGGTGCCTGTGAAATGCTTTGGACTTACATGCAAGAGATTTTAGACCACGAAACTCTCAGCATTCTCCTTCCTCATTTTAGACCATACGATGGAGAAAGAGATTTAACGAAAATCACTTTTGAGAAAGCTTACAGGTCTACAGGTCCGAGAAATGCAAAATAATCTTTGGCATGAGTCTCATAAGCATGAGTCGCAATAAATTAGAGTTTGAAAATAAATAAACTCAATGTTTCAGAGTAAACAGAGCGAACCGAGTTAAATCACTTGAGGAGTTTCCTTAACATTATTTGAATGTTTAATTTATCGGTCACTGGGGATGAATTAACAAGCAACTGACGTTAGGCTTCGAATAGAAGAATCTCGCCTGAAAATTCTTTGCTCGGCTATTTATCACGGCTCTTATATCAATGACAATCAAATAAATTATTCTCTCGTGCACATGCAACAATTAATTTTGAATTTAGGCGAAATAAACAAGACGAGAGAAGCGAATAAATCTCTAGTGCTGAATCCAGTTTTTCCGCTTAATCGAGAGTTCACAAGAAATTTACGGTTTGAGGGATAAATTCGAAAACTAAATTGAGTGGAGTCGAGTCGACTCGCTTGAAATGGCATGGAAAGGATAAGCAAACAAGCGGAGCTAAATTTTATCAAGCGAAGTTACCCAAAAGTCACAAACGGGTGACCAGCTTGTGTATCAGACCAGAAACCTTATAATGTTTTTTATAAGTTCTCTTCACATGTCGAAACTAACCATCTCTCAGTAGGTAACACCGCAATTGCGGTTTTGATGGTTCTCACGGATAAGTTATTAGACTGACTTGTTTCCAGCGAAATTTTTATTAAAATAAGTTTTCCCACTTCTCACTCAGTTTCCATGCTTTGATGTCTGCTCGTCCAAGTAAAGAGCTGTTACCTTTGCCAATATGTGGACAGCAACGATAACTCTCGTTACTTTCGCTATCGTCCTACGTCCTACGAACACGGAAAAAAGGTTGATTTTCGTGTCGATAAAATTTTCATTTCACTAATGGGTCGAACCATCAAACGAGACCGAAAAAAGATGCGAAAGGAAAATTCTGTTTTTATCTATTCTTACATGACGTCTACGCACTTATGCTAATTCAAAGTCATTGCCATAAAATGCGACGGCCATAAAATGATAAAAATTATGAATGAAAGGAAGAAATGTCGACAGTAAATCAACATCAGGGGATGCTGGTGGGCTCTTGCCGATAAGGGAAAAGTTTATGTTCACAGCAATCTTGCCAATCTGCGTGTAGTTTATAGACTCGAGTCATCAAGCCGAAGCATCGTTAAACATCGAATGTGGATTTTGTTTAAGCAACTCCTCTTGTGAGGCATAATTATATAGATTTAATTATCGCCAACGACAGAGATGATGTTCTCTCAAAGTCAGCAATCGTGCAAGAATCAGTTTCAGATTTCTCAGTTGTCATTTTGTTTACTAAAGCACGTCACGTAGATTTCTTTACTGGATTTTGTCATTTAGTTGCTGCTGGCGGTTTTATAGAGTCAGACAAGGCTGACTATCATCTTCAGTCTCACACAATCTTCTCGAAGTTTTCTAAGAATCACGTTCAGCCTAACAAGAAATGTCTCCGGAAGATATAAAAGCGACAGGATTGCAAGATCAGTCGCTTGAGGCTTCTGCAAGTGTTAAATTTGATTACTGTTTCGTCATAACACTCGCTTTGGCCATCACTTGAATACAAATGAATTTCCTCTCAGTTCAAGCCTTGAACAATTCCATTTCTCTACAATCTGATTTCCGTAATTGTGAATAAATGAACCGAATGTGCTCGATGACAAAAAGTCTCGTGTAAATAATACGAGCAACAATTTACTCTCTCTCAAATGAGTATCCGATACACAATGGTCGATCGTGGCTATGCTTATGCAGCAGGATGTCGGACGTGCATTAATCAGGATTGTTGGTGTAGTGGAAAAATCATCGTCAATGGAGTGGAAAATATCATTTTGCGGGTCATTTGGAAAGCAAAGCACACAAGGTTCTCCTTGCATTGTAACTTTGATCCGATGAGACGTGCAAATTGCTTAATTAAACCACACGACCACGACTGCCAAATATTTTGAGAGCGACGAGAGTGTTGTGCTGCCGTTGAAAGCTCGAACGAGACTGAAAAATTCAAAAGCTTTTTATTGGATGTTTGCGAAGTTTGACACATGCGCTGTTCTAAAGAATTTTCCGAGAGACTTCATCTAACTCTCTGAGAAGTCGACGAATGTGGCCGAAAACCTTTTCACTCTCTTTGCTTCACACGTAAAATTGAATTTGAATAACAATGATTCATGTTAGAGACTCTGCTTCGTTAATAATTCGTGAATCTCGGTTTGTCGATTGCCGCCGGCGTTGACGTTAACTTGATGCTCTCCCGTGATCGTAAACATAATTTCCTCTCTAATCTCCCAGCTAATTTCACTTCGTTGTTAACAATTAAACAATTATCACGGTAATAAACATTAAAATTATTGCGCTCACTCTCTTAGAACCTTCTGCCGCAACAACTCATTAAAAACACATTAAAATGTTTCGGGGGCACTGAAGCAAAGTGAAATGATAAAACGAAGGTGCAAACGTGAGATTTATGACCTACAAAGAAAGATCAACCACCCCACCCACAAAGAAAACAATGAAAGAATCCTCCTGCTTCAATTTCGCTCTTAGCTCAAGATCGTAATTAACAGTTGATGATTGCTCGAACAAATGAACATTTGGCATTTTCATAAACAACACAGCTTTCGCAGCCAGTGAGGAAAGAAATGAAACATAAAAAAGGATGGCAAAAACCGTAAAAATAAATGGATCCACTCCAGAGGAAAACTAATTGTTTTTTTTTCTTCTCCCGCAAGAAGTTTTTCCTTTGCCGTAATTGGATTTTCTCTCAATACTTTCCGCATTTCACTCATTCAAATCGCTCGGTGTGTTATTAATTGGTCTTTTCACATAATAGTCGTTAGGAAAGCTTAAACAAATGGCACGATGGGAGAACATTGGAGAGAATGTGCTGATGGGCGCGTTATTGCGTTACGATGAGGTTGAAGCTTTGTCTGTCGGTGAAAAATCATTGATAATTATGAGAGTTTTCTTTAGGAGAGCTTAAGTGTTACGTAATTTATAGCAAGGCACTCAAAAGAATGAAATTGAAACTTCGTCTTCTGTCAGTTCATCAACACGTTTGAGATATCACGACTCTTGCTCTCTTCTTGAAACCTTGAACACATTTCGCTTTCTTCCTTTCCACATTGTTTTTATGACGATCAAGAATGCAAAAGATGGAGACGAGAAAATAAAAATCTTTTTCGCTCCTCACATAATGTGACATGATTTCTTCATCTGAACGATCCCCCTTTAGTATCATCGTCTTCATGAGTCGGAAGACGTTTGAGTGACAGCGACAGATCTGGATCAAGAGAATTACCAGCCGTAAACAACGAATGTCTGCGAAAAGAATCTGGCTTGACATGCGAGACACTTTGATGCTGTGCGAAATCGATAGAGAAGGAGCTCAAATATTTAATTAACCGAATTTCAAGCCAATGCACGAAATGAGCTATGAAATTAAAAAATTAAATAATGAGTTCTTCTTTGCTCGATGTGAAGCATTAAATATTTAATTGTTTTAATTAAATGTTTATCAGTTGTTAGTAAAAGCAGACTCGAATTTCGTGGGTGATGATGTTTCATTAATTTCATCACCACGGGCGTCGTCTGTTTGAGCTCAAAACTTTCGAAATTCAATTGAAACTTTCTCAAGCCATCGATTTTTAAATAAATTGATTTTTGTCGTTGAACGAAAAAAGATTGAAAATTGAAAACAGGATGAGAATAATAAGAAAGTTTTCAAGAGAATCAGCGAGTCGTTTCCTATTTCAGTATTATGATAATGAAAGGGTCGAGGGACGACGACTGTCTCATTGTTGTGCGACTTTCGACACCTTTTCTCGAACAGAAGTGTTAATAACACAAGTTCTCGTTTGACCTACATGATCTCCCTTTGCCTGCCCTTCAACTCTTATCCCGAGAGCATTTTAACTTGGTTCTTCCATTTAGAGAATATCTATCGACGCGACGTGACGAAACTCTATTAGAGAGAAAAGGGAAATTGTTCGACTGCATTTGGGATAAAGTTTTGCGGGAAGACTTTCGGTTAATGATAGCACCTTGAGACTCTCAACCCTCAAAAGTTTAATTAATGTAAAGTGGAACTTTTGTCAACAAACCAATTAAACTGAAAACTTCATGGACAAATAAAAACTTTTGAACTTTAAACGAGCTCGTTTCCATTCCGTAAACTGGTCTCGACTCCAATAACTTTTAATTCACTTATCGGAAGGAAACTTTCTTCTTGCTCACATGAAATCGAACGTAACATCAATGAACTTTTTCGAGTCTTGCGTTGCCATACAAATGTCTCCATCATTCCATTCAATGCTCGATTACGATCAAGATAAACTTTACTCTCAACTCAAGCAGCAACAGCTATAAAGTTCATCAATATTGCACAACTTTTTCCCGCCGGCCCGAGAAAATATTTGAAAAACCTCTTAAATATCCTGCCAAATGGAGAGTAATGGTTTCAAAGTGAGATGTTGGTAAGTTGATAAGGGCGAGAAAGAGAAAAAAAAATCGAAGTCTTAAATTTATGGCGACAAACAATCTCACCTTGGCAAGGACCTTTGGGGGAAGTGTAGATCGAATACTTTTGTTTTCAGATGGGCAGAAAAACCAAGAGAGAAAATGTGACCCGGAAAAGGGAATCCACCTCAACTACATCAGTGCAAATCGACTACTCGTAGGAGTACTATAAAAAAATGCTTTTAGTCAAAGGTTATCCCGGGAGTGTATTAATCTTACTTAAACACACGTCATTGATGTTTTTAGGTGGGGAATGTTAAAATTTACCGCCGAATTGGGAAAGTTTTCGGCTTTAAATCGATTGATTGTAAAAGGGAAGATTGTAAATTATATTTACTTCGGAGGGAATAAGTAAACTTTAAATAAAAAAAACCTTCTTGAAGAACCTGAAAATTCTGAATTTGTAAGTTTTTCATTTCGCGATTCACATCAAGATCAATCTTGCAATTCTAGCAACCATCGAAACGTTTTCCCACATGTGCTCCTTGAACTTCCTTGAGAAAAGCAATAAAATCTCGTTGAGAAGGAAAAACAAAGTCATAAATATCGTTGTTCATAAATTTTATTGCCGCTCCTCTTGCCTTGAATATCAAATAAAGCTTTTACATACAATTTCCTCATTTCTTTCTCTGCTGTCTGATCATCATGAGCCATTAAATTATTTATTTGGTGCTGTTGTTGTCTCGATTGAAATAAAAGAAAAGTGCGCAATTTAAAAGTCATCAAAATCTTTGAATATTTATGACAGTGCACGACATAAAAACCGACACTTCAAGTGGTTTCCTTAAATTTAATCATCAGCGTTTGGCGAAATCGTTGAAGTCGATGAATTTGATGACTTCTTTTTGAATCGTTTATTTTGTATGGCACCGTAGAGTTTAATCCAGTGTATTATGTTCCACCACTTGTCGTGGAATGTGATATCCTGGAATTCAATTGTATTTGGGGAAGACAGTTTGAGAAAATTTTAACTTACAACACGATAGTCTCCTTTTGGAATGGAGCTGATGTAAACTAAAGGAAGCAAGGACATATCAATCGGCAAATTTTCAACTCCGATTCGTCTTCCTTCGATCGCCGACACAAATTAAATTAAATTAAATTTCTCTAGACATATTTAAACTCTACCTTCATATGGACATGTCCTTATCAAATCTGGAGCAAATTTCGATATCAATGGCAAGCAAAACTTAAGAAGTGGAGGCGCGGAATCTCCAAGCATTGAGCAGACCTTTATTCAGAATTAGGATAGGAAAATAAAGCTACTTTGGTAAGTTTACCTCAATCGAGTTGTTGACGATGACATTCCGGTAAGTGTTGGCCGATGATTTTTGAAGAACTTGAACATTCCCGTTCATATAATAAACGGGCTTTACAAAGTCGCTGTAGCTTGTGAGAACGTTGAGACCGCGGGAGACTGTCTTTAAGTGACAAGTAATATTCTTCGTGTAGTTCGAATCCTTTTCATCTATACATTCGAGTTTGTAAATCGAGAAGTTCAGCTTAAGGAAAAATACTCATTGAGAAGATTTCTAGGAAATAATTAAAATTTACCTCTGATGAAGCTAAAGTCAAAACAACTAGGAAACATGCGACTCTTCTTATAATCGACATGGTATAATATGCAAAGCGATCAACGCGTGACATGAAATTTATAAGCTTTTGAAATTCAATCAAATTGAAATCATCATTAAAATTGAATTTCGATTTTGGTTGATAACTCTTGTGTGCGAACAAGGTAATCATCAGGAAAAGCTCTTGAATCTCAATCTTGTTTACCTAACTCGAACTAAATTAAGCTGTTAGCTAGCAACTGTCAACAAATTGTTACATCTGCCTACTCAGCAAAGCCAAGTAGGCAAACAACACCTCAAGGAAGTTGTCAAACACATGCTGCTTAACTAAATGCTCATTACACAATCTTAATTCGGCTTAATTAAACATTTATTGTCTGAAATTTCTATGCAAATTTCATTAGACTCATTAGGAATTCTTGTGCAGATTAATTTTTGAGGGTGGAAAGCAAAGCATCGTTGATTAGCACACGCAACTGAGTTTATTCTTTGAAATCTTCAATCAGAAATTTAATTAAAATTAACTTTTATTTCGCGTTCATCTTGCTGGATAAACAGCGACAAGCGCAAGATTCATTGAAATTAAAATGTCATTTCATGGAACAAATATCGACGGCACTAATTGAAATGACAAACAAAGCAAAAAGAGAAAATTGTGTGATTCGTTTTTTTTCATCATTGAACAAGCAAACATGATTTTTGTTCAGGGATGAGGCAGAAACTCATCAAAGCGTTACATAAGCCAAAAACTTTTTTCCATCATTTATTTTCCAATGTCTAGAAAAGCGCATGAAAT
This sequence comes from Smittia aterrima, assembly GCA_033063855.1. NCBI lineage: Eukaryota > Metazoa > Arthropoda > Insecta > Diptera > Chironomidae > Smittia > Smittia aterrima. Next base: position 20,435,369 of record CP093831.1, read on the forward strand.
GGCAGAGCTGTGGGTGAGCAGCAGTGCATTAAATTGAAAATCTCTCGTCTGTTGATAGCATTGAGAGAGATAATAGCGATTGTATCAGGAACCACACATTCCGTGACTGACATTCACCTTGATCCTCAACAAACCTTTAAAGCTTAAACACAACTTTAAAATACGATTGCTCAATGTTGACAAAAGAAAAGAATTCGAACTTAATTTATAAAATAAACGTCATGGATAAAATCCTTAAAGAAAACTTGAACGAAGTGAAATATCTGTCACACAAAATTTATTCACTTCGACGGAGAAAGAAAAGCGAACATCGAAAGCTAAAAAAAACATGTGGTAGATGCATTAAAGCGGAATTTTTCACGACATCAAAGTTTTTATTTCTCTTCGTTTTTTGCTGCTTCTGAGAAAAATTGAATAAAATTTAGATGACAAATAAATATGACTCAATGCGATTTTTTTTTATTGATTTCTCGACATTTGTGCTGACGACACGAAGCATCTTGTTAAGTTCTTCGGTTGACTATGAAACGTTGTCTTTAGGAATGTTTTAAATACTTCTACAGACTTCAAAATTCTAGCCACCCGTTTTCCTGCATAGCTCAGCGCGAGTGCATTAAGAGTGCTTATGCTTCGATAAGAAGAAGATTTTTATGTTTGTTATTTTCAGAATTGGAATTAAGGTGCCGCTTCTTAATGCAAACATATTCGAATAACACGATGGAATTGCTCTCGAATGCTTTTTGAAGCAGATGTTTCTACAGCAGCAAATAATAACGTGAGAGAGATTATTATTGAATTCGAATGCAACTCGGGATTTCTCAATTTTCGCCTTTGTGCTGGAGCATGATGTTCCGAGATATTGAATTTACTTTAATTGTCAGATTCGCAGCCGGAGAAATGATACATTTTGCATAAATTGAATTTGCATAAGAAACCTGAATTTCGTGAACGGAGAATGATTTTGCTGATATTTCTAGAGAAATACAAATCATAACATAAAATCATTTTCATCGCTCATGTGCGATTGTTTTTGGAAACGAGCATTCAACAGGCTTTATCTGGTAATTTGAATTTTAATGAAGAAATCTCGTCGAGGAGAGAAACACCAGAGATTTTAGTTAGAATGAAACCACATTCGATGGCTAGCAGACATTTAAATCGACAATGTATGCGAAGCAAGATGAAATTTTAGCGAGGTTTGTGTTTGATCAAGATTATGGAAATTTACCTCGAAAGAAAAAAAAAAGCTCACATTGAATCATTTTGTTCTCTTGCTGGACTCAAACGGAGGAAAGTTTAGAAATACTCTCTCTTTAGAAAGAAATTTAATTTTATTGGATAAGTTGAAAATCCACATCGATGATCTGGCATTTGAAAGAATTATAAAGAAGTGTCTTAAAAATTGCTTAACCTGCAGTTTCATTTAGAAGAATTTTTCGCGTTGCATCAAAATAATAAAAACAATCTCGATCTCCTTCCCTTAAGTGCTTTTCCCAAATTAAATTTAAACAATTGATGAGAGCAATAAAAGCGAATCTCAAGACGAATAGCGTCATGAACATGAGAGATAAAGCAGCAGGAAACTCAAAGCAGCAATCATCTCGGAAACGGATAAATCACATACGATTTGTTTACATGTTGAACACATAAAATCCTCATCATAAACTTGTAGACGGCAACATATGAATTTGGAATTTATCTTCTCTTCGTCTAACCTTTCCCCCGCTCCACCTCATCTCATTGCCTTCCCTCCTTGCTTGTTCATATCTACAATGATTTCACTTTTGCATCTCCAGCATTCCAGTCTTTCATAATATATCAAAAGAAAACCCACCGAACATGTGTTGAAGGAATAAATCTTGGCTGTTCGGAGCATTGCTGCTCCTCGGATTAAATTTACATTTACTCTTTCATTCCCTCCGCCACCTCCTGCCGTCTTTACACAACAATAAATAAATATGCTATGAATATCTCGCTATGGAGTTTTCTCTGTGGCAACAAAGGATTTTCCGCAGAAACTTTCTGTCAAAAGTTTTCAACAGCAGTTGCTTAAGATGTAAACCGCAAATTAAAGAGAATCGACAAAAGAACAAAATAGTTTTCACACGAGTTCTAGTGGTGTCAAAGCAGTTAACAAATAGTTTTGGTAATTAAATCAACAAACAACATAAAACAGTTTTGCACAAACAAAAACTTTGTCCCTGTCTCCGGTTTCCTTTCCTCAAATTAAGAAAGATGAGCTCAGTTGCTTTCTATTTTAATTCTCACGGTGGATGATTTTGCAAAGCAAAATGACCACCAGATGCATGTAACATAGATAGATTAAAGGATTGGTCAAGGTAGCTTAAGGAACAGTTCAGGTTTTATTTATAAATCACGTCGCCAGTGATTTTATTGGTGCGAAAGTTCGACAATATTTATAAACAAATCAGGAAGAAAACGCTAAATTAATCTCGCATAAACACATTCAAGCCGCATAAAAGTTAATTAAATTTTTCCGTTTCCCCCTTTCATTCAATTGGTTCAGAAGGAAGGAAGGCGCCTAAAGGTAAAGAAAATTTTCAACTCCTTCCCGCCTAATTATCTAATTAAAATGGATTACTTCGTTCTCATTTCTCTCAGCTTGCTTCGTTTTGAAATTCTTTTTCTTCCTTCAACAATCTAAAGATAAATTTTAATTACTTTGGGAAAATTTTTGAGTTGCAAAGAAAATTTTCACAAAATAAAACTTCAAAAACATTTCTTCAAAAACTCATCAATTCAAGCGTTTTCCTGATTTAAAATGTTAATGAAAGGATTTCACTTAATAATTCGAGAAAAGCCTTGGCTTCAAGTATTTTTTGAAGCGAAAATAATTATTGTTCCGCAATTTGTGATCGACCCCAGAAACTCATTTTGATAAATTGAGGAAATGTTAAATTCGAGATTTGTGTTCTTGAAAGCTTCTTTGACTCCTCTGCGATCCTGAATCCTTTTCTGAGGCGTTGTAATTAACTAATTGTGCTTGTTTGTTTTCCCAAATCAACAGATTTCAATTTAGTACGATTGATTTGAATAATTTCTAAATGCACTAATTAGCAATTATCGAGTGAGCTTTCATTTTCGTGGCATTCAATGTGTGATTAAGTGGAAAATTAAATGAATGTCTCATCGAATGATTCCCCAAAAAGCTAAGAACAATATCGGAGGGAGATAAACAATAATGAAAATAAATTGTGCGATTTAATTTCGGTTCGTCATTAAATAATCATGATGCATAAAAGAGTAATTAATGGGCGAAACATCGAAATGTTAAATACAAAGCGAAGCGATCAATAATTAGAATTAATGAGTCAGAAAAATCCATCAATTTGTTATTATTTCGATGAATAACAATGCAAGCGTTGTGGCGGAGATGCGGAGCTATCGGATTTCACATTTCAGCAATTTAGGAAGTGCTTCAATAGCGAACGCGTTTTCGACTCACTCCGACCTATTTTGAGAAGGTCACGACAGGGGGAGTGGCTTTAATGACTGCTAAGAACGGTTATCAACATTCTAAGCAAACACAAAACTATTAATTCGTCAGTCTATGTTTTCATTCAATGAACAGGGCCTTTGAGAAAATTCTGGGTTCGGAATAATTATGGAGCAATCGTAAAGCACATTTCAATTAAACGACATTTGTTCACTCGATTTTGACCTTTCTAAATCTGTGATTAGCTTTAAGTCTTCAAATCAAAAAATAGGTTCAAATATAGCATATCGATTAAATAATTTGAAGGATTTATTAGGAAAGAGTTGTTTTGAGTTTTAATATTTATGTTTGGAATTTTGCGGGATGATTTAGACAATACTTGACACTTAAAGGATTTTATTAATCCGGGAAAAGAAAAGAAATTTTCATGCCACTTATTTTTATTAATTCCATCTCGATGTTTGCTGATGTGAGATCAGCATTTTTCAGCTCTCTTTTCAACAAAAAAAAACTTTTCAATTGCAAACTTTTGTTTGTTTCTATTTATTAAGAAGCTTTTTTACGGCTAAATTCCCGAGAACTTAACATTAATTTTCCAAAGAGCTGTTGTGGATAATGAAGACTTAATTAATTCATAGACTGTAGTTGTGCATCGCCGTCTGCTCTGAGAGGGCGGGCGAGGAAACATTCAACTTCTGTTGAATGGAAAAACTTGGGAACATGCTAATGGGAAGAGCACAACGATGATGTTCCACACTTTGGTTGAGAACCAGCCAGAAATCCACAGAGTACAGCTTGAGTTCTCGATAACAAAGAATAATTGCAAGTTTTCTTTGCGAAAATGAATCTGCACTTAATTTTCAACATTTTCATTCCGCATCGATTTTAATGAAGTGGAGTTGCTTTCCTCTTCTTCTTGCTAATTTCAAAAAGATTCTCAGCGATGGATAAGAAATTATTTCACTTAAAACTTGCTCCAGCCGGAGCTAATTTTCTGTAGCGGCATTAAAAAGCGATTGCATCGAAAGAAAAATAGCGGAAGGCGGGCATTGGAAGCAATTATGCAAAATAACAACAGCTTTTAATGCAAAATGCGCCTGATTAAAATCTATTTCATTTTCTAATAGCGAATAAGCTCTTTCTTCATCTTTTGCGAGAAGGAAACATTCGGAATACCATCGAGTGTGGAAGGTACGAAACAGTTTATTGGAAAATTATGAAGCAAGTGGCTCGAACAAGAAACTTTTCGAAAGGAAAGGAATGCAATTTCAAGAGAGGAAAATTGCTGCACCTGATGACGGTTGTAGATTTGGGGATAGTTCGTGGGTTTAGTCAAATAATATCAAAGACAATTGCCAAGGAAACAAGTAAGTTGAGTCAAAAGTGATGAACTCAGCCATTGAAGAATTCTTTAAAGAAAGTTGGACATAAAAATTTAATTAAATTTCCATTTCAATGTTCGACCGTAAAGCTTTTGCTCGCAGTAACTTGTTGTGGAACTCTAAACAATCGATGATTCATGGTCATAAAATGAATTCAGCTCGACTTTGGATTGTTGTTGAGATTATTTACCTGTGAAAAGTTTTCTAGAAAAATGTTTGCCGCAGAATTTTCCAATTTTTCTTCAACATATATTTTCACTTTTAAAAGTTCTCCACCAAGAACAATTGTTTTGAGAACTGTTGTTGCAGAGTGAATGTTGTTAGAGGGTCGATCTGGAGAGAAAGTTTGCAGTTTGGCACAAACATGCTTTCTCGTACCGCATGCACATTTTGATGTTCTCCAACAAACTCTGAAGCGACAGAGAAAAATTGCATAAAATGTTACACATACATTAGGATGACTGCTCGCTGCTGTTAGATGAAAAATGTGTTCCTTAACTTTTCACTCCACTCAACTTTTTTCTTTCAGAGAAAATCAATCAAGCGGTTTAAAAGTTTTCTTATCGATTTAAAAACTTTATCGACCTGCGGTTGCTTTCAGGCGTCGACCAGGCAAAAGGACGACAACTGAACCTGCAACAATTACGTAGCCACACCTAAAATCAACAAATTGCCCGGCTTGCCTTGCAAACGCTAGAAAGGAAAGCAATAAATAAGCATAACAGAGACTTGAAAGTCTCATAAACGAGCTTTTCTAACAGCAACAAGACGATTCATATTTCCATGAAAATAGCCTTCGACAACAACACACGTCGACACACCTTCATTAAATGGAAGCGAGTAGTTTTAACGCAAGGGAAAAAAATAAAATTTTCATTGTAGAGAGGAAATAAATTTTCTGGTTGTTACGAACGCTTAAAACTCTTTTATGACAATAAGTTATGAGTTCATAATTTGACAATTTAATAATAATAGAGATATGACAGACATTGTCGCGCGAAACACAAATTAAGTCGCGTGCGATCTTGTGAATGAGATATGCAAACAAATTAAAGCTCTCGTGTCGGAAAGTTGTCTTTAACGTGCCGCATTATCATCAATTTCACACTTTGAGAGTCGCTTGAAACCTCTCAGAACATAAGCTGTTGCTAATAGAAAAGGCAAAGAACCAAATGGAAATTTCGTATTCGTTCCTTAAACACTTCATGCCAATTGTGACGTTATTTTCAAGAGAACCAACTCAAAACAAGAAACTTTTGCATAAACTCTTCCCTTGAAGTAAAATTTTCTCTCGCATGCTTAGAATTTTGAAGCAGCAGAAAACTTCTCATGGCACGAAAGAAATTCTGGTTTTCGTGATTGCGATTTGAAGAAATTGATACACTGCAATTTGAACGCTTATAATATGTTTTATGACTTCAGGCGTTTACGGCAATCGCAGCTGAGCACAAGTGCAATAAATTCATAGGAAAAGTTCATCAAAAATTTATTTCAAAGGAGAAGCAAGAGAAGAGATTTCTCTCGAGTGTACGAGCTTCCCGGTTAAAGGAATTCACCAACAATTATTCAAACAGAACAGATTGTTATCGCTCCTCATGATGCACACACTAGGAGTGCGAGTGGAACTTTTATGGCACCGTAACGATAAAAATCCCTACAGCAATTTCTGATGGTAATGGATGCTTCTTGCAGGAGGAGAAATTAAATGTGTTTTGCAAAACATTTCCGAAGTTTTGCATTTTTTGCTACTTCATAAATTTATTGTGAAACATGTTCGTGAAGCCTTCGACACATTTCATGTTACGCCAAATGTCGAAGCCTTGAACAATGTTGTAAAACGTAAAACTGTTTTTCCATTGAAATTACTTTCCCGTTCCCTTCCGATACCATTCAAACAATAACGGTGGAGGGCAAAGCGTTATCTTGAAGCTAACGATCTCGACCGACGAGTGAATTAATCTCTATTTGTTACGCTTTCAGACGTGAACCTGAAGGAATGGAGCTTTTTTTCTGAAACATAATCGCTTTTCGCTTGCTCTCCGTGCATAATTAAATTTAAATTATCTGATTTGATGGTTGAATGAGCCGTTAATAATTGAAAACTGTGGAGCGGATTTAGATTATCGCAATGGTGAAATCAAGAGCCCTCACCTCTCCCTCGTTCCCTTTATCTTTAATCACTGTTCGCTGTCGAGATTTCTTTTATAAAGTATTTGCTGACTATCCCTTCTCAGTTTCTCAATCTCTCGCTCTCTATTACTTTCTGATGCCTGATGATGTTTGTCAAGCGAATTCTTTTGCAAGTCAATCAAATGTCTTCCTTTCGATTTATCGGCTCCCTCAATGGAAAAGTTGATGATACTCGGTGCTATTATGAGTGACATCAGAAGTAGCTCCCGTTCGACTTTGAAGTCAATTCTTTTGACATTTTGTCTTTGTGATTTCCTCAAGACATCGAGCAATACTCGAGATTCACCTTAAGAGGAAAATTGTCTCTTTAAAGCTAAATCTGATAAAGAACTTGCAGCGGGACGAGAGACGAGGCTTTGATTAAAAAATCTGATCACGTTCCAACATTTGGTTTTGACATTACGTGTGTCATCTTTTTTCTGCTGTCTCCGTAAACTTTGAATTCTCCTTTCCCCTCTTCGCCGCCTCGGAATTCTTTCTCGTTCGGTGAAAGTACTCAACTATTTAAGTTTAAAGCATGAGACGAAGGATATGATGGTGACCCAGTTGGAAAGTATCGAGAGAAGACAGACAAGCACTTGCTTTGAGAGAACTGCGAATTGTTTCCTGTGGGATCTCAATAAAAAATTCAGAATGCATGCAACGTGACACTTTTTGTTTCAATTTGCTTATCACTGTAATGAGATTTTAAGCTGCTTTAAAGGCAGCCCATTCTTCTTGAAGAGGTTAATATTCTTCGTCGTCTTAATTAAACAAACTTTTCAACAGACAAAATACTGCGGCGGTTTACATGAATAGTTTATGACTTGTTCAACCTGCACTTAATCGTTCAGCTTTGCTCGTTATTTTCGCTATGAATCGATGTTTAACGGGAAGGAAGTCAAACAATTTTCCGTCGTCCTCGTCGTCATCATCATCGCCACCAAACCATTAATTTCCGTCGTAATGTAAATGGATGTTAATTAATTTCCTATTATATAAATGGATGTTATTTGCATTGTGGAGAGAAAGACTTCCGTGAGAGCAGAACGATGAAAGAAATGTGCGGCGTTGCTTTATGATAATGTGCAATGGGACACCGGAAGAAGCAGCAGCCTCAAAGTATTCACACACAAGAGAATTTGAAATGCGAGAGCTCTTCCTCCTTTCAAAGAAGCAAAAGAATTCAATTCACCATCAACACAATTTGTGAACGAGAGGAAAGTTTCTTAGTAATTAGAAATAATTTTCTATTTTCGTTCACCACACGAGCCATCTAGAAAAAGCAATAAAAAATGGAGCGAAAGCATTTTCTTTTCGCTTTATTGTTATTTCGTTCAGCTGAGGAAACTTTCTAATGGCTCTGTGACTTTTGGCTCCCGTTGCACAAGAAGAAGAAAATAATAAAAGCAACACATCAAAAAGACATTAAAACAACAAGAAAGAAGCCACCGGAGTTAGCCGCATTAAGACTCCCGGCGAATGCTTAAAAGTCATCGCGTCCGCTTGCCACACAACGAATGAATCAACAAGAACCGGCTTAGAATGTGAAATGTCTGTGCTCTTATCGTCAATCCCAATTTTATCCCTTTCGCAACCGCCTGGAGCTTAACTAAAAGCCCATAAACAAACATCAAGACTGATCTGATTTTAACAATCTAAATAAACAATCATTTTATTGCCGTTTGTGCTGTATTGGCGTAAGGTATTACGCCACTTTTTGTGATGAAATTGGGATGGCGGAAGAGGGCGATGTGATGTTAAACACGTAGATTTATGTTTGACACTGTAACCTGAATGCTTAAGCGATTTTCTTCCTTACAACGCTTTGAATTCCCCTTCGACGCCCACAAAGAAGTATTCTCGAATCAAATCGATTTTTCAAGACGGAAAATTGTTGTACACTGCACTTTATGATCACGATTCGACTATCTATCAGTTCAATCGTTATCTGAGTAAATGTATGTTGGCATTCCTTTAAATTGTCGTTTCGATGCTGCTTCCGAGACGGAAGTTTTCCACGATTCTCTCATGCTTTCTTCATTGAGCAAGTCATACAAGAATTTTGGGAAACGACGGAAAAGACAATAAAACGTTTTATTATTAGTCTCATGCAGGTGATTTTAAGATGATTCCAAGCTGATAAATCACATTGCATTGTTATTGAAAAAATATCTGCACGTTAATAAAACTCGTGAGAATCTAGAGACAGAAAGATTTTCGTTTCTTATGAAGTTTTTTTTTTGGGAATTGAAGCGACTGCTGATCAAAGAAAAATATTTCGATCAACAGAAGTTTAGTTTTAAATCTCTAAACCCTTCCACTCAAATAATTATCATTTCAAAAGAGCCACAAGCTTTCAAATGACTATTTCATAGCATTTTATTGTTATCCACAGTTGACTGGTTTTACTTTAATGCTTCCTTTCCATTCTCCCAAAATCCTCGAATTCATTACAGTCATTGAGTGATTATTCAGGAAAGTTTCACTGCAGACGAGATTGAGGCTTTCTGGATCGCTTAGCATGAAGTGAAAGAGTTTGAAGTGTTCCGAAAATAAACCTTCAGTCAGTCGTTTCGTCGTCCAATCATCCATTAACCGATAACAGTCCGCTATCAATATCAAATGAAATGTTGTCGCTCGATCTGCGAAACGGATTGGAATTTTTACAAGTTTGACTATCTCTCGACTCGCTAACAAAAAAAAAGGAGAAGCGAACAAATAGTAGAAAGAACAACAACAGTTTAATTCGATAATTCGACTGGGAATTTCTTCTCGTAGTATCAGGGATATTGGTTTGACGTGACAAAAATAAACGAAGAGAATCGAAGCAAAAAAGGAAATGTTTGCACATTTTATTTGATAAATTCGATGATTTGAACAGAATTGAGTTGAACAGAGAGAAGTGAAGAGCTAAAGTAATAAATGGATTTATGTTGAAAGGGGGCAGTGCTTTATGCTTCCTCGATTCAAGATAATTCTTCTACAAATTCGAAGAGATTCGATCGATAATCGAGCGCTTAATTAAATGGAAATTACTCTAACGATGCCAAGAGAATGAAAAATCGCCATGCGACGTCCAATCGATTCCGTCGTCCACGACGCTTTGCCACAACATTCCAGACACTCGTAGACAACAATTTAATTAATCATAAATTATTGTGCTGGAAGAAAACCTCCCGAAAAAGACCATAAAGCTGTAATCCGCACCTTTGAATGATTTATGATCCGTAAACGGGGTTGGTTAGCTTTCTGTTTGTTTTCTCGTCGAGATATTTTAATTTTCATGGAAACAGTTCGTTGAGAATCAATACGAAGAAAGTTGTGGTTGTCTGAGCCAAGCTTATTAATTAAATCTTTTTGAGTCATTGAGAAAATTTATCAGCATAAAAACAATATGAACCTTAATCTCTTTAACAGGAAAAGTTTCAATTTGAAACGTAGCGCAACATATACAAACTTGTTGTGTAGATGAAGGTATAACTTTTGATTGACTATTAATTACGTTTTCCATCTCTGTGTTCAACGATGCGATTAGATTTCAACACACGTTTAAGATGCTTTCGAAATTGAGAACCCTTGTCGGAACATGCAAAGGATATAAGTTGTTACAAGAGAGTTGTTCTCGTAATGATTGCACATTCAGTACAAAGTTTGCACCTTCGAAATTTAGAAATAAGCCTATCAACAGCTAGGATACGTAAAATTTACATTTAAATTGCTGAACATTGAATCGTTGAAGAGGAAAGGTTCTTGCTAATGAAAACAGAAGACAGATCTCTTAAGTGTGTTTGAAGATTTATTTCCTCATTCTCTTGTTTGCTTAAAGCTCCAAAATCTGACAATGCAATCCAATAAAAGCTGATTGAAAACATATCGAAAGGAAAATGTTTTATTTATTTTTCTTCACTTCTATCATCGACCGATGTATCGATATCAAATTGAAAACGTGACCATTGAGATAAATTTGCTTCATGTGAGATTTTTCAAAATGAATGTTAGATTGGAGAATCATTGATGAAATTCATTTAGAAAACTCATTTGCAATTGAAACTTTTCTCATAGCTAGATTTCTGTTTGTTCATCAAACTTTGATGAAAACTTAATTTTTCTCTTGCTCGTGAAATTTTGCTTATCATTGCAGCTTTAGATATGAATAAAGTAACATTCTAATTTAAAAACGAGTTAATGTTTCTGAAAGCAATGAAATTCAAAGCTATTTCTGATTCGACTTGTGGGCGACACTGCAGTTTTGTAATTCTGCAAACTGAGTTAAACTTTTCATTGAAAATGTTTCATCTACAAGAGACTTGAGTAAGTTGTAATTGGAAAAATAATTTGTAGAAGTTGGATGGACTTATCTAGATGTTCATATCATGTGAGGTTTGTCGTCGCTAAAAAACTTTTTCACATTGCGCAAAAAGTGTTTGCTTAATCTCATCACAACTGACATTGTTTGCGGGCAACTTATCTGTTTGCTTGAAATCCAATTAGAATTATTTAAAATTCACCTCATAAAAAAGTTTTAATTAACATGCCTCGTTGATCGAGTATCAGTGAGCGATAAGTGCAAAAAAAAATTCTCTCTCGAGGGATTTTTTTATGATTTAATCTGCTCCTCGTTTTTTTTTAGAAAGTCTGCAACCTCGTTTATGTGAGTTTAATCTGAAGTGGAAATTTTTCTTGAATAATCTCGATTTGAGACTAAAAATCTTGCCGAATAATCAAAGCAGCGTCTGAAGTTTCATTATCTATTGCCTCACAGGCACGATTCGAATGAGAAACTTGCAGAAATTAAAAAGGAATTTGCATCGAAATATGTTTTTATCTGTTCGTGTTTTTTTATTCATCTGCAGTGAAAAAGAAGTTGTGCGGAAAATCGATTAGCTTCAGCAGAATTAAGTCGTGAGATGAACAAATTTTTAAACAAAAATTTCAACAAGTTGATGTCTTTATTTGGTTCGACTTTCAATTTGAATTTAGTTAAACAAATCGAAGCCGACAGCAACAGATGTCACAATTTTGAATGCACACTCAACCGATAATTACCAAAACTAAATCATTGTTTTAAAAGAATAATTCGATACGATTTAACTTTTCAATTCTCATTTTTCATGTCACAGGAATTATTGAATTTCCGAGTCGTTATTAATGATCGTTGGACATCTGCTTCGGTGTAATGCACAAATGTCAACGAAAAATGTTTTCAAGCGGTTGTTTTGCGAAAGCTAAATAAATTATTGAATATTTATGATTGAACTATCCATTGCACTTGCAGAAAAAATATTTTCGCGTTGATTGAAAACAATGATAATGGAACATCGTTTTGATAAAATTGCGAAATTGATATGCTGCAACCGCATAAATCAATTTCCACCAACATTTTATGTCAAAACTTTCGGTTCAGTCAAAAATTGTATTCATTTTAGAAATCTCTCTCTCTTTAGTGAATTGAAAACTCGTGTTTCTGAAGACTCCACATGCTGATGACAGTACAAACCCCAAAAGGCAAATGAATAATCGAGTTTGAAACGAGGAAAATCTGCTGAAAAAAATGGCCTCAAACAAACGAATGAATGGACGAACAGCCATAAAATTCATAAATCAAGTTTAGCAGAATATTCCTTTGAAAGGATCGGTTCATCAATTTTGTTTGGTCAGTTAATAAATATTTTTATGAAAATAGTTTTCAAACTGAAAGAATGACATTTCCTTTAAATAAAATTCATTGATTTGAATGTCTCGTTTAACATTCAAGTCGTCCGGAAAACTCATTCCTAACAATCTGCAGTTCCACTTTGCTATTCAAAGTTATTTATTTTAAACTCAGAAAAATCGATCTCAACTTAAATAGAATTCTGCAATTTCCTTCCTCGACCATAACTTTCCTTCAAGTTATGTATTTTTCAAGGAAACTCCACAGGAATTTTCACCTCTACGCGTTCATGATTCTCACTTGAGAGGAGATTGAATTGCTCTCGAATAAACACGCCCGAGCACATATTTTATTAATTTTTCCTTAATCTATTTATGGGAAACGATCCTTGTGAATAAGTGAGTCTTATATTTAATTCAATTTCACCTAATTTCATTCATGGTAATCTTTACATACGATCTTTCGTGCCAAGACGGAGAAGGGAGGCTTTCATCTCTTCCAAAAGTACATAAAATAAATGTATTCTACAGTTTAACCTTTTCCCTCGGCTCTCTGGGGATGCTTTCTTAAGAAAAAGTTATTTTGTTCATGGGAATTTCGTTTAAAGACTGCCGACAGTCTCTTTGAGCCAGACCTGGGAAAATTTAAAAGGAATGCTTTTGATATCAGTTCCCATGAATTATTTTCCACATTGATAAAACGGATGAGACCTTAAACACTATTGAAGTTGAATCGAAGTCAGAAACATTAACTTCTTAAGCATGAAAATGGAAATTCTTTTGAGAAGGAGAGTTTTGAGAAAAGCTGTTGTTTTTTTACTTAAATTCATTTTAAAAAATAAATTAACTTAGTTACCAATTTCGTGACAACGCTTAGGGGCAAATGACTTGACAACTTTCAAATTGTGTATGATCTCGATTGTAATATTATGGAGTTCAGTTTCAGCTGATCGTCTTTATATTCTGTGAAAAATATTAGGAAGTATCAAAGGGGCTTAGAGAAGCAGTTATAAAAACAATACAACTTGGAATCAATAAAATAAATGGCAATGCGAATATTCAGAGATGAAAATTTTCAGCAACTGCAAAATATAAGTTTAAGTTCGAGCTGCTAGGAATCGAACAGTTTCTCTGAGTCGCAAAGTTAAGTAATTTCATAGTCTCAGCTTCGGCGAATAGGAAACTCTTACTCTTTCGGCCAGTTTTTCTTGAGAATTTTACTCGAGTTTTCTCTTTCTCTCGCGTGTCTACCTCGTGATATTTATTTTCTTTTTTACTTGAAATTAATAAGAAAATGATCAATGGATTTATATTCAAAAAATTAGTTAAATCATTTCTTGAAAAGACTATTTACTTTTTATTTCAAATAAATTTTTTCTATTTCTCATAATTTTATAGGTTGTTTAATTTATCTTCGCACGCTGCCGAAAGGGAAATGACGAGAGTGAGCAAAACCAAAAATTCTCACGAGAGAGTAAAATGTATTTTCTCTCAAGGTTCTCCGGAAAATGCATGCGGTATACTAGTAGAGATAGTAAAATGTTCAAAAGCGAACGAGGGAACAAGCAGCATAGAAAACAAACATAAAAGGATAATTTTTGTGAATTCAGTTGCTATCGGAATTCAGTCGCGTGTGCATTGAAAATCTCGGCGCAGTTAAAATAATTGAGAAACTTTAAAGAAAATGAAATTATCGAAATAAATTTGTCCGAAAGTAAAGTGCGTGAGTGAATATAAATTAAATTTTCAAGAATGAATAAGGCATGAGCTTGAAAACAAAAATTAATTTTCCAATTCAATTAATCTTAACTCAGACCACAACTTACTTGAGCACATTCGTTTCGTTATGAGTTTATGTCCAACAAAGTTTTGCCTTTTCAACTAAAACTATCTCTCGGGTTTCCATTGAAGTCAGCAAATTTTAATCATGTTATCAAGTGTGAAGCCTGAGGCCAAACATTTAAACTTTTCAGCGAACATTCGGTTGGCAAGGAAAATCAGCAGAATTCGCTTCTTCATTGCAGAAAAATTCGTCTGTTGAAATCTATTGAATCGACGCTGAATTTTTTTTGTCCGTCGTCAATTTTACTCGTGGCTCGAACATATTTTTTGTTGCTGAAAGGCTGAGAGCATTTTTTGCGTTAATTTCGACTTCACAACGGAGACACGAGTTCAATGCAGCAAAACTTTTATAGACATGGAAATCGCAATTTTATTTAGTAGCTTTGCGGTTTTAATTAAAAAATTGCATAAAAGGCTTTTGGATTCATAAATTCATAACGAATTCTTCTTGGGGCTAAATTAATTAAAAGTGATTCTGTGTGAAGAGTTTCACAAAATATTTTACAGTGAAAAGCTAACAAATTTTCCAAACGAATGATTCCCAAGAAACATTCAATTTCCTTTGAGCTGCTTGAAGTGAGAGTTGAGTGAAAATATCAAAAGCTCAAACGAACTGAAAAAACAAAACAAATTTGACTTTACCATAACACCGTATGAACTAAGAACTTTTAAATAAGTTATTTATGAAGCAGAAATGGGACTGTTAACGTATGCATGTGCATTACTTGCGCTGCAGTTTATTCAATTACCAGGTGAGGGAAAACTTTCTGTTTACAAAACGTTTTTTTTTTCAATCCTTTCTGTTAATTTATGTTTCTCGTGTGAATTAATTTATCGAGCAACCAAAGCTTGCAAATGTGATTAAAGAAGTGAATCCATTCATTTAATTGCTAGTGAAAACATTTCTGCCTGAAGAATTTTATATCAGTAATGTGTGAGCTTTCGTTGGATGCTTTGAGCGTGATCCTTTGAATTCATGTACGTAACTCACCTACGAGTACGATAATAGAAAATTGCGAGTTATGACTAAAATAAATGGAAAAAGTTGAAAGCAAATTAATCTTTCATAAAACACGAGCGACCGCTTTTGCTCAGTAAATTAAAATTTCATAGCAATACTAAGCGTGAAAAGTTTGAAATCCTCTTGATAATTACGTGGTTGTTAAGTGGTGATTAAATGTTGAAATATTGAATGTTAATTAGAGAAAATTAGTGAAAGGCGACGTAGTCTCATTGAATGAAATCGGAAATCAATTTCAGTTACGGCAACATTTTAGAAATCGAGAACTCGCAGTCGACATAAATTCTCGTGGCCATTAAGAGCTAATCACCGAACAGCGAAACATCACGCAAAACGACATTTAATTTTTAACGCCCCGTCAAAGCACTGCACCTCGTTCGCTCGCCTCCTTTTAAATTATGAATGGAACAAATTGCGAGAACTTCCACGAGGTGTGAAGAACACGATTGCAAATGAAAACATGTGTTCTCTTTGTCTGAGAGGCTTTTGGAACAAATTCAAATTATGTTCCGACACATTTCACGGGCGGAAGTATAAAACGGGACTCGAATTAGCATTTCATGATTATTTGATAACGAAGCGGGGGAAATTCTTTTCGCACGAGCTAGTGAATGATTAGAGAAGTCTCCAAACAATTGATAGCTTTTCAAATGCTCGGAGAAATCAATCGAACAACAATTGCATTTCAACAATAATCCAATATCGCTCTTCTTTTGCACTCGCCTTTCTTGATTGCTAAACTAATAAAAAATCTCTGATCTTGTTTGTTTCGCTTCATTTGGAATTTATGGCTCGATGCGAAAATTGCATTTCTTCTATGTTTTCCTCGTTTCTTTATTTTGGGATGATGTGCCACAGTCGACGGCGAAAACCAATTCACTTTTAAGCCAATTTTCTCTATAATCAGTTATCGTTCGCTCTAGTTCACAGCTGCAGGTTATTTGCTTCGAAATGCTTTCAGAGATTTTTTATGCAGCTTATTAAAATTGTTGAGAAAAGAATGCTCTGATGCTAGATAGTCTCACTAAAATCAAAGTTTTTCTTTACTATTTTAAAACATATCATTTGAAATGTAAACTTTGCTCTCATTCTTCATTTCCCCGATGAAAGCTTTTCATTGTCTAGTTACTCGAAGCGTTAAATAAGCAAAGAACATTACATGAGAATCAGAAGTGGAGAAAGCTTATCTTTACTTTCATCAACGTTGAGATACTTCTAGATTAAAAGATTTTTCTGAAGCTGCTAATTGACCCGAATCCATGCAGGAAGTCAGAAAAATCGATGAGTTTTGAATCGATTTCACATGAAGGGAGGTGTAAAGCCGCAAAAACCTCACGAACCTTCAACCTCGCATGCAAAATTAATCGGAAGGACGAGCCTTTATCATTCGAGAGATTTTATCGAGCACATCGCGGTGTGGACGCCGATTGACCTAGTCGAGCTTTATTAAAATAAAATTGAGTTGTTCGAGTCGTGAGGGTGGAAAGAATTAATTTTTTTTTGTGATTCCGTGATCATAAATATTCATTTACTCGATATCCCGTTGCGATTGGAAATCAATTGTGAAGGATTTGAGTGTTGAGAGCGAGTGAATATTTTACGAAATTTGTAGACAAACATTAAATTGACACTTGAGAGAAAATTAAAACGAACTCTAATCTCGCGATTATCATTCAAAAGCTGAGTCATAAATCATTCTGCAAATTAAAGGCTATGAAAGCTGACGATGTCCAATTAAAATTGAACATAAATTTCTCAGTGGAGTCAATAAGGCTTATGAATATTTCATTCATTTTCGCGAATAGAATTTGTATATCAAGTGGAGAAAACAAAAAACTATCGGCATGAATATGGAATATTTTCGCGATGCACACAAAAGCGTCCGCTCTCAAATTGTGCATTTAATTCGACTGGAGCTAATTGAAAGAGAAAAATTGAAAAATATTTTTTTGTCAAATTCTCCGCTTGAATGTTCACAATTTTCAATTTATGTTTTAAATATTTAAAGCATAATAAATCAGCATAAATATCATAAGCGATAATTTGAATTCCACGTAGGAGTGAGGGCAATAAAATGGCACGGCAAGCGACATAGATACGACCAATTATTTAGATTGTAACCTTAGCCCTCACCTCACTCGTGAATATTTTCATTTTTCCGAGGAAACATTTTCCGCTGTTGAGCATATTTCTGCGATTAATTGGCGTGCATTGAAAATATATTTTCATAATCTGCAACCATGCGAGGGATGACAGAAAAATATCGTTTCACAATAATCTTCAATGGATTATCGCATGACATTGTGTCATCGCAATCATGAGTCTTCAATTATTTCGCGGAAAACGCAAAGTTGCAGTCGAGTAATCAACGAGCGAGAGATATTTAGGGCAAACTTCCCAACAAGTTTACCAAAGGTGTGTCTGGCGAGTGTTTTTATGGTGAAATGAGCTTGTGTTCGACCATCCCCCTCCTCAACTCTATGAGCGCTGTAATTTACATTCGACGTCCATTTTTATGGCAAAAGGAAAAGTGGCGACTCGGTCGATTCAAAGGAGTGCCAGCGAGGACTTGTAATCTTTTACCTCACTTATCGTGGTTCAGTTCCGATGAAATTTCCCGCGCGACACAACTCGATTCATTAAAAACAAATTTTATTGCAAGTCTTTTCGTTATGCTGAACATTAAAGAGAAAGAAAGTGGCGAGAATCTCATTTGCAAAGTTGAGGAGAATCATTTAATATAACTGAGAGCTTCTTCGACGTCGAGTTTGCTTCCCAAATAGATTGGAGAACGCTGGTGAATAGACGTTGGAACAATATCAAGAATGTCCACTTTTCCTGCGCTCGCTCTACCGCCAGCCTTCTCGACAATGAAAGACATTGGGATACCTTCGTACAGCAAGCGAAGCTTTCCATTCTTTGAAGAAGTCGTTGCTGGATAGATAAAGATTCCGCCGTACTTAATAGTTCGGTGAACATCTGCAACCATCGAGCCAACGTAACGTGCTCCGTAAGTTTTTCCCTTCGATGGATCTTTTTTTGCTTGAACATATTCTTGAACAGACGAGTCCCATTGCGAGAAATATCCCTCATTGATCGAATAAATGTTTCCACGCTCTGGAATCTTCATGTCTGCGTCGGTGAGAACGAACTCACCAATGCTTGGATCGTAAGTGAAGCCATTGACGCCACCTGATTCAAGAGCTAAGACAAACATTGTGGCTGACCCGTAAAGCGTGTAACCAGCTGCAACGAGTTTTCTTCCGGTTTGCAATGCGTCGTTAACTGTTGGTGGCCCGTCGGTAATTTTTCTATAAATTCCGAAAATCGATCCAATTGAGACGAGACAATCGATGTTTGACGAACCATCAAGAGGGTCGAAGCAGACGATGTACTTTCCTTGCTTCTCCGTCTCAATCTCGATGCAAGTTTCGTTCTCTTCTGAGACGAGCATGCAAGTCGTGTACGACGACTGAAGCATGTTAATGAACATATCGTTGGAGAGAACATCCAATTTCTTGACGACTTCTCCTTGAACGTTTGTTTCACCAGCGATGCCATATCTACAAGAAAGCGATGATAAGAACTTGTTGATAATTCAAGAAAAAAAAAACATAAAATCTCGAATCGACTTTTGAAAGGTCAATCCGGTTTTCAATGATTCTTATCAACAACTTACAACTGAGCGATTCCAGCTTTTCTCACCGCTGAACTGATGGCTTTGCAAGCAGTCTGAATGCTGTTGAGCAATTGAGATAAGTCTCCAGTCGCATGCTGTAGATAAAAGAGAGTCAATTGTGTTGCTAACGCGAAACTTAATCAAATACCTTAAACTTCTTCTGTTCTTGAAGCACGAAGCGCGTCAAGGTCATGCAGTTGGAGTCGAACGCCTCACCTTTTTGTGTCATTGCTACGTAAATTAAATAATATTTTGATAATGAAGAAAGCTTTAATTTTTCGATTTGAGACTGCTTAGAAAATGAACCGGTCGACTGACATTTACAAATATCTGAGTTGGAGGCTCGAAATAAATTTGATTGTCACACAAACAAGCAAAACATATGCGTGGATAAAAATAGAAAAGATCACGCACACAGCAGACACATTGATCGTTATCTGCTTTTAAATCTTCAAAACAGTCTCAGAAATAAAATTACTCGATCACCTTTGAAGATCGATCGCAAAGCAATAAAAGTAGTTACCAACCGAGAATAATTCAACTTGACTTTCACTTCAAGACAACAGTTTAAACCGCTCACGATGAAAACGGAAACTCGACTGCGTAGATCTCAAGAAAAACGAACGAAAATAAAACATGTTTGCGACTCCAAACACTAAAGCGATTTGACGTCATTGTCTATGATAGACAGTCTACGAATGTATTTTTTAATTTCTCTCACAAGCCCCCGTTATCTTCAGTCGCTTGTGTTGGAATGAACTTGAAGTGGTTGAGTGCACATACTGGAGACTTCATAAGATTGGTAACACGAGTTACTCGTTTGATTAGGGTTCGCCATTATGATACGACGATGTCTCCAAAACTTTTTTTCTAGCGGTGACTCTTCAATGACGTCACAATACTTCAATCACTTCCCATCTTATCTCTTAGCTTGAACTGCTGTATAAAGTCGTTAAATTTTAATTAGTCTCTTTGACTTTTTTTTAAAGCTAGAAGGTAATTACAGTTTGCTGAGTGATAAGAGAAGTATTTTTTTTGCTTTGCGGATTTGATAAAAACCAAATAAATCAAAAACTTCCTATGAGATGTGGTAATCCTTCCGACACTAAATCAAATCAATATTTGAAGTAATTTGACTATGATGTTAGAACTAAATTATCGAGGTGATTTATGAAAGTAATTTTCTCTCAATTTGCGGTTCTTATGGCGAAAAGGAAACGTTAAGCAATAAATCCTTCGGTGCATTGTGAAATTATTAGATTTATAGTTTTATTGCTTCCCGCTCAAGTAGGGAAAACTTTTGCAACTCAAACAAAATCCTCCCAGGCGTGATGCCGAGTGAATTAAACGCCAACCGCTCATTTCATATCAAATAACTCACAGTTTATTTTAATTGAAAGAGATTAGGAGGTCTCTTAAGCATAAATTTCATGCCTTTGCATTTTAATTTTAATTAAATTTATCTCTCGCCCCTCCTCACTCATTTAAATCACTTCAAATGAAATTATATTTAATCGCGTCGTTTAAATAGCATCGAGACGGTCTGGAAGAAAAACGTTTTTGAATTCAAAAGCATGTGAGTTGGACTCAATCTGGAAATGACGTCGTCTTGCTTTAGTTATAAAGTAGCTGGGATATGAGAGAATAATCTGAATAATCCCGGAAGTTCCACGATGAATTGAAAAACTTTTTAATGACAATTCACGCTCGGCACTTTCTGTTCTTAATGTCTTTTCAATTTTTATTCATTTTCAGAATCCGCGGGAGTGAGCTGGGAGGAATGGTGGACGTATGATGGAATATCGGGTGAGTTTACCACGAAAATCGTCGGAATTGCAATTTTGCAGTCCAGGTTCACATAATTCTGCAGACTTTATCCTTAATCTCTTTCCCATTTCCTCAACATGAGAGGTTTCCCACAAAATTTAATTTCGTTTTCGTTTTGTGTCTTCCGAGTTTATTACGAAATAAGTTTGCGGTGTTTCTCTTCCTATGAGCAGGAAATTTAATGTTGACTTTTGCTCAATGTCCGGTTGTACTCTCGTCCAACATTTTGTGTTACATTGACTTCAATTGACTTGGAAATATTGGAATTTAATTCGATCTCAACCCTCGAGACAGGACTCTCGAGGCAATTTTCAATGTTTATCCGATACGATCTTCTAAACATTGATATCATTCAATCAAATCTCGCTTGAAAAACCTTCGAGTGTATCTCATCGTAATTTAAATAGAGCTAAAGAGTAACAGAAAGAATCGAGAAATCACTGCCTTAAATCATTTGATTAGTTCCGAGTTATTTAACTTTCCTTTCCTAATAATAAATCAAAAAGCATCTGAAGGAAACACAATGAATTTTCTCCGTTTGCTTTTCACCAACGAACGTATCGAAGCATGAAAAACTCAGCTCGACACGAAACATAACGAAATCTATGTACGCAAACGGGTCGTCGTGGACGAGAATGAAAGCAGCGCCTTGGAGAAAACTTATTATGAACATCATGATGAAATTTTCCTTTCTCCGTCTCATCGTTGAAATGGAAAAATATTGTCGCAAAGTCTCGAAGCCGATCCGTGAAGATATTTCTACACAGAAGCGTTGAAAAATTTATTATTATTTACTTCGTCTTTGTATCCCTCTTCAATGCGAAAGTCTCTCCCTTTTCTGTCATGACTCAATACACACCAAAAAGCTCCGAGAGTATTAAGTTTTTTGTCAACTATTGACTTCTAATGAAATCCCATTTTCATCTCGTCTTAACCCAAAGCAAAATCCGAATGTTTTCACGAGAAGGCCAACAGACCGGAAGAGTGAAGAGCGGGAAGAAAGAAATCTTGAGTCAATCTTTGATGTATTGAAATTATTGAATAGAAAATTTGTGTTGAAATTTCATGATTTATCACTCAAAGAAGGAAACCTTTTAAAGTTTAGAATAATTCATCCGGAGGAGAATCAATGCGATTTTCACTAATCATTAAACTCGAAGCACGCCGTAAATAAATGTTTATGATGAAAGGAGAGCGAAATAACAGTCATTACAATGAATTCGAGTGAATAGGCGCACTTGTTGCTGCGACATAAAATGTTATTTATCGAAAAATACCCGTTTGAGTAAGCAGCACACAAAAGTTACCCACATCATCATCGTCGTCATGATCCAGCACATATTTCATAAACTTTCTGCTCTTTTGCCACCCGAAGTTCACACAAGACTTCTTCCCCACATAAAGCGAAAGCTTTCAGGGATTGGGACTAAAAATTCTTTGATTTTTCTCACGATCTGTTTGCAAGTGCCTCAAAATGATTAATCGCTCTCTTTACCCTCATCACAAGTTATCCTGAATACTTTGAGTTCTTAAAACATTTGAAATCTCTGCTTTGATAGAGTGAATGAGGCAAATTCAAAGAATCACAAAACTGAATGAACATTGAGAATGAAAAATTGAAACTTATCGCATGGCATCGTCCTTATTATACTGTCACAGTCGTCTGTAAATGAACTCGTTCCCTTTCGTCTGCTATTCTTCCCATTTTGGCATTCAGAAGACGATGAAGCATATGCGGATTTCATTGTGGTTTTCCCTCTTTCTCTCTCTCTTCCTTTATTCCAATCGTTCACTGGATTTATCAATTGACAATGATTCATTTTGTTTTGGTTTCAAGCTTTCAATAGAACTCGATGAGATATTGTGAAGATGCTTTCATTTCAACGAGCTGAAGAGGGTGACTAGACTAATTGTAAATGCAACAAAGTGACGACTTTGTTTGCGCCTCTATCAACCCCGATTGAACTTCCGAGCTCCAGCGAACTTTTTTTTTGCAATAGAGACAGATTGATTTCCATTCTTGTGAAAGTGAAAAGAACATGTTTATTCATCTGATTCCATTATGGCACCAAACTTGCTCTGATTGAATTGTGATGTCAATTCGGTCGCATTGGAATTCAATTTCGCCGAGTCCGCCATCAGTTTGTGTGTCATTCAATTTGTGACTCAACGACAATTAAACGGAATGGGAACTCGCAATTAAATTTTCACTCGACCACGATTCAAGCAAGTTCGCTCTCAGTGTTTATCACGGTAATGTCATAAAGAGCGAATAAGCGATACAAAGAGATTCGAAAGCCCAATGTCAGCAGTTTTTCACCCGATAATCTCGGATCGCAGCTTTACACTGCCGATATGTGACAGACTGTGTTCCCTATCAAGAGTCCAATCAAACTCAACCGGTTTTTCACCACCACTTTGCATCGAGCATGTGGCGAAGGAGTGAGAGGCGAAGGAAAGAAGAAGCATTACAAACCTTTTTGTGGGTTTGTCGGATCGAGGAGGACATAAAAAGCAAATAAGAGGTGAATCGAAAAACTTTTTCAGCGTCGAATAAAAAACGTGTAGTTGAGACAGTAAAAAATGCGATTGGGTGGCTCGGCATCGCCTTACACGAGATTCCATCTATGCTGTCGCTGATGGCAAATTGGAAAAGTAGATAGAAGAAGCGCTGAAAAGAAAAGGACTTAAAGTGATTTAAAGAGGATATTCACTTCCTTCTCTGCATTGAGTAAGAGTGGACTCAGTTCAAAAATAAGTGCAAAGCACTCGAAAAAATATCCCAAGTTCCGATTTATGCTGACGATGGAAAGGAAAGATCGAGAGAGAAAGAGAGACTCGCTAATGAATTTGATGTCTATCGTCTCTACGGTCTTATCGAATAAAAATTTGTTGTTAATTGAATCGTTTAATTAATCGTAAATAATCGATTACCGTCAGACGAGGAGCTAAGTTTACATGACCCAATTGAGTTGATGTGACTAATATCGAAGCAAACGTCTGTTTAACGTGAATGTTCAGACGTTATCGATTTTGTCTGGTGCTACCTTGAAAATCCTCAAAATAAATCTCCATGATTCCATCCAATTCAAAGCAATCAAGCAAGCAACCTCATTCAATTAATGTCAATCTTTTCCTATTCGCTCATAGGTCCAGCATTCTGGGGACTGATCAATCCGGAATGGAGTTTATGCAACAAAGGTCGACGACAATCACCTGTAAATTTAGAGCCACAACGTTTGTTATTCGATCCTAATTTAAGGCCTTTGCATATCGATAAGCATAGGGTGAGTGTAGCTTCTCTTCGGTATTTAATCCGGTTATGCTTCGTTCTTTGTGATCAAAGCTTGAAGAGATAATAAGTCCCAGCCATTCCCCCTCAAGTGGCTCGAATGAAAACAAGATTTTAATTGCTTTTTGCATTTAAAAAGTTATATAGAACTTTTATATTTCCAGATTGATTGCATTCCCATGGTTGATTGCTTTATCTCTTCTCCTTTCCAGATTAGCGGAACAATAGCAAATACAGGACATAGTGTAATTTTTACAGCTGACAACGACACAATATTCAATTCATACACGAGCAATAGCAATAACATGAATGGCATGGGAAGCGGTGCGCAGATTAGCAATCAAAATCCAGTGAATGTAACTGGAGGGCCGCTCTCATATCGATACAGATTCCATGAAATTCACATACACTACGGCCTTCACGATCAATTCGGAAGCGAGCACAGCGTCGAGGGTTACTCATTTCCAGCAGAGGTAAATAAATAAACATCATGTCTAATGCTTGTGCAACATAAATTCTTATCAAAAGACCATCGTTTAGCGACGAGAGTTGAAAGGGAGAAGCATAAACAAGAGCTTGGAAGAAAAAGGAAAATGATAGTAAATTGCACAACAATGAACGAAGTTATTTCTCTCAACGCTTCTCCTTCTTAGGATAAAAATGTGAACAGAATATTGCTTGGGAGCCCAATGAGCTTAAGCTTTAATAAATTTTATAACTATAAATACCGTTTATTTATCTCGAGCAAATAGTTTTACCGACTCTCTCTCTACATGTTCAATGTTCAGCTTATCCAAAGCTATAATAACGAAAGCTTCCGAGTAAATAAAAATTGTGACATTTACTCGAGATGAAGCCAAAGTTGCTGGACAGAAGAGAAACCCAAAGAACAAATAAGTCTTAAATAACGAAGAAATGAAAATTAATGTTTTCACAAGACTGGAGCTCTACAAAGGAGAAAACAAAACTCTTTCCCATGGAGCTTTCACTTAACTATCCTTGTGAATACTTTCCTTGTGTTATCTCTCTCCCTCGACAAAATTATTAACTTTGAGCAAGCAACTTTCTCTTTACAAATTTATTCGTGAGCTTAAAGTTATTGCATTTTTTTGCCCCTAACTTCTACAATGTTTACGTTATAGCTTCGTTATAGCTTTGAACAGAAAGGAATCAATAACGAGAGCTTAAGATTAATTTGCTGAAAAATTGCGCTCGAGCACGAAATTCAATGATTGCGGAAAGATCGAGGAAATTTGTATTTTCATTAACAGGAACATGAAGGAAAGCTCTCTGACCGATGAAGCAGAAAAGTGTTGATTTTAAAACAAATAAACAAGCGTTCAAGTTAAAATACTTTTCAGTTAGGCGAGAGAAGATTTATTGCATAATTTTGTTTATCTAGGAGCTTAAAAAACTTTTTTTCAAAGCTGAACTTCCAAGGGACAATCATAAGTTTAGTCTCATTCAATGCTTTTCTCTCAGTACTGTTCTCCATTTTTTGGGAGTTACTCATAAGGAAATAAATTGCTTATTTCAGCAAATAATAATTACAAAAGTCAATATTTGTTCTGTCTCTATCTTTTTGATCTGCTTTACTCCCATGAAAGGAGCATACATGAAAGGAGAAGCTTCCTGAGGTTTCGTGCCCAACGAAAAGCACATAAACTTCTAACCTTCCTCCCTCTTTCCTCGAATTCAGCTTCGAGGCAAATTTATCGTAATTCATTGTACAAGATTTTATGTGCAACGGAGAATTCGTTTGTTTGCTGTTTGGGTTGAGAAAAAAGTTTAAGATTTTTGAAATTTATATTGCAAATTAAAAGCAAGAGAGGAAAGTTTATTTTGTGTTTGATATCTCAAATAGAAAATATTTGGTTTTAGTGTGTGTTCGTAAATTACGTCTTCTTCATAGTTAAGCTGCTTGGTGTTATCCGAAATTTATTGTTATCTGACTAAACTTCAATTCCTTGTGATGGGTGACCATCTTGCGATCTAACGAGTCTCAGCAATCATGTTTGTCCCTAAACATTCATAAGTTGTCTCTAAACATGCTCGTAAAGATTACCATCAGCAGAGAAAGACAATTTTACATGTTGAACACACACTCCTTGTGGGAGTCTCACCCAACAGCACATAAAACTATTGCTCGGAGCAATTTAGTAAATTTGATTTTGCTCTGAAAAGTTTTTTTCTTTCTCGCAAACAGTTCAAGTGGATTTGCAATATCTAACGAGCAAGAGTCGAGAGAACTCCTTCTTCATGAGTTTTGATTGCCTCGTCCAAGAAATTGGCACGTTATATACTGTCGAACTTTTCTTTTACGTTAAATGAACTGTCGCGTTTGATTTTTTGTCGTCTTTCAAACTTTTTCCTCCAACTGTCTCGAGTGACTTCTTTTCATTGAAAAAATCAACAAACATGGAAGTAATCGAATTATATTTCTCTTTTAAGCTGGAAAATTTCTTTACTTTCAATGTTTTTTCATTTTAACGATGACTTCTACGTGAAATTTTCTATTTACAGATTCAAATATTTGGCTACAATTCCCAGCTGTATTCAAATTTCTCTGAAGCCGTGTACCGAGCTCAGGGAATTGTCGCTGTGTCTGTGCTCCTGCAGGTAAACTCAATCGTTTTGCTTCAACTGTTCCATAGTAATTTAATTATATTTCTTAGCTTGGAGATCTCAGCAACCCTGAGCTCAGAATGCTAACAGATCAATTAGATAAGATTCGATATGGAGGCGATGAAACTTCCGTAAAGAGAATATCTGTTCGAAGTCTTCTTCCTGAAACTGAGCATTACATGACGTATGATGGGTCAACAACATCGCCAGCTTGTCACGAAACTGTTACGTGGATAGTTTTAAATAAACCAATTTACATAACTAAACAACAGGTGAGTTAAGCAATGACTTTCTTTCTTTTGCCGTCTGGACGAGGAAAACACATCGTCATCGAAATGACTTTAAATATTTAACGAGCCAACTGACGTTATGATTTGATATTAAAATTAAAAAGTTTAAACTTCGAGGACGTCAGGTTGAAAGATTGGCTGACTCACTTTGACTAAAATAGTTTTATTAAAAATTGAAAATAAGTTTGCGTTATCATCACGCGATGCCATCAAATGTTATGAGAACTTTCTCTACAAACTTCTCCCACGTGTCTCGTATCAAGAAAGTTTTGGACAAGAATTTCTGTAAAAGGATCGCTCACTACGTCGAGCGACGATAGTTTAGTTTACATCAGAGAACATCAATTAGGTAAAATAAAGGTTTCCATCGAGTCACTTTGTGAGAGAGCAAAGCAAGGATCGAAAGACCGAGGATAAAATTTGCACAACAAAAGAAAGCCTGAACTATTAATCAAAATGAAGTACTGCGTCCATTAATCAAACTAATTAGAAAATTATAGTTTGACGTTTCGATAATATTCCCCTTCGCTTTGAATTCTCATGCTTCGCTTCCGACTCCATCAACATCAAACAAAGCATCTTCTATTGATGCTCTATAATTTGCAAAACTAATTTGCTATAGTCGTAGGATGAACTAGACTGCATTTAATGAATCAATTAGACTGCGAATAAAAGTGGACAAACACAATATCAACGGCGAGGATTAAAGACAATTAGAGGCAGATCGTTTCAAATGATTTCATTGAATGTCTAAATTACACGATCCAATTCATTGAAGTCAATTGTTTTAAATACCTGCGGTTTAGACTAACATTTGAAGTCATTGAATTTATAAATTTTATTGAAGCCTCAATTTTTGGTTGGGAGAGTAAAATAAACTCAAACGACTTTTTCGACAACAAAGTACTCGAAGCCGGATGTCAAGTGCGCCCGGAGTGCAATGGAAATTAAAATTGCAGAACAGAAAAAGCGAAAATTAATTTTATCATTTGCTCGATGATCGTAACGGAAGAATTTTTTTTATTGAAACAATCGACATTTATTGGTTTTTCTTTTTTTTCTATCGCCGATATGGAAAATCAATAAAATTCTCGATGCACTTCGATGTTTACACTCTCCTGATATTATCTCGCATAATATTTTCATGCAGACATTTTAATAATTTCGGAACGTCAAGTGAACGATATTTATGATGACGGCGATACTACGCTCAAAGCATTCATGACAATTTTTATTGGCATGATAAATATTTTTTCATTACCACGTGAAAGGGGAAAGCACAAAAGAGCTTCACGTTTAATAAATCGGATGAGAAATTAATCAAAATACTCAGAGTTGTGGTTAATTAAAGCTTGCGTAGCCAAAAATTTAAGCAGGAAAATCGACTGGATTCTCTTATTAATTGCGAATCAGAAACAATTCAATTGTGCAAGCTTGAGTAAATGAGAAATTCTTTTTTTTCAATTCTTTATGATTCTCAAGTGAAGTTGGATAGATTGCACAATTTTCCACTCAATCAATTCCGCCAAATTAAATTTCATGTTCTGCTAAATCCTCCCAGACAGTCCACCCACACAAGCGATTTTAATTTTTAATGAATGAAGATAATTAACGAGGAAGCTCCAAAAAAAAGTCATCACGGGAATATTTTAATGAAATTAATCTGATGTCTGTGTGAAAATTTCCGGGGAGTGAGGTGGTATGTGGCTTCACATAATTTTCCCTCTCGCTCAATCCACAACGATGAGTTTTCCCAGCGTTGGTTGACCTCTATGCTTAACCAAGATTTCATCCGCTGAACAAACAATAAGTGAATGAAATTCATTTTGATTTAAATCAAAATTAAATAAACGAAAATGTTCTTCTTTCATTCATGTAGTTGCATTCGCTTCGACGATTGATGCAAGGTGGTCCTGATCACCCAAAAGCGCCGTTGGGAAATAACTTTCGACCACCTCAGCCCCTGTTGCATCGACCTGTGAGAACAAATATTGACTTTAGAAGCAAACAACCGAATGCAAAAGCTTGTCCAACGATGTACAAGGATGTTCATTATAAAGGTAAGACTTATCAGTTATCTTTGAAACGCATTCTAGCATTGATTAAGCTTCTTCCCAATAAGCAAACACCTGGAAACAGCATTGAAGTGAATCGCCTGGATTCCAAACAAGAAGCATATCCAAATATCTTCCAATTAAAATGCAGTTGAAGTGAGAAGTTCTAGTTAAACACTCTAAAGTCGAGTCCACTACTAATTTACGTTCAATTATAAATGTAAATAACGCCAATCAATAAATCAGACGAGCTCGACAGATTTCGATAAACTCATTGTAGACAACAGCTATCAATTATTATTAAATGAAGCTATAAATGAGGGTTGATGATTTCCGCTAGCCGCGTATGTAAAATAATTGTAATTGTATCATAAAAGTATCATAAATTTATCAGCGCTTATGCAGTTATAAGCTGTTGGCATGATAACGCAACAATAATTATGAGAAATTCTGTGGGAAGTTTGCAGATAAAAAAAAGTTTTGCAAAAGAAGTGCAACGAAATTTTCAAAAGTTTCTCCCGAGAGTTTTCCAGTTTCTTAAAAGAAAAGATGAATTTAATGTAAATATGAAAAGTCGTTGATGAAAACTGAATTAGGTAAAGTCACTTTAATGCAAAATAGGTAGCTAATGGAAATTGTATAGAAAAAGTTCACAAATGAAAATCTTTTCGATCTGAAAACTCAATTTTCAAGGCTTTTTTCGCTATTGAAATTGCTGGCAGTCCTTCGTCTGTCTTCCCCCGACAATGACGCCTTCAACAACAGCCAAATTAGATCATATCTAAGCGAATCTAGTAAAACCTTAATCGAAATGAGCCTTTACAAGTTCGGAATTCAGAATTTTTTAAGTTTGAACTTTTTACTAAAAAGTTTTTAGTTTTTCTTTCTTTCTTGAAGTTCTTGAAAATTGAATTATCACGAGCTCTTTATTAAAGGCGAAACTTCAGTTACAAATTTGGTAGCTCGAGTGTTGTAGACTACAACTTGTAGATGATGCTTTGAATGCGGCACGGACTTGAAACTCTCAAAAATCGTTGAAAAGAGAAAGCTTCAGAGCGCTTTCAGGTTCTTGTGCCTCTTGTGACGAGAAATCTCTGAAACTTGTAGTGAAACTTTTTCTCATCTCAGCGAAACTACTTTTTCTTCAAAAGTTTGCACTCGCAATTTGTAAAATAGAGTGAATGACTATTATTACATTTTTCATCTCTAGAGAAAAATAATCCGCCGGATGTAAAACTTTGTAGACAAATAAAGATTCAAAGTTTCTGCGAATTGACGCGACACTTGAGTCGTAAGGTGACAGAAGAAAACATTTCAATTTTGTAAATAAAACGCATTGGTCAATATTTTATACAAAAATAAAGAGTTTCATAAAGTAATCGGCGAGAGGACAGTCGCTGTCGTCGATAAACTCAAAAGTTCAGAACATATCTCAAAACAAAAAATAAAAATATGAATTAAGGCAAAACCCGAGTGAATCATTGAATAAAAAGTTATTATTGAAAAACATTATTGTGAATACGCATAAAAGTAAATGAAATGAATAAAAAAACTTGTTAAATCATACAAAAAAAATTGCTTTTCAATTGAGTTGAAAATTGAAATTAATAAAACATATTCAGATGATTTATTGGAGTTTATCAGAGCTATCGAACAAATGACTACATCTGGAAAAGCTACAGGCGAGTTTTTTTTATTGCAAATTTATTTTCAGCATTGTTAACACGAATTTAAAGGAAGTTGTAGTTATAATCGTCCCTCCCTAGAGAAGCAGCTTAATTCGTAAACACCCTTGTCAACTAAATTTTCAGAAGCTGAATGAAGATTCCATCGAGTCAGAGTTAACTAGAAGAACAAATAATGGAAACGAGAAGACTTTTCTTTGTTTACTTTTCAGAGATCATGATTATTAGCTTCATGCTCCGCTTCTTCTTTTTCTTTCGTGTGGATAATAAGAACGAAATCGTTCTTCTCGAAGACGGCTAAGTTGAATGAAACTAATGAAACTTTAGTTTCCATCTCGAGACTCGAGAGTCTTTCCCTTTAAAATGCTAATTTGAAGAAGGCGGCGGACAAAAGCGACGTCTAACGCTGCGATTTTAATTTGTTGAAAGTCTGACAAAGGTTTTTTTGTGACTTTCGGAGATTTCTTCATTTAATCTTAAACAGCATCTCGGGTTGGTTTCACTTGCTTGTCCTCCACAGGATTCACAAACGTTTGGCTTACCAACGAGTGGAAAAATTAAAATCATAAATTTGAAACTTTGTCGCTTTTCTTCGCGCCACGAAATAAAATTTATGTTTATGCAAGCCAAGCTGGAATGGAAACCTTTTAAAAACTCATTCATTTCTCAACAAGCAACGTGCTGACAGACATCCAAGTCACCTTTTCCAAGCAAACCTTTCCACACCGACCGCAAGTTGATTTTGAAATTTATGTTTCTTGAAATTAATTTCCTATTAGAATGTAACCAAGAGCAATAAATCAATTAGGCGTTGCTGACTTTTGATTTGCTGAAAGTTTGTTGGTGAAAACCTGAGTGAATAGAAGTCATCGACGAAAGAGCAAACTTTCACTTGAAAAAGCAGCAATAAATTAAATTAATGGTTGGCAGTTTGATGACACACTCATCTTTACGGCTCCACCGACGGTCTAACAAACAAAAGTCATCGTGATGAAAAAATATAAAAAAAAATATTTTATGACAAAAAAATATTTGACGCTCAGTCAGTGACCGAGTGAAAAAAAATGAGAAACAAATTTCATCGTAAGATTCGCAATCGTAAAGCAAGCAGTCTAAGAGTTAACAAATGGAGAAATGTTGTTTTAATGAAGATTCATTTCACCAGCACTTTTCCGTCTTCAATCTCCGAAACCTCATGAAAATGTGTGAAATTAACGCCATAAAGCGTCTCGACGAATGAAGAGAGAAGAGAAATTTATAATCAAGAAAAGGATTTTGACCGCAAAAGCAATAAAGAACAATTTTGCGGGCGAGCGAACCCATTTGAGCATCATTGGTGTTGTGATGATGAGATACGATGACAAACACTTTGCTTGTGTCCTTGCAAGTTGTCCTTGTTTGAAAGAAGCGTCAGCCACAAGAAGCGATTTGTATTTTATATTAATTTGTGCTGATAGGCCTCGGGAATCCAGACAGATGGTGACACGTTTTATGGCTTTTCTTGCTCGCTCATCACGCGCTTCAATCACAAGCAATGATTTCTTGCTTTAAGGCGGGCGAGCAACACATGGAAGAATTGGACAATTAAATTAGAAATTTGTGAGGGAAAATGCGCCGCATCATCATCAAATTCCACTCGACGGGGAGACTTCGCTTTGCCGAAAGATTTTCCACTCTTGCCGAACTTTTTTTTTGTTTATTGTTATTGCTTCGCTTTAATAAACTTCTTAGAAAGGTAGAGAAATATATTTTTAAAGTCGTTGAAGCGCACGTTGCCGCTTTCATTTCAGCACCGAAAATACCGACAAACAGACAGTAAAGCATCTTAAAGTCCTTAACAGCTTACGTCTGCTGTTTTCCTCTGCTTTCATTCGCCGCTTCGCTTTTATTTGTCATAAAAATAAAAGAAGCTTTATTCAAACAAGGTGCTAAAATAACACGAAAAGAAGTTAAAAAAAATCTTATTGCGGAGAACAATCGGAAACAATTGATAAGAAATTAACAATATACTTTTGTCCAAAAGTTAAATGAAAGTCCGATTGCGAAAGAATTTTTTTCACTCTACAAAACCAAGGACAAAACTTAAGGAACAGATTGTTCTGTGTGACTTGAGAAAGACGAGAAATAGGTGAGAGGTTGTACGACGATGATCTGTTAACATTTAATCCCAAATTCAAAAGCTCCTTGAACAATTGCGTTGAGCGGTATCATCGAGCGTCACCAACTTTCTGAAAATAAAAGAATTTCCTTCCCGTTTTTCATATTCTCGCATATTTAATGGGATCAAATCATGAGATTTATTTTATCTTCTGCCATCCGTTTGTGCGCTGTCTGAGCTTTCTCATGCTCGTTCCGTCTATTCCACATTGTTTCGTTACGCTGAAACATATTTCTCCGTTCTCAACAGACTTTATTTGAATATTTTCTTTATTTAATGTCTTCTTCTCAGATGTACGTGCAATTTATAGAAAGAGAGTGAAAGGTAATGATGTGAAACGTCTTTCGATGGACTACAAAGGAGATTCTTAAGAATTTTCTCAAGACAACAGAAAAGAAAACTTTACCTCTCGTTTTTATTGAATTTCGTGGAAAATCGCTTTGCTAAAGGAATGAAAATATATTTTTTGAGGTAACCTTCCAAACAATAATGTGAAAAGCAAGCACTTCAGAATGGGTTGCTTTTTATTTGATACGAAAGGAGCAGAAGAAGAAACGATTACGGCTAAGGAAACTTCATTTGAAAGAAGGAGAAGGTTAAGGAACTTATTCCACTCTCTCTGTGGTTTAATGACTCACGTACCAAGAGTCTCATAATAGTCGCAATCGCCTACTTGCCCTTCCCTATTCACGCACAATGTCAATACGATTCAAACATCCTGAAGAAACGTAAGAAACGAAGTCCTTGAGAAAGAGACTTAAACGAATTCTCCGCATTTTGATTAAAAAGCGACGAGACAAAATAACTCAATTTTCCTTCCGCACCGCACGAAGCACGAAGCGATCCGTGATTCATTGTTCTTACACTGAGGGCAAAGTGCTCTCCGTTTTAAAAAATACTTTCCTCCAGATGTCAAACTCGAGGTTTAAACTGAATTTCTTCAAAAGACATCAAGTGATTCTCATTGTCTCGACTCGAGAAGATTCATCTCCATCATTTTCGCGCAATAAAACGCGTCCAAAACAATGGTTCTCTCGCCTAAAACTCGATTGATGGTTGAGGTGTCTCCTTTGTGTGCTTTAAAGTATTTACACACCTTTGAGTCCCTCAGTCCTCCTTTTCTGATAGTCACGAAGAATGTTCGTCAAGGGACACATTTCCAACAGACAATTTCTTTTCCTTTGCCGATTCTCGATCATGATTTTCCTTTATCCTTAGATTCGAAAATAAATTAAAATGATTATGTTCACGTTTTGTATTTGATGTTTTACGATTTGCCAGGGAGGATAGACGTTAAGTGTCCCCAGCGTGATTAAAGTTAGAAAGTAGAATGGCCCAGTATCGTTTGCTTTGTTGTTTTGACTTCTGTGATGGAATTCAAGTGAAAAGCTTATTGAAGTTATATCTCCACAGTTCTCGGAGTGCATCATGCTCAAATTCCTTTGTCTCATTGGATAAACTTCCAGCAGCTTTCATTTGTTTGCATAAAAGCTAAACTGAAAGGACAAAAAGCGTCTGTTGATTTAACATAAAAGAAATAAATAAAGTGTGATGTCTACAGCGAAGTTTATGTCGTGCGACTCGCCAAAAACAATGAGAGACAATGAAGGATTCTGCTCCATTGTATGAGAATTTATCAAACGAAGAAACATTCATAACGTTTTTGTGGATTGAGGCGACACACCGAACGATGCAAAAGCAACACGGCGATTGCACATGCACGCTAAGAGGAAACGATGGTCAGTTTCATTAATAAACAGCATGTTGACAATAGTGAGAGACTGGATAGCTGCTGGGGAATGAATTATTTATTTGAGATTCCTGTTTATTGAACTCATGAAAGTCCATCCACACTCGTCGTAGAACTAATGAAAAAAGTTTCTCCTAGCTTTCCTCGAAGTTGTTATTATCCTAAATGCAGTGGAGCTCAACCTGGTTTGATCGATATGTTTGCAGAACCTCAAATCGTGAAAATCAAAATTACGGCTTTCGTGTCTTGTCAACTTTATCTTAAATATTTTCTTCTCTGCATTTGAAATAAAGTTTTTGCATCCCTGAATAAAACAATATTGCAGATGCAATGATAGCAATGCTAATAAACACCACGACAACTTTTTAATAGTCACATTTTAGACCGTAAATGAAATTCCTCTCCGGGGCAAGGCGACAACAAGAGAAAAGTGTGGAAAGCATTCCGGCATGTGTCACCTGCTTCTTCTTACGCTCTGACACATCCGAGGAAATAACAAAACCAACATAAACATTATGAAAAAGTTTTCCTTTCAGCTTTTTATTGTTGCATTATGCTGAGTGAGTGAGAAGGAGAAAGATGAACCAACAAAAGTTGCTCGTAGAGTTTTTATTGTCGCTTTCTTCGTCCGGTCCGAGAGCTTTAGGGATGTGAAGTGAAACACAAATTTTAACAGCTTAACTTTATTTCTTATTTTAAGATGCTTGTAATGACTTTGTCTAAACAAATAAATGGAAATGTTTTTGCTCGATGTGGTCACGTGAATCGAAAACCTTTCGAATGGCCGTCACTGTCGAATAAATTAAAAACTCTCCAATCCAATGAGTTTTTGCTTCATGAGTCGATGTGCTGTGACAACAAAAACGGGAGGATATTAAAATATGACCACTGCCGCTTACATAAATCAACACGTTGAAATAGACGAACGAACGGGCAAAAACTGTTTTCCATTTCGGCATTGAGGCTAAAACTGTTTGCACTTGAATAATGTTTCCGTTTGTTTTTGAAGCATTTTCATATTTTTGAATATTTGCAATTTACTTTTGCTATCTTAACTTTTCCCATCAGACGTCCAAGATTAAAATTCAACAATCCTCCTGCACTTGCCGTTTTCGTCAGGCGTTCGCGATGCTTTACATTTGACTCTCTCGCCGGGAACGAGGATAATTCCTGTTTGATGCAAGACATCGACGACGTGATGATGATGATTCGCTCCTAGGTTGACGTAAATGACTTTCGTAGAAACCGCGATGTCGCAGAAATGGAAGACGATGACGAGAAAGAGAATTTGAATGACTTTCATCTTGACGTACAGAAGCTTGTCATTAAACTGTTCACAATTTATTTCTCATTATCGTATATTGACGGCTTATCGAACGACCCTGATACCAAACAACTACCGATTGGCTTATCGATTTTGTATATTTCTCTTCAAACTGAGGTTTCGTATGGAAAAATGAGAAGAACAAGAAAAAATTGAGAGCTTTAATCTTATGCATATTTGATAACCGTCGTCGCACACCTCTCGCGGGTGAAATCATCGAGACAAACGCACCATGTGCGAGTCTTATCTCGAAAATGTCTTATAATAAACTTTGCCGCGCTGATAATCTTTGTAATATTGACGCGCATAAACTAAAGGCTAATTTTATCGGGTGACGTTGAGTTTGGCGGAAATGTTTACATTGTTGTTGATAAAGCTTCCTCCGCACTCATCTGGAATGAGTTCGCGTTTAAGCTTCGCATGAGAGAACGTTAATCCTCACCTGTTGACTAACTATTTATTAAACACGAGACGGCGGCAATTGTTTCTCTTGTCCGGGACAAACCCGGACTTACATTTAGATGGAGCGTTTATGATATTTCCAGTGACTGTGTTGTTGGTGCTACTGTTGACATGTTGAATGCCTCGGGTCGTTCTACAATTTCTACAGAACAATAATTTTCCGTTCACTTCACTATTGAGCATGTTGTGAAGAAGTAGAACTATCAGTCCCCAAAGTAAGAATTTATTTCTCGGCATATCTTAAAGTGAAATTATTTCGTCAGACTAACTCAAAATAAAACCTCTGCCTTGCGAAACTCATTTCTACAACTGATCTCTTCTTTTGTTATACTCAACTCTCTTCCATAATTAAAACAAACAAAAATTTTGCTCACATTCGAGTAAAGTCGGTTATCAGTTAAGCTTATGCTTTGTCGAGAGAATTCATTGAGACTTGAGCTGGGAGAGAGCTAACTGATAAGAAAATTCTGATTCACAAAGCCATTGAGTCAACAAACTCAGACGGAACGAAGTCGCGAAGCGGGAAAATCTTGTCTGGAAAATTTAATTGAAAATTCCATTCGCTAACATTTACAAAGTTGCAGTTTATTAATCGTCAAACATTTTTTATGAACTTACTGATGCAACAGAAGCAACAGCGAGAGTTTTGAGAAAATTTTCTTCTTCGTTAAAGACTTTGCAGAAGACTGAGCAGCAACTTAATTACGTAGATATCCTTCGGCATCGATGGTGAAACGTTGACTCGTAAACGAAGCCAGGTCGGCACGAATTTGGAATGTTGATAATTGTTCCCATATCAGGACGAGATTCAGCTTCTTTCGTTATTCGTTCAACTTCTGCTTTCTTTAATGCAATTGCCGTGGAGTTTCTGACGAAAATAACTTTCAATGATTCACTGTTGGCTATTAAAATGCTTATGATGAAACAAAACGCTAAAATACGCGTCGGTTCCATTATTTTATTGCGCTGCTTTTAAACATATAACACTAACTAGAGACGAGTCAATAGAAAAAGAGAAGATTGGGAGGCATCGGAAGACTTTGTCACAAAATATTTGAAGAACTTTTTATTTCTTACGATTCGTAAAACAAAATGATTTGTTTTTAACTTTTAAAAAATATTTCTGTGTGTCTGAATTTATCGCTTGGCCCTTCTTATCAAATATTTAGTTCGTTGAAAATGTGTATGTTTAAGAAATATTTCCTGATAATTGATTATGACTTCGTTCTCACTCTATTCTTCAGGGAATGTAAACGAAGTCGCTTTTGGCGCTTTCTACGCTTTTTGGCGTTCAACTCAGCGTAATTATCATCACCATTTTCATCATAATCTTCGTTATCTGATTCAGCTTCGGCTTCAATTTTTGGTTGCGGCTCAAATGATTCTTGTGAAACCAAAGGATAATTCCCCTCATCATAAACTCCAGGTTCTTCGTCGAATTCTTCTTCATTATAAATAATTTCATCGTCGTCTGAGAACTCTTCATTTGTCCTTGGATCTTCAGCTAATGTTTTCGCTGTTGTTGCCGGTTCAATCTTTGTTGTTCTGTTTGTAGTTGGCTGAACATCTGTTTCTTTAATAATCATAACCGTCGGCCTCGATGTACTCGGCGGATGTTTAGTAACTTGGACATTTGTTTTCCAGGGAAGTATATTTGTATAATCTGGGTTATTGTTCTCGCGTGGATTCGGTTTAATTGTCGGCTTTGTCATCCGAATTGTGAATAAATTGTTTAAATTTGGAGCTTTGGTCGTTGGTGATGTGGGACGGTGGTAAGCCGTGGTGGGAATTGGCGAGAGTGTGGTCGTTGCTGGACTCGTCACGACTTCAACAGTTTTATTTGCTTTGGTGCAATTCATGTCTGTTGAGTAGGAATCCCTTGCCAGAAAATCGTTCAAGTCTCTCTCGTTGTGACTGAAATGCGGCGGAACCCGACGAGTTTCAAATATTTCTACCACTTGCACATAATTCTTTCTCGGATGCTTTTTCTCATACTTGCGATAAATTAACTTAGAGGGAAGCTTTGAGGAATTCACGACACACAGCACCGTCGACATCAACAGCAGAGTTCCAAGAATTTTGACGCCCGCCATGATGCGAAAGAATTTTGCTACTAAGCTTAAACATTTTTGTCAAAAAAATCTCCTGTTGATAACCTCTAAGCGTAACTTTCATGAGAACTCGATTAATATTTCAGAGAGTAAATCAGTCGACATTTCCCGTTGACTGGCGTGTAGCCCCTCTGGCAAATTTCAGGAGCGTAGAAGATATTTCCTACAATCGGATCCGTTTGATGTGAGATTGGATCAAATTTGTTTTGTTGGCGTGTATTGGTAGGTGGTAGCCGTTGAGGATGAAAGCATGGCCAATGACAGCATGGAGCTTGTGAATGAACTCCCGTGATTGAAAACGCAAAAACAAAACAAAGAAATCCAAGAATCAATTTCATTTTTAAACAAAGCAAACTACAAAAGTACGTTCTCCCTGAAATATTTTATTTATACTGATCTTTCCTGACAAATGCATTTCATTTTAATCATAAACTGTCCTGCAACGACCGTTGATAAACTTTTGATTGTCGCGACATTTATTGGGAGCGAAAAAAATAGCAAAATTCGCTCTACCGATCGTCGTCTCCTCTTCGCCTCCCTCTCCTTCTCCCTCAGCAGTGTCTACAATGATAAACAGAATTCTTGATAACCCTTTGATCTTTTTGAATCCCACGTTTGTTGACACAGTAGTGAAATAATGTAAACAAAGTAAATCGGAATAAACGAGAGATTTTATTTCAATTGACGAATTATTTGATGATGCACCATTTACTTTGCCAACAAATTCATTACTCAATAAGCTTTACCTTGAGTATTCTCTCCTTCCTCGTCTGCATCGCGTCGCGGCCTTGAGTAAGCCCGTCTCGCTGTGTCATCGTTGAAATAAGCCATTCGAATATCAATGGGATGATCCAAACCTTCATAGCCCGGCAGTGAAGTTGATGATGGCTCGTAGATTAAAGAATCTTCTTTATCAACGGTAACAGAGGAGCGAGTTGTCGTTGTTGAGTATCG
Source organism: Smittia aterrima (assembly GCA_033063855.1). Lineage (NCBI taxonomy): Eukaryota > Metazoa > Arthropoda > Insecta > Diptera > Chironomidae > Smittia > Smittia aterrima. Next base: position 20,475,106 of record CP093831.1, read on the forward strand.
ACTTGATTCTTCACTTTTAGGTTGACTTGTTGAGGTTGAAGTTCGAATTGATTCTCCCCCTTTAGGCTGATTTGTCGTGGTTGGATTCGAAATTGAATCTCTATCGTTGGACGGAACTGTTGTCATTTGGTGAGAGAAGAACTCAAGCTTCTTTATAAAAAGCTCTTGTAATATACTAAGTTTTTGAGCAAACCTTCGATGTCCCTCTGCAAACGTGCAGTTAGCATTTTCAATTAACCTCACGAACTTATCGGACGACATCTCCGCCTCTTTGCATCTGTGCGAATAAAAGGCATCGATTTGACAAATTGTGAGAACCAACGCAAAAATCACGAGAACAAAACGTTTCATCTCCGACTAAATATTGACTAGCGGATATGAGTACTGTTGAGGCTAACGTAGTTAACGAACTGATTGAATACATCGTAAGATTATTGCTCTTTAGCTATGGCTACGCAGTGTGGGGATGTGCGAATGTGTTGAGGAGATCATCAGTGAAAAAATCTATTCTGTACCTGATCTTTATTGTTTCGGACGATTCTTCTTAAGCATAAACTCAGACAATCTGGCAATTGCCTTTAACTAAGATTTGATTTTCAGGGCAGACCAAAGGCGCTTTGATAACTTCAAACTGCAAGGGAAGACCTGGCTCAATCTCTGCATTATTTTCAAGGACGAGAGAGCGTTTTGGACCTGCGAGACGAAATTTAAGGCTTCTCACTGCTTTTCTTTCATTGCGATCAACTAACCTTTTGTCGTTTGAAGCACTAAAATGTCTTTCATAATCTCCGCTAATTCGTCAGTCATGTGATGACTCATTAGATCGTCTCGTTTCTCCTTCGTCTCACGTTTTGTTTTCCTTCTTACACCAACTTCTTCATAATCTTCTTCGTCTCTTACGCGAACATCGATGTTTTGTAATTGGTAGTCACCGACTTTTCTGTCGCTTGAGAACAAGTTTTTCAACTCTTCATATCCCTTAACTGCAACATTTGACACTTTCGATCCGAACGATTTAACTCCGTCTTTTACTTTTTGGTATGTTGAAGATTCTGTTACATTCACATCTTCCGCCGGGAAACAATTAACGAAATTAATGGTCAGCAAGGCAAGACAAAACAATGAAATTAAAAATCTCATTTTAAAACGCGAGCTTTGGCTGTCAAGCTTTCAACAAGAACTGATTTTAAAGCAAACAAACTCGCGTGTATTCGTATTAATAGATCATTCCGTCAGTGTTGGTCGTCATTGCTGATTCTTTATTCGCTCACTTTACAATCGCCATACATAAGTTAAAGATTTGATTGTGAGAGAAATATTTTTCTCAGAATAAACTTTTAATTATCAATTAAATACTTTTAGCTCAGTAATTCCAAGTCCCAGTTTCGATAAAATTTTCACTTTCGTCTGGTTCAGTTGCTAAATAATTTAAAATAATTAAATGCTTTTAATCAGAAAGTTAACATTAACTTACATGTCGTTGATTCTGTTGTTGAGTAACCGAAGAATGGATTTGCGGCTGGATCAACAACTTTGGCTGTTTCTTTTATAACTTCGAATGGAACGTAGGGGATTCTTACAAACGAACTTATTCCGTCATTAAACGGTAAATGTCGTGCTACGGGAGCAATTTCGCTGATTGCATAACTTTCACACAAATCGATTGCGAGGATAACTGAAAGAATAATAATTATTTTCGACTTCATCTTGCGACACGAGCTTCAACTTTGAATTGTTCCCGAAAAAGTTGTGGTAACTGCGAAGTTGTTTACTTATTTGTCTTCAAAAATATCGGACAACGTCACGTTCTGGAACTTCCAGACTGGAAGATAAACAAATTGAATAATAATTTGGAATCTCAGATATATTTAAAGCCAACGACCTCTTAAAATATTTTTTATTTCAGTGGAAATTAATTTCAATTTTGTTTCTTCATGCAACGTCCGGCTTTGTCTTTTTTTTCATTAGGCAAGCATCCAGTCTCTGGGACAATGTCAAACAAGAATCTGTTGTCGAAATCTGAAGAATTTCCCGAGGTTTGCTCTTCGGAATATCCTACCAAAGTAATCGGTTTAACTGTTGAGTTCCTTTCCAAAGATGTAAAGTTTGCTGGTTGATCTGTCGAATTCCTGAAGTAGAAATCTTTAAATTTAATTCGCTTAACCTCTGACAAATACACTTACTCAAACCGATGTGATGAACATATTCCTTCATGGCGAACTTTGATGCCATCTCTAAAACACTTTTTATGTTCGTTCTTCCTGACATTGCCGGCGTGAATTGCAAACACAAGAACTAAAAATATTATAAAACATTGAAGCTTCATCGCGAGAATCTTATAAAATTTGACACTGTCCTCTTGTCGAGCTAATCATGAACTGAAATTTTTATTTCGCTCGGAAAATAAATTACATGAGACTCTCAACATGAGAGTGATTATAAATTTTCAAAAATATTTTAATTCTCCTAATGATTTGTTTATTTAAGTCTCGCGACCTTTCTGCATTTTCCTCTTCTATCCATCTTTAGATTTCCCGGACAAGGATTAGGAGTGATCGCGATGAAAAATAATCCTTTATCAATTGTCTCGTTTTTTCCCGTATCTTCGATATCCTCAAAACTAAATGTATCTGTAATTGTTGAGCTAAAAAAAATTATTATAAAATATTTTCTAGGAGTCGCGAGAATTACCCACTTTTTACTTGAATTTTCTAGATTGATCAGAGTCAAATTTGTTGATGACTCAAACTGAGTAACCACAGCGACTAAACAAATTAAAAGTGTAATAGCAAAAAGCATGTGAGAGACACTGTGACACATTCTGGACTAAAACAAATCTTAATAATAAACTCTCTTGCGATTTGAAAAGTCTTATCAAGAGCAATTTTATTTTTAATATGAAATTTGATTTTATTAACAAATTACGTCTCAAAAACTTTTGTGCAACGTCCTCGTCTATTTGGTCGAGTTCCTTCAGGACAACGTGATTGTGATTTCTTCGGCCCACAACCCATGAGGCAAGCGTCGTTAATATTGCCATGATTGAATGATAACTCTGCTGTCTTCAGATCTTCATTGTTCCGATTACTGTCACCGACGGAAAACTCGACACAGAGCAAGATCATCGCTGAAAAAATTAGCAGCAATGTGATCCTCATGATGAGATGGTAATTAAAAGTTGTAAGGCAGAGTAGCTTTGAAATAAACTTTTCGAATATGTTGTGAATGCTTGAATGCTCGATCACAAATTGAATTTCTTAAACTTTTCCTCTCACTCGCTATAGAGAGCAGAATAATCTTTTTGAAATAATAAAGCAAAATGTTTAAAAATGTTTTATTTCATCACTCATAGCGTCTCTCGAATTGATCACTTTTGCGATTCACGCCCGTGTAACACAAGCTTTATGTTTATGACTCCAAAAGTATCCTACAGGACACGATGGTGTTCGATTTCGAATATTTATTAAATTGACCATCTGAACATTTCCAAAGGAAGGTCCTAGCAGCAAAATCAACGTGAACAGCCACAATAATAAATTTTTCATTTTAACTTGTTGAGAAGTTGAACGACGAATGAAATAATCGAGCTGAATCGAATAAAATATAAACCCTGAGCTAATCTCATTTTTATTTATTATCAATACATTTGCTCTCAATTGATGTGTAAGTGCAAAGTTTGCACAAATATTCGCTGTGGGCTGGATTTCTGCGAAATTGAACTTTGAAGAGGGAGATTGTGTATGAAGAATAACTTTAAATTGGCCTCTCAATGTTTTCTCTTTTTCTATTGAAATATTTGAGAGCAAAGTGATATTTTGTAAATAAAGAAAACTATTTAAAACATTCAACAACATTTTATTTAATGAAATTTACATCAATTTTTCATGAAGTAGTTCCTCCTCCACCTCTTGCCTGCTTTAGACATGAATTGTGTTTGTTGCTCCACAAATATCCAGAAGGACACGACTGTTGAATGTTAATTATTCGTTCATGAACAAGTTTTGTACGCTGCGCTAGTCCTAATGTGAAGAACAATGCGAAAAGCCACAAAAATATTTTACTCATTGTTACTTGCTGCGAAATTGAATGACGAATGAGAGATTCGAGAGAAATCTTTCGAAACAAAAAATATTCTTATCAATTTATTTGCTCTCATTTGGCTTATCTGAGGTTGCGATTGGATTCTTGGAAATCGATCGCAACAAACTCAATATTCCTCTTGATTGATTTTTAAACTTTCATATCGTGACTCAATCCAGCGCAACGCATGCACGATGCCTTTTGCTCCAGGAAGTTCCAGCAGGACACGACAATTTCGGGTTTGGAATATCAAGTATATTTGATAGTAATTTACGGTGCGTTTGTCCTAGCTCAACTTTCTGATTTCCTTTGTGTAAACGACGCGCTTGTCCTAGCGCAAAAACCAACACGAAAAACCACAAAAATATTCTCTTCATTGTAACTTGTTGAGAAATTGAACGACGAATGAAATGTTTAGCCGAAATCTTATTAAATTTACGTGCAAAATATTTCATTCTTATCAATAAATTTGCCTTCTGAGAAGCCGCTTCTCGTTGAGGTTGCGATTGGATTCTAAGAAATTGATAGCAACAAAGTGTAGAGCGAGTAAGCAAAATCCAAAATCTAAAAAAATTAATCATGAAATTGTCAATCAAACAGAATACACTCTCACCTTCTGAAAAGTTTCCATGCTAACTGAATTAAATACTCCATCGAATCCTTTGATGTTTTGACACATCATGAGAACACAAAGCAAATCCTTACGTTGTTGGATTGTCATCGTATACCATTTGACATCGTAAACGAAAGCCGTCAACTTCTCAACTCGAACGATGAATCGATTTCCCATCGAGCAGTAAATGAAAAGTTGAGACAAGGTCGCCGATATGACAAAGTAAACAAACATCGATTCAAATGGGTCGCGGACAACTTTGAAGAGACACATGCAGAACAAGTACGAGAGCAGTGTGAATTCTATCAGAAAACTGAATCTCAAAAGATCCTGGACAGCGCGATAGAACTTGAAAACGATGTAACTTTTCTTCACAACATCCTTGAGCTGCTCAGAGATCAGATGAATGCGCATTGGATGATCAGTATCCGGATCTTGCGTGAGAGTATCCAATTTTTTAACCATCAACATCATCACATCGAGTCCCCAGCAACAATGATCCAAGAGAAGAAGATTTATCGGGAAATTCGTCAAGAACAAAATTGACCCAAAGATATCGATGGCTAAGTGATACGAGTAATTAACAATCCAATTAATCGTCCACTGGCTTCCGTCAACTGGCAGGAAAGTGATGATAAAATTAAAAGGTAAAGCGTACTGATTCATCTTGACGAAGAAAACGCTCGCCATTAGAACGAAAGCAAGGGATGCCGATGACACACAGTAGCCGAAGATCATCATGAAATCCTTTTTGCAATATTCGCGCGACAGCTTGCACAATTCACTTTCTTTTTTATTTTCGAATGACTTCCTGTAAATAATCGATGAATTAATTTCAAGAAAGCTACAAGGATTAAATTTTCACCTGTCGCTAATGATCTGTTCAGAGAGAACTTTCAACTTGTCGAAGAAAAGCATCAGCAGAATTATGTAGCAAGTTTGCCGAACAAAAACGACTAGGTAAAGAAATCTTAGAGAAATTTTCGAGGTTTTCTTGCAGTGAGCTTACTTATCAATGCAGTGAGCTCGATCAAGTTCACAAAGCTCAAGTTGTTGAAGTGGGCAATTCCATAGCTCAAAATCACAATTACTGCAGTTATCTGAGTGATCGCAAATGTCACAAACCTTTAAAATAAAATTAATAAAAATATTCGCGAACACGGATAATCGGAAATTTACAGTTTTGAACGACGTTCAATTTGTTTTTCCATTTTCATTGGATTCAAAATTTTCAATCCCACTTTAACAAACTTTTCAATTCGGTCGATGTAAATCTTTGAACTCATCTTCACTCTTGAATGTCCTGCGAACAACTAAAGGATATTCTGAACAAAATTGGCTCACGAGCGTAACTTTCGCTTGTTGAACTCTTCATTTGAGGCCTGAGAAGTTCCAGTTTGTTTAGACAAACACACGCGACGAAAACGAGAATGTCGAGTGAATTGATTGAATAAATTTTCCAGAAAATAAAACAGCTGCGCGTCATTCAAAGCCTTTGTGCATTCGTTTATGTGAGAACTTTTCAATTTTATTTCCATTCACTTAATTATGATGCAAAAACTAAACGACACTTTCCATCCTTATCAGGTACTCTCGGAGATTTGCAAATAACCGGGGCGTTCAAAATGAATCGATCGTCTAGCTTAGATGCTTTCGTTGTCTCATCATTTCCGGAATCATCTGAAGGTTCGTCTTGTCCAAGGTCAAGAACGATCGGTCTAACAGTTGAAGACAAAATTACTGCTTCTTGTGTTGTCATCATCGGCTCTTCAGGCGAAGGCTCGGGATCCGAGGGCACTGAAGGATTTTCAGTGATTTCATTATCTTCAGCAGCATTTGAAGAATCTTCTACCGGTTTCTGAGATGATGCAGATTCAGTTACAGATGAAGTAGATTCAGTTACAGTTGAAGAAGCTTCAGTTACAGTTGAAGAAGCTTCACTGTGAATAGTTGAAGTTGATGTTATTGTTGTTGTTTCACTTGCAGTGGTAGTTGAAGTTTTGTTCTTCAAAATCATTTCCTTTAATCGTTTGTAGTTCTCCATATCAGTTTTAATTTTTTCAACGATCGTGTCGGACTCATCAGATTCGTTATTGAATCTTATATTAACATCCTCTGTACGATTAACATTTGCTGCGATTCCCCCATGAATCACAGCCAAGATCGTCATGAGAAACAGTAAAAATATTTTCGTCATTTTTTGACCGGAGAGTCGCGACACTTAAAACATTCCACAACTGAAACTAAACACAAACTAAAACCGAAACGAGGAAATTTTGTTGTGTGTTGAAAGTCGCGGAAACACACAAAAGCAAATCGAAGATGTTGCTCAAGTTTCTCTCAACCTGTTTGCTTGCGGCACACGCCGCCTCGACCTTAACTTCATGATTTTACACAGTAGATTGACCGCTAAGTTGATCTGCAAAATTGTTTCAAGTGTCTTGGAAATGTTTGTCCTTGAAAGACTCAAGAGTGGACAAAAATTGAATTAGATACTTAGAAATGATTTTTTCTCGTCGTTTAATTTGTAAAAATTAATTTTTGAAAATATATACCCGGGCAAAGCTTGGAAAAATCAATCGTCGTTTAATTAGAATAGTTGAAAAAAGAAGAGAAAAGTTTGTAAATTTCTTAAAAAAATATTTAATTTTTAATTTAAAAATATACAATCCATCACGACATCAGCAAAATTCTTAACTATATGTTGCATAAAGATTAGACTAAAAGACTTGCTTTCGGAACGGATTCAGTTCCATTCGACATTCTAACGTCAATGACTCCTTCACCATCTTTGTACTCAGACGCTTTCCTTCCCGTAATCGCATCTTTAACGTAGTCGTAGCCATTTACAATTGCCACGTTGTAGCCGTCACGAAGAACATTGCCAGTCTTCACAGCAGCCTTGCTGAAAGCATCTAAAGCTTTATTCGTGCCATCCTTCAGCGAGATTCCCACAGTCGATCCAACATTCTTAATTTTATCGACACTCGATGATAATCCACACTTGATGTCTTCGTATAAATCACTTGAATCGCCCTTTTCACGGTTGGCACATGCTGCGCTCACAGTCGATGAAGTTGCGACAATCACGACAAGTGCCAGCAAAACTTGTTTGTTCAGATTCATGATTTTCTTTTCTTTCACTCACTCACTCGACACGAAGCGAACTTTTCTGATTGAAGTGCGAACAACAACTGAACATTATTCCTTCAGTGCCTTGCTCATTTAGCTTCGAAATTAACCTTCTTAACGATGTAAGCGAGACAGAAACTTGAGTGGTAATTGTTATTGTTAATCGTGAGACTAATTAGAGGAAAAGAAATTTGATTTGACGCCGATATGTTGAGTAAGCGGATTTAAAAGCTTCTAAGAATTCAATTAAAAAATTCTCGAGGCTTAGATGCATCTTGAGCCTTAAGATTTATTTCTATTTATTTTTCAGCCTCATCAATTATTTAATTTAAGACACAGTTTGCTTATTGATATTGTTTATAAATTATCCTGCAAGTTCCTTCTACGTCACTCATTCCGGACGGACATTTCATTCTGATTGAATCGAATATCCCAGCTTGACGGATCACTCTGCTGTGTAGCTCACGTTTGTCGTTTTCACTCCTTAAGCTCCCAGCTGTTGACTGATGCTTGTTCAAGAACGATTTTCCATTAACAACTTGGAGAATTGTGCACAACAATATCATAAATAAATTAATTTTTATGATAAAATTCATTCCCGTTTGTCTACAGGAAAACTTTGTCCGCTTCGTGAGTGAATAGAGAAGAGTTTGATGTTGATTTCTTCGAGTGGAAGTTGCGAGTTGTTGAAGAAAACTTTTCCGAGTCGTAGGAAAAATATAAATGGAAAATTATTGAAGAGTGTTTCACTTTTATACTTCAAGATTTGTTTTTCGTGGAGAAAAGGGAGAAAGAACGACAGAGAGGGGATGACAGAAGTTTCTTTGAGAATTATGTTGAGAAAGACAGACGTGGCTGCCCGAGTTATTTTTAGTTTCTTTGGGATTTTCCTCAAGCTTTCTCATGACTCAATTAAGCTTAATTGTTTGCGATTTTATTTCTTTAATTATTGCGTGAAACGTCAATAAGTCGTCGCCAGACAAAATTGTAAATAAAGTCTCGTGCACAGCGAAACTATTCCAACAATTTCCCGCTCTATCGTTCAATCAATTATTCATCAAGTTCGTGGCTACGCACATCAATTTATTATGATAATTCTAATGAAGCTAATTGGAAGCAACAGTAAACACGCATTTGTACTAAACAACGATGAGAGTGCATCACGCTAATAGTTCACGAGTACTCAAGTTTAATTCGTAAACCTTTTGTTTAATTGAAATGAATCTTCGTGCCGATGAGCACAATTTGAATGAAGCATTCGTCGTGGGAGTTTTAGATATTGAGGTTGATTTAGCTACTGCATTTAAGGCCGAACTTAAGAGTGATGAACAATGAAGTCAAGTAGAGGAATCTTTAATTTCACTGAATTCATCAGGGCGATGCCGCCAGCACTTCTGAGTTTTCCTTTGATTTTCAGTCTAGTAAGTAATCCTTACCAGAAACAGATTAAACTATTTCTCATTGTTAGTCTTTCTATAGCAATTTAAGGAAACTCCTCTTTTCTATCTGAGCGTTTTAATCCCAAGAGCTCTTCTCAATCACCTTTAAGTTTTCCTTTCCTTCCTTACATCCGAATGCAATTTCTCAGAGAAACTGATACGAGGTTGTGAGAAACGAACGTCTGCAGCATAGCGAACGAGGAAATTTATGCCAATCTGATTTATAATCAATAATAAATCAAAGACGTGATGTATTTAAAAATGAGTTAATACCAAGAACGGTGAGAAGCTTGGAGTGTTAATTTGGTAACTCATTGAATTATGGATTCCAATTAGTTTAAGCAGCACGAGTTGAAGAAAAAGTGTTCGCAAAGTTGACAGTGGAATGGAATTTAATAAATTCTTGAATGAAATCAAACTCTCAAACACCTGAAGCTTTCAGTTCGCTCTTCAAATTAAAATTCTACAAAAAACAGGAATAAATTTAAAGAACTTTCCATTAGGCAAGTTTCATTTCAAGCATCGCCCGAGTTAATAAACTTTCATTGCTAGAGTGAAACTAGTTAAAACTTTTTTCCTTTTAAGCGAAACTAGGAAAAAAATGTTCAACCCGAAGAATGTGAATGTGTAACTTAGTGAAACATAATCTAAGAATAAATACAGCAGCAGGAGTTTTTTTTTGCTCGAGCGCAGGGAAAGCACTCGGTGGAAAAAATTAAATTCCACAGAGATTAATAAAAAATTAGTATCACGTCTTCTCCAGGACGAAGCAGAAAAAAATCGAACGCTCACAAGAACAAAAAACATGAAAAAGTTTTCGAGAAGGTGCACGGCGTTGGAGGTCGGAGGGTTGTGTAATATTATTTACACATAGCAACAAAATTGGATAAACTTCTAGGCAATAAACTTTTATACATTTTTATTCAAAGAAGAATATGCTTCGTGATCCTTAACTAACTTCATCCTCCTCCATCTCTCGCTCCATTTCGCACGGTGAATGACCAAAAGACCTCCACAGATAAAAAGAAGGGAAAAGGCAACAAAATGAAATTACCATGTATCAGTTGTCGAGGACGATGAAGTCGCTTGATATCATTTGCATTCATCGAAAGCACTTTGATGGAAGAAAAGTTTATCTAACATTTCATCGTAAGGTCTGTGAACGAGACCTATCGAATTGGAAGAGAAACTTTTCGTCTTAAGAAGGAAGAAACTTTCTCGCACATTTTCCGAGTGTTTAGGTTCAATTTTTCATAATTATCACTTCTCCTTCCTTTCGATTCGGGTTCATCTTCGCATGACGACACTCAATAAATTTTCGCACTTTGGGAAACATTAATTGAAGCTTAAGATCGTAAGAGTTGAAAGACCAATGTCAAAATTTATGAGCCCGTCGAGACGAAAATCTTCCTCCAAAGACTTATTATCCTGAGATTGTTACGTGCCATAAACATGAACTTTATCCTCGAACTCTCTCACTGCACAATATTTACAGACTGAGATATTAATTGCTCTCATGGAATGTGCTGCCGTTCGTTTTGTTTCGGTCTTGGCAGAATTATTTGCTGAACATTTAATTAATTTGTTTGCTGACCAGACTGTTGAAATTATAAACAACAACTTGCCTGTGCCTTGCTGCCCTTTCAATGAACGAATGCGTGCTAGAAATGAAATAAATATCTGCTTACTCGTTAATTTAGCAGATCAAATGAAAAGAAAGTTTTTCATAAAAAAAAAGTTTAGATCGAGGCGAGACGAAGGCGAGCACGTCTCAGAGGCGCATATGCTTATCGCTTTCACAAGACTCATAACATTATAACTTTCCGTTTTGTTCTTCTTTCTTTCCTAATTTCATTGAAGTTAGCTCGGATATTCCTCGCACATGAAGAAATTGTTTCGAAGAAGATGAAAGGATCAATTTGTGCTTCTAGTAGCCTCATCCTCTTCAACCAATTTCCTAATTATGCTCCTCGCAATCAAAGCAATTCAAAAAGTTTCTCATCATGAATCATCGGAAGAACCTTAAGACGATTGCCTATCGATCCATTAATTGAGAACTTATTAGCCTTCCGACTCTCTCCAAATGAAAGTGCGTTTGCCATCAACTTAATCTTCTAAGAGGAAATCAGAGACAGTCGATTAGTTGCCTTTTAACATCAATTTGGATGAACGAGATTTATTGTTATCGAAGGAAAAGCCAAATGTTAGGATATGAAGCATAAATTCCTTTAAAATCCTTTAAGATCAATTATTTTCATTGATTTTCTTCCAATTATCTGATTCCAAATGTCTTGCTAATTTAGCTTGCTGTTTCATCCAATTACGAGTCGCCCACGTCGATTACAAAATGAAGAAGATTTTAATTGTTGGATGGAATATGTTCGTTTACTACACTTGCGTCTCCTTCTGGTTTTGAAGTAAACAAGAAGCTCAAGGAGGAAAAAGTCAACTTTCCAAACTCAATTTGTGCTGATGAAACTAATGACTTGAGCCACATGTGAAAGTTTATAATGTCAACGACATAAAAACACATTGAGAAGAAGAAAATCTTCGGAGAAAAATTGTAGCAATTTAGAGGGATGAGCGAGTCGCTTATAGTTTGACGACGTGCGGAGACGACAAATAAATCAGTGTCCCAGGACTTTTTAATCAAATAACTGAGCAAGAGTTGTGAAAGGAGCAAACAAAATCATAAATAAGATTCATTTCTTATGTTTATGGTTCAAAGTTTTTCTTTCGTTTCACTTGAAGGATGCACGGAGACGGAGCGGAAAGTGTAACAGGGGTAAGGCATCGTTTGACTCTTTCACGTTTTCTAGCTTCATCAAGAGCTTCTGGTGATTCGATCTGACTGTCCTACAATTAGTTATTTCAAAAACTCAAGTGATAACATTTTAAATAAACTAATTATTTTTAAATAAACTCCAAGCCTAAGAACCTTACCAACCAACTTTCCCCTTTAAGTTCTTTCTTTCTCTCAATCTCAAACCAATTTCATTTCTCACACGTAAAGTTGTAAATCTCGGCGAAAACAAATTTCTCACTTCCTGTGCTTGTTTTTCCTTAAACTTGAATTCCAAAGTCAGATTAAGAATTAAAGCGGATGAGATGAGATGGAAAATTGCAATTCATGTTTTGATAAGCGCAATTCTGTAGCGAGGAAACTTGAATTATCATTCAGGTAGAAACATTCATAAATTTATTATCACATTTTTTTATTAGATTGTGTTTAATGTGTGCTCATAAATCTCATTCCTCTGCTTCCCTCCGTCTGCTGTTACAATTTTCTTCTGAATTCGTCTCGTCGTGTGTGCAGTGCAAATAAATCGCGCGACGATGAAATGATGCAGACTTCTGTTGTGTCAAATGTCAAGAGAGCGAATCTTTGCATTTGAAAAGATAGAAATATTGCATCTGCTTCGCGATGTTGCTGATTTATTAACTTTATTACGTAAAGGTGATGTTGTTCATCGTCGTCAAATTGTCTTGTAGACTCTTTTGTATTCATTTGATTAAAAATACTTTGAAGTAAAATATTTTGTCTATAATATTTTTGTGCTAACATCTTAAAAGTCTGAATTAGTCAAATGAAAATTTAGATTGAAGTCTTTCTCTCTGAAATATCCGTTTTCCGTTAAATTTGAAAAAAAAACTCAAATCGCATAGATAAGATGGCGCTGGCGGAAATTTTCAAAGTTTAATTTTCAGATAAAATTTTCTAATTTGGCTGAGCAAAAGTATCCTCGTTAAACCAGGAACAAAAAAAACAAAGCTTTAAAAAAAAAACAAATGTTCCATTGCGATTTATTTTCCTAGTGGGATTCGAACCCAATCCTAATAAATCACTGTAAATATTTTTTTCATCTTCTCGTCTAACGAGTCAAATTTCTCTGCAATCGAATAATAGCAGAAACAGAATATATTCAAGGATCGTGTTCTCAGTTAAAATGAAACGCAGCTACGTATTTTAAATGTGCTTGTTTATTAATTTGCTGTGCGTTTATCTTACATAAAATTGTGACCTCGCATGAATCGCGAACACGAGAATTAATTCCAATCGAAAATGAGAAACTTGAACTGCAACTTGATGATAAAGTTAAACCCGTTGTTGAGCAAATAATCGTTTTAAATCAATCAAATAAATTATTGTAAGCTAAGCTAGTATCACAGATCTTTGATATGAAATTTCCCCTTAAACTGATAAATAATGTCAGATCTGTCTTCTGACAGAATTAATGAAACGTTGGTCGAATGGCTTGGAACATTTTTTACAAAAAACTCAATTAACTCAAACCGAGTTCGTAACGTTCAGATTAATTTTCTTCGGATGAATTCCTCCGCTCGGCTTGACTTGGTCCTTGAGTTGTTGCTTGTACTCAGCGATCGTGTATTGTGATTGCTAAAAATAATAAAAAATTAAAATTGTCTTCAGATTTTCTTAAGAAATTCTTACATTTTTTGCATCAGCAAGTTCAATTCTCATTAGTTTCTGGAGTCCTCGGAAGTTCCTGTTAATGATTTTCCCGAATTCAGCTCTGGAGATTCGATATTTCTCGGTGGTCGTTTCACCGGGCTCGGAGGTGGATGCTTTTACCGGCGGCTGAAAACAATAAAATCTTAATTACGTTCGCTTAATTGGATTCAATTCGACTTACGCCTTTTGTGGCAGTGTCTGAGAACTGATCATTCAAAATGTCCCTGAGCTGGCCGAAGGTGCTAGTCGTCTCATTGTATTGCTAAGAAAAATCTCGTTTTCAATCGCGTCTCTAGCTAGAAAGGTCATTCATACCTGAAACAACAAACCGCCCATGTACGCGAGTTTACCGAAGAAACCGAGCGGCTTCAAGGCTGCTCGCGTTGCTCTGGAATGCTGCTCTGTACGAACAATCTATGAGAAACAAGAAATGAATTCGGTGCGAGAGATTTAAGTTGGTAAGGCAAGTCTCACGTTCCGGGTCTTCCTTATCGTCTCGACATCGCCGCTAAGCTCTGACATAACGACCGTCACCAGCAGAAGAAATACAAATATCCATTTACTCAGCATGGCTCTTTGTTTATATCCGTGTCCACTTTTTGTTTTAGGAAGATTATTACTAAGTTGAGGGACTCCCACGCGAATGCACAAGCAAATTTGAATGACGTAGGAGGAAGTTTAAGCTTTAAGCTTCCAAAGGTAAATTTCCTAACATGCACGACAATTGAAGCGTCAGTTAAACAGTCGATCGCTCTGTAATGTGTAATTGAATCACTTAAGTCTCTTGTTAGCAATCAATCATTGAACGGCTTGACTGAACTGCTACGAAGCAGATCAAAAGGCGGTGAGTAGATTGCGCGATTTGAATAGCGCAATAAAAGCACCGAAAATGATTTAATTAATCGCCGATCATCAAATGCCAACAGCGTTGCTGCAATTCCGTCTGCAAACGTGCGCGACGGGCAGCTCATACTTCGGTAATTGACTCATGACCCAGTAAAGCGGAGCAAAGCGAATACTTAGCACACTTAGCATGGACAACAAACTCGTTCCCAAGCGACACTCGAACGAAAGTGAAATGATAACCGACTTCGGTCGTTGCTTTCGCTCCTCTTTCGTGAATTCCACGCTCATTTTCGGCTTCATTCACATCACGGTCAAGTGAGATTGCGCAACTTCGGTCGATCGCCGATTATTCGATCGAAAAAATAATCTTGAATGATATTTAAATTGCTTTTCAAGTTAGTTTAGAGAGAAAAAGTGATCAGTCGTGATCGATTAGAGTTCGTTAATGATAGATTGACGTCGTCAGACTTTGGTGATTTATTATGATTCCTATAGGTCGATCGTTCGATTGCATGTTATTAGAGCAACGATTAGATGAAAGTTCGGTTACGAGATTGATGATCGAGATTAGGAGTCGCAACTTAGTTTGACGAAAAATTAATTTAGTTGATGAGATTTTGTCTTTACTTTTAATCAGAGATTGATTGGATTGATTTCATAAATGATCTCGTATTATTTCGTATTGCTCATAATGTAAACTCATTGAAAAATTAACGCGAAAGATGAAAGAAGTCATTGACCATTTTTTTAAAGGCTTGTTCGCAAATTACGTAATGCGTGATTATCCAAGCTCCTTTTTTTGACACTACGCAATTGACGAATAATCCACAAAACTTCAGGCTATTCACCTGTGCCATCGGCTTCTTAAATGTCTTCAAAAGACTTAATTTAGCAAATTAATTTAATTGACAGGAACCTCGACCAAATTTCTCGTGACATTTGAGAAGCAAAAACTTTATGATGCCCTCAAACCTGAACTGAAAGTCTTTGCAAAAACGCAATCGCAAATGTTTTTTGTTATCCGTAGGTTTCTTTAAATTGATATCACGTGAATCAAAGCTATTCATCGAATGATTTCAAAGTTTATCCGTTCTCAATGAAACTTCATTTGACATTAGTCTGTCAGACTAAAAAAGAGAAACTAATGAAGTTGTTAAATGTAAAGAAAGTCGACCTTCTTCAATCGAACAGCGTCCTTGTCGATTAATCAGGCTAAGTTGAATAGCATCTTGGAGATCATCTGACTCATCCATAGACAATAAACCTCTCGAGTTGATGAAACAATAATTTTAACACCGGCAGATGAAACATCGACGCGAGCCAACAAAACAAACAATGAAAGTTCATACAAAGGTCTTGGAAAATTAAAAGAGTTCCCATTGATAATTACGACGATTGTAAAGCAACGAAATGTCTTCATGCTGCGAGACAAGTGCAGTTTTCTTCAAAACCTTTTCATCACGCAAAACTCGCGAAAAGTCGAACGACGAACAAAGTCTTGTCGAATGGGCGGAAACTATCAGAGGCACCGAGACCTTGCGCAGCAAATTAATTTCACTTTAACATGAGAAGACAAAACGCGAACTAGCCGGCAATGCTCTGAAGGTCGTCGCATCGATGATTTCGACGGAAAAAGTTTGATGATCGCCATAACAGTTATGAAAGAAAATCTCGTGAGCTTCTTCATGAATTATTCACTCTCCTGTGTTCATGCGTTGGTTGAGGAAAAGCAAAACTCATTTAAGCTCTTCAAGCAAATATTGAATCGAGTATCTTAAACAGTCGCACATATTTCACAAGAAGCGGATGACAGAGTAAGGTGCAGCTTGTCTTTGATCAATAGCGAGAAACAAGATCGACAAGGCCACTGAGGCAAACCCGAAAGACTTCAACGATGCGATAAGCTACGAACCATTCATTGATTGACATTATCAATCACATGAACTGACATAGATATGAATCACGTGAGGTCAGTTTGACCACAAATTAGCTTCAGTGACTTCCCTGGTGTTCTGCGTGTTGACCAATCAGTTGCATCACTAAACATCGCGACAATGCAGTCAAAAAGGTCATAACAGCGTCGTCAATTGCCCGACGTGAGCTTATGGACTTTTTAATCGCTGTTTGCTTTAACAAAGTGCTCATTGGTCAGTGACTTGCTGCTTCGAGAGTTGTGACATTTAATGCTCGATCTTATCAACCATCACGGCTGGAAACAATTTGGCGTAAATTGAATGCTTTTAAACTTTAAGACAGGTTAGCCTCGTCAGGCTTAAGTAAGTCAAACTTTCACTGGGTCATAAATAGTTTGAAGAGTCTGCTAAAGCCCTTTCGCTTTCGGCCGTGGACTTGCAAAGTCGTTGAACGTAAGCGAATTCCCCATTTGTCACCGGAGTTATGAAATTACTTTTGTTGCCACGAGTTTTACTAACTAAGTTTGCGGTTACATTTTGCAATGAAAACTTTTAGTTTTTTTCTACGTAGATAACCGTGACTTGTTTGTTGAGTGCGTAACGTTTTGATTTTATTTTCTTGCAAATGTTTCAAGAATTCAAGGAAATTTCAAGAATGAAAATTGAGAAATTTCAAATTTGAAACTCAATAGTTTAAATGAAATTACTAAACGTCTTGCTAAACGGAACTTCCAAATACGCCTAAAACAACTTTGCAATTTTCGCAATAACCGGAAAATTTATTTTCCATGTAAACTTTTAAACGAAAGTTTCTCCCTCACTTCCTCGTCGATCGTTGCACTTTGATTACAAATCGTTGCACATCTCAGCAATTATACTCGGAGTGACATAATTAAACAGTCGTGCGAGAAAGCAACAATTCAATAAGCATCGACTCGTAAGCCTTCATATGGCTTAAGCAGTTATTTGCGCAAACTTTATGCTTTGGAACGAAATGAAATGCAAAAAATGTCGTTGCTGAAATGATTTTCCCCATTTTGTGGGCCACTCGAAAGTCAACACATTAGTTAAACATTTTCTCGCTTCTCGAGGTTATTCAATGCGCGCATTCGATATTTTAATTATTGCTTCATAAATTAAAATTTAGTTTTTAGTTTTTCCTCACTCTCGTTCACTCACTTTTACCTTGGAATTCAATTTTTTTTTTCACTTTAATAATTTTTTGTCGAAAATATTCTCAATCCTCATTTAAAATTCCGATTTAGCGACGTGCCATTCTTGACGTTCGAGCTACGACTACACGAGTTCAACATCATCGTTCAACATTCTAAAATATCCTTCAACCGTTCGGCAACAACAAAACCGAAACTTTATCAACTTCTTTTTTTCCTCGCTCGCTTCTTCGACTGTTTTATTGTCGCCGTCCGCTCCACGCGATCGCCTTCGTTCGATATCGGACAATTACTAACGAGGTCTGTAGAGTCATAGTCAAATGGAAACAAAACTATGTTCACCGATCAGTTCTCTCTCGCGAGCCGTCTCACGATTTTCCCGGAGCTGTGCCGAGATACGAAAACAAGTCTGAGACGGTCGGCAATAGAAAACAAGCTTCTAGACACTGAATGAGAGGAAAAAATGTTGAAGAAAAATCCCAAAACCACGCGAAACATTGCAACTCAGGTTCGTGAGTGACGAGCAAGCCCCCACTCGGACTAAATCCCAGTGAGAAAAATTGTTATTGAAATAAAGTTTTTTTTTTAAAAAATTTGCTAAAGAAATTAACTTATGTTTTAAAAAATTATATTTTCAGAAATTTTCTCGTAAATTTTCTAATTGGGATACTTCACTGATACATTTTATCCACTAGCAAAAAAACGCATGTGAGCGGAATGTTTTCTGTGGCTTCGTGAGCGTGAAAGAAGAGAAGCGGCTGTTTGTTACTTAATCCATCAGCTGTAAAAATAAAATAGTTGCTTGATTACCCATTTGTAAATCGTATCCAGTTTTAATTGGAGCATAAGTGAATTCGGCTTTCATAGACATTCACTCAAAGGAAACGATGATTTGTTATGAGTCGAGTTGATTGCTCATGTTATCGCTTGGCCCTTTTGTCACCTTATCAAAGATATTTCATCGACGAGACTAATTCGATTATGAGCGGGTTCGATATTATTATTATTCGATTGAATAATCGCCGATTTGCATTCGTTTTTGTTTGCCTGTTGTGTCTCCTAACACGCGATACTGTCACAAAGATGAAAATTCAAATGAAAGTGAAAACAAATTTAATCTCGTCGCAGTTAATTGCTTCACAAGCCGACCAGAGATTTTAATTGATGTTCACACGCGGCGGAAAATGTTAAAATGCATAAATTTTCTCAGACAACGACATTCGATGACACAGCAAAAACAAATCTGATTGGCTTTGCAGCTCAAAATTAATTGGAAAATACTTCAAGCTCTGTTTTCAATTTGATGAGCGAGCTTTGAGAAAGCAAAAACAAAAATAATTTGTGCTCTCTAAGTTTTTCTAGGAAATTGGACAAGTTGCAATGATGATGAATGCACCGAGATTAGATGATGCAATGATGTTCGATCGTTCAACTTTTCCGCAAGAGAGCAAAAAAGAGACGAGAACGAAAGGAGTCCGTCGCGAACTGCCGACCTACTTTTTTCATGTTTTCGGTTCAACGGATTGTCATAATTTCTTCGATTTTGCTTTGGCATTGCAAACTATTTCATGATGTAATGAAAGCATTTCTCTCTGTACCACAATCGAATCGCAGCATGAATGACTTTTCAAATAATTGTTTGGCAATTATTTACTTCTCTAATGCGCCGCTTTTGTCAATGTAATCTCGTTGAATGAAAGATTTTGGATAAATTGAATTTTTAATACTTGAACTGATGACTTCTCTTGATTCAGTTCAAGCTCGAAAGTTCAATGTTCGTTCAGCTTAAAAATAACTTCTCCTTCAATCCAACATTAACAAATAATTAAGGTTTTTTGATTAAGAAGAAGTTTATTTCGCCTTTGTGCAGTTTGAGGAATGATTGATCGTTGCAAATCTCTGGTCAATTACCTAACCTTTCTCGGTTGTTACAGCTTCGACATGTATGACCAACCGAGGAGAAAAGTCGGCACAATATATCAAAGCCCAAAGATAATTCAATTCGGTGGTTTCTGTAACTCTAAACTTTAATTCAGAAAAATACAATTTAATTGAAGTTTCCGTGAAGCATCGTAAGCTCCTTTCATCTCAACACTTCTCACGTTTGATTAAGACGTACATATCGATTACAACGCATCAATTACATTAAAGGCCAACAATCTTACCAAATTTATGACTTTTTAAAAGCTTGTCATTTTCTTACTGTGCGACTTCAGCTACATCATCAATTACTTTTCGAATTATCTTCGATTGCAACCAATGAAACCTCATTTCTCTTGTAGTTACTAACCTTGAATCTCGCGATGAAGCCCATGAAGAAACCGATGACAGCTTTTCGCTTTGCTTAATGAATTGAATCAACATTTAAAGTTTTCCACTTGCAACTTAACACTTGACACATGTTTGACTTCATTGCTAAGCAAACAACGAGCGATTCCTCTGCTTTTTTAGGTCAATCCTACTCTGTAATTACTTTGATCGCTGCTCGCTACAAAGAAATTATATTTGCATTTACTCAAAACAAATTGAAGGTCGAGTGAGCTTTGAAATGCCGAATCGATTTCGCCAGAAATTAACAACACTCAATGTTGATGAGTTTAGGATGAGCATAGAAGCGTTAAATTAACGCCAATGGTCATAAAAGCAATCGATGAGTGTAGATTTCAAACAACTTGTTTTCAATTTCAACATAATTTATTCAAATCTCATTGACTTCTCTTCACACAATTGCGTCAAGATGAAGCTTAGTTGTTTGCTCATTTGTGAATTCAATGATTTTTAACGTAACTAGATCAAATGCATTAAAATTGAGCTTTATTGTAAACAAGAATCAACGAATAAATTAAAATCTGACTCTCAGTTGTTTTTCATGGAGGTTGACTGATTAAAACGAATCATCGGTTGATTCTGTTGTCGTCGTTGTTGGATCAGGAATTTCAATCTTCAGGGCATTGCCGAATAAAGGTTTGAAGACCCAAAGGAATTGAGCAGCTCTTCGTGATGTGCTCTGTGAACGAAATGTTGAAATATTTTTTTCGAAATTTAATGCTTTTAGTGTTCGAAAAGAAAGAGCTTTTGTATTGAGCTTTGAAAGCTTCTACTAAGCTCTTTTGAATGAAATGAAACGATTAACTTACCGACATTAAATCCCCAATAAGCTTTGAAACATTCGTCACTGTTGTGAATGAGCTTCCGAAAAGTTTATCCGGGATTACGAGTGAAACCTGCAAGTGAAAAGCTCAATCAAACATTGATTGGGATCAAGCTTTTTCTGTTCTCACCTTCGACCTATCAAAGTCTGGTGTGTCATCGGTTGTTGTTTTGATTGGGGGCTTTGTGGGTGAAATGGCATTGATAGATCCACGCGAGGCCGACCCCACTCCATGCGCTGAAGCTGATGACGTCTGAAATGATCAAATAATTACGTTTAAAAGCTTTTGTCTCCTATCAAAGCAAATCCGACACCAATAATTGCACCAACTGAGGCAATAAATTGCAAACAGTTTTCATTGCAATGCGTGCAAAAATAGCGATAAAATCAGAAAACATTTACAACAATAAGTGAAACTCGAAATACAATTTATAAAACGAAACATGGCCTGAAGGCCGGTCGGAAATTTTTGATAAACCAGAACATGAATTTTCCCATTGACGTTCACTCTCCATCGAACGAGTCTCATTTTTATTCTGAACATCAGAAAAACAAAACTCATTTTTATTCATTGAAACATTTTTAAAAATTTAATTTTATTGCCATGACAATCTCAAGTAATAAATATTAAATTCTGCTTATCCGCTCGAGAACTTATTCGATTATCTAAATATTTACATGGGAGAATCTGTTTCCTGTTTCGAACAATATTTGATAGATTGTGCAGATTTGTTGGATAGATTTGTGCGACAGTGAAAGGCCAAAAGGAAAGAGAAAGAGACAGAAGGTTGAAAGGTTGATTGACATTGAAGATAGTAAAAGTAGGTCAGCAAGTTCCTCATGGAGGCGAATGATATTCATCTTTTGAATTTTTAATCTGAAGAAGAAGGAGACTTACAGAGTGCACGATAAATGAAATGAAAGGTGTTGATTAGAACAAGAAAGAGAGAAGGGTCGTTCATAAATTCAGTGAAAAGTTCGCTCATTTCGTTCTCTAATGACACGAATTATATTTCCCAAATAATTTATGAACGAGCCCCTAAGGAAATAATCTCAAATTGAGCATAAAAATTCTGATTTGTTAAACATCGAAGGGACCCAAAACAAATATTCCGAGGACTTTTTTACCATAATTTTGAATCTTTAACCCTAATTACATTGCCAAACAGTGAAATTTTCACCCCTGAAGCTCGGATATTTCTCTATTCTCCCTTTTTTCCAATTAAAAGTTTGCTTTGAATTGCTAAATCAATTTTCAAGTTTTTTTCTTTCTTTCGTTCGACTCGGGTCGCTAACGAGACGTTCTCATATCTTCTCGGAATGAGTCCTTTCCGCTTACTGTTTGCGATGTGTAATCACAGCCGTGGGCAATTTACAATTTCATGATAAGGGAATGAAGTAAGCGGGAGAATGGAAATGACGGAGAGATTTCCGATCAATGAATGAGTGTTTGATGATGAGTTTTTATATATTTGATGACGACCCGATGAAGATGATGTTGTTATGATTTAGAAGTCGTCGTCATCAGCTGGGATATCTGATGTGCTAGATCCAGAGCCTGAAGAAGCACCAGCGCCGCCACCCAATGAAGCTGAGAGAATCGGTCCCGAAAGTCTCAAAACTGAAGAGAGAATTCCGCTGAGACCACCAGCGGAACCTCCACTGCCAGAGTCATCGCTTGATGATGATGATGCATGACCGCCTCCCGAAGAACCCGAAGATGACGATCCAGAGGATCCAGCAAAAGCTCCACTGCTCAATGATCCGAACTTTTGAGTAATTGCTGAGATTTTAGGCGTGATGATTCCAGAGATGAGTTCTTGGAAGCTTCCGATTGGTTTCGGAGTCTCAATACCTAGTTGCTTATTCTTTTCGATATTGCCCTTGTCCAATTGATCAATAAATCTTGTTTTCGAATCGATGAACTGATCAAGTTTCTACAACAGAAGTTCATAATTCATTAAAGCACATAAGTAAGCACCTCGAACCTTCAAGCACCGGCAATTAATCGCAAACTACTTTGTTGAAAATATTAATAATGAAAATGAATGATGCATAACTTACACCAAAGACGAAGCCGAGAACTGCGTTTTTCGACTGGAATGTAGCTTGGTCGAGCTTTCGCTTCTCTCTGTCAGCAGGTACTTTAGCGCTGGCATCCTGACGATTTAAAAATATTTATTACCCAAAGTGAAAAAACTTTTTTGATTGCTGAGCTCAATGAGCAAACAAATTAGCTTTGTAGCCTTTAAGGTCACGTCTAAGCTTACGACTACCGAAAAAAAATGTTTAGCAACTTCGCCGTGAGTAGCTTCAAAGTTTATTGCGCAATTTCGATGGCCCGAGTCTTCGGTCAATTGAGAATTGATGGAGCGAGAAGTCAAAAGAAACTTTTCCTTCCTCAAAGCATCTTCTTAAGTTTGCATAATAATTTCCTTCTTTTCCTATAAAGAGCAAGGAACGTCAACATCAAAGAAATTGTCGCTTTTCGGAAGAGATTATTGCGCAATGACGACTCGGTAATTGCTGTTAAACAACTTTTTACGATTCGTTTGGTAATTGAACGATTTTGAGTTTAACGAGCGAGCTGTTTAGGGCTCCTCGAGACGGTGATTTACGGTGCATGTTTGACATCATCTAGTGATTCAGCGCCAGAAGCAGTAAATCGGAAATTATTTCAAGCACGAAATGTGAGTTAATTTAATGATGTATCATCCCTCTTCTGGAGCGCAAGTCGAAGATAAATGGATCGAGAACGACATTACACATCTTTATGTCTCAATTGAGCTGAGTATCTAAAGTGGAACGCACGACATCATGTAAATGCGTGCAAATGATGAATGAATGTGTCGTGAAAATTATGCGGTGAGCGCTTGAATGAACTGCGGCAGTTGATGGCATCTCAAGGCCCACGATTTGACAATTTCTCGATGACAATTTGCAAAATCACTCCCCGCGCGCGAGCTTCATTCAATTACCGAGACTTGAAGTCCCCAAACGCTTATAAAAGCGTCACGAGCATGAATTTATGATTCAAAAACTTTTACTTTCACTCATCCGCGGTTTTTTTTACTTCCTTTGTTGGTACTTAGGTTCGATCAAATCGACACAGAAGCGAGCAAAAAAAAATTAAACGAGCTGATGATAATTGCATTCCACTGACCAAAAACAATCTGAGCCGACTTCGTATAATAAAAATTACTTAACAATATAAATGAACTTTACGTAACTTTTCTCACGAATGTTTTGAAGCTTCACTCAAATTATTTAAAAGAAAATTATCCTCGAATTGTCACATTTACTTACATCAGTGTTAACTGGATCCAACGACAATTCGTCCTCTTGTCGTTTGACTCGCAGTGGACTTGGAGCAGCAATTGTCATATGGCACACGACTAGAATAATCGCAAGCGCGCTCCAACTTAATCCATTCATTTCAATTTATATATTTTTTTCCTCGGCAGCGTATGAAACTATGGAAAGAGAAAACGATTTTTCATTAAACTAAATTGGCGGTGAAGTGAAAGAATTTATTTTTATGCAACTAATTCACTTATGCAATTGCACGTTCTGAACTCGCACAGTCGAATAAAGTTCTAAAGAAAATTAATTCCAACACTAAATGTTGCAAAACTATTTTTTGGCGAAGCTGTGCGGAGCCCCAACCTACCCAACAGTCGATCCAAAAGTGCCTTTGCAGTATGAGGAAAGAGAGTAAAACATGAATTTTCAACAAGACTCGGGCCTTGCTTGTTGAATGTCTGAGTATTTTCAAAAGTGGCGGGGTGAGACGCAAATGAATAAGTAAAAACTTTTTTATAAAGTGCGCCGGAGATTTTCGAGTCTCGAATGGCCGTTGGTGTGTAGAGACTTGAGAATTTACCAGCACCGACCGCGATTACTCAGTTGCTAGTGTTTCAAGCTTATAAACACTCGGTACATGCAATTGGGTCAGCTGTTTACTTCATGACAAAGATTTAGTGGTTTTCTATGCGAATGTCTCTGAAGAAACTTTTATTTTCAATCGGCGTCTTGTGGCGCGAAAGAGAAACTGTCAAAGTTCACGAGACAATGTCGTAAAGTCTGTCGTACCGCTTCATCAGGGTTGTACTTTTCCAAGGATTACTCTAACATAAATGTGACTCAACTTCTTGATTGTCCCAGTAATTCATTGATTTTCTTAAGCAAACAGGTTATTTCAGGTTTCTGCAACAGCCGCTGCTGACATTAGAAGTAATGCAAGTCTCTACCAAACTTCAGACTTTACAGCAAACGCAATCATGTCAAGGAACTTGTTTGATCGAATTATTTTTCTTAATGACTTTTCTTTATACAAAATGCAAAATTATTTTCAAATCAAGATTAAAGGTCTTTGGACTTTCAGCGAGGACAAAATTATCTCGATTGTCGCCTTGGTCTTGCGATTTTTTT
Source organism: Smittia aterrima (assembly GCA_033063855.1). Taxonomy (NCBI): domain Eukaryota; kingdom Metazoa; phylum Arthropoda; class Insecta; order Diptera; family Chironomidae; genus Smittia; species Smittia aterrima. Next base: position 20,500,357 of record CP093831.1, read on the forward strand.
CTTAATGATTTAACACTCGCGGCGATATCTTTTGTGTCATTAGGATCGATTTCTCAATTTCCTTCAAGTCATTTCACACCAAAATAAAACTCGGAACCTTAAGGATTCAAAAAAATAATATCAATCTGTTTCTAAAACTTTTTGCTCAGTAAACCGCAACCAAGAGATTAAAAGTCAAGTTTAATGACATCTTGTGAATCGCCTGTGATTGATCTTTCGTCGTCTCTGTCAATCGTGCTGTGGCCGTGTGTCTATTTTTAGGCTTTTGATCCGTCGTATGCATTAAATATTTTGATTACTTTAATAGACGAATTACAAAATTTCACCTTCAAGTCCAACGGTTCATCAAATCGAAATTAAAGGTGATGCTCATCTTCGTTGGTGCAAGCCACAAATTAAATTTCTCTATCTCATTAAATCGCCCATTAAATTCCCTCAAAATGAATTTAAATTGACGAATAAACTTTACTAATTATTTATTTTCAAAAACAACTTTGATGTACTCACAGTAATTAAGCATTGTTTCCAATGATGCACAAACCTCATTGCAATACCAAAATGATTTACATAAAGTTTTAACGAGATAATTTTACGATGTTTTTCTATAAACTTTTTAAATTTAACTTTAAATTAAACAACTTTCACTTTCGCGAGTCTGCTGTTTAATCGAGGCCAAGTTCAAGCCGTTCTAGCTGAACACAGAAAGATACTTCTGCTATCTTCAGGCTTAAGTTGAATCAATTAAACAAAATCAATCTATTTTTGATCAGCTTAATTGATAAAACTATTTCGCATACACCCTTGAAGCTTGTAACTATCAAAAGCTTTTCAATTTAATATGAAGCTCCATTGAACTCGAAACATATTTCAAATAACAATTTTGTTATCTATTGGTTCGTAGATTGAAAATGTTCTAATCAATTTTGAAATTAAATTCTATACAGATCGAATATTTCTAATTAGCTTGATGATTCATACAAGTCAAAGTAATCTCGATTCTCTTCCGGAACGTTCAGCAACAAATCAAGATTTGACTTCTTAAAATTCCTAATTAGTGACGCAATGAATTAAAAAAATAAGAGAACAGTTGTTCTCCCACAAAAACTAGTCAAGATAATGTGATTTGCTTTTAATAAAAAAATTATTTGCGTCAACGCAAAAAAGCAGTTGCTTAAGACTCAGGTTCGAAAACACGAAAACAAAACCATAAAACCAGATTTGACTTAAAAAAAAACTAATTTGTCGGAACAATTCAGTGAGAAATTATTAAGCAAATGAAGTTTGTTCCGAAGTGCCTGAGGGAAAAAAGTCTTTGCTTCAGCATCAGCAAATTTGATTTTTCTAATTCAACAGCTTTTTTCACGCTTAATTCGCGTGGTGAGAAAAACATTTTAGCCGCTGCATTAACATAAGCGCGAGTCATTATTTCAACATTTTTGATGCTTTTGCGCAATTTCGAGTCATTGTATATTTATGATCATTGAAAGTTCATTACTTTTCTTGGAGACCACAATCACCAACTTTTACGACTTCAATTCGTTCTTGAAGTTTGCTTCAGATTTTTTCTTCTTCCGAAAAAGCTGTTGACCATGACTGTGCTTCTGATTTACTGTCTCATTCTCAGTCGATTACTCGCCATGAAAATGCTGCGACGACCTTGATCGATTTCTTGAAAAGATTCAGCAGTAAATAATTGGTTACTTTGTGTCGTTGACGCGCGCGACAACTTGAAAAAGTATTGAGTAATTCGCCCAACCACATTCTCGCCCAAACGAACTCATAAAATTGCATAATTCCGAAAAAAAAAATCGAAAGTCAAACGAGAGAGAGAAGAGTTTTATTTTTCGAACAACCGCAATCAACACAGGTGAACACGTCGAGGAGAAAGTGTTTCCAACACAAGAGCGGTCGATAAGCGCTTTGTAGTTGAAACTGCTGTTTCGAACCGAAATGTGTCACAAACAAATTTTCCTGTTTGCTCTTTCGTGTTTTAAAACTTTACCTTTTGACATGCACAACAAGAGAGTGAGAGAAATCAAAGTTCGTTAGGTTTTGTTGCACAACAGACTTCCAGTTTTAAAATTAAATCATCAGCTTCGAATCGACACTTTCACTAGTTCACTTTTCACAAATTGTTTTTTCACTTTAACAAACATGTACCGCGATTTATTCGTCGAGCTGAGACGCGCCGTCGTTTGGGTCAACTAAGCTGCTCTCACATCGAACATTTTCGAATCTCAAGTTCCCCTCTCGACTCTAACACTCCCCACCAACGATTTCTTTTTAACTTCTTCGTTAATGCAGCGAATCGTCTTAAACGAAGATGCGTGGAAAGCTTTCATTGAGCTGTGAATGAAAAAGTTTTTTTTTTGGCGAAAAGCTCAAATGTTAATTTATGTTTTTAAAAGACGACAAACTTGAAATAATATTCAAATTTGCGTAGATGCATTCATGACCAACTAGTCGGTTTTTCAAGCTTAGACACAAATTGCTTTATGTTAACCCTGGTCATGAATGATGAGAAGGTGCAACGTCAAACAGCGATTGCAAAATATGTAGATTAAGATTTATTTCGACCAAACATTGAACTCGTATTATGAAATGTCGCGATAACTTGTTAAAAACATCAAGTCATCGTCGGCAGACTAAATTCAAAGGAAATTCCATATTTATCGATTGGCTCTGTGGAAAGGTTCTTCGTTTGCTTGTATTGCAGATAACATATAATGTAAAGGCATTGAAGAGTCTCCAATTCAAACAAACTGGTTTCATTTAGTTTTTCGGCAAAATTTTCTCCGGTCACATCTTGAATCTTCACCTGGTCGAGAGTTAAGTTTAGTAAGAACACCCGAACTGATCGGTTGGCAACATTTGGTGCTCTTCTCAAAAAGTGTTTAAAAATATAAAAGTTAAATAAGTTTAGAATAATTTTTTCAAAATGAACGCGACTGAGATTGAGATTGCAAGTTCGTGATTGAAAGTTTAATTTTAAGGAAGAACTTTAATAACTTTAAATTCCTTAGATCACTTCTTCGATGAATATTTTCAACTGCTGGCGTCCTTTACTGTTCTCTTCATATGTTTGCTGTATCTTTGGTTCGTTCTCGTCTTTGGACCGGAATTCATGAAGAAACGCGATCCCTACAACATACAGTCACTAATCCGCCTATACAACATTTTTCAAGTTCTTGCTTGTACGTTTTATGTCGTTAGATCCCATCAAATGGGTTTCACGATGCAATTCCTTTGGCGCTGTGAAAAGTTCGAATGGTTCAGCGAGTTAACAAAGTTGGAGGTTAAAGTTGGATACTGGCTCTTCCTTTGTCTAAGAATGGTTGAGTTCTGGGAAACAGTTTTCTTCATCGTTCGCAAAAAGAACAAACAAGCTTCTTTCCTTCATATTTTTCATCACATTGGCTCCGTGGCGATGACATGGCTTTTTATTGTCGCGGATGCGGGTAAGACAAACGAAGATTAGTGGTTCATTCGATTTTTTATTTGTTCCTGTTCAATTTCCAGAACTTATGGCGGTTTACATCGCAATTGTCAACTCAGCTGTACACATGGTGATGTACACTTATTACTTCTTCAGCTCGTTTAAGAGCGAAGCGATTACAAAGTTCACAGCGATGACGAAGCCTCTCATAACAATCATCCAGCTTGTGCAGTTTATAATTATCATTATTCATTGCATAGTCGCAATCCTACCAGGTTGTGATTGCAGCTATTTCTTCCACCTGCAAATTCTCAACTTCGTTGTGCTCTTCTACCTCTTCAGCAGCTTCTTCGTTCAATCTTACATTAAGAAAAAGAAGGACAGCAGTGATACAAATGGGAATTACGAGATCGCACAAGCCTAGCTGACTAATTAGCCAAGGTTCTTAAATATTAATTATAATCTCAGATAGTTTGTAAGTCTTTATGTTAATGCTTTATACCCAAATTTTTTATAATAAAAATTTTTGCCAAACAAAAATTTCTTGCTACTGATCCGGGCGAACACGCGGTACAGCTTTAAATTATAATTTTTGGAATAACCGGACGGAAGATGATTGGACAAAACGTTTGTTGTTTTGTTTTATTTTATTTTGTATGGATTACGCGTTTATCTCAGATGACAATAACAGAATAACAGGCGAGTCTAATAGTTAAGAAATTCAATCTTTTGTCACCTTTGGTGTGGCTAACAAAGAGGGAGTGTTACAAGTCAATAATTCAGATTGGAATAAAAGGAATCCTGCTTTTTAACATACCCAATCTCCATGCCAATCTCCTGCTTACCGAACCCTTTAAAACGAAACTTGTTTTCTCATCTTTTTTCATTTTTGGAGCAAAACTTGATTGAAGAAGAAGTGAGAACGAACTTAACAAGAAGTATATGAACTTTAAACATTTGCATGTGATTTGAACCGGGTATTGTGGAACGATGTCGTTAAACCAGTTGATTCATCTTCTAAGTTTGAATTCTCACACTAAACTTTGTAGTTTCCTTAGATCTTTTGACGTCTTCTAAGTTAAAGCTGAGTCATCTTACATAACAGGCCGACGTCAAGTCTATAAAATATTCACTTTTATTCAAATGTTCTTAGTATCAAAAAATTAAGTTGAGAAGTTTTTTAAGCCGAGAGCTTTTGAGATGCTCCAAAGCTTTTTTTAAAGCTTGCGATGGACTTTTTCTAAACTTCCATGAATAAACTTTTAATCCTTTCCCCTTCTCTGTCCATCAATTCAAACAAGAAGAAGCTACTGGATTTTTTGTTTTCTTTGATTTCAGAAGAGACGATCAAAGCATTTGATATTCTGCTTTACCATCGTTCCTTAACTGATATCAGACGTAACTAATTAAAAATTCAAGTTCACGACGACAAGAAAGATTTTCAAAGTAAATCTCCAAGGAAATGGTGCAGAAGAGATGGAGAACCTGAAATAAAAAATATTCAAAATATTCGTCTCGTCGTCTAGCAGGTTTTGTAACTGAGCTGGGCTTTGCGAATCATTTCGATGTCTCGGCAAATTCAAAGATTCGTCTTCAAACCTCTGCCTCGTGACACGATTCGGGCCTTTAGTTTAGTTTATCGAAAATAAATTTCAGAGTTTTTTACTTTCATCAGTTCCTTCCGCACCGTTGAGCCTGCAAGTCGTCTTATCGCGAGGATCGTGAAATATTTCGGAAAGTTCAAAGTTTAGGGAAATTTATTTAACTTAGAAATGGATGTCACAGAAGTGAACGATGTGGTGATGAAAGTTAAGTGTAAGTTTCTTAAAGTTTAATCAATCAAGACCTGTTCTCGCGAAAACAGGATTTGCCTGAAGATGCGACCACACTTCCAATTTCATTTTGTTTTTTTCGGAACTGAGAATTAAGATTCTTCTTCTAATCACGATGATTTTCAGTTTCTCCCGATGATCCGTCGTTCATCATAACAGGATCAATCTTAATCGGAGTCATCATTCTGCTGTATTTATGGTACATCATGTCGTATGGTCCACGTTGGATGAAGGACAAACAACCTTACAACATTACGAACGTTTGCCGAGGTTACAACATCTTCCAATTTGTCGCATGCGGAATCTTTGTCATTCGTTCTTATCAAATGGGATTCAATTTCCATTATCTATGGAAATGTGAGAGCTTCGATTTCCTTAGCAAAGAAATTAAAGACGAACTTGTTTTGGGCTCATGGCTCTTCTTGGGCTTGCGTATGATTGAATTTGTGGAAACTGTCTTCTTCATTTTGCGCAAAAAACGCAACCAAGCTTCGTTCTTGCACGTCTACCACCACATCAGTACAGTCATTCTTATGTGGACGTTCTTGGTTTACGACACGGGTAAGTTTCTCTCAAAATATCTAAAATTCTTGAAACTAATTTTTTTTCCGTAGAACTGATGGCAATCTACAATGCTTCAATTAACTCTTTCATCCACGTCATTATGTACGCTTACTACTTCCTTAGCTCGTACAAGGGAATCCGCGACTACCTGAACTGCATCAAGCCGGCCATCACAATTTTCCAGATTGTTCAGTTCTTCGCTATTTTGGCACAGTGTACCATTGCGATCCTTCCCGATTGCCAGGCCAACGGAATCTTCTTCCATCTCCAAATTGTCAATCTTTGCATTCTCGTAATGCTCTTCGGTCACTTTTTCGTGACCAATTACTTGAAAAAGAAACCAGGTTTATAAGTTAAGATGTTCAGGGTGAATGATTAAATGTTAAAGATGCTCAATAAAGAAATATATAAAACTAAATGTTTTGAATTTTACCATGGATCTGTCGGCCTCGAGAGAGATTTCATTATCATCGAACTGGTTGCTGACTATGCTTGATCATGAAAACTTAATCAACGGAGATCATCGAAACCTGAAGATTCGAAAAACATAGCTCAATCAGTTTGAGGTCAACGGCTTAGCTTCCGCCTTGGAAAATATTGAAATCGCTAAAGCTTTCGAGGATGAACTTCGTGTCGCTTCAAGCTTTAAAAATGAAATTTATCAAAAAATGATAAATTTAATTATACTTTGGATTAAAATTGCTCAACGAGCTTTTGTTTTTATTAATCGAGAAGGAAAGCTTTTTCACTAAAAATTTGAAAATATTTCTATTTTATATTGATTGTATTTCAATTAAAAAAGCTTCTGGATAGTTCAAAAACAAGTCTTTCATCTTTGTCGTTCTAGTTGTTGTCATTATGTCAGATCCATTCGGATAATTACAGTTCTGAAAGCTACAGTCGATTGCCACAACAAGTTTCTGCGTTGATCAATAGCAATTATTGACAATTAGGTCAGTTGCAGACTGCAGTAGCTTCTTATAGGTCATTGTAGAGAGCTCAGTAGAACGTGGCATCAGAAGTTTCTTTGTGTGACGTCAATCGACTAAATGGGAAATGTAGAAGAAAAGATTCGCTAAACTTGCTTAACAACTTTGACTATTTGGAGACATCAATTTATTTGTAAGACTCATAACTTATGTAAATATCGATTTGATCTATTGACTTCACAAGCTTTCAATCTCTTCCTTTAATTGTGAAGTTCGTTGATCGAAATATCCTTGTGGCTTGAGCGTTGTCTCTTTCTTTCGTTGGTCGTTACATTTCCAGTCTGTTTTGAATAAATTTAAATAACTCGGACAGTCTCAGACGCGATGGTTAACAGGTGACTTTATTTTAGTTTAGTCGAAAGCTTCTTAGCTATCGTGTGAGAAAATATATTTTACTGCTTAAACAAGTGTCCAAGTGTCGTGAGTCATTAGGAAATCTTCTTGCGATGTTTACAACGAAATTATGGAAAACTTGTTAGTATCGACTCGTCAAATAAGTATGAACAGAATCAACGAGACATGCTTTGCATTTCCAATGTCTTGGCCACGGCTTGTTTGACTCTTTTTATTATTTTTTTTGTTCGAGGAATCACAAGTTGCGGAATTTTCAAAACAAGATCTCACAAGCAATGTTCACTCAGTCTTTCTCGTTAGTTTGACGAAGTGAGTTGTTAGAGAAAAGCTATCATAAAAAATGATGAACGGAACGATCGACCTATCGAGGAGAAGTGCGTTTGTTATGAGATTTTGGAAAAGTTTAGTTTTCTGATTTATGATTTCAGCCTCGATTGAGTCATGGCCGATCATGAGCTCGCCGGCTCCTCTCTTTCTGATATTTACTGCATATCTCTTCTTCGTTTTGCACTTTGGACCACGTTGGATGCAGAATAGGAAACCTTTTAGACTCAATAAGCTCATCAGAGCGTACAACATCTTCCAAGTCATCGCTTGCACTTATTTCGTTGAATGGACAATTGCTCGAGGCACAAACTTCCGAAGCACGTGGAAATGCATTGAAAATAAAAATGATCAAGAACTTGTCTATGATTTAGATCTCCATACTTGGTATTTCATGATGTTGCGCTTGATAGAACTCATTGAAACAATCATCTTCGTTCTTCGAAAGAAGCAGAATCAAGTTTCTGCATTGCACATTTATCACCACACGAGCACTGTCGCTTTGCTATGGATTTTTCTGAAAAATCAAAACAGTAAGTCATGGAATGATTCAAAGCTTTTCCGATTTTTATTAAAATTTCTTTCGCAGGTGAAATGGGCATTTTCATCAGTGGCCTCAATTCGCTTGTTCATGTCATCATGTATTCGTATTATTACTTGAGTTCTTATAAAAGTTTCAAATATCGCTTGAGGATCATTAAACCATTCATCACAATCATTCAACTATCGCAACTTTTCCTAATACTTGGACATAGCATCGTTGCTGTTCTTCCTGGCTGTAATCAGCCGAAAATCTTCTACGCTCAAGTCGCGAACGGAGTGATCTTGATCGGATTTTTTCTCAGATTTTATATTAAAAGTTATTTGCGACGAACCATAAAGAAAAATTGATAAGTTCAACGTTTAGAAATAAAAGATTTGTTATTCGCATTTAATTTGTAGTTTCTTTAAGATTTGTATCTTCAGACGCGTTAAGAATCTCATTAAAAATTATTAAAGTGTTTCCTGTGCTTCTTCAAACATTCGATTGCTTCAGTCCACACGTTGACAGCAACCAAAATGTTTATTTGGCAATTTTGTCAGAAATGTCACAGTTAGCTGATAAGCGCCAACAAACGTATTGATCATGCCGAGAAGAGAAAAATGGTCGAAACTGCAACGCATTGTTAATCCCAAGAGACCAATGTCAAGCAAAATATAAAGAAACTGAAGAAATAGTTTTCCACTCAATCGTTGACTGTCGTTAAAGCAAGTGCGTAAAAATTTCGTTCAAAATATTTATCAAAGGTTGACCCTCTTAACAATGAGTTAGTGTTATCAACTTTTAACTTTAGTTTAGGTGTACGAAATTAAATAATGATCTGAAACTTATTTCGAGAAATTTAATTACTTGATTTTCTAAAGACTAGTGGAACTTAAATTATCACTTTAAAAGTATTGTCCCTATCATACAGATAAGACGAAATGGAATTTTTAACAAAAGGACAATGTAAGCTCATTCACAGAATACTTTCAAACATTTACTAAAAATTCTTTTTTTATCAGCACCAGTGATTGACTCGTGGCCGTTAATGAGTTCACCAGCACCGATCATCACAATATTTGCGACTTATCTTTACTTTGTATTGAAGGTTGGACCCAAGTATATGAAAAATCGTAAACCATTCGAACTCGGGACATTTATTCGCTGTTACAACGTTTTTCAAATTATCGCTTGCATCGCTTTCTTAAAATGGGCTTTCAATCGAGGATTCAGTATCACCTCAACTTTTACATGCGTGCGCGATCGAACTGATTATGATGAGCTTTTGGATCTGTACAATTGCAATTGGAAATTTATCATGCTTCGGTTGATTGAATTAATCGAAACTATCGTGTTTGTGATGAGAAAGAAACAGAACCAAGTGTCGGCATTACACGTTTATCATCACATTAGCACAGCTGGACTTCTCTGGATTTTCCTTAAATTCGGAATGAACGAGATGGGAATTTATTCGTGTGCGCTTAACTCAATGGTTCACGTTGTAATGTATTCGTATTACTTCTTAACATCATTCAAAAGTCTCATCGGTCCATTGAAGGTGATCAAACCAATGATTACAATTATTCAACTGGCTCAACTTGTAATGATCTTCGCTAACACAGTCGTTGCGCTACAGCCTGGATGTCAAACAACAAAACTTTACTATCTTAATGTGGTAAACATTGCCGTTCTGATCGGATTCTTTACCAAATTTTACATCAAAAACTTTGTCAAATCGCACAAGAAGACACTTTAAATATTTCTGTGTCTGCTCAAGGCTTGCTCCTCTGAATATTTCATGAGATATTTACGTTTAAAATGTAATAAACAAGTATCGCTTTAGACAGCAGAATGAAGTAAGCACCATCCGCAGAAGCCAGTTTTAAAAGTTATTTTGTTAAGTTTAAAATCATAAAAATTAAATTTGTTGCAATTTTTTTGAGAAGTATAGATAAATAAAAGTTTTCAAAGAAACTCTGTATAATAAGAGTGTGCTTTTTTATTAATTTAGCGATTACAGTTAGATTAGTTTGTTTGAAAATTATTCTATGAATATTTTAAACAGTGAAACAAAAGGAACCAAATGATTATTGTTTAAGTGTATCAAATTTCTATTAACGGCTATTATAATTTGAATTTTCCTGTTTCGGAATGTCTCCAAAACTCAAAGAATCCCGTAATTAGGTTAACAAAACGGTTTCCTAAATACGACGATAACTATAAGCAGTTCAGTTTTCTTTTAGCGCTCAGGCGATTAAGTAATAATAATCAGTGATTTATTTTGAGTAATAATTTGATTAATAACTTACTTTTCTAACAAATAAAACGAAATGGAATTTTTAACAAAAGGACAATGTAAGCTCATCCACAGAAAAGTTCAAACACATACTAAAAATTCTTTTTTTTTATCAGCATCAGTGATTGATTCGTGGCCGTTAATGAGTTCACCAGCAACGATCATCACAATATTTGTGACTTATCTTTACTTTGTATTGAAGGTTGGACCCAAGTATATGAAAAATCGTAAACCATTCGAACTCGGAACATTTATTCGCTGTTACAACGTTTTTCAAATTATCGCATGCATCGCTTTTTTAAAGTGGGCTTTCAATCGAGGATTCAGTATCACCTCAACTTTTACATGCGTGCGCGATCGAACTGATTATGCTGAGCTTTTGGATCTTTACGAAAGCAATTGGAAATTTATCATCCTTCGGTTGATTGAATTGATTGAAACTGTCGTGTTTGTGATGAGAAAGAAACAAAACCAAGTGTCGGCATTACACGTTTATCATCACATTAGCACGGCTGGACTTCTCTGGATTTTCCTTAAATTCGGAATGAACGAGATGGGGATTTATACGTGTGCACTTAACTCAATGGTTCACGTTGTAATGTATTCTTATTACTTTCTTACATCATTCAAAAGTCTCATCGGTCCTTTGAAAGTGATCAAACCAATGATAACGATTATTCAACTGACTCAACTTGTAATGATCTTCGCTAACACAATCGTTGCGCTACAGCCTGGCTGCCAAAAAACAAAACTTTACTATCTTAATGTGGTAAACATGGCCATTTTGATCGGATTCTTTACCAAATTTTACATCGAGAACTTCGTCAAATCGCACAAGAAGACACTTTAAATATTTTCGTGTCTAATTGTGTGCTCAAGACTTACTCCTCTGAATATTTTATGAGATATTTACGTTTGAAATGTAATAAACAAAAACCGCTTAAGACAGTATGAAGATCCATCATCCACAGAAGCCAGTGTTAAAAGTTAAAAATCATAAAAATTAAATTTGTTGGAGAAATTCTAGAAGTATGTGAATAAAAACTTTTCAAAGAAACTCCTTTTATTCTTTCTAGAAGTTTTAACTGAAGTTTTTCAGCGATTACAGTTAGATCAATTGCATTGAGTTATCAACTCTAAGATGATGTTGCCTCGTAAACATTTTGTTTGATATTCCGACCAATTTTTTTTTAATTTGCGGAAGATTGATGAGCGCGATCTCATTGAAATTCAGTGAGTTTGTTTAAAATACTTTATTTTACAAGCTTTTGTTGATATTTTTTTATATTTAGTTTTCAACTGTTTCCAGACCTTTGACATGAAAACCGCGACACTTCTTTCCGACCACCCTGAATACAGTTAGATCAGTTTGTTTGAAAATTATTTTATGAATTTTTTAAACTATGAAAGAAGCTAATTATTATTGTTTAAGCTATTATTAAGCTAATATTTTTAATTGGGATAAATAAATATTTATATTTGATATTTATATTTGATATATCGTATTTTGATTAAAGTTTTCAGATACAGATCATTCTTTAGAAATTAGTTTGATACAAAAGCCACGAGTAAAGTCATAAGAAACTCTTTTGAATTAAAGATGTTTCAGTAAAGAGTCGCATCGTTGCGTTACAAAAAAATCGTCATCTCATTACAAAATTATTGTTTTGCGGTTGAGTGAAATAATTTGCTTTGATTTTGATGAAAGTCAAGCAGTTTTAAAATTGAAGACATCGACGACGGATCGAATTTTTAAACGAAATCAAAATGAAAATACGTGCATTTTCTGGCGTTTCTTCAGTTGTTGACTCGTGGCTTCTAATGAGTTCTCCAATAGGAATGTTGAGTATTTTATTCATCTATTTATTTGTCGTGTTCGGCCTCGCACCCAAAATAATGAAAATCAAGCAGCCACTGAGCTTGACTCAATTCACTCGCGTCTACAATATCGCACAAGTTCTAGCATGTTCGTGGCTGGTCCAGTGGAGTTATGGCTTTGGCTTCAGATTTAGAGACCTCTGGAAGTGTATGAACGAGACAGTGTACGCCGATAAATTTATTGAGTTTAAAGTAATCCAGTGGTGGTTTCTAATGCTACGTTTAGCAGAATTGTCTGAAACTATTGTTTTCGTTCTCCGCAAAAAACAAAATCAGGTGTCGTTGCTGCACGTTTATCATCACTTAATGACGGCGAGTATGGTTTGGATTTTCACAAAATATTCTGATGGTGAGTTGATTGAAAGAAATTCTTGTAAAGAAGTACATGAAACCTGCTTTTCGGTCTCTAGGCTTCATGGATTATTATAGTGCAATCGTCAACGCTCACGTGCATGTCCTGATGTACGCTTACTACTTCATGAGCTCATTCAAACAATGCCGAAATTTGTCAAGCAAGCTTAGACCTTTAATAACTTCGATTCAGCTGATTCAACTCATCGCAGTTTTGGGGAACTTCGCCGTTGCGCTTCTTCCAAACTGTGGCAAGACCAAATTGTTTTATCTTCAAGCGATACACTCGGTTATTCTTCTTGCTTTTTTCACTCATTTCTTTATCAAGAGCTATGCAAAGAAAACTCAAAAATTAATCTAAACATTAAAAATTTTATAAGCGAAGTTATTGTTCGCAATAAGCTTGTGATCAATGTTTGAAATTCAGTTGTATAAAAAAACTTTTTTGTTAAAATTGGAACAATAAAAATGAAATAGACACATCAACAATCTGTCCACAAGAATCAAATCTTAAGTCACAACATTAAACTCCGATTGATCATTAATCAATCAATAAACGAAATGATATAATCGTTTTGCTGATTTTATATTTGCCACCTTAAAAAGCGTCTAAATTCAGTCGTGCAGACTTAAACTGATTAGCAATACTTTGAAGCCTCATTAGATCAACTCAAACAAAACAAATTTGCTTTAATATCGTGTCCGAAATATTTCAAGGTCACTCAAACTTATTCCCGTTTTGCGTCATACGTAGACAAACGATAGGAGGCACAAAAACTATTTCTTGACGTCACTGTCAACGTGCATGTGAACACTTTAACTTAGCACAATGATTTATTGAATGTCTCTTGACTGAATGTCTCTTCTCGACAGTTTATCGTCGCTTTATTTTACGACTAGTTCGTCAAAAATTACTTCGCATGAACCAAACTGAAGAATAAATCCAAATTATAAACAAGAATCAAAGCCAAGTTCTTTGTCAAGTAATTTTCGCTTAGTGGTCTCATTAAAAAAGTGTTCGCGAGCGAGTGAAGACCTCTGGTGATTTTTAAGCGTGGTGCGAATGTATCTTACATTTGAACGATGGGAATCATTAAAGTTAAAAGTGCCTGCAAGGAATTTAAATCAAAATTCGATTCGAAAGTGGTCATGACCGATTTTCACATGAACGTGAAGAAAGGATCAATTTATGCGTTGATGGGTGCTTCAGGCTGTGGAAAGACGACTCTTATCTCTTGCATTGTTGGCATGTGTCCGTTGGACAGTGGTTCCATTGAGCTCTTCGATGATGTTGTAGGAAAAAATAATTCGAAGGTCGGTTACATGCCTCAAGATGTTGCTCTCATCAAAGAGTTTACAATTAAAGAAATTATTAACTTTTATGGAATAATCTACGGGATGGGACCGAAGAAGATAAGCAAAAGATTGAAATTTCTCAGCGATCTACTTGAACTTCCTGACGACGATCATTTAATCGGAAATTGTAGTGGCGGTCAACAGCGAAGAATTTCTTTCGCTGTAGCGATGGTTCACGAACCTGAACTTTTAATTCTTGATGAACCAACTGTTGGCGTTGATCCAATTCTAAGAAATAAGATTTGGGGTCATCTCGCTGAAATCACCTGGCGTAAGAATGTTACAGTCTTGATGACGACTCACTACATCGAAGAGGCGCGACAATCTACTCACGTTGGTCTTATGAGGAATGGAGTCCTGTTAGCTGAAGCAACACCTTACAATCTAATGGAAAAGTGTAAAACAACGAGTCTTGAAGATGCTTTCTTGAAGTTAAGCGAAGATCAGGAGAGAGGAATAATTTCGAAAATATTTATTGAAAATCCTGACGCAATTGATCGTCACAGCGCAAATAGATCATCAAGCAATTCAAGCGCTAAGCTTGAGTTTTTCTCGCCATCAAAGGCACGTAATATTTTGGCTTTGACAATGAAAAACGTCATTCAGCTAACAAGAAATCCCGGGTGAGATTGATTAATTGAAACGAGTTTCATGACCTTCACGACAAGTTTTGTTTTTATTTCAGAATTTTAGTTTTTGCTGTGCTCTTTCCTTTCATCTCGATATTCTGCCTTCAAAATACTGTGGGCGGCAATCCAGAAGGACTCAAACTTGGGATTGTGAACAAAGAAGATGTCTCAGGCAAAATTTGCTCGAATACTTTAAAAACATTTGAGTTGAATGGCACTGATTGCGTGTTAAATAAGATTTCTTGCCGATTTCTGAAGGAACTTAATGAGAGCGTGGCAATTAAGGTTTGTAACATTAAACTGGCTTCTTCTTTAATTATGTTTTCGTTGTTCATAGAAAATCTACTCGAATCGAGAAGACGCCGAGTCTGAAGTGAGAAAAGGAAACCTGGTTGGATTCATTTACTTCTCAAGTAATTTTAGCGATGACTTTCCTGTTCTGAAAGATTGGAGAGATGTTGCTTACAATGACGAAGGACTGATTCAAGTGAAATTGGACCATACAGATCTTCAAATCGTGACTTTCCTTCAAAGAAATCTTTATTACATTTATCACGAGTTCGTTGAAAATCTCATGAGCGACTGTGAGAGGTCGCCAAAAGTTGGAAGCATTCCGATTGTCTTTCAAACTTATAACGGAGGATTGCATGACGAGGTTAAAAGCTTAGCTTCAGGAATTCTTATCGCGTAAGTAGCTGCAAAGCTTTCGCTTGAGTGTGGAACTTTAGCTCAACTTTTCAGAACGTTCTTTGCTGTCGCCTCCTACTTATCAACGATGGCTTTGATCGAGGACCGAAAAAGTGGAATTTGGATAAGAACGTTGACAGCTGGCGCAACTCCATGTCAATTTCTGATTTCACATCTAATTGTCAACACTGTGCTAATGGTTTTTCAAGCTATTGAGTTTCTTCTTTACGCTATTCATGTCGGACGCAATGTCGACTTGAAGTTCATTTTGATTGTTTCGGCTCTTCTTCTACTGGTTGGACTCGCAGCAACGCTCTATGGACTTTGCATCTCCGTAATGACTGATTCATCGCTCGTCGCTACTTATTATTCGATCTTATTAACGTTCCCTTTTACAAGTTTGAGTGGTGAGTGCTGATTTGAATGGAAAACATATGAAGTGTTTAACAAATATTCATTTCAGGTGTGTTTTGGCCTTTGGAAGGAGCAGTTCCTATCTTTCGATACATTGGATACATTTTGCCCTTCACGTGGCCATCGAGAACCTTCACCAACCTCTTATTCACTGACATAAAGTTCACGAGCCCGTCGATATATTTGGGTTTCTGCGTGCTTGCCGGTTGGGTGGTGATGGAGTCAATCATTTGCTTTTGGTTATCGCGAAACGAGGGAAAGATGAAGAAATAAATCACAAAATTTCGAATTTTTATTTCGCAAATCAACTCTTTACAAATCTTCGCCCAAGCGATCAATTTCATCGAGTACAAAGTCAATGTCTTGCTCTTTGGTGCCTTCTTGCGAGATGATTGCACGGAAGAAGTTTGGACGTTTGTAATCTCGCGTGTAGCCGACCATCATCGACCCACTTTTCATCATTCTTGATTTAATTTTAGGGCAAAGTAGGCCCATTGCATCTTTCTTTTCCTTGCTGTGCTCAACTCCACGAAGTCGTTTCGGAATATACCAGAAACAAATGTTAACAAATTCTGGTTCCATTAAAAGATGAAACTTATCGCTTCGTTGTTTCAGTTGGTTCACGAAATAAGCAGTAAGTTCCATCAATCGGTCCATGCGAGCAGAGAAACCAGCGTCGCCTCGAGATCTCCATTGGAACCACAATTTGAAAATATCGTTGTGTCTTCCACATTGAATTGTACGATCGCCAGTATCAAGTTCTGTGTTATACATTTTATCTTTCATGAACAAATATTCTGCGGATAAATGATTGCATTCGCTGAGAAGACTTTTGTGCTTCACGTGAAACGTTGCGCATTGTAATTGAGTTCCCATCAACTTGTGAGGATTCCTAAAGAACAAAAATGGTATTATTCAGTTTTTCCATGAGACCATAATGTTTTACCATGTCACTGAGTCAGCTCTCTCGATGCCATTTAAACGAGGAGAACGATGATTCTTTGAAAGCAAAAGTCCTCCACCCCAAGCAGCCTTGAAAACGAATCAAAATCATAATAGGCGAAACTTTCTAATCTTTTCATATCATTTAACTTACATCGACATGAAACCAAATGCCATGCTTCTCGCAAATGTCTGCAATTTCATTCAGTGGATCGAATGCTCCAAGTATCGTCGTTCCTAAAGATGAAAAATGGTAGTTTGTAGCTTTTCAACTCGATTAGAGCTTGAAGCTTTACCTGCAGTTGCCACGACCATGATTGGGATCGATTCAGCAAGCTTTGCCTCATTTAACATTCGATCGAGCTCTTCAGGAATCATCCGTCCCTGTGCATCACAATCGACGTTCATGCAATTGTCGATTCCGATTCCTGCGACTGCACAAGACTGATGAATACTGTAATGGCATTGACACGAAGTGCAGACAACAAGCTTCGCTGGAATCGCACAAAATCCTTTGTTTTTGCAATCGGGGAACTTTTTATAGCGTGCTAGGATGACAGCATACAAGTTGCAGATCGATCCACCGGGAGCTAGTGTTGATTCACCAGTCTCAAAGCCGATGAGATCCCTCATCTTCTTCATGACAACTTCTTCCATTGTAAGAAATACTGGAGCCACTTCATAAGTGAACATGTTGGCATTTTGTGTTGACGCAAGCCAATCGCCAGCCATCGCAACGATATCCAACCCGTTTGCTAGTTGATTCATAAATCGCAGGTGGCCGCTTTTAACTCCAAATTTCAAAGTTGCTGCACAGTCTTGAACAAGCTCACTGAGCGTTTTTCCTTCTTCCGGAAGATTCATGTCAAACTTTTTCTTCATGCTGTAAATATTGGAACGAAAATGAGATTTTCCTTTTGAACTTTTTTGTCGTTAACTCACCACTCAGGCAAATGGAAGTCTAAAACTGGTTCATCACGATTGAAGCAAAGTTCAATGTAATCAATGAGAATGTCAACGATTTTCTGAAGAAACTCTCGTGTCTCTTGCTGAGAGCTTTCGTTGAATGGAAGTAAATCGGTATATTTCAACTCTGCGATCTTCTCTGATAGCGTGTAAATGGCTGGATCTATAGCCGACATTTTCAAATCACGTTGAAATTTTAAATTTTAAAATAATTAGACTGAAAATTTTGTGAAGAGACTCGAACGAACACTCGAATTGAAATGAGTGACGTTTCAGAACAAATTTAAGCAAAAGCTGCTTAGATTGAATTTGATTGATTGCCCTTCACAAAATGACCATCGACCCATCACCGTGAAAAAAATTGAATTCGTGAAAATAGTTGCAAACCATAGGACATCATAATAAAAAGGACAATAAAGCTCTGTTTTTACGTACTCGAAATGCTCGTCACTTTTTTGCTAGTGCGTCAATTCTTTGACAGAATTGTATTAAAAAGCGGTGAGCGAAGCGTTCACAATAGATTTGATGAGAAATTTTCAAAAAAAAGTTCAATGAATAAAATATTATGAATTTCGTTGAATGCGATCATGCGGGAGACGAAATCTTTGAAGCGGCAACGCACGTGACGAAACTATTAAGAGCTCATAAAATTCATTAAATCGTCTTTAAAGTTTCGTCAAGCGGCGTTCAACATAAATTCCATGAACCTTCTTATGAATTAAAATTTTTAGCAAAAGTTTTGCCATTTCACACGAACTTCGTCACAAGATAAACACCTGAACAGTGTTGTGCAGTAAAATTAATGTTTGAATAACTTTTCGTACTCAAATCGGAGAAAAAGTTTTAATTGCAGCATCTTGAAAATTTGTTTCCGACTCCCGACTTGAAACTAATGAAAAAGTTTCTTCGTCGTTGATTTTAGGAGAAGCAAACCGTGTTAAACAAATCATGGCATCCTTTGAGTGCCACTCGACACATAAACATTTTCTGGAGATTAATTTGTTGTGACAACAATATTTTTTGTTATCAAAGGGAAAATGTGGAATCTTCTTCTCGGTCCCCGGAAAACGGTAATGAGGTCAATCATCGATAAGAGCTAAATTCATCGCAGAAGGAAATTGTTTTTGTGCTTCGTGACTATCGAAATGGACAAAGTTGAAAGGAGCACTTCTGCTCCGAGGAATTCGAGACATCCGGAAGTGAATTAAATTCCAATTTTCTCGCAGTGGATGAAATAGAAAATAATAAATTTCCAATCTACGCTCTCACTCTCCTGTACATCGCATTCGGACATTCGGTAAATGGAGCGTCTTTTCGTTGTCAAATGAAGCAAGCACAATAAGAATTCAAGGAGATGTGAGAAACATCTGTCTGTATTTATCTTTTACACCCAATGAACTGGCAACCGATTGCATATCGTTGTCACTTGTTCAATCTCAAAGCTTATGAAAGCTCACTGGGCTGAGCTTGCGATTTCCAAAAACCAATTGCGACTAAACATTCTCAATAGCTGCATAGATAGTTCGACACAAAAGGGTTCTGAACATTCCTTAAATAATTGAAAAGTCGTAGAAGGAAGACTGCGCTCATTCAAACATCTGTCAAGCGGAACTAAATGAAAATCATCTTAGAGAGTAAAAAATTTGCTTTCGGAGAACTCGAAGGTGTCGAGACAAGCTCAATCAAAAAAAATTTTTGTCAAGAGATCTCGAGAGCTTCGTATTTCACCTCAGGTCTTTCGATTCAATCGAAGTAAAACAATCGAAAAATCGAAATCGCTTGACATCATTTGGAAGAACGAAAACATTTTTCCTCTCGTTGCAATTTAAATAAGTGGCATGTGCTAATTATCGAATCGAAAACAAGGAGAAACAAAAAATATCAAGTTTTTGTTCATTTTTCGCGCCGCAAGAGCAAAAAAACAGCGAATTGCTGGCGTAATTAAATTAAAATCTCATGAGAGCTTTTTTGCAGTCACGGAAACATTTTTTTCTGTGTTTTAATCAATTAGTGAAGAAAGAAAATTTCATAAATTAAAAAATAAATTCGAGAATGGGAAATTAATGTAATTTCGTTTCGTGGTCGAGTGTGAAGCCCTCGAACGTAGGGAAATTACGAATTAATTTCGATTAAATCTCGTTATGACGACAACGAAATGAAGCGACAACGAATTTTTTCATCGCAATAAAAAGAACTTTTCTTTCCATCTAAATTAAAAAAAAATTGGATTCACTTGTCTGACTCGAGCTCCTCGGGTTTCAACAAGTACTCCGCCGACTTCCCGTCGCTACGTGAAACAAAAATCTCTTTGCCAAGTAAAAGTCATTCCAGAATTTCAATTCGTTACCGGAATGAAGAGGAAAACGATAATGACACGGCGGATTTTCTTGTTGTCTGTAAGTACAAACAAAGGAACTCCGAGGAGACGACGAATACCCAGAATAATGATCGCTTTTCAGACTTTTTCACTCCTTTCCGTATCTTTCATCAAACCAGAATTGTGCAATCTGAGATGAGATTCACATCATGAGATTCACAAGATAAAAAAATTTCCATTAAATCTGATTTCAACATTCACCTAAATTTAGCTTGATGTCGAGAAGCTTTAACTTTAAACTTCATGTAATTAAGTTGAGAAATTTTTCTGAAATACTCTGAGAAATGAAATCTTTATCAGAGAGCAAACAGTCTCGTCAGCGCCGACTCAACAAATTTAGAACAACGAGAAACTTTTCTCAATTTTCTCTTCTTTCCTTCAGTGTTAACAAGTCAACAATCGAGGAAAGTCTCGATAACATTTTTCTCATCGAATTTTTACGTGAAATCTTCATCTTAAAGAACATTTTTCAATCTTAAAGTAGGTCAACATTTTTCCCAAACTTTTATCTCAGACGTGATAGAAAATCAATCTCAATTACAATTGCTTAGTCTTCATGTTATCGACGCTCACGTTCGCAACATCTTATTATGTAAATACGTTTCTACAAATGGAAAATCGCACGATCATCAAAACATGGAGACTGGGAGAGGCTTGTGGAAACGCCAATGCTCAAGGTGCATGCAAATGACAGGACAAGGTGGAAGAAGTCTATGAATATTGTAATTAAATTTGATTAGAAAACATAAACTTCGCCGACGAAAGCATTTCTCTCACACAAGCTAACAGGATTACATGATGATGTATGACATAAAGTAAACTTTTTGCCCGATGCGAGTGGCAGATGAGAGAGAAAATCCTTAGAGGAACAAATTCGAAATTTCCGTTGAATTATCAAGGGTGAAATAATTAATCAAAGTGGATCAATGTTGTGATCGCTGGAAAGACTCGTTATATTCTTCGCTGCCATGTTCACATGCTACACATTCGCATAGCGATGACGATAGAAAAGTCTTCAGACTTTAATCGCTGTCGGAGTTTGTGGGACGACATTCGGCAGTCATAAGAAAGCCTAGCTTAGCTGAGAATGAATTAAGCGATTACTCCGTAAATGGATAATAAATTATGAGAAGATTGTTGAGTGAAGCTGTCGGTTTTAATCTCTGCCGGAGCAAAGCAGTTCATGGTTCGTTCGATATAATGAACAAGATTAAGTTTCTCATCATTGTTATTCAGCTATCGCTTCCGGCTATGAGTGAATATCTTTCAAACTTCTCGTCTATAGCAACTTTGGTTTGTTTGCTTCAAGTTTAGCTTCGTGTAAGAGCCACATTGCATTCAGTAAACGCTTCGTTATCGCTGCCATGCATCTGGAAATATTATCGCAAAACTATGCATGAGCAATCTTGGATCACAGCTTCGTTAGCATCCTCACTCTTGACAAGTCTCAATGTTGAAAACGAAGAAGATTTCTTTAGAAGTCAAAGTCATCTTTTGAAGATGATGTAGGCAAAATCTGAGAATAAACAAGTAGAGTCTTTTGAAGTTGATGGGGCGGTTTTAGCGTGGAAAGCATGACTCGCCTCTAAGCAGAAAATAATTATTCGAAGCAATATCTAGGTAACTTATTTACGTATCTTAATAAAACCGAGAATTTCATTATGAAATATTCTAGGAAACTGACAATATCGAAAGTTTTTTCCCCTTACAATTCACGTCAGCTTAGATACAAAAGTTTCCGGAATTGTTGTCGAGAAATTTCATAAGTCGTGATAGAATTGCGAACACCGCTGAGCTGCAAAGTTTCCCATTTGTCTATGGCGTTCGCAACGCCGCTTATGAAACACTTTAGTCAAGGAAGTACTTGAAAAATATTCTAGAATAGAAAGCTTCGCGAGAAATAGAAGCAGATTTCTCAAGTAGGGTAGCGAGCATAATGAGATGATTGCTGTTATCTTCAATAGAAAATCTTCTCTTTTTTCTCCTTTTCTCCTTGAAAAGTCATTCACATGAAAACAAGAGAACGTGGTTCGTTTACCTAATTTGCATCCTTTATTAGCTTTTATTTTTCATAATAATCTTGACGCTCGTTGGAAAATCCTCTGATTTATCGACAAAAGTAGCGATGTTTTAGTAATGAGGAAATTTGTTTTTAAAATCCTTCTTCTGTCTTTCGGATTATCGCAGAAGTAGGAGCGTAATTATGCTCGTTATTTATAATAATTTCGCTTATCACTAAAGCCTGACCGCAGAGCTTGAAGCTTTTAACCGCACCCAGATTTTTAAGCTTCATTCGTCAGTGACTTGAAGTTTTATGTTTATCAACAGCGGTGGGTAAATTTTAAAGGCAATAGGTAACTACCAATCGACCCTTCTAAGCTCTCATATGTTCAGAGCTTAAAGCTTTTTGTCATGGACAAAATATCAGCGTTGATTGTGTTAATTTTTAATTAACTTAATCCAGTACGACCAACAAGAAGCAAAATTGCTGCCAGATGCAGAGAGAGCAATCAAGCGACTGAAGTGGATGCAGAGCTTGGTGATGAGTTTTTAAAGCGGGGGGAGGAAAAGTGTGGGCTATTAAATAGAATTTCTTAAATTTGCATACACTCGTGAACGAGAAATGGAATTTCTCGGCGAGAGAGCTCTGCAATATCTCACTGGATTGCGGTTTCAAATGATATTTAATGTCAACGTTTTTCAACCTAAAGTCACAATACAAAATGAAATTAAATCGTAAATGTTACAACAAATTAAAAGATATAAACATTAAAATGAAAAAGCTCTCATCTCGTATAGTATCTAAAGACTAGATTTTAAGCTAAAGCGGCAAGTGCGGTTGAATAAAAATTAAAAGCTCTTGAGGAGATTAAACGTTGAGTTTTATTACTCTTTGATTCAGTGATTAGGAGTCTTAATTTAGAACACAGCTTCTGCAATTTCCTTGCGCACTTGCGGAGATGAAAATTTTTTATGACACAGTCGCCTCTGAAAAACTGAATTCTTTGTTTCCAACTTGTCACGATGAAGCAGTTAAAGAGCGCAAAATTACATTCGTCGGGGGTTGTTGATCTTCATGGCACGACGCTCTTCTCTAATTTTCAATGTTTTTGTTGAGGAACTTTAATCCTTTGCAAAAAGAATTGTTCCAGAAAGTTTAATGAAGAAACTGAAACTCAAGTTTTCTTGGAAGTTACTTGGAACTATTTATAGCTTCGAAACTATTTTCGAATTCAAAGAAGCAACAAATTTAAATTCTAGTTGGATACATTCATAAATTATAAATCGAGCACAAAAATTCAATTACGGAACAAGAGTTCTCTTTCACCAGAGACTTTGTCAGTCCCACAACAGCGCGACATTATACATGAACATCCCAAAAAGAAAAAACTTTTATCGATCGTGTGGAATGTTCTCACTTCGTCATCAGCTGGAGTAAAATAAGTTTCGTCTTTCATTTTGTAGCCACGTCGAGTGAGCTAAAATTTTAATGGAAAATTCGGTCAAACGGGTGATTGGAAGATGGAATTTAAATTAGGGCATGAAGGATCTATTGAAATAAAATCGATGGTGTGGAAGACAAATGAATTCGTTTTCATTTGTGGACGAGACGAGGGGAAGATAAAAACCATACTGAATACATAATCGAAACCTTAGACGAGAAGTATCGATAGCGCTTTTAGTGCTGGGCACGTTTCCAAGGGAAATTCTCGTCGGCGACCGCAAAAAAGGAAGAAGATTGTTGAAACAAAACCATTTACCATTTATGATGAAGAGGGCATTTTTATCCTCACAGATTTTAATTTCCCTCCCACTTTGAAATTCTTCATTCTCCTCCTCCATTTCCGACCTCGATTGAAATTCATTCAGTTCTTTTTCTGCTGAAAGCCGATGGAATATTTATGAGCTCCTAGGGGCTGTTCGTTGTCCAAGCAGGACGGAAAACACATTAATTGCGTAGGTTACAACACATAATCCGGATGCTTAATCAGAATTAAATCGAGGGCCAGTTCCAACATAGAAAAGCTTTTCCCGCAAAAGAAAATCGTCGGGTTTTCCTCATTACTCTTCACTCTCGCAGATTATTGAGTAGCAAATCTCCACGACATCGCAAATACGAAAAAAGTCTTGTGACCGAGTTATCGCAGGTAAAATATATTCTGTTTCACGTCCCCATTGTGAATTCATTTCTGTTTGCCAAAGAGAAACCTTCAGGATAGAAATTTATTAAAGCAAAATGACGAATGGATTTTTTTTTCATAACTTGAGACATTGGAGATTTTTCTCTTGACTCCGGAGGTTTGAAGTTTGAACAACTTTTTGCCGTCTCCTCGTGACCATGGGAGGAAGCCCGGGTAAAATGAAGATTTAAGACGAAAACCTCGCAACGTCGAAAAATTGATGTCATTCAAGATTTCAAGCAGCGATCTCGAGGATTTAATGAGAAAAAAAAATATTTCATTTTCATTCGACTTCAAATCTTCTCGAAACTTCAAAATCTTTTTTACTGTGCACTTAATATCAAGGATATTTACAACGTAACGAACGATGCATCCACAAAAAACTAAGAATTAAAGCCTTTGGTTGAATTAACAGTAGGGCTTTCAATTGGAGCTTTTGAAACATACTCTACCTCACAGTTCTTGAATTAATCTTCCATCGGAGGAAAGTTCCTTATTATTCATGGAAAACATTCATTAACTTCCACACGTCGCTGTTTGTCTTTCCTGTTTCCTCATGATAAAAGCTGACATAGCTTTGAACTCCAACGTTTGCTTCCTTTGCAGTCAAAAGCTTGACAGCTTCCCGCTGTAACATAAATTTCACAAAGCTCTCGTTTAAACTTTCAATGAAAACTGCATCGAGACAGTCGTCTCACTTCTAAATAGAACAAGCAAAATAATATTGAAATTTATGTTGCATTTGTTCGCTTCTGTTTATGAAATGTTAAACTTGCTCATTTAATTGAAGGCGAATCGAATTTCTTAATTTCTTTCCAAAGAAACTTTCCCATCGAGCTTCAACAAATTATTGTAACATTATCGCCAAGCGTGTTTATGGAACGAAGCGAAAAATTACAACTTTTCTCCGATGCCTTTAATTTCTGCAGACATCGATAAAATTTCCATTAATTTTTTCCTCCCTTTTCTCGCCCCCGATGTAATTTGATTTTCCATCTTTTCCCGCCGTAAACAGAACAAGCAAAAAACCATTGCGGAAATATTTCTCTTTTGCCAATTCGCTTACTCGCCAAATATTTATATCGTTCGCTACATTTTACAGCGGGCAAAATTAAAGGAGCGTTGGTGTATGAAACGAGAACATAAATTCCTTTTCACCTTTGCCCGGATACCAAAAGCGATGGAGGAAAACAAAGACCATCTTTGCTTTTGCTTTTTGTTTTGATATCTGTATGAGAGATGCTGCGGGTCGATACAACTCAGAAGCTTTGCAATTTATCGACGCAATTAAACTTACCGAACGGGTGAAATCTCTAGAGGGGGAAATCATAAACTGCCAGGAAAAAATCCGGTAAATCGAAATTTTAGACGGTGCAGCAGGAAAAGGAGAAATTGCTGATTTTATCTAAACTTTTTTTTCTTGTTCCGGTAGCTGGAGCGGATGTTCATAATCTTTAAGAAACTTATTAAGCAAATCTTTCAAAAAATGAATTTGAGCTTTAAGGCAAATTAGCGTTGATTAAAATCGTTTATAAGCTTCTTCGACTGACAGAAGTGAAAAGCTTATAAAGGAAAACTTTAAAGGCTTCAGTGCCGATTTGCAAAGCACGTCGGAAACATTTTTCGCTAACGATTTCTCGCCTTAGCCACTTTTTGTTGTAGTTCTGCTTTTGAAGATTCGTGACTCGCAAGAAGGAAGAAGTTAGGTGAAATGAGAAAGCTTAATTGACACAATTCTCGATCTAACATGCAATTCCTTGTTGTGTAATTAAAAGAAAAAAAGCGAGAGAAGATGAGACTTTGTTGGGTGAGTCATTCGATAGTCTTCTTTCAATGTTTCCAACTTCGACTCTGCTGACAACAGAAAATACTTGAGAGAAGAAAGGGAGAGAAAACGTTCCTTAGCGTGCTTCAGGTGACAATCAGCCTGAATTCAAATGCAGCGACATTTGCAAACTCCAGCGCAAAATATTTCAGAGCAAATTACCTTTCATTGTAAGCTCATCAGGGGTTTAGAGCTCTTTTCAACAATTACAGAGACGAGATGACCCGACTAATTCGTTTTATTCTCTGACAAATCAAAGCGTAGAGAACAAAACGACTTTTATTAGCGAGCCCTTTCCTTTAAACCTTATTTAGCACGACTGAGCAGGTTTTAATTGGATTTCCATTCGCGAGCTTCATTGCTTTGAAAATTAGCGATTTAAGAATATTTTCCAGCACCTCAAATTAAAAAGAAAAAAATTCAAAGATGATGAATTTTGAAAAGACCGAGTTTACTTTTTGGAGTTTTAAACGGAAGTTTCCATCACTCATGTTGTAATTAATCATTTCATCACGAGTCTCATTCATTCCTTCGCAAATCCATCAAAAGATTTGATGCCGCGGGGCCCTTGGAGCGGGTGTTGGAGAAAATTGTGACAATTTGAGATCGTTTAACGAATCGTCGTCTCTCCCCATGAAGCTACACAATCGTGCTAAGCTTCCCCATTTATTTATCGTCTTCCCTTTCCATTCGCGACAAAGCGTTCGTTAAGGCAGCTGCCAAACAAGTTTCCATCAATTATCGAGTGGGCCATGCTGGCGATGATTTTAATTCAATTGCTCTAAGTCGATGACGTTCGAGAAATCACTTGACGTTCTCAATGAAAAGAATTTTGATGAGTGAATGAGACTTTTGAATAGAAAAGTAATCAAAATTCGACTAAACCTGATTAGAAATTAATTGATAAATGTTATTACCACTTGAAACCGCTCGTTGATCTTTTTTGTCATCGAGTCGCACGTAAATATAATAGTCAATAAAGATCTCAGCTGATTGTCATTTACTCGGTGATTATTGTGGGCATATTTAGCAATAACGGTTTGTACAACAAGCTTAGTCATTAAAATCTCAATTCACATCAAGTGTGAATCGCGGAACGTAAAGTAATCTTATCAGTTCTTTCGAACGTGTCTTCTCTCATTGAAAACATTTGCTTTGAATTACTCTGTTGCTAGAATAAAAACGGTCGTTGTTGACTTAAGTATTTCACTTGTTTTCATTTAACGAAGTTCGCGGTAACGTCGTGAGACCTTTTGAGTTGGCGGAATTTCTCTGAAGTTTCTTTGTGGCAGAGTGCTTGAAGAAAAATAACATTGAAATGTCGAGAAAGAACAGTGAAAGCAACCAGGTTGCTAAATCGAAGGAGTCGAAGGACGATGAGTTCACAACTTATTTTACTGATGGCAAAGTTGATATTCCGGAGAGTGAAAAGGTTTTTAATTAAAATCATCTCGGTTTGATTAGTTTGAAAGTGACAGAGGATTTTGATTTTCATTCACAGACCGGATTTAGTTTTCGAAAGCTTTTAGCTTACACTGGTCCAGGATTTCTCATGTCAATTGCTTATCTCGATCCCGGAAACATAGAAAGTGATCTTCAATCAGGATTTGTAGCAAAATACCGACTTCTCTGGGTATTGTTATGGGCGACTGTACTAGGAATGGTCATGCAAAGACTTTCAATGCGACTTGGTAAGAAGATAGTCGCGTTTCTCAATAAAGTCTCGGGAATAAACTTGATTTGATTGCAGGGGTTGTGACTGGTAGACATTTGGCTGAGCATTGCTACACTCAATACAGGAAAATTCCTCGTTTAATTCTGTGGATTATGGTTGAAATCGCAATTGTGGGTTCGGACATGCAAGTAAGCGAGAAAATTGAATTATTATTGATCGGAAACTAACGAAATATTTTTACAACTTTCAGGAAGTTATCGGAACGTAAGCTAAATTATATTAAATTTTTCCATTCAATTTCACTCATTTTACACAATTTTTTACAGTGCAATCGCTATTTACCTTTTGTCTGCTAAAGCGTGAGTTTTTCGCTTAATCAAATATAAATATTTTTATAGATAGATAATTTTTTTCACAGAATTCCGCTATGGGCTGGAACAATTATCACCGTTCTCGACACTTTCACTTTCCTCTTCTTGGACAAATATGGATTGCGAAAGCTTGAGTTGTTCTTCGGCTTCTTGATTTTGATGATGGCTGTGACCTTCGGTTATGAATTTGCTATTGTCGGTCCTGAGTATGGATCGATTGCTAAAGGATCAATCATTCCATGGTGTTCAGGCTGCGACTCGAAAGTTCTTCTTCAAGCTGTTGGAATTGTGGGTGCTGTCATCATGCCACATAATCTTTATCTTCATTCCGCTCTCGTCAAGTCGAGAAACATCGACAGAAACAACAAATCTAAAGTCAGCGAAGCAAACTTCTATTTCCTCATCGAAGGTGCAATTGCACTTTTCATCTCATTCATCATCAATGTGTTTGTCGTTACCGTTTTTGCTCAAGGTCTTCACGGAAAGACCAACGAAGATATACTCGAACAATGTGAGAACGTGACTTCACTCTACGAAGATGCCAAGGAGGTTTTCATTGGAGATGAACTTGAAGCTGATATTTACAGAGGAGGATTATTCTTAGGATGCAGTTTCGGTATCGCCGCAATGTAAGTTATAAGACTTATTTAGCAGCAAATCATTAACAAATAAAATAATCACAGGTACATTTGGGCGATTGGAATCTTGGCTGCTGGTCAAAGTTCAACAATGACAGGAACATATAGTGGGCAATTCGCGATGGAAGGTTTCCTTAATCTCAAGTGGCCAAGATGGCAACGAGTTCTTGTTACTAGATTGATCGCTGTGATCCCAACATTCAGCGTCGCCTTCTTTTCAAGCATCGGTCAAGTTACCAAGCTAAATGATTATTTAAACGCGGTCATGGCTTTGCAGCTTCCATTCGCTACAATTCCGACAATTGCGTTTTCAACATCAAAGGAAATTATGGGAGACTTTGCTAATGGAGTAGTTAACCAAATTATTTCTGTAGCGTTGAGTGCAGTGGTCATAGGAATCAACTTGTTTTTCGTCGTGAATCTCGTTACAGAACTTGAGCTTGCGCCTGGCTACGTCGCTTTAGTTGGTGAGTATTAATTGAAATGAAAATATCTGGGAAATATTTCAATCGATACTTTCTTAGCTGTTTTCGGAGCTGCCTACTTGATATTTGTGCTTTATCTGATCATTCATATGCTATCGCAAATGGGCTTTGACAGCATCACCAGATTGTCATTCGTTCAACGATATGTTGTTCCAAAGCGTTCAATGTTGAAAGGCTCCAGTCAATCATCAATTGAATAATGTAGTTGTTAGATAAACGTGAATAAATTTTTTTGTGATTAGAATGTCGATAAGAACGATTTTTTTTTTCGAAGGCGCCAAATTATGCAACTTGTGTAACTCAATTTCAGTCTGGAGTTGGTTTTAAACAAATTCTTTCTTCGTTCTTTTCCATAAACCCAATTTGTTTGAACGAGCTTTTACAAGCAGACTCCGAGACTTAAGAGACCAATTGATTGCGGTCTGTGTTCTCCACAAAATGAGACGACCGAATTTCATTCGTATCATTAGCTTAATTAAAATTTTGGCACCTTCGACCAATGAAAATGTCTGCGAAAACTTCAATTTGATTTAATTAAGCGGTGACAATAAGCACTGCTTCAAGCTTTATTGAACTGTGAAAGTTTTAATATTTCGAGCGAAAGGAAATGGCACAACATTGTTCTACACGATAAACTTCAAGGGGGCTAAGTAAAGAGTTACAAAATTACTCCTCATTACTGCTCTGATACTGATAAGGTCGACTCGCTTTATCCGGAACTTATAAATACACCCAAAAGAGGTGAAATAAATTAAATTAAATTGAAAATTTGTTGACGATGCTCGACAGTCCGAAAACATTTAATTTTTGTATTTAGGAACCATGACCAGAGCCTGAGGGAACAGACGTTGTTCGTTAAATCCACCTGCAGTAGCCAAGTCTGCACTTCGCATCACTGAACAGCAACAACGTCATCCTTTTAAAATTGCATTGATCACTCGACCGTAAGTTTGCGGAATTTACTTTAGTTTCATGAGTAAGCGGTCGAGGGTGCTATTGGAATTAGAAGACGTGAAAATAGATGGAGAGGAAGAGAAGTGAAGAGATGACCGCACCGAGAATGTAGTTTAGGTGAAATTGCGTTTGTCGATGATGATGGAATCTGTAAAAGCAAACATCAATTAGTTCTAATTTTCAATTAATTATCAAATATCAAAGTTTACTTGTGTCGTGAGATTGCAGCCAGGGGCGACGGAGGATTGACTCCGGGTTGCGAGCTGTCCAAATAGATGATACTCCAATAAGCAATCAGGAAAAGAGATGAGATCACAGTTGCTTGGAATAAGTCGCTCGTCCAAATGTTCTCACTGACGAATGCCCCAGTCCTCATCACTGTCTTGTTCAAATGATGATGAATGTCGGCAGCAAATCGCGACCACTCAATGCTTCTGGTTGTATTGATAATGCCGTCTGTTGACAAGGTCGACAACGAATTTAAAGAAGATAAAAAAAATATATGATGTCATCAAGGTTGAATAGTAGCGCAAGCCGACTCGACACGAGCAGATCAAAAGAAAATAACACCGCGAAACAAAAATAAACTGTTTTCAACGTAATTTATGATTAAAATTATTTCCCATTCATGTAAAGACGTAAATGCGTACGACGGGATGTAAGTTTGCTGTAATGGGTGCGGTTTAGTTACCGAGTTACAGAAATGTGTGCAGATGAGGAGACTAATGCATCGCTCAAAGTGATTTCTAAGCTAAACTTAGATATACACACAATGCTTCTTAGTAAAGTCTACAACAATCTTCTTTCGAGATCACCTTTGCTTGGTAATTGCTTGGCATGTTACGTGATTGAATAACAAACTGTCTGATCAATGGCTGCACTTTGACTCAAAAGTGAATCATCTGTTTGCACTAAAATTACATTGCTTTATCACAAATTGCTTACCCATCGTTTGTTTTCAACCGCACAGATCAATTTGCAACAGATTATTCTCACTTTCGGGAGTTTGAAACTCAATATTATTAAAT
The DNA here is from genome assembly GCA_033063855.1 of Smittia aterrima. Classification (NCBI taxonomy): domain Eukaryota; kingdom Metazoa; phylum Arthropoda; class Insecta; order Diptera; family Chironomidae; genus Smittia; species Smittia aterrima. The sequence continues at coordinate 20,531,432 of CP093831.1, forward strand.
AAATTGCAACCGATGACTTCTCGCTTTGATACAACGCAGTTAAATGCCTCTCGCTGGTGTTTTTTCGGGGAAATATCGATTCGCCTTAAATGTGTGTTAGAAAGCCGAGAACGTGAATGAAATACTTTCTATTTATAGCCACACGGAAAGCCTTTTGCAATCTATTAATTAATCGACTTTTACGCACAGCGACGTTTCATCTTCTACCGATTGTATACACTAAAACTGGTTTATGAAAGAAACTCGCGATGTCGTTGCGTAGGTTGAGAATCTCACGTTTTTTCTTCTTCTTTTCGGATCAAAACAAAACAAAACTTAGTTTAAACTACACTACCACTATACCATTTACACACAAATGTAAGTCAAAACAATGCAACAATGTAAAACATCCGTCGATTCGACTATGGAGAAGTTAAAATATCTAACGCGCGGGAAAAACCGTTGGTTCTTCAATACAGAAAGCCTTTCTAAGAAAGGCAAACGAGTTTTCAGAAAGAATTTTTTGTCCTTAACTTCTTTAGTTATAATGCAAAGGAATAAATATCGCCCGACGACAAAGACTTATCACAAATATTTTTAAAAACTTTTGTTTTGTGTAGAAAGTTTTAAGTTGTTTCATAAAACTATTCGTCAAAGGTTGAAGTCGTAGTTGTAAAATATTTATTTTATTCCATTTTATTTTACGAGGTTCCCTTCACCCTCTTTATTCATCTCAAGTAATACAACTTTTACCCCTGGGAGGTTCAAAGAATTTAGCGAAAATTTTAAGAAAAACAGAAAACTCATTTTGCTTCAGAATGATCTGTTAAAATCTAAAATCTGTCAGCTGATTCACTTTTCGCTAATTGCTTTGCAAAATATTTGCTGAAGTAAACAATGCGTTAAGTTTGAGAAGATTTATAAATATTCGCGCAAAACAAAGTCTGACCTTCAAAATCAAGTGAAATCAAGTTCGAGCTCGACTGAGATTGACTTAGATCTAAACATTCTTGTCCCTTCATGTCAATCTCGCTCAGCATGAAGTGATTTCATAATTTTAGCACACTTTGTAACATTAAGCAAAGTCAAGTAGCGAAGATAAACATCGATGGGTCCCTGAAAGACTTTGTTTAAAAATATAAATTCTCCTTCGTTATAAACTTCCAGCTCATTTTTCTCACTCAAAGTAAAGAAAACATTTCCTTCTATTTTTAACAATTGGCGAAAATACAATTTTGATTACGTCTTGAAATCGTAGCTTAGGAGGAAGCGTGGAATTTTTTGTTTCTTGAGTGATGATAGTTCACCGTGAACTGCTCAGTCATTGAAGATGAACTGATATTTTTAAACTCTCGCTGTTTCTTCGGAAGTTTCCTCTAGTCTTGAAATCTCAAACCCTTCTAGATTAACTTTATCTTTGAATAAAAGGTTAGCACGTGACGACGGAACTGATTGGATGAAAATACGTCGGAGAAGGAAGAAAACTGTTCGCACTTTAACCGTTTATTTCGGTAACTTGTAAGTTATTTTCGGAGTGTCGCTTGAAAGATTTGTCATCGCATTCTTTCCGAAGAAAATTACAAATTATCAATTTTGGTAATTTGTCGCTGAATCGCGGAAATGTCAGTGGGCACAGGTGAAACTTCTCATATGTCGTCCGAAAACATTTCTAGGCCATAAAATTATTTCGAGTCGCAGTAATCCTGCGAATTCTTTTCCCTTGTGACATGTTCATCCGATTATTGTGATGAACTTACGTCAAGCGTCTTTAAAACGAGAGCGAGATCAAAACTCAAGAGGACCACATATTGTCCCACATTTTCGAAATGTGCATTTAGACAAAACACTAAAGAGAAAATTTAATTTAAAATAATCCTCGTGCATGCGAATGAGAAGAATGAAATAACACGAGCGATGATTTAAACTTGACTTGAATAAGATGTTCGTAGTTTCTGGGTTATGCTTCTCTGGTTTTATGGTTTCTCGGCCAAGCTATATAAGGAACAAGGGAAACTTTGTTTACAAACCATTAGCTTTTGTCTTCTTCTCGAAAGTTCAGAATTAATTAATTGATTGGATAATTTTACTAAACTCTCTTGTTTCCCCTTGACGTTCATGTTATTGGAGTTATAGCTCTAATTAGTCATTCAAAAAATATTTTCCTCTCTTTTCTATCGTTTTTATGCATCTCCACTTATGAGAAAATGGGTAAGAACAAATATTGTGTCATCAAAATGTTTTCTAAAGAAATGTTCAACAAAAAAATTCAAAACAAAAATCAAGAGATGCATCACTGAGGAAATTTTCTTGTCACATCACTTGCCCATTTTCTCTTAAAAAGAGAGTTTAGTTAATGGAAAATTGTGAACGCTTACCAGGAACCACACACTACGCAACAAGTTCTCTCTCATTTTGAGAAAACCACATTGCGATCATCAAACGGCGTGAAAAGTTTTTTCTTATTTTCATTTAAAGTCCCTGAAAAACTTTTCTCTCTCGTCGGGTCTGTCGTTGTGAAGAAGAAATCCCCGTCGATCTCTTCGGAAAAATTGAATTAATTCTTGTGAAAAAATTTCTCAGTTGAACGTGAAATTTCCGTGGCGTGAGAATCGAGTTTAGTTCATCCGTGATCAATTTTTCCTCGTGCACGAAAGTTAATTCTTTATAGAGCTTCAGTTACAGTTCTAATAATTTAATTAAGAAGCTTAGTGAGATGTGAGTCGAATAAGAAATATGTTTTAAATTTTATTCTCGCATTTCTTCACATTTCCTTGAATGGCGAATAATTAGGAGAAGTGGGAAACCAGACATTCCTTCAATGAAATTTTAATTAATTCATGACGAGAAATTGATATTTTCCTACGCTCTTGACTTGCTGGTTGAGTGAAAAGCTTGATCTTGAGAGAGATTCATTCGTGCATTAAACTCAATTCATCGTCTAATTGAAGAACACGACTGCTCCAAAATATTTCAAGATCAGGCTGAAAAAAGATTTCAAAAGGAAGCTGAGCATTCCTTAATTAAATAATTTCGCTTGAGCTAAATGCAAAAAAGCGAGAAATCGTTAAAGTGCTTCGGAAACATTCTAATGAGATTTTATTCTATTTATAGTGAAAACAAAATCTCCGACCGAGACACGAAGTGAAAAAGTATTCAAAGAGAGAACAGCATTCACCATCAAGCTGATTTTGACGTCAAGAGTGAATCGCAAAAAAAGAATTTTCCAAAGAACTCTTGAATGTTCTCTTGGAGTGTCGTTGTGTTCATAAAGTTTTAATGACATGGAGAAGTGCCATGGTTGAGCAGTCTTGCATAACGTGACGGTTATCAAAGAGGATGTGTCGTGAAAATTCATAACGAACGAATAAAGTGTATACAGCAACCTTTACGACTAATTATACTGTGAAGTACTCGTTGCTAGAGCGCTCGAGGGACGAAAAAAGGTGAAGCGATTATAGAAAACAAGAGAAAGAAAGTGAAGAGCATCAGTTGGTATTTTCGGTACTGACTTTCAAGTGAACAGAAGCATCTTTCCTCTTTAAACTGCTTGGAATTGCGTCAAAATGATTAAAGTCGACGAGACAGATCCGGTGGGAGGTGAGTCGAGAAATATTGTCAATGTGCTAATGGGTTTCCAAGCGACGACAGCAAAGTTAGAAAGAAATTGAGATGGATTCACGACTTTTCTTCGTCTGAATGCACAATCGTGTTTATGTCTGGGAAAGTTTAGGGCGCGAATGAAAATTAAGTGACAGATTTGGTCCAATTGCTTTTAGCTCGACTGAGACGTTTAAAATGCTTATAAATTACGAGACTGTTGGATTTGATTGCCTTCGAGATTTCCATTTACTTCTGAAATAGCTTTGAGTTGTTTTGGTTTCTTGTCACGAGTTCTGCTTACTTATCAATCTTTTCAAATCCGCGGGATTATTTGTAAGTTATGTTGTTTATTCATTTCAAGTCGTCCTAAACTCTTGCCATAAGAAATTGCGAAGGAAAAATTTTGAAATTTGTGACAAAATTAGCAAACACTTCCCTTTAAATAGAAAAAGCGATTGATAAACGACATTTTCATTCCCAATCTTGACGTAAAGATTAAACGGAATTGCATTCCTTTGCTTTTTCTGCAGCAGGAAAAACAAATTTTCACTCTTTAAATAAATAAACAAATTCATTTGCGAAGCGAGAGTGAAAAACTTAAGAAAAATGCTACATAATTTATAACGAAAACATTCTCGACTGGATGCATTTTGGCCCTTGCCCCCTTTTCCATTTTTTTTCGGGTCGGAAACGAGGAAAATGTTCATTTTTCAGTTGAGTGATCATGCAGAGTTGCATTTTCATTTGTTTTGCCGTCTCCACTGTAACTGCTGCTGTTTATTTTTACGTTGGAATGCAGTTTTTTGATAAATTGCTTTTCCAACATTTCACAGAAAATAATTTCATGAAAGATGAGGAGAGAATTTGAATAATTTTCTCTACTTTCAAACTTTCTCGATTTGCAATCGCAACCTTCGAGAACTTTTTATTGTCTCTCGATGTCTGTGAACCGATACGATCAAATCGATAAACAAAAATAGAGCAACAACTGATGAAGAAAGTTTTCTGGCAGCTCTCGAATGCCATTTTCGATTTGTTTTCTTCCTTAAGTGCGCAAAAAAGAAGGAAAAGCTAAACACGAGAAAGATCGAGATGAAACGAGAACCCATGTCGAGAGCAGAGTGCACTTTGTAGTTTTACAGACGCGTTGGTATAATTGTTTTAAGATGATTAATTTTAATTGTTGCAGTTGAGAAATCGCGTTTTAATTTGTCTCCACTTTGAAATCAAATTAGAGTGGCGAGTCCGCCGACGAATAAAGAAATCCATTTTTGGCAAGAGCGGCCACTGACTCACATGATTTCTTAATCGAGATCGCTTGTTTATCCTATGCCGCATCGTAGTTGACAGCTTGGAATGTGGAGAAAACGAGGAGAAATACTAGAAGTAGGCGCCAGATCGTGCGCTACTTCAAGAACGAAACTGATTTCACGAATAATATTTCTTTCGTTTTGATCTTTTTTGAGTTTTCGTCTGACTCAATCAAAAGGAATTTTAGCTCCATTTCAGACTGAAATTTTCAGTGGCAAACATTTTCATTTGATTCAATTTATAGAATGAGGGAATCAAAAGTCGAGAAATTTTTTTGAAAGTCAAGAGATTTATGAATTCGAGGGCGGTCATCGTCAAAACGTGGACAACGGCCTTCTGTTCTTAAGGTTAAAGATCTGCGAAAACTTTTCAGTCGAGTAAACAAATCAAATTTCTGTTTATAAATCTCTCTCAACTTCTTTCCTGCTCACAAGTTTTTATTTGTTGCTATGGCAGATTTGATGATTGATGAAAAAAATTATTTTCTCTTTTTGTGTCTGATGAAAGAAAATTTCTGGTAAAGCGTCGAAAACTTTCGAATAAAATTTCATTCTCTGTGCTGAATTTTCCACATTTCTCGCTGTTCCATTGCGGCTTTTAAAAACCAGCGGTTCTCTGGAATTGCAAGCAACAGATCCAACCAACTCCCGAGCGAGTGACGAAGGAAAATTATTCAGGGAAAATTATATTTCGCACTCTGCTTGCAATTACGAGACATGAAGCGAGAATTTCGCGATGGAAATTTAATTACACCCGAAAAATTTCCATCCCCTTTAGTCTATCTGAGTCGCTCTCCGACACTCGAGCTACAAAATTAAATATAAAATACTCCCATCTGGGAAAGTGTTTGCAATCGATTTTTAAAATTAATTTAGACTCGAGGGTTGTCGAGACACACGCTGCAGGAAGACGCAAATCGAATCAACGAAAGAAAAAGCTCGAAATTGATTTCCCTTCTGCCCCAGCCCCGCTCTAGAAAGCGATCCGCTTCTTCAGAAGTCTCTTCACTTTAAGACTAAAATATTTAAGCTTCTTTCCTACGAGACAATTTGCTTGCTCTTCTAACACAGAAATCTGAGATTAGCGTCGTCATTACGCGGGAAATTAATATTGCGCCTCGATTGTTGTATTCCCGTAGAAAATTTTTGTATCAAATTCCCGAGCTACGCAAAAGCTCGTTTGATGTGAAATTCGATTCACTTACGACTCAATGAAGCGCACAAATGGCTTATAAATATCATTCACCACTGTCGCTAAAAGAAAATTGCTTCAATCTCCTCGCTCTTTGACAACTTCACTTGTTTTCCCATGTCAATCTCGCATCACAGAATGTACTCAGATGTGTAAATATCAACACATGCGAGAGAGAAGTTACTTACCGCACAAAAATGCGAAGACGCTCGCGGGTCGGGTGGAAGAAGATGAGGAAATCCCATCGTACATAATCGTCAAAGAAGAGAAAAATGAATCGCAAACAATTTCGCCTTCACCTTGAAGTCGTTTCTTTTCTTCTCTCATGACGAGAATAGAAAGAAAATCTCGCTTTCGCGATAAGCGTCAGCGGGATAATGATCAACATAAATATTTATTCGCATTTTTGTGTCTTCCTCATCCAAGCTGAACCGAGCGATAATCTGTTGGTTGCTGAACTTATTAAAACACAATCAGAGGTTTCCTTTCTCCACCCTCGAGCACTTTAGAAATCGATTCTTGTTTGTGCTATTTTTGTGAAAAGGTTCAGAGTCTAATTGACTTCATTAATTAGGATTACGAATGGTCAAGTTCGTTTGCGATCCTCTTAAAAGCTTTTCTGGAGATTCAGGGCACTGCCAACTATTTTGGAACGAATCTTGTTTCGAACGAATTCAACTGAAAAATTCATTCACCGGAAAGTTTTCCTTAAATTTTTAACGAAAATCGTCGGCAAATCTCCTCGACGAGCATTCAAAATATATTTCCATTTCACGTGCAAAGCAGCAGGCCCCATCGGAATGCTAAGGACGCCGCTAAAACAAATCAATCGAGAATTTTGAAAATTGATGTGCGACCTTGGCGTGGCGATGAGTGAATTCTTTGCCTTATGATTTATGAAACATCTATCACCTGTTGAAGATACAACGCCTCCATTTGGGCGCCATTCAAATAAGAGCTGAACATGAAAAGCAAAAGCAATAAATGTTTGACGAAAGAAAAATCGTATTTTTAACTGCCTTGTGTTTTTCTCTCGTTGACGACAACATTCCTCGCGATTTTGATTCACGACTTTAAATTAAGATATTTTCTTTCTTTCTGTGTTTCGTTTTCAGACATCGAATTACAGTTTCCCTATCGTCAAGTTCGCGTAAAGCGTGGCGAAGACGTCAAACAATACTACGAGCTGAATGAAGAAATCGGAAGGTAATTGACTAACTAACTCAAGGCCGCGACTTTTCCTCAAATGAAAAATCGCTACGCCGCGTAATGAAACAATCGTAAATCTGACGCGACGCTCTTTGTTATTTTCTCACTCGATTTGTTTACTGTTTAGAGGCAAATTCGGGACGGTCTACAAATGCAAAGAGAAGAAGAAATCTACGAGTGGATGTTTTGCAGCGAAATTTATCGCAGTGACGAATCGGACTGAGCGGAAAAATGTCGAGCGCGAGATTGAAATGATGAATCGCCTACAGCATCCGAAAATCATTCAGCTTTACGATGCGTTCGAATACAACAAAATGGTCTGCGTCGTACTGGAATTGTGAGTTTGATGAACTTCTCCGGTGGCCCCAATCCTAAATCTTTTTTTCGTTATTTTTGGCTTCAGAATCGATGGCGGCGAATTGTTTGACAGAGTTTTAGACGATAAATTCATTTTAACAGAGAAAGCTTGTTCAATCTTCATGCGGCAGATCTGTGAAGCGATGGATTACATTCACGAACATAACATCATCCATCTCGACCTCAAAGTAAGCCGATCAGAAAAAATTTACAATGACAACTCTAACAATTTCTCTTCATGTATTAGCCCGAAAACATTTTGTGTTTGACAGAATCAGGAAATCGAATCAAAATCATTGACTTTGGCCTAGCACGAGAGTTTGATCCATCAACAAAGCTGCAAGTGCTGTTTGGTACTCCTGAGTTTGTTGCTCCTGAGGTTGTGAATTTCGACGCGATTACATACGCGACGGTGAGTGTTTTTGCCTCTTTTTTTTTGAAAATATCATGACGCGTTTCGTTTATCTTCAGGACATGTGGTCGGTCGGTGTCATCGCTTACGTTCTGTGAGTTAATTTTTGTTCGTTTGATTAAACATGAACTTACTGTAAACATTTGATTTCCGTTAGGGTGTCTGGCTTGTCCCCATTCGCTGGAGAGTGCGACGTGGAAACAATGGGTAATGTGACTGTCGGCAAATATGATTTCAACGATGAAGCGTTCGACAACGTGTCTGCCGAGTGCATTGAATTCATCACAAAGTTATTGATGAAGGAGCATGATAAGAGACTTACAGCAAAAGAAGCGTTGAGACACAAATGGGTGAAGAAACGACCGCAGTATACTCCATCGAGCGATTCTAAGGCATCGACGCTCAAATCTGTTTATTCAGACAAAGTAAGAAAAACTTTTGCACACTTAGATTTTGTTGTCAGCTGTGAGCTCTACGTGCTTTCATCTTTGATGAGGCAAGCATTTCGATTCAACGTCTGATTGAGCTTCATCGACAGATGCAAAACAAAGTTTTCCTTTTAGCGTAACTCGATTACCGAATCAATTGATTTTGAAAGTTTTTCTCGAATTTTAATTGCATCGTCATCTCTCTTTTCAGGACAACTCGCTGACATCAGCTAAAGATAATCTACGGAATTGCGTGGATCGATGGAACGACAGCACGCCCTATGTTTTCGACAAACACTCAAAATCAATATCGTCCGTCCACTCCAGCATCTCGTCGTCAATAGGTAAAAGTTTTTCCCGATTCTATATGTGAGGGACGAGCGCGAGGCATAGGCGAAGCGCTTGCATAATCAAAACAGCACAAGAAATGCTCAAAGTTTGTTCTAAGCTTTTTGAACGACACTTTGCTCCGTCGAAGCGCACACATCTCTAATCACATTACCTCCTCGAACCTTTCTAGTTTTATTTTTGTTGTTGCTGTCGAAAGGCAATCAGAGAAAGCAAAAAGTCCTTTCGCAAAAAAGGATTCCTGATTCCGAGCGCGGCTTTCGATGTTCCTAAAAAAAATGAGCTTGATGTGTTCAAAGGGAAACGGAAATTGTTTATGGTGCAGTCGCGTTGAAAATCGATGAGAAAGAGATTTGAAAATTCAATAAACATTGTGAATTTGTCGGAAAGAAATCATCTCAATAGATTGAATAGTTGATTAGGCGTCTACAGATTCAGACCATCAAACAAAGAAATCTTTATCCAACGCCATTGTACCATGAAAAGATATTTCTGTAGGAAAATGTGTAATAAATTTCTCTCTTTTTGTATTTTCTTTTTTTCCATATTCTCATCCACAAAAATCCTTTGCTCTTAAAATGTGAGAAGAAAAAAACAAAAACATAAATTACGCAGAGGATAATGAACATAACGAAAAATTAATGACATAAAATAATTTTTCCACTCTCCACGTCTTCCCACCCGTTCCACAGCCCGCTGGATGTGAATCTCTATTGCTAACCGTCGTACGTCACAAAGCATTGTTAAGCTCGTAGCTCTAAGCTTTCATTCACTTACATATCATTTACTAACGGCTTACACGTAACTGCACTCTATCATCGTCGTCGATAACATTTAAAAAACATTTCCACTTGAGTGAAGCAAGTTTCGCTTGAAGATGCTTCGAGAAAATTTCAATCTGTGTGCTCATTCATACGTTCATTGAATATTAGCGAAGCAGATGGCGATTTTAATAAAAGACTAAACGACGTTGCTCCTCGCGTAATCTCCCCTTCCATTGAAGGGTGAATATTCATTGATTTTTCTTGAAACATCTTCGGAGAGGTCTAACTAAGCGTGAATCACCCGAAAAAGTTGTGCAGAGAAAATTTCACGCATTAAAGCAGAGCCCCCTCCTTAAAGGAGCTCAGAGATGCAAAAGTTTTCGTCTGCCGGAAGGAAGTCGGAGACAATGAGTGAGAAACTAAGTTTGCCTGGCAGTCGTTTGATTTCTGTTTTAGGAAGTCAAAAGATGAACATAAAGCTTTGCTCAACTCTCGATCACGATTTGTGTGTTTGTGTGGAAAACTTTTGATTTCAATTTTATTTTATCTCATTTTTTTTCTTCACCTTTTTTCCATTCTCGTCTTTCGACGAAATAACAAATTCAGACACGTCACCATCGCCAGCCGGATCATTAAGCAACTCATCAGAGTGTTTGGTAGTACATGATGACAGTGATTCGGTCGAACGCCAATCAATGTCATCGAATGAAAACAAAAATCAGATTAACCAATCATCGTCATCGCAATTAACCGAACCAACGAAACCGATTATGAGCTTAAAAGATTATTTACATGCGCTGAATCGTCACAAATCGATTGACAATTGCTTTTTGGCACCTCTCGGTGGTACTGACCGATTGATATTATTTGATGAAATCAAGAAAATAACCAATCATTTATTCACAACCACGGTGTTAGAGCCACGCATGAATGGTGATGACGCAGAACACGAGAATCAAACGGCGAACAACCGACATGACATGAATATGCAGAAGGCGAATACAACTGCCGCCGATGTTACCACGTTTAAGGATGGCGAGAGCGTTGATGTGGAAAATGTCAAGACGTGTGACGAGTCGAGAGACGTGAATAATAATAAGATTAATGGTGGTGACGAAACTGAGGCAAACACGGCACGCAGTCATCCGTTCTCAGAGATTTTCAAGAGATTCTCATCACTTGCTGATACAGGTTCACATGTAAATGCACCTTGGTCTGTCTCGACTAAAAGAACCAAGTTCAGAATAAATCAACTGAGCAGTCGCGACGTACCAATAGTGAGAACAGAGAAGCCGGCAAAGCTGCAGAAGCAGAACGCCATTGATACGTGCGACACAAAAATGTTTGACGAGCAAATCAACCGCAAATCGATTTTCCACAACACGCCGGGTCCGGGTGCCAAAAGCTGCATTGTCGCACATTTATTGGAGTCATTTGAACGAGACCGAGACCAAATGCTTCAGTCGCACTTCCGACACAAGACATTCATTGATCGAATGCCAAACGAGAGCATTTCATTTGATTACGGTCAGCTGGGAGGTGAGCTTGGTTCAATGAACACTATTCGTTCATTGTTTCAAATTCACGCGAGCACAGGGAGATCTGTAAAGCAGCTTCAAGAAAAAATCGAATCGCTAAACAAGTGAGGGAGACAAGAAAATTCCAAAACAGAAGTCAAGAATCATCACCACCCATCGAAGAAACAAAAGAAATTAATCTTAGCTCTTTGTCTTTATAAATTGCCCATCAGTCTCTCGTGTTTCCGCAAATCATCTTCGTGTCGTCATCTTTTCTGTCCATCATTCATGAATCACTCCCTAAGTGGAAAGTTTCTAGTGCCGAGGTTTGATTTGATTTCTTTCATTCCCCCCTTCGGTTCATTAGTAAAGAAAGAAATGTAGACCATTAGTTATTCGAAATACTGTTGAAGGGAAAGAAGATAATTGAAAAGGGATTAATTGTCTCAGTTAGCTTGATAAGAATCTTAGTAGTTAATGTTGCAACAAGAAAAGCTGTAAATTCAATTAATGACGCAATAAAAAGAAAAACAATAAAATATTTTTTATCTACTTCAATATTTTTTATTTTCCGGCTTCAGATGGAAAACTTGCATTTTGAGCGATAACAAGAGCACGAAAGACGCTTAAGATTACATTGGAGATCTGGATTATGAACTTTTAAAGAAACTATTTTCATGAGAAAATTTGAGCTGTAGGGCGAAATTCTTTGATTACGTCACGATGAAGACACTTTCTGACTTTTGCTTTAAAATAACGCAATCATTTAATTTTCGTAAAGAGGTTGAGACGATTTGAATTTTTCCCATTGCTCTAAGGACGATCATTCCAACCGGAACTTAAACGCTCTTTACTATTTTCTTTCTTTTCTCTTCTCTATCATAATTTTGCAACTCACCCCATCGCATTATTTTTTCTTTTTGACAAAAAAAAACGAAGGGGAATAAAATAAATCTTTTCTTTTTAAAACTATAATGAAAAAATAAGTCTTGAGGATATTAAAATCACAAAAGACGGAAGGAGGGGGAAAAATAAAAGATCTGAGGATGAAACACAAAAGACGCAGCAATCACTGTTTAAACAACAAATTGTTTTTAAAGAGAAATCAAAAATAGATATTTACAAACGAAGGAGTGAAGTCTTCAGTTTCGATAAAAATTTAAATGCCATAAAGTTACAAAAAAGTTTCTATCACAAAAACTTATTTCATTGCTTAAAGTTGAAGCACTTAAGATTCCACTCTGAAGCCTTCAAAGGAAATTCAATTTAATGGCACATAGAACGATTTCGTGATTCGATAATTCAAAAGGATTTTTTACGCAATTTGTACGGATTGGCGAGATAACATTTTCAGCTTTCGCTGATTAAAATCGCATAAGATTCTGATTTCAAAAACTCAATTTTATGTTTGATAAAATATTTCGTTACATTTTTGAGCTCGCGGCTGGTAAATCTTACCGGAAAATTCGCGTTCTTTCGAGATACTGACGTAACGGCCGGCGGCTCCAAAAATAATTAATTTCTCCTTTCTTCAAAATAAAAATTTCAATCAAAAACAAAAGAAAATTCGCACACGAAAAGATTTGAAAGGAACGAAAGAAAGAGCGGGTATGAAAGTAACGTAAAATATAAATTTTTAAGATATAATGAGTCAAAGGATCCTTAGTGAAACTTTGTTGCTACAAACAATCAGCACCAGGCTAGCAACAAGAGCTTTACTGTTTCTTCTTAGTCGTGACGGTAAGTCGTTTCTTCTCTTTGAGGAAGTCTGTGAAGGAAAAACAAAGATTTCAGTAACAGCCACAAATTGTTCTCAGGTGTTGAAGCATAGAGATTAAAACTCCGTGACGCTCTTACCCGTAATCTTTAGTTGTCCTGTGCTGCAATTCTTCTTACTGCTGGCGGTGATGGGCTGGGATTTGACAGATAAGGCTTTATTGTTGTTCACTTCCTCCGGCTCGATCTTCTTAATGTGGTGATAATATCTGAGCTTTGGTAGCTGACCTTCAAAATTTTTATTTTGTGAAACAGAGTAAAGGCGCTTGACGTGATTTATGCGGTAGACTCGCGGCACTTCGTCACAAGGCATAGCTTCCCATTCGAAATTCTTTTGGATCTTTGCTGGTTTGCCTTGCTCAAAGTCAAACTCCCATTGTTCTGATGCCTTTGATTCGTTGAAACAAGTTGCTTTTAAGTGCCTAAAATAAATTGTTATTAATAGGGAACCAAAACATTCCATAAAGACACCACTTACTCTTTGACTGTTTTATTTGATACGCCGAAAAGCGATTTTGATATCATTTTAGCCTTGCGAGCTCTTTCTGTTTCACATTTTGAAAGTGATCGTGGTGAAATTCTTCTTCGTGATGTTGTTGTGACTCCTGTTGCCATTATCAGCTTCGCTTTCGCACTCATTCTTCTTGTTTTCATAGATACAACAACAGCTAACCTAACTTCCAATTTCGTTTCAATTTTAAATTCTTTTCCGATCGCGATGGCTAATTGAACACATCAATTAACTGATTAAGGCACTTTGAGATGTTTTCACTGTAGTTCATTAGTTATTTAACTGTTATTTTTAATATATTTCTTGATGCGAAATAAAAATTTATATTTGTATTTCAATTCCGATTTAAGCGTTTTTCAAAATATATTTCACTCAAGTTTAATTAATCAACGCTTTTAACTTTCTACAATTGCAAAAGAATAATGAAATAAATGAAAATCAACAAAAAATATATTTTTCTTGAGCTTGTTTTGCTGCGCAGATCGGACGATGCGTAATCCGAAATAAAAAACGGTTGAGGATTCGTTCATAAACTACACCTCCCAAAAAAAAGCGCTTCTTGGGGGTCAATAAAAAACATTTTCAAATCGAATTATTTGGTGACATAATTGGTGAACGACTTCATTACTTCAATAACCTCTCAACCAAGAACGCTCTCCGCATTATTTTAAAACTTAAAAATGGAAAACTTTGACTTTTGTCGCGTTTGCTTGGTACAGAATGGCTCAATAATGCCTAATTCGTTGTTTGCAATCAAAATTGCTGACGCTTTGAACTATGAGAAGATCACAAACGAAAAGGTAAGATTTTTTAGTAATGGCGGCCATGAGCATTTTCTTTAAAACCTTATTATCTTTCAATAGCTGGTGCCATCGGTGGTTCCTGCATTGATTTGCAGTCGCTGTTCGTTCGATTTGGCAATTGCTGCAAAAATGAAAGATACAGCAATGGAATCCAGCAAGAAGGTCCAGCACCTGTTCATTTCCAGCAACTCTGTTGTCGCAGATGATTCAATGAAGAAACCATCAACGGAATCCTTTGATCAGTTCAAAGAGAACGCCAACGTGTTCACAACTACAAAAGTAACAGGTGTCAGTGATCCAGCAATCCAACCCCAAAATTCTTCTCACTTCGATGACGTCACTATCGTAAACGCTAACGAATCAGCTAATCGCAATTTAACGTCCACTCCATCGTTTGGTGATCAATCGACTTTCAGCAACTTTATTCCAAAATGGGCTAAAGCACCGAAAATCATTACAAGCACTCCAAAACCAGGACATGTCATTCTCGCTCATTGGTCTGCGCATTATCAAAAGCAAGAAAATGTGCTGAAGGAAAATACGAACAATATTCTGAACACTGGTTTTACTCACGTTCCAGCCGCTAATGACTCGAACAAATTAGCAAAGCAGAAACCAAGCTCTGATAAGTCACCTGAAGTTCAGATCGCCATGCAACCAAATTTGGTTATTCAAAGTAAGATTCCAACGTTAAAGCCTGTCGCAAAATATCCATCACCAGATGAAGGCAAATTGAAGAGCGTTGCTAAACGCGTTCATGATGGAAAGAATGAAACAGGGTCCAGCAAAATTGCTGAAATTGTTTCTAAGAAATCCCGAAAGGAGATTTAAATTAATGTTGCAGCTTCTTACGAGAACATCGCCTTTACTTACTAAGAAAATTTACTTTATTCGCTTTACAAATGTTTCAAACACTTAATATTTTTAATCTTTTCTACTTCGTCAAAATTTTCGAATTTAACTCTTAATGAGAATAGCAATTAACTTTTTGAGAACATAAATGCAATTTTCCATTCATGATCGTCACTCTTGATGATTTCATCTTGCAAAATTTTCTTAAATATTCAAAGGTTTCATTAGTCATAAATTATTTTCTAAGATTTGCACTGAAATGCGTGATTCCTAATGAAAAAGTAGATTTATATAAAAAATACACTCAAAGTGAAAGGAATTAGCTGATGTATACAAATATAAATAAACTGTTAAGTTGAAGTTACGTTTGCTTGTTATCAGTTTCTTATCATTACATATCTCGGAACAGGAAGTTAAATTTATTGGCTTGCATTTAAGCAATAAAGAAATTGATAGCACTTTGACCTGACTGAATGAAGTTAAAAGACAAAACCGCTAAAGGCAATCTTGTTTTCGCGAATCCATCGTTATCAGCTTTTAAGTCGCTTCGCAGCCCCAGTCGTAAAACGGTGAGCCAGTCGATCGGTCAAAAATGAAATTCTGCTTCCTTTTGATAGCAATTGCGTTTGTAGTTCAAGTCGAGAATCGTAGTACAAGACAGAAAAGAAATGAAATGATTGTGAAACAAAATGAGATCGATACAAACGGTGAGGAAGGGAATCATTAAAAAATTTGTTATCAATTGAGAAAACTTCCAGATGTGAATGTTGAATCAACGACCTTGGTCATCAAACCTTTTACGATTCTCCTTGTTGGATGTCCACGAACGAGAACAAAAATTGGGAACGAATGTCGAAGAAAGGATAAGGTCATTTAAAGTTCGAAAGTGTTGTGAAAGTGCAAATAACAAATTAAAATGATAATTGAATCTGTCTCATCAACAACATTATTTTATTTTAAAATTTTCTGATAAACAATGAGTAAACAAATTAAATATTTGTATGTATAAACAAGTAAGCTTACAGACGACATGAAAATTTGTAAGAAACAATTCAAGCCGAAAATGTCGAACGATCATCATTAAAACTTTTATTAAAAAGCTTGAAAATTTTAAATATTTTATTTTCGTTTTGATAATTGTTTCACCAGAGTCGACGTCGAGAGAGTGTGTTCTTCCGATCGCTGAACTTGTAAATCTAAAAACATTCTCTCTTATCCTTGAATATTTTTTTTTTCATTAAAGATCACGAGCTTTATTATATTCGCTTCGAAATTGCCAAAACATCACAAATAAAAATATCATTAAGTCTAAAGAAACGCAATAAGGATTAAACCTGTTGATTATTTTCTACGGAATTAGAGTTAATTGCGAAGTTCTTGAAGCAATGATCGAGGGCTAAATTTAAGTCAGGCGTATCATCAATGTCGATACGGGAATCGGTGCACACGTTTTCTGTTAAATCAATTTCCTTCAGATCAGTCAAATGCTTGATGAAATTTTCTTCGATTTCATTGATTTTGTTCGACTCCAAATTCAGCCATTCGAGTTTAATGTTGGTTGCAAATATTCGTGCGGTGATAACTTTTATTTGATTTCCCGACAAATTTATGTTTTCAAGATTAATATTTCTCTTGAAAATCTCATCGTCTAACGATTCAATTTTGTTGTAGCTCAAGCCAAGTGATTTTAGCTTCACTAAGTCCTTGAAAGAATTTTTGTGTATTCGTGTAATTCCATTTGAGTTGAGAAGCAGCAGAGTAAGATTGAAAAGACCTTTGAAAGCGTTCTCCCCTATAATTTCAAGGTCTGTCGTCTCGATTGTGATTGTGTCAAGTTTCTCGCAGAAGAAGAGGTTGTCGAGAAGAGATAGTCCAGTACTCGATTCGATGTCGACTCGTTTCAAGCCATTAAAAGCGTAAAGCATTTCCCTCGGGGAACATGAAAACTTGGCTTTTCCAAACAAAACCCATTTGATTTCATGAATTTTCCACTTTTTGGCTATCGGCGGTGCGGTGATTTCAATTGCTGGACGACTCTCATTTACCGTTACACCTCGAATTGAGCAAGCACGTTCAGCAAAAGTCGCCGTTTCAATATAACACTCGTAAACCGATTCGATACCACTTGCGAGAATAGCAAAGAGAAATATTTGAATCATCAGCCTCATGACTAATGTTAATTGAATTCTGTAATTACGAAGCTTTTCCCGGGAATTTCTGATTCAAACTGAGTCGCTCGCATGCGAGGCAATGAGATTTTGTGGTGATTTCGTTGTTTTAATCTCAGCAGATTGAGTCGCAGATGATTTTGCTTCTCTCATAAACTCGACTGATAAGAGTTCTTTTCGACAGCATTTACGATTCCCATTAGAACATAAAACAAATTTGTTGATTTCGTGAATGAATCTTATCTCGAGAATGGCTTGATTGACTTGAATTCACTTAGACGTGACATTTTTACTGCGATGAAGACGTGGAGAGCGAGAAATCTTCCCTGACTGTTTACAGTCATTTATTCCCGCGAGAAGCATTTCGGGAAGATCGGAACTGCAATTCTCTTGACGAAATTTATTGCTCAACCGGCGAGACAACGAGAAACGAAGATGAATTCTACCTCGAGGAGCTTTTGTCTTTGGGACTCTTTGCTGTAAAATCACTGCAGCACATCTTTGTCAGATTAAGGAGTAAAGAAAATCGTTGAATTTCTTTTGCTTTAAAGAAAAAACTAAAATTTTCTATTCAAACAAGCAAATCTCTTCAGGGAAAGAACACGATCCAACTCTAAACGGTAGAAGCATAAAAATAAGGAACTGGGAGGAAATTTATGTTTCTTCGTCGTAGCATTTTGGGGATACTCCCGATTTTCTTCTGTCATTTTAAACAGCACCTTGAATGATTCATGCCTTTCGTCATCTTCTCATCGCTTATCTGCTTACGTTTCCGCTTCACGCAGGGATTTCCTTCAGCATTTGACGAAATTCAATTTGAGGGCGAAACACAAACATTAAGATTGAATTGGGAATAAAACGGTCGATTTTATAAAAATAAACTCTTCGCTTTGCCAGAAATCTTAAGGCACAGAGTTCTGCGAAGGTCAGAAGCAAAGTCTGAATTAATTTTGTTTCTTTTCACTGCCAGAGGATTTTCCATTCGAGAATAACAGTTTCTTTTAATTGGAAAATTAAATGTCACCCGCTGCTAGATATTCTTTTTAATTGTCGGTGTCATTGAAGAATTGTCACTCATCCGATCGAAGGAGCTTGAAAAGGTTCAGGCTCAATATTGAAAGCGATTCAAAATTTTCAGGTAAAAGTCAACCTTAAAATCTTGATGATAATTCCGGGTTGAAGTTATTCATAAGTTGAGTAACATACTTCAGATAAATTCAAATTAACTGATATTTCTAACTTTGATGTGACCTCACTTGTGTTTGACTGAACTCACTTTAATATCGAGAAACCGCGAAATCTTATCGAATTTCCAATTTGTAATCTCTATTCAAGTCTTCTCCTTGATCTTTCCTAATCGAGCCATCATCTATAATCATCCCCCAAGGAAAACCTGAAAACCTGTCAATATTTGTAATATTTATAGAAAAAAGTTTTTGTCGACTGCTGAGCGTCGTTGTTCGTCCCTTTTTCAACACAAAACGAGAAAAAGAAAAATGATGAGAAATTTTCCAAGTCATTTTTTATAGAAACTTTGAGAATATTTTGGCTTATCTTCAGCATTGAGGCTGAATTGTTGACTTGGCATCGGCGGAACGAAAAAGGTGCGAAATGATTTCTTGTTAAATCGATTCAAAGTTTTATGGATGCCACGTCGGGGGAAAAACGGCTCCGAGGGGGAAAATCAAGCACATTTAGAGGGAAAACATTCTATTCAAAGCGAAGCGAGGCAAAAAAACCGCTTGACTGCGAGAGGGAAGAAGAATTATGAGCTTGGGGAGTAAGAAGTTTAAATGGATTTTTATTTCGTTTCTTATGTCGATCTCATAAATTTTCGAAATCGATAAGCTTCTGTTAAAGTGTGCATGACAATCGTTTACTCGAACATTTTCTCACCTCGTTCATCTTAAACTTCCTCGGATTTTCCATTCTCTAACTTGCTGACATCGAAACTTTCTCCCCACTCTCTTGAAAGTAAAATCCGCGTGAAATAAGGTTTACCTTCCGTAATCGACTTTCTACGGTTTATTTTTAAAATCAATTAAGCTTAAGCTAGCGGATTAAATTTCCCTCTCAAGAAGATAACAAGCAGCAGCTCCTGATGAAGTTTCTAAAGAAGAATCTTTTGCTAATAGCAGCTTTCTTAAGCTTTTAAACAAAAATAATGGAAAACCTCTCTTGAAATAGTCAAGAACTCACGTTTCTTTTCCTTCAACCACTCGTCGTCACACAATGCAAACAAGCTAAAACAACACGAGATTCAAGAGATGGAGCTTCCAACTTCCATTACAAAGAAGGAAAAATAATGCCATTTCACCTTAATCTTCCTGTTAAGAAGTTTTTACAAAAATCTTAGTTTTTAAGGCCACACTTGCTGCAAATGAAATAATTTATGATTAGATCCTCTATCCGATTTGTTTTCATTAACAAATTGATTTTTTGACTTAGGCTATTAAAAATTAAAAGTAAAAATAACATGTCACCAAGAAAACTGAAAATTGACTGGAATATGAATAATTTTAATTAAGCAGATGTATCACAGATATCGCGCAAGTGATTGTAAATATTACGTAAAATACCCTTCTTCAAGCACTCGTTGTCGTCACACAATGCAAACAAGCTAAAACAACAAAGAGAGGGAGCTTCCACCTTCCACTAGAAAGAAGTAAAATAATGTCATTTAGCCTCCATTCATTTTCCTGTGAAAAAGCTTATGAGGAAAGCTTTCGTTAAGACGCTAAAGGATTGTTTGCACTTCTTCCCGCAAACATAGACGACAGTCGTTCCATTAGAGAATTGCAAAGTTGCTCTAATGATAATGACAGTCACGTACAACTGCTTAGCGGTAATCTTAATATGTTGTAGTGTCAGGGATTGCGAAAACTCAATCTTAGCTTTTCTTTAAAACTTGAATCTCACTCTAAACCCTGAAGGCAACCGAAGCTCTTCGTCGACTTTCATGACGACGCTTTTTTGAAGAAACACTTCATTATATTCACAACAGACGCGTCGCTATAAAATTAATTCATCATATTTTTGTCGCTTTATGACGATAAGAGAATTTTGAAGTTTAAACTTTGCATTTTAGTAAGTGCACGCAACGATAAATGTTTGCGTGATATTGTCCAATATTTTAAAAGTTATTACTGTAAATTAACAGTTCTTTGGAGTTCCCTATTACTATTTAAATAAACTACTACTTTAGTAGATATTTGACCACTTCAAATGATTAACTATAAAAAATTTGATACTACTGATCATCCGATGCAAACTTTGTCTGAAATATAAAAATAATAAACAAATTCATAGTAAGAGGAGGAATATTAAATTCTACTTTAATAAAACAATCTCAATTTCAAAGAACAAGGTTCGTATCTGGCAACAAAATATTCTTATCAATTAACTCTTGATAAGCCAATTTTCCATTTGTTTCAAGTTCAACTAAAGGGAAATCTTTCTCGTCAAAACCTTTGACTATTGCAGTTAATTTCATGTCTGTCAACAAAATTTTAAGTTTCTGAGCGATTTCATTTTCTGTAAAATTGGCATTAGGAGTTATGTCATTGAGTTTAACATTTAAAACTTTTCTTGGATAACGATGAAACTGCAAGGGTAGTCGATAGATTTTCGTTTTCTCTACGAGTGAAAATTTTGCTGAATCGATCAGGAAAATACTAACAAGGTTTTTATCAACAGCGATAATAGTCCCGCGATGCCATTCATTGGTTATTTCCACCAAGCAAAGTTGCTTCAAGTGTTTTTCAGGTCTATTGAATAGTACCAAGAAAGGTTGGTTGATCTGACCTATAGCTTCCGTCAATTTTACGATTTCTTCATTTAACTCTGGAATATTCGGCAAAATGAACACTTTCCGACTCTCAAAAGCTGCAACAAAAGTGCATTCGAAACGTCCGATGTCGGAGAACAGCAAATCAAACTGATTAACTGTTTTTTCATAGCGTTTGGCGAATCTTCGTTTTATGCGTTGCTTCTGGATTCTTTCAATGTCTGGAAAATTTATTTCACAGTGTGGTTGTGCTGATGAGCTCCTTGCCTTGAACGAAAACTGCGAAACGTTAATTTCAATATTTAAATCCTTTTCAAAGTCTTTTAAATATTTCTTTGTTTCATCTGTTGATACCTCAACTTCCGAAGGTTTGATGAAATCAGCTGCCATCTCGTCGAATTCATTTTTCATGGATTTCTTTTTGATAAATAAGTACTTGTTATGATCGAAGTCGTTGAGATTCCTGTCTATCGTGACTTTTTGTTTTGGCGGCCAATTATCTTGCATAAGTCGCCACCGAGCAAGTTTCTTATTGACTAATAGCAGCTCGATGTCTTCTTCGTTAATAAAAATAGAACAGTCTGAAACCTCCTCGAAGTTTTTAACTATAACTTTGACTCTTTTCTCAACGATCACGCCATACAAAAAGTCCAAAACGCCTTCTGGCCATTGATCCGAGTTGTGTTCTGGAACAATTGATCCGAGTCGATATTTTCGAACCAACACTGGAATTTCGCCAGAAACGACACTTGTAAATATTTGTTCTCGATTAAAAAAAGCTGCAGTTCCAATATCGACGAATCTCACGTAGAAACCTTCAACGGAGGAAAAGCCTTCAACGATTCCTCGATAATAGCCTTCATCGAAAACAATATTGAAAGTACTATTTTAGAATTGTAGAAATGAAGTAACTTACGAGCATCGACCTCATTGTAAACGATTACAGCATGTCCTTCCGTAATTTCTTTAAGAACGTTTGTAAAATTTGGGCTGGAGTAAATGTCGTCGAATTCCAGTATCATTTTCCGAAAAACTTCATTGTTGCTGTCGTCTCGAATAGAAATTTCTCCGTTTTCATCGATATATGTTACAAAACCGTCGAACTCCATCTCTACCAAGTCTTTAGGTGGCATCCATGATTTGATATCTTGTAGAGAATCAAATTCAGAATTAACACTCCACTCGAGGTTGAAAATTTCCGGATGCAGCAAAGGTGAGTCCAAGTCAATAAGGCCAAGATCGTGGATCCAAGAATTGATGTTGTGGAATTTCGTTTGTACGCAGAAATCAAAACTCTTAATTTCAGCTCCCCATACAATTACCGGAAAACTCTGATATTCATTTTTATCGCCAACAATGCTTACAAATGTTTTTTTAAAATGGCGCATGCTCTCCACAAATTTGTCTGTGGCCGTTAAACTCCAGTTCTGTAACGATCCTGTCGGCTTAGCCCCTTTCATGTGCATTCTAAAATAAATTAAACATAAAAACTATGACGAAAAGTTGAGAACAAAAAAACAAATACCTGATAGCTGCTTGTGGGGCGTTTAAAGACATCGCTTCTTCTATGAATTCCACGAAGAAGTTACTTGGATTATTAATGTGAAGAATTTTGACTTCTATTCGCCCAGATATCTGCGATTTCTCTAGCTTGTTTGTAACTTCTCTTACTGGAGCAGCTGATTCCTCATTGAAAGTAGCCAATTTTCCTGAACTTTCAGGTCCCGTCGAAACAACGCAGTCCAATCGTTTCGTTAGTGCTGCGTTAATATTGATCTTCATTCCGTTTCCGGGGAAAGTGTAGACAACAATGGAGTGTGGAGTTCTGTATTTCTCGATGTGTATGAAGAGAGCTTTAACTTTAAATTTTGAGTCCATGACTAATTTCTTGAATTCCTGTTTAGCTCTTTCAGTAAATGTCAATCGTCCTTTTGAAGGAGCGACGTCAGCTAGTTTGCAATGGATGCAACCTTTTTCTTCTAGTGTGAAATGAAGGGCGAGTGACCTAAGTTCATTTTGTTTAACATTTATGTTGATTCCTAAGTCTACCAGAAAAACGTTGCAAGATTGATCGAAGACTTCTTTGACAACACATCGTCTCCAATTGCCTTCAAATTTGATTGCTGCCTTTGAATTGATTGCTGCCGTATAAAGAGTATGATCCTCAGGTTGGCCGTAGAATTCATTCAATTCATTCTCTAATAATAGTTGAGCCTCTAGAGAACTCTGTGATAGAAGACGGATGTAAAAGCTGTTTAATGAATCAAATCGGATGATTTCTATTGTTTCATCTTGATATGTGTTCACGACAATATTGGGAATATCGGGAGTCGTTTCTTGTAATTCCTCGAGAGTCTCAATTTCTTCCGATGAACTCGTGTAAGATTTATCTTTTGGTTTGTTATAAGTTATTTCGGTCTCGCTGTAAACAGACTCAGAACTAGACGAGTAAGTTGAGTTCTGATCAAATTTGTTGTCATCCAGTTCGCAAGACATCGTTCTCTGAATCTTCTCTTCTGAGTCCGGCGAATTAAAGCTTACGTCAATATTCTCCGTAAGATTATCCATGTTGATCGCGCAAAATGATTCAATGCCCAAAATCCATTTTAAAAAAGAAAATCTTAGCTTCTGACTGGGTAACTCGCTGACTGAGTAACTCGTGTACCCCGTGAATTTAAAAATTTCGGTTGAAAACGGAAATGAAAAGAATTAGTATTTTATTTTACTCTTTTAGGAGGGAGTTTTTTGAAGGAAGTTTAGATTAGTTTAGAAAGACGTTCCGCTGATTATTATAAAAGTGAACTTTTGTGATGATTTTAAGGCTGACAAAAGAAATTGGTTCGAATCCTGGTATTCTCTCTGTAATCTTACAGAGTTTTCTAAGATGACGTCGATAAATTTTTTTACGCTTGTCGATAGAACGCTGCTTTCTTAACGCATTTAGAATAAATTTTATTCTGAATTTCTTTTACAAGAGGTGGTTGATAAGATGACTTTCTGCTGACAATTTGTAAAGTGAAGTTCAGAGATCTCGACGATTTTGTTTTGAATCAAATCAATTTCATATTGTCATGGATGATTGATTTCTGGTTTTTGCTGTTATTCGCTGTTTGAGGCTGAAAAAAAAATAAAAGCGCCGATTATTGTTTCGCTTGATGACGTGTCAAAACTGGATTTTCCAAAAACAATTTTCCCAAAAATAATTTAGTCAGCTAAATAGAACGAGAGTAAGAGCATCCATGTTGAAAGCCGATTCCGTAAAGATTTTTAAAATTAAAATATTGTCAACGAATTAGTCGCGTTGCAGGAGACGACTGCCTCTCTCTTTAATTTAAATTCTTATTCTCAAATTAAATCTCTTCAAAAATTGTTTAAGAACACAAAAATCTAATGATGAAGGAGACTGCCACAAAGTAAAATCCAAATGAATAATCAAAGGAAATAATATTAACTGAGTGGAGGAAAAATTGGTTTGATCGTTGATCAAGAAATTCATTAAAACTTTAATGAAGCGCCAAAGAATTTTATGACGGTACTTTTTTGATGAGACAGAAACACTTCATTACATTTACTTTCAAACAACTGAAGCGTTCCCTGCCACTATAAAATAATCCCTCATATTTGTATCTCGTCGTGACGATGAAAAAAAAGTGAGAGGATTGCAAGTTTCCACAGCGAAGAGATTGCCTAGCATGACGACGCGAACCAAAGCGTCGCTTAATTGTTTTCACTGCAAATATTTGAAGCAGTTTTTATACACTGGTTGTGATGATAATTAAAATAAGTCGTTGTTTTAATGAAGTGTCTGGATCGCTTGTTTATCCTGGCGAGAGACGATGATGATGCCAATCGAATAAACAGCAGCAGCGGGTTGCGACGATATTTGCTCAAGCTACTGATATAAAAATGGGAACAAAATTCGACGTTAAATGTCTGACAAGAGAAGTAATGACAGCTTGGTCTTATCGTAGAACTTTCAGACTTTGCTTGTCGCGTCGAATGTTTGTCGAGGGAGGAAAATATTTTCTTTGGCGATGTTTACAGAAAACTTTACAACGATTATGTTCGGGTAAGCTTTCAGCCCTGCCACATATTGAAATAAACTTTTAATTGTTGATCATGTCAGATGTCCCCATCCATTAAAGATGTTCATCTCCCTTTCTATTAAAACCGAAGAAATGTAAAAATTTCACATTCATTAAATGTCGAAGCTTCATTGAAAATTCAAGCTCATGTTTTCGAATTTTGTAACATGTCAAGCAATGTCGTAGCCGCAGAGAATTCTCAAGTTTGCTTAGTCATTGCTTTCTTCGCTAGAGCCTTGAATTTGGAGTTGTGATTTTAGATTAGATATTTTCATGGCTTCACGTCAAGGAGGCTTCGCAAAATTGTCGAAAATGAACTTTCGCCAAGAGTCTTTTGGGAAATAATATTAATTTTTATCAGGATTCCCAACGATGCTTGCCGAGCTTAAAAATGAAGTGATAACTTCTGCTTCTCCTCGAGTGTGTGTGTATGTGTGTTTAAAAAAGGCAAACTCAGCACACAGTCCCTTTGAGATCTCATGAGCCACATTTGCATAATTTTCAAAAGCTTGTGAGAGTTGAAGATTGTTTAATGTGAAAACATTTCTTTTCCGTTTCGGGTTATTTTGATTCTCTCTATCGATTGATCCTTGAAATGTATTTCGTTTCAGACTGAAACAAGGATTGGACAAAAGTGTTTCCGAATATTCCTTTGTAGCGCTCATAATTTAAACAAAAATTTATGTTTACGTTTAAAGAGCCTGCAAGGAAACATTTTGCGCTCGGTGTGAAACGAGTCGGTGTATGTTTTATTCATTTCGGTTCTTTAGAGAAAATTTCAAAAGGAATCAAAGATAAAGTTCAATCTCCATCAGTTCTGGTGCAAAAGCTTAAACGATCTCTAGGTTAATAGTTTTAGACGTGACGCCACTGTCACTCGCATCATCGCAAATGAATCCTCCCGACTGAATTCTATACATTTTAATTTCAAATAAATCGTAAAAAGATCGACGAGCAATTCAAGAAATTTGTTGCTTAATCAAATAAAAGCTCGAAGCTTCTTTCAGCAGAATCGATTGAGTTGTGCGGTGTGAAAATCGCAACAGTAAAAAAGATTTATTCCCGAATGTGTATAAACGTTAGCCGATATCAAATATTTATTGCAGTTCGTATTCACTGCAGAGTTTAAACCATTTCCACGCAAAGTTGCCTTCAGCCTTTCGAGGTTCATTGCTTTGTTTGTCCATGAGTTTTATTCAGAGGCTGTAAATAGAACACACATTTTGGTGCTTTTGAAATTTCTGAGCACCAAAAGGGATGCGACACATAAAACTCTACAGAACGTGATGAAACCACATTCAATTAACTGCTCGCACGAAATTTGTAAAAAAAGCTCAATTTTTTCTCGTAAATGACGAAAATTCAATTTGCGTGGTAAGACCTCCGTGATAGAAGTTTTTATGTTTGTTTGCTTTGAACGTGTTGATGAGTTTGCGACTGAATAAAAGCTTTTCCATTCACATTAGGTCATTGAAATATTTTTTTACCAATTCTTTTGAAATGAGTTGACAAATCTTTCAATAACTCGAATGTTATTTGCAAAACGCAATTCTAGCTGCTACAACTTTTCGATGATTGCCCCACAAATTTAAAAGGAATTCCTCTGCAACTATAGAATTGCACAAATATTTTCACAAGACTTTCCAATAAACCTTCACTCCCGAGTCGAATATCGTACCTTCAGTGACTGTGTTATGTTTTAGAAATTCATTAAATATCATACGAGGATTAGCCGCAATATCAACTCGATACAGCTCGAAGAATCGAAAAGTGGTTTCATCTCATGACATGCAGCAGAGTTTTTGCTCAAGAATTAAACAGCAAATAACAACAAACCGAATTTTAACGATCTAACATACAATTTCATTCAGTTTATGCAAAATTGAAATTAAATGAAGTTACTTTCTGCTTTATTTACGTAAAGAATTATTTCAAGTTTATTTGACGATTTTAAATCGATGAACATTGCAGATTTGTTTTAACAATTTGTGAATCTCAACTCCATTTCACACAAAAAGAAACTTATAAATGAAGAATATTTCGTGTGAAGTCACAATACCAAATGTAAAGTTCTTGTTGATATTTGTGAATGTCATCAACGCAAGTCACAACTGGGTCATCTGGAGATGAAAATGAATCTCTTTCGAAAAAAGCTCTTATGAATTTCTCGCTGATATCAATAGCAACTAGAACGTCAGAAGTCGATACATTCTTGCGGAAACATAATTTTGCATTTGATTCTGCCATCTGTTTTAATACTTCATAAGACTTCGGTGATAAGGCATCTGGAAATATGTTGTAGATTAAATTTCTTAAAATAGATGGAAAGTCCGAAGCGATCTTACTTTCCCGAATTTTTCTCGTCGCAGCATAATAATTATTTAGCATTTCGCCAGCCTCTGGCTCAAAGCAAGTTTGAATTCTCGAAATGTAGTTCAAATGTTCACGCAATTCTTCATCAGAAAACAAAGCTTTTCTTTCAGAAGTGTGACTCGAATGATTTAGCAGACAATCAGTAATTGCTTCTTCCATTTGAGGATCGTCACTCATGATTATGGCACCGAAAACACTAGAATAAAAACAAAGTAATTTGTTGAACATTAATGGGTGTCCTACTTACTTCAAGAATTGTCGTAAACTCTTAGAATCTTTTTTAATCGTTGAAGAAAATGTCCAAATAGCGCATCTGAGATCAACACTTTGGTTTTTTGTGCCAGTCTCAATATCTCGAAGTAAGCTTGATGATGTCGCCTGCGGTAAGACATCCCATTCACCGATTCGTAAAACTCCAGAAGACATTGACATATCGTTGAAATTGTCGGTAGACGACGTAAAGCGATTTGCAAATCTTCCCATCGCGTTCATTATTTTGTTTGCGTGCTCCGTTTCATGACCAAACGAAATGATTGGAATCGGTGCAGATTGCGAACAGATTGAAATAATACTTTGGAGAAGACTCAATTTTAAATTCATGTAGGAATTGATCGGAAAGAAGTTTCCGCAGAATTCTGAAGCAATTATCGAAATAAATGTAAAATCTGAATATTTCTCATTCACTTCGTCGTACAGTTGCTTGATCGCATTTGGAATGTTCGTATCTTCATTACTGTCGTTTCTTTGGGTTGATTGAGATTGACTCACAAGATCTTGTGAATTTTTTATTATCACTGATTGCGATAAAGAACGATTTCGAGAAGAAGGTTGAGAATTTTTGGTTTGCCAGGTTTCTTTCATAACATTTTGTTCAATGTTTTGAATTTGATATTGTGAAGCGTAGCTGCTTTGTTGACTAGGCATCTCTGAATTGTTGAACTGACATTTTCCTTGCTGTGTGATCTCCATTGAATGAGGATTTCGATCGCTGTTTAACAGCTGTGAGGCAACTGCAGTCAATGAATTAGGAAATCTTTGCGTAGTTTCTATTTGTGTTCGACTGTTGAAGACCTCATCCTGTGTTCCGAATAAACCTTCATCAATCTTTTGTGTAAAATATGAAGTTTCAGAAAAGAATGATCTTTGTTGACTTATCATGTCCGATCCTTCAACGTGATACTTTCTTTGCTGTATTTGCTCCTGATTGCAGTTTATTAAGTTCTGAGTGCTGTTTAATTGTTGTGTGGTAAATACACTTGACGACATTGGAAATATTTTAGTAGATCCCATTGGCGTTTCATCGTTAAAGTCCTCTTCTTGTGTTCCGAACAAACTTTTGTCAATCTTTGGTGTGAAGAGTGATTTTTGAGAAAAGAATGACATGATTAGACCAGTGAAGCTTCTACAATACTCCAAACTTTGATGAATCGGTTCAATGGATCGAACACTCCGATGACAAAATATTCTTGACCAAGAACTTTTAAATCAAAATTGCAAAGATCGTCTGCAAATATATGGTTGGAAGACTTTTCATAAGACAATTAAAGATTGAGTATTATCAATCTTACCAAATAACTTTAGCTCTAACGAAGATGTGAATTTGGCTTGGTCAAAGTCTCCGTTCTTTATCAATTCAATGTCAAATACTCGAGCTGAGACCACTTCTGAAGTGGATCGTTTGGCGATAATTTCTTCGTAATTGGTAAAGCAAGATTTGCACCTACTGACTTTGTTTCGACTGTCACGATTAGTCAGGATAATGATGTCTTGATTCCAACACTTCTGGCACTTCCAAATTGATTGACGACTGCAAATAAACTTTTCAATTAAAAAAATTCGAGATCTAGAGATGACAGATATCACATGTAAGTTTCCTTTGGACTGATACTGCTAACCACGCAACGGATGTAAGTCAAACAAGTGTTTATATGGACTCTGTTCAGACTGAACTTAAAAGGAGGCAAAGGAGGCAGGTCGTAGAATCGAATTGAGATATGAACTTGATCCAGACTCAAAGAAAACACTGCTGAATGTGTTTGACTTAAGTAGTCTTCGATATGACTGTAAACGTTTTGAGTGAGCAAATCCTCAAAATATTCGGTATCCGATGTTAAAAGATGGAAGAGTCGATCTGGAAGCAAAAGTTCTATTTGTCAGAGTTGCGCAGTTAACGAACGAATTGTAATAATCTACTCACTTTGCTTAGAATCGATAAAATCGGCGTATTTCAATGTGATGTTTACAATGAAAGGCTCAAAAGAAAACTTTTGATTTTTTTGACTTTGGCTCAACCAATATACGCAATTCTGTTCCACGTCTTTAAGTAATTCTTTATTTATTAGAAAGTTCTTTAATTCAAGCTTGTGCTGCTCTGTATTTTGAATTAAATTATTATACATCTTTTCAGTGGAACGCTCGAAATTTGATGACGCGGAGAAATTTCTTGCTCTGGATCAATCAGTAATCAGGAAGATCATTAAACATCAGCAATCATCAATCGGGAATATGAAACCGTTAAATTTTAGAAACAGATTATCTTTTATTAATACTCAAATTTATAACTTTTAATAACATTTTTAAGACAATGAAAGAAAGAGTTTGATCCTTAATATGTTTTTTGCTTAATCGCTGTCTGTTGTTACACGTTTTTATCGTACAAAATCCTTATTTATTCTTTGTTAATGGCGGAATTAAACGAAGGATCATGTTAATAGTCGAATGCTTTTGAATGTTGTAATCGCTGAGGGTGTGACTATCACTCAATACTTTTCCAGCGAAACACAAATAATACCAATGTGACTCAATTTTTTCTTTGTCTTGAATTTTAGCTTTGACAGTTGCGATGGTGTCAGATGCCTCAACTTCGAGTGTGATAGTTTTGCCCTTAAAATTCATAGCAAAGATTTGATAGTTTTTGTCTATGATGTTGTCCAAGTAAAGCTGATGACGAATTTGCTCTTCGATAAGATGTTTTAGGGCCTCTGGTGATATCGGTTCGTTCTTTATACGCTCATAGATTTGCAACACATCACTATAGAAGAAGTAAAAGAATTGTAATTATTTTGATTTGAATCGTTTGCTGCAACTTACCGTTTAACAATTTTCCATGAGTCCTGTTTTAATTCTTTCAGACTGTCGTAAATGTAGGCCCAGTTGTACAGTTCGACTGCGTTGACTTTTGACAATTGTGAATGAATCTCCTTTGCACAAACTTCTTTTAATTCTGTTATATCGTAGTAATCAGCTGCTTCGTAAATGACTTGTGCAATTTTTGATAAGTTTTCCGGCAACTTCGCTTCGTAGATGAATTCCAAAACTATTTCGAATATTGCTGGATCAATGTTATCGACGATGCAAATTTTGTCACGAGATTCCTGCATATCTGAAGTGAACAAACGAGCGAATACTGAACTAGAAGCTGCGAGCAGAATCTTGTGGATCTTGAACTCCTTTCCTTTGACAATGAATGTAAAGTCAGAAAATGCAGAATCTTCGCGCATTTTAGACAACGTGTCGATGAAGTTTTGATGAAGTTTCGCTGGATTATAAAACTTGCTGCTGATGTGAGGATCTGAATCTTGATATCTCATAATGGCTACTGACATATCAATCTGAACGTTTTTAATTTTATATTGGATCGAAGCACTTGCAGAGTAGTTTTCCATAATAACTTCAGATTTTGAATCGTCGTTTCCTGGTCTAGTTAGTTTGAACTGAACTTTAAATTTTTCAAAATCTCCAACTCGGCCTAACAATGGAGAAATGACAATTTTAGCAGTCATTCCGTTTTCACCTATTCCAGGATTCTTGCTAAGTTTCATCCACCTGTTTGAGATAAAGATTAGTTACTTCGTGAGAAAACAGAAAAGAATTCTTACCACTCAGCGTCGATGAACTTGAACTTGATCTTTTCAGAAACAACATCTTTGGTTATCTTATTTGCGTTTTCAATCGTCCACAAGAAATTCGATTCTTCGATGATCTCTTCTTTTACACAACTTATGACAGTCGTTTGAAAAGCTTTTCCTGCATTCATTTTGCCTGATTTCCTGTTTTCTTTAGTAAATTGAAATATTCTTTCTCTGCACGAGGACTGTCCAAATGACCAAAGTGAAAAACCTGCTCAAAGAGACAACTGATGAGAAAGAGAGAAGCAGAATTCTATTTAGAAGAAGAAGAAAAGTTCTGTCTGGATTTCTTCAAAATTTATTAATTTAGTTCTTCAAAGTTATTTATTCTTGGAAATACAAAAAATTAAAAGAATTTTTGAAATTTTCATTATTAGAGAAGCATATTATCTATTTCATTCAGATTTGAAAAAATTGAACTTTTCAGCTTTAAAAAATTTATTCACTTGCTACGTGATTTTATCAGAAAGAAACATTTTTCTTGAACTCGGACGTTCAAAGTTGTTGAAAGCTGCTTAATGCATTAAAGCTTTCATGATGTTTTTTAACTTTATCTTCATGGTCGAAGAAGTTACATTTTTATCGGATATTTCAGAGCTCTTTTAAATCTCGTAATTTGCTCGTGGCACATGCAAACAGCACAGCTGATAGAGAAACTTTCCGCGTATCTACCAAATAAATTCCATCATGTTGAAATTTTCAAACCTTGCAATCATTAGTAAGTTGAAAAGTTCAAAAAATCGATAGAAACTTTTTCTTCAGTTATCTCGATTCAATTAGGATGATAGGATGATATTCTATGAAACCACATTTTGTTGACAACCATCAATCGATTTTTATGCTTGGAATTAAAATCAAACAATCGTCATTCTCGGAACATTCAACAAACGTTATCGAATCGTCCGCTTACTCAATCCGTCTAAATTGAAAATTGAGCTGCATTTGTTCTGCTGAGTTCCTATTGACTTTACATGCTCGTGGCGGGGATATTGTTGCTCACTGCAAACATGAAGATTGCCAACATCAGAGAAATATTGACAATGAAACCATTTACGATTCGAGGATGTTATGCGATGGGAAAATCGTCTCGTAAACAGTGCATTATTGAAGAGCTTCTGTCTGTAAATAGAATTAAATCTCTTCTCAATGGACATGTTTGTTGACGAAAGAGAAGAACTATCAAACTCATTAAAACTTCTCCTCGACGGAGACTATCAGTGATTTCTTAAAGATCACAGCAGCAATTATAATGAAACAAACAAATCAAACTCAAATTAATTTTGAAGAAAAACTTTTGCTGCTTTTCATGATAAACAAAACTGAGTTTTGTGGAAAATGAAATTAAAACTACGAGAAATTATTCCATTCATATTTTGTGGAATAAACAACGTGAGGAATACATTTTATTCTTTTATTTATTCAGCAAACATTTCTTATCTCCAGATGAAAAGTTGTGCGAGCAAGACTTTGAGTCTTTTGCTGGAGAGAATGAAGAAGGGAAAACTTTTGATTTATTTATGGGATTCGCTCGTGGCTTACGTCACATCCCGATATTAATTCAGCTGAATGCGTTTCGACTTTGAGCCACAACTTGTGCACTCGTTAACGTCACAGTTTGATCACAAACATTTGACTTTCCGTAAAGCTTTAATTTAAGTGGATTGGTATCTCATGTGAGCGTAACTACGAGTTGTTTGAGTTGAAAGAAATTAATTTTCTTTAGCTGCAGTGAATGAAGGAGGAAATAGAGCCACAAATTTTTTTAATGCTGTCAAATGTCAGAAACTTACTTTTTACTTTTAAAAGCTTTCACCAGCAATTGTAAAAACATCTACCGCAATTGAATTTTTTTTATCACAGAACTTTCATTTTACAATCCGTTCACTCTAATTTCATCAAATTACTTTTGAGCTTTCATCCAATGAGAGTTTTAAGCTCTATTGATCTCCCATCAAATCAGAGTTTATAGCAGAAGCTTCCTGAAAAATCGATCGAGCCTAGGAAAATCCTAAAAAAGAATTTTATGTTTTATTAGATTGGCAGACAAAATAAAAATCGAATCGCTTTTTCACCAACAGGAACACACGAATGAAATATCTAAAACTGTCATGTGTTCGATGTGCTGCGAATTAATTGCAAATTGGAAAATCTGTTTTCATTTGATAAAAAGCTTTTTTCTGTCCAAGCATTTAATGATATAAAATTTAATGTCGACATTCGTTCTTTTTTTGCGCTCTTTCAACTTTTTTTTTCGACCTCATAGATAATTTGGCTTTTGGGAGTGATCGCAGAGGAAAGTATAAAACATTGCTGTATCAAATAAAATGAAAACAGGGAAACGTTATCATGTCAGTTTCAACGGAGACTTTTATTATAAATTTAATACTTTTATTATGCCTCTACTCTTTTGAACTGAACATGATGTTATTAAACTTATGTGCGTTTATTCTTCTCGCTACATGAACATAAAGAGCTACCGGAACTTTCATTTAAAAACATTTTGAACTTCAAATAAAATATTAAAGAATTGACGGCTGCCGAGCTTCAGATAAAAGAAATAAAGAAATATTCGAGGACTCGTTTCAATTCAAAAATTCAATTAGAATCTAAACCTACCTCCAATGGCCAATGATATCAAATTATTTCCCAAGCGAACACAACTCAAATAAAATCAAAAATCTCCTTTTCGTCTAGACGACTTTGCTTTATTTTCAACAGCAAAACGACACGCGATTGTAAGTTATCAAAGTTGAGATGAATTTTCTTATTAATCCAGACACATTCATAACATAAAGAAGATTTTGGGTCAAAGTTCTTAATTAAATTCCCTTGAAGATTGAATTTAATGGATTATTTGTTCCTAAGCACATTTTCTTTCTCTCTTTTAAGGAAAG
Organism: Smittia aterrima; assembly: GCA_033063855.1. Classification (NCBI taxonomy): domain Eukaryota; kingdom Metazoa; phylum Arthropoda; class Insecta; order Diptera; family Chironomidae; genus Smittia; species Smittia aterrima. Next base: position 20,565,705 of record CP093831.1, read on the forward strand.
GGAGGCTTTGAATTTGTAAGAAAGTCACGAAGAACATTGTTCAAAAGACAATATTTAAGTCTTAAGCTCAAGGAAACCAAATCACTTTTTAGTCTACCACGTCTCAAATTGAAGATTCAATGCCGGAGACGACATCCGACAAGCAAGAAGTGAATATTGTCGTCTCAAAGGGATGAAAAATGAAAATGTAATTTTCTCTAGAAATAAATTTATCAAAATAAAATATTTCTGTTTCGATAAATTTCAAAGAAGAAATTTTTCTTGCTCAAGAGATAAATTGAATCTTTGCTTGTCTCACATCATATCAGTATATGAAGTATCATTTATTAGACAGTTCGTTTTAACTGCTCCCGTCCCTTTCGATTTTGGCGGTGACATACATTTATAAAGCGATGGAAGTTATGAGAGCGAGAACATCTCGAGAATTGATGGCGTTTGAGGGGGAAAACTACTTTTTGATGACACAAGATTAATGATGGAGACTTTCGTCGACAAGAAGTTTACATCATCAAGAGCAAGGGAGTGCAAAAACTTTTTTTACTGTCCACGAGGCGTCATAAAAACTCCAAGCAGAAAATCAGATCACTTAAAATAATTATCAATCAGAAGCAAACAAAAGTTTCATCGATTTTTCAAAGCTCCGATAAGTTTTACGAGTCAGGTGATTTGAGTTGACGTGCCACGTAATCTTCTTCTGATTTATTACGTCACTTTGTGGAGTTTAATTTATGCTCTCGACGAATTAAAGTCACTCAGACGAGATTGAACGCTGTGCTTTACTGAAAGTGAATCATGCATGAGACAAGATATCGAGCTTTCTCTCCCATGATGTAAGCTCATGAAATTGAAACACGAAAGCGTCTCAAATGAGTTATTCGTATCACGTACTTTCCTTCGAAGCAAGAATGTTTCGTCTGAGGATCGAGACATGTTATGGAGACGATTTTGACACGAAATGTAGTGCAGCGGTAACTCGTTCAAAAGCTCATAAAAATGCCAAACGCCGCTTAAGTTTAATAAAGAAACTTCGTAGAATTGATTGCACAACACGGTCGAAGATGCAGAAGGGAAAAAAAAACTTTCCAACAGCAATTAGAATTCCATTACAAGAAGCAGCAGTGCGGGAAGGGCAAACGGGGAAGAATCCATTAAGGCAACAAGGTTGCATGGAAACAAATTGAAATAAACACAAATTTCAGCTGCTGCTGCTGCGAAATGTTTTTGTGAATCGTAATGGTCAGTTTCATTACCGAGCAATGTTTTGTTCTACAGAAATTTCGTTGCATTTCCCTAGAAATAATTTCCCTCTCTTGTTGATACAAAGCAAATGTATGATTTCTATTAAATGAGCAGATGGAGATTACAATTTATAACGAAGCCTGCAATTAATCATAACATTAATAGCAAAGGCGCTAACTTCTCCTTAGCTGAAATTTTTTTTCAAGTTAATTGCGATCTCAATCATATCATCATTCATCCCTCATTCAATCATCAAAATTCACTGATGACAGAATAATGCTCTCAGAATAAAGAGATGACAAATCTTGTTAGTCAAAAAAATGTTTTTCTAAAGTTTCGTTTAATCTTGTCAGAGAAGGATAATAAATAGAAAAATACGTTTTTTTTATAGAAATGGTTTCTCCTTTGCTTATGTTTCTCCTTTCATCGTTAATTTAGCTTTCATGGATTCAAAGTTGAATTCATAATTGGGTTCAGATGCAACTTAAAAATTTTAATTGGCTCAATCAAAGGAACTATGCTGAAAAAAAAAGCATGTAGAGCCATTGAGGTTGAATGATTTTGTAAAGCGGGAGATTGAAAATCATGAACTATGAATAACATTGATGAATAACATTCATCAAACGCACAATTTCTCGTAGTTTACAACTTGATTCATCAACGTTTCTTTTCAAAGTTATCCATCGATGCAAACCTAAAGCCTCGATTGATTCCAACTTCCGCTCCATTGAACAGTATTCGGCTCGAATTAATTAGTTGTCGGTGAGCGCCGAGAAGCAAAACATCGACGCCTTTTATTTATTCGAGGGATCAAGCAACCTTTTTTCGGTTGCCTCTTCGGACAGACATAATTAATTGAAGCATAATTAACACTGAATTAAAGTTAAAGCGTTGCCATTTCTCCTTCAACTTAGCGGTATAGAAAAAGGTCTCAATGACACTTAGCGAAATTAAAATTGTTAGAAATATGTTCATGTATTTCATCCAAACGTCTCCCAGTTTGATGAGTTTATAGTTCCCACAGCCTTAACTTCTCCAATCCTTTCATCGTTTTTATCTCTGACATAAACATCAAACTTGTAATCGCCACGAGGAAAAATTGCCTCAAGAAATCTCAATTTGAGAGTTCCGTTCTTCACATCTGCGTTCTGCTGCAAATTATAATTAAGTTATGATTATTTAAAAATTAGGATACGAACGTAGTAAGGACATTTATGAACGAGTGATGGAAAGCTGTCGTTGATAATTGCTAATAATCCAGCCACCATTTTGTTGTCAAATTTATTTTCGACCATCATGCAAATGTCCAACCTGAAATTTGATTGATGAACATTAGTCGTTCTAATTTTAATAAAGAAACTCTTCAATGACGTCATGTTGAGAAACAAGGAAATATGAAAAGATGTGACTTACGTTGGCGTGTGTAGGACTTCCCGATAATGAATGCCGTATCTGAAAGATAATCTTGCTTCCATCTACGGAGCAGTAAAAATTATTAAAATTTATAAATATCTCTTATTTAAAATGAGTTATTACCATCATGCTCATCATACGTTTTTTAAAAGTCAATTCAAAATTAGCTGTAGATATTGATCGACTGTAAGACTTTGCATAACATGAAAAGTTCTTAAACACAAACTTCTCAGAAAAGAAGCATCGAACACTTCTAATGTACATAGTTTGACGTTCACTTTCTTGTTTTGAATCACAGAAAAGTAAGAGAACAAATAAAAAACCCAACAAAACACCCCAAGCTTTCATTACGGAATAGTTCAAAAAAAAAATTTGTCGTGATTACAAAGTAGATATAATCAAGTAGATCTAAGCAAACAATCATAGTGTTTAACTTTCCGCTTGTGCGATTTACTACTGGTCGATTTTAAATTTATGAATTCTAGGACAACTTATTCATTGGCACGCAGAGCTACCGATAACAATTTCGAGAATTCAAACCGATCGTCTTCTTCATGAATTTCAAATTATCAGTCTTTGAAACAAGATACTCGAACAAATATTATTCCTCAAATAACATTTAGTCTACATTGTTAAATGAAACGAGAATCTCCGTAATTATAAATGAGCCTTATTGTGGCTGACCATTTGAAATGAAAGTTTTGGTTGAGATTGTTAGATTTATTGAAATTCGATTTCACTTGTTCACCCTCAACATTCTAATAATTTATGTGTTCGACCCAAAAATCTTCACCTACATCTATTGTGTAAATATTTATTTTAATGTCAGATGCTCAGGTAGATAATTTGATTCGCAACGCAAATATTTTACTCATTCAAAATACCCAGAACCAACAATGTTCAATGCCATGACGACGTTAATTGCAATAAATGTTTCCTTTAACTTGACCAATTCAAGCTTCGAGCAAATTCTCACTCACACATTGAAGTTTAAAAAGTTTTTTGATCTTCTAATGAATGAAATTTCAAAATTAATTAATGTTATCGAGTGATCCATGAGAATTCATTTGTTTTATTAGTCAATTACTTTTGAAGCATATTTGTCGTAGAAACTTATGCAATAATTCAAAAGCTCAAATTAAAATTTTAATTAAATCTACTTTTGCTCGATTTGTTATCGAATTCGTCATTTGATTTTCACACTAATTTATTCCCCGGATAAACAGATTAACTTTTTCCCAGCCTCGATTTTCATTCTGTTTCAACATTTATTTTTGATTTCATTCAAGTTGCATTAACAATCTGACAACCAATTATTTATTTTAGGTATAATTAATTAAACATTGCGTAAATTCATTGAATTGTTTGTCGGCCTCGAAAAATTTATAATTAGGAGACCGCAGTCAAAAATTTTCTCCGTACTTTAGAAATGTGAATTTAAAGGGAAGTTAAAGTTGAAAAATATTATGATTCTCATAGCAAGTTGTACTTAATTTTATAGCAACATAAGCTCATTAAATTCCCTGACCAAGAGTTTTTCTATGATCAGTTTTTGTTGAGTAGGAACTGACATAAAACTTTCGCACATTATGAGCATTATGAGGGTTTTATTGCCATTGAGCTCAGGGAGAACACATCACGTCCATAGTTATTTAAATGATTCCCTTACCATAAATTTGTGGCAGATTTTTATGGACGAGCCGTTCTATGGTGACATGAAAAAAATTGAGGCCATTACAAAGGTTTTGTCTATATCGTGACTTTGGATTTAATTTCTGCTTTATCTTGAGAACGATGAGACCATTAAGCTTCTAGATTTGTGGCTATTGATTACAATGTGGCTTTATGTTTAACAATTTTACGAGCTCACCAAAAATTCAAACAAGTCGTAAAGGGAAACGAGTTTCTTTACGCAAACGTTTGTTGATCAAACACATAAGCCCAAGCAAACACATAAATATAAGAGCGTTCTCCTTTAATTAGCATAATTTAACATCCGTAATGTCTACGAAATGGGAAACAACGTCAAATAAAAATCTGAAATAATGAACTTTTTATTTATCTTTCTTCAATGAGGAGTTTCTCCTTCAATGAAAGTTTCTCGATTTGCAGAGAGAATCATGCGAAACGTTGGCAAATAAACAAAGTTCATGAAAGAGATTAATTAAGTATTACTAATGAAAATCTGCCTTGTCGAGTGTAACGGGAAGAAAACAAGTTCATTCAGCGTTCCGTAATCAGAGTTTGTGCGGCACGTTGTATTGTTGTCAGAAAAGAACTTGAGTCTCTGAATACAAAATAATTGAATGAGACAACTTGCAGTGAGCTATGCAAAAGCCACACAAAAGACGACTAATGACTGACTTACCTGATTTAACTTTCTATCCTGAAAAGACTAAAGTTTTCTTCCTGAAATAGTTTCAAGTAAAACTCAGCAATTTAAAATTTTCTCCAAATTTTCATGTTTGATTTTATATTTTGATTATCATTACATAATTTTTCGTTTAGAAAAGAAACACTCTTGAGAAATCATCACCCAAAGGCTATTTACATCTTTACACACTCAGCTAATTAGTTTCAACTTGACACAGAACTTTTTGGGTTACATTTATGGCCTTGAAACTTTTGCTGTCGCTCTTGAATAAATTTAGCTTAAAACTTTAAGAAACTATCTCGAAATTAATTGAAAACAATTTTCCTTCCCAACAACCTCTTCAACTTTCATAATTATTCAATAAATTTATCTAACTTCCTCCTCATATAAGTCAACAAAGAATTATTAACAGTGATTGATTTCACTTGAATAAATATAACCGTATCTCGCAATGTTCCCCTTCAAGTTATCCGGTTCATTAAACTAGTTAAAGTTATTCGTGAATACAAATCTCTAAGAAAAGTTTTACTTTATCTGTCTTATAAAAGTTTTCTTACATCATCAAGCCAGTAAAACAATTTTGAATCTAATGTCTATCGATATCTAAACATTCGAATTGTCGATTTATTCTATACAGAAACTTATGCAATAATCTTTACTTCTCCATCTCCATATTCATCACTAGAAATCAATCTTCAATGGAGGGGAGAGAAATCTCAGCGACTACAAATGATGTGGAACAACCTTCTTCGAATGAGCTTTTGAGAATAATTTGATTTATCTCAAACCAGAAGCTTTTCTAGGAATTTACTAAACTTGGACGAAAGGCTTTGGGGTGACTTTAAAACTTCAAAAAGTCTTGTCACCCTATTTAGGCAAGAAAAGCAAACTGAATTTAAGTTAAATTCCTTTAATGAAGTTTTGATGCAACCCTCTCAATTCTCTATTTCCTTATCTAGAGCGTTAGAGATAGAGAGTATCCTTGACGATGAAGACAGAAGTCTTCCCACACAAGCCAGCACAAGATGAAAATTATGCTTCGGTTCTTGCGGTTCATTTATTATAATTCTCCCAAAGATATTTTGTTCTGATTGTTGTTGCTGTCAGTGCTAAAGGCAAACAGAGAGGAGCAAATCACAAAGATAGATAATCAAATAAATGGCCGTGAGTGAGAGAGACGAGAATTTCTTTTATGTCTTCGATCGAAAATCATTAAAATGAATCGAATGCTTTTTCGTTGAAAATTCTCTTTGTCCTCTGTTCTTCAACGATTTTTGGGTCATATGATAATTGCTTGAGACTCATTTCACAACCGAAATTTTCAATAAAACTTTCTACAAATTCAACCATCTCCCACAAAACATCACAAATTGATTACATTGGTATAGTCGTGCCTGAAATGTAATTGGGACCATGACCATGCGAACTGTGCATATGATGATGTTGACAGTTTGCCATGTTGTTGAGATTCTCTTTCTGAGGATGGTGAGCGAGTGGAGTGTTGTTATTAAAATGATTAAGATCTCGATTGCCATCGTCTGGCGCTACTGAGTATGTTCGGTAAGAAGTGAAATCTTGCGGCATTTGTTGACGTTTCGCTTGTTCAATCCTTCGCTTCTTTATTTTCAGCCATCCAAGAACTGAGATTAAAACGATGAAAACAAAAATGCCAAGACAACATCCAACAATCAGACCCAAGCGTCGTGTCACTAATGAGTGGAAGAATCCATTGCTTGATAGTGAATCCATCTCCATTATGCTACTGAGAGCATAGAGTGTTCGTACTTGAGTGCAACGTGATGTCATTGACTCCGTTAATAACCCTTTGATAGCTTCAGGGTAAACTTCATTGTGAGCGTTCGTTAAGCTTGCAATTAAATTACTACCAACGCTCTCACTGTTATTCAAATCATTCTGATAAGTCAGCCAATTACCAACTCCAAGGACACAAATCAGATAGAGAGTGTTGGATGCTAGAGCAATCAAGCGTGCAGAGTTCGATGAACGGTTCAAGTACATACTGCGGACCTATAGGACAAAACAATAAGAAGATTAATTAATAAGAGCTTTAAAATGTTTTAACTTTCAAAAGCCTTTAAGTAGCTTTGAGTTTTACTTTCTCGAACTTTCAGAGAATTTTATTGAACACTTTTGTTTTGATTGTCTTACCTCGTCAGGCACCTCCAGCGAGTGGTAAATCACTTGATATCCACTTAATCCAGAGTGCTCTCGACTCTGCCATGACACAAGCACCGAATACGGTTGAATGTCTTGAATTGCGAGCTTCATAATCAGTGGGGCGTCGCAGAAGTCTTGTGGCTCCATTTTCAGAAAGTCTTTACCCTTCAAAGTCTCCGGTTGATTACAGTTCAATTGACTCTTGCCGGTCAGCTCATCGAGAAGATTCCATTTTAGATGATCGTGAAGCCATTCCCAAAGCTCTTGAGACTCGCACGAACAATGAATCGGGTTGGCTGTCGAGAAGATAAAAAAAAGTTTTATTAAAACACATAAATTTCCATTTAATTTCAATTTTGGCTATGAGCCGGAAAATATCGATTCGATTATCAGGGAAATTATGTTGCGGTTGATTTACGAGGGAAAATTTCTGGTGACGTTATTTATGATCCAATTATCAAGAGAGAGGGGTCTCGTGGTCGACAGTTTTTACCTGCAATCCTCAAATGTTTTATGTGAGTCTCCAAAGGCTTCAACGCTTTCAGCGGAATCGATTCGAAGTTGTTACGAGTGATGTCCAACAGCTCAAGCTTTCGAAGAGCTTTTAAGGAATCCATTGGAATGGTCGTCAAGCGATTGGCAGTGAGATAAAGCTCCTTGAGAGTGAATAAATAGCCGAACGTGTCCTTATCGATTTTACTCAATTGATTGTTGGAGAGATCGAGAGACTTTAAGAGGCTCAAGTCTTGAGGGAAATCCTCCAAATCTCGTAGATTATTGTGAGACACATTGAGTCTGGTCAGTTGATGAAGTCCTTGCAGACGCTCTTTTGGCAACATCTCAATAACATTCAGACTCAAATCCAATATTTGCAGACTGGCGAGAGTTACAAATGCCCCGGGACTAATGCGATTGATATGATTCTGTGTGAGATATAAATTCTGAAGAGCAGGGAACATCTCAAAGTCTTTGCTAGTGAGAATCGATAGATTCGTCTGACGAATGTGAAGTTCGGTCAAAAACGGATATTTCTCGTCCTGAATTCCGCCCGTATAGATTTTCTCGAGAGGATTTCCGGTCAGATTTAGCGATTTTAAACGTGCCAAAGAGTTTTTCGATAGTGCAGTCGATGGTATCTGCATGAAGCGATTGAATGCCAAATCGATACGCTGTAGGCTGATCGAATGTTGAAAGAAGTTGCTGGGAAGCGAGAACAGTGAATTGCCACTCAAATCAATCATGTCAAGATGCGGTAAGTTAGCTGTATTGAAACCACTGATTGATGCTATCTGATTCTCACTCAAGTCCAACTGTCTCAGGTTTGGAAGTCCGTTTAGTTTGAAAAAGTCAATATTGGCGATGACATTATTTGCAAGCGACAAAACTTCTAAAGTTGAAATGTTTGCGAGTGCCATATGTGGAAAGTCATTAATAACGTTCTTATTTAACTTTAGCTCTTTAAACACATTCAATCGGCTAAAGAGATTACGATTAATCACACGCAGTTGATTTCGACTTAAGTCGATCCGGACGAGATTGGTGTTTCGGATGAAGAGAATGTCGGGCAATTGTGTAATCGCGCAATCAACCATTATTAAAGTCTGAAGCGATGGTAATTTATCAAACATGTTTTCTTTAATCGCTGTAGCGCTAAAGTTGTTCGATGAGATCCTCATCGCGCGCAAGCTAGGAATGTCAATCTGCTTGATATCCCATGAGTGCAGAAAGTTGCCATCTAAGTTGAGCTCGTTGAGATTCGTGAGACCCTTAAACACGTTCGTTTCGATTTTCGTCAAATTTGTTTTGCTCAAGTTGAGGAAGTAGAGCGAAGGAAGCGGATCGATAAACAAGTCTTTCGGGAGTGTGTGTATGTTGTTCTCTGATAAGTCCAAAGTCTTAAGGTTCTTCAGCTTCCCGAACGCATTTGGTTCAATGTAATGAATAAGATTCTGTCCCAAATGTAATTCCTCGAGTTTTACAAGCTTCACGAAGAGATTTTGATTAATCGTCATTAGCTCGTTAATGCTGAGATCCAATGATCTTAAACCTTCCATTTTATCAAATGTGTTGTCGGAAATCTGATAAATGCTGTTGTTCTTTAAATAAAGTCGTTCAATATGAAGCAAATTCGTGAAGAGTGCCTTCTCAAGCTTCTTTAGCATGTTGTTCTCAAGCCACAAAGCCTGAACATTAAATTGATTATTAAACAGCTTATGGTTGACAAACTTAATTAAATTGCTATTCAATTGTACCGACAATAGAGACGAATTAGTGTTGAAGATATTTTCTACATCGACGAGCTCGTTGTGTCGTATGTTGATATATTTTAAGCGATGACACTGTCGGAAGGCTTCAGGCTCGATCATCTTAATACGATTATTCTGGAGATAAAGTTCCATGAGACTTCTCGAGTTGGCAAAGAGTCTGTTGTCAATGCGCTCGATGAGATTATCGTTTAATCGAATTTCCCTCAAATTCGCCAAGTTTCCGAAAACATTATCGTCTAGGTTTCTTATCAAATTATTATCAAGCGTCAGTGACGTGAGCTTTTGATTGAGTTCGAAGATGCTCGGTGGTAATTTCTTGATGTAGTTGTTGCTAAGATAAAGTTGATCCAGATTTCCGAGAGTATGAAACACGTAAAAGTCTAATCGCTGAATGGAATTATTCTCCAAATAAATCACTTTGATGCTGCTCGAGTTGGTGAAGCAATTGTTGGTCAGCTCAAGAATGTTGTTCTCACTCAACAGAACCTCTTCAAGTTCCGGTAAATTAGTGAAAACTCCACCAATGTAATGAATGTGATTGTGGCTAATGTCGATGATTCGCAGATGCTTATTGAACTCGAATATCATTGGATCAAGCTCGATTATATCATTATGGCTGATGTCCAGAGACTGTAGCTCTCGAAGCGAGAAAAAGCTCGTTCGAGACACGATTTCAATGAAATTATTATAGAGCGTCAATGTTCTCACAATGGGAAAGTATCGGAAGTAATTGACGCCTAACGTTTCGAGATAATTCGAACTCAAATCGAGAAAAATTAATGACGTGAAGTAGAGTTCGGGCAGCTCCTGGTCGATGGACGTTATACGATTCACTGACAAACGCAATGACCGTAAACCTTCCATTTTAATCAATGGAACAATCGGAAACAATGCCAATTTGTTTTCCGATAAATCAACCTCCGCCAACGATTCTTCAAGCCCGGCGAACGTCGAGTCAGGCAGCGCTTCCAATAAATTCCCCTTCAGATTCAATTTAACCAAATGAAGTCCATGGAAGCTATTGTCAAACAGCTCGGATATTTCATTCGTTTCGAAGTCGAGAACTATGAGTTTCTGCATTGACGAGAGAGCTTTTGTAGGAACCTGTAAAGGAAAGAGAATTTAGTAGTGCATAGATCAAGCGAAACTCGATGACTCAAGTGAAATATATTTCATAAATAACTTCTTATACGAGGATTCTCTAAAATGTAAATTAAGGTTCAAAACACAAACACAAAGTTATTTAATCTTAGCAATTTCGGAAATTCATTAAAATGTAAATAAAGTTCTCGAGTGTTTGCAGCTCCCATTTCGGTCCATTCTGTGTTTTTCAATGGGCTCTCGCTTTGCTTTGCAAGAGGAACTTTAGTGTTTGTGGATTCCACACTGAATTTATTATTTGGTGTTTGAAACATTTAAGAGTCGGAAGTTTGTTGAAGGGGGGAAGATTTGGAGTGGGACGAACTGAACCAATGCCGAGGGATGATAATGTGTTTCTTAGAATGTAAATCAAGATTTAGCTGATTGTTCGTGAATGATAGTAAAGTTCTCGTAATGTTGAGCTAGCTTAATGGGAAGAAAACGTGAATGAGGTTGATTCCATCTTTAAATAATCTTTTTCAAGAGTCTAGATTTTTCTTGATTGACGAACTTGCCCTCTAAGTTACAATCAGCGAATGTTCGTTTTGAAAAAAAGAAAAGCTCTTCGCCTGCCATCTCCACGAAGTCCTTCATTAAATTCCAGTGAAAGACACTCAGATAAGCCAATTGACGTCGACAAAAGACAGAATAACGACGTAAACATCAATTGAATGGGAAGAGTCGTCTCGTTTTCATCAACAAATTGTCGAGAATGATTGGAATTTATATTTTCTCGTTGTCTGTTCAAACGACGGCAACTGAGAGAAACCAAATCGACGAGAATGAGAAATGAAGATCGGAACATAAACTGTTATTTGCTACCCCGGATTCCCTTCGCTCTTTATTATATTATTCCGCAATTTAAATGCGATTTGTAATGCAAACAAAAGGGAAACGAACGTTGAAAAATATCTTTGAGCTTGGAGATTTGCGTCTAACTGCAAATCCTCTTATAATGGCATCGCTGAGACAACAGAATTTGACGACGACCAGAGCAGAGGGGTTTATTCATTTGGCAACGTCACGTTTTCCGCGATGATTCTGAAGGGAATCATTGTGGTGAGAGGTCAAAAGCTGGTGGAAAATTAAATTTTTCGTTCGTCGTTGTCATCGTGGCTGCAGCACCGTTAATAAATTTGGTGTCGTAAAATCACGGCTTCCGTTCCCTTAATACGAAATGTGTCACTCACAAAATAATATTTTTAAATATCATTACAGTGCCGTTGACGCGACAAGCGAAATAAAAAAATTATTATTTCCATCAACAATGAAGGCGTTCGTTCGCCTTGTTACACAACGACAAGAGATTGTTTCGGGCGAAAGCTTTGCTTGTCCAAATTAAAAAGTTTTTAATGACGTTGAAAAGAAAAGGCGTGGGAAGACGAAATTATAATGAAAGAAGATGAATGATTCTGGTAAATGAGAGCAATTTTTCCAAGTTGCAGAGAATGAAGCTTCACACACTTTTCATAAAAATAATTTATGAAGATTTCCCGCAAATGATTTTTCATGCTCATCTTCTTCAATGCTAATAGACTCAAAGCTCCACTTTGTCTTGAAACACTCGACGTCAAGCTTTTCATTCGAGTTTTGCAAATTTCATTTTCGCTCTAATGCAAGTAAATAATAAAAAGAGAAAAATGGAAACAAATCCATTAATTACAGTTTCAGCTTCAGCGTGAGCTTTAAATTGCATTCATAGACAGGGAGAGAAAAATGAGTAAAATGAAGGATTTACTTCGAGAAATATCCACTTACATAGAGTTTAGATTGTAGAAAGATTTCAGTTAGGTTTTGAGCAGAACTTTAAGTTGTCTTTCAAATATTTGTTAATTGAAGAATCTTTGAAAGTTTCTATGTAATGTGACGAAGCAGATGGCAGAAGTTTGAAACTCTTCCCAAAACTATGCATCATCGTAAGTCGTAGGAAGAGCGAAGAAAGTTTTATGACGCTCGGGAATTCCTTTCGAGCTTACAACGCGAGAGCAAAAAGAATTCGAAAAAAAAGTCGTAAAGTTTTCTCATTTGCTTTTCATCTTCAGTTCTCGAACAAGCTCAGCCATTTGCGGAGATGAACTAGAAGCAAATTAAATTATGTATACCAACGTCAGCTCTTGTGTTGGCTGTGCAAGTTCTTTTGTCTTTCCACCATGCGCCGCCTTCTGGAGCAATAAAAATCGTAGTTAATGCGATATTCATGGGGCAAGTAACTTTCATTTTTTATTGTTATTGCCATTTGAATGAACAAAGTGCGGAGCAAGAGGAAAATTCACTCGCATGTGTCAGATTCCTTCGAGTGATAAAAGATCATGATACGAACATCTATTTGTGCTCAACAAACCTTCCGTCACTTTCCCATGTCTCGGAGAGAATTCCTAAATTTTATTTGTCTTGTAATGAATAATAAACGATAGAAGACTGAGTTAGAATTGATGTAGGAAGTTTGGGTTGAGCTTAATTTGAAAACTGATATGGATAAATCGAACGACAGGAACTTACTCTCGAACAAGCCGATCAGGCAAATGAATTCAAAGTTTAAATTTATATTTCAATTACAGATTTCACTTAAGCCATCAATTGCAATTGACTACAATGAAATGTGTTTACTTACATTTGTTAACTTTCCATTAACAACGCTCAAGCTCTCGAGGGAATCTTTCAGGTTAATTAAACTGTTATCTTTCAGCAATTGAATGTTTGAGTTTGAAAATTGTAAATGCTTGATTTGAAGTCCATGGAAGGATGACGATGCGAATAAATCGTTGGTGAGTGTCGTTATCGTTCGATCGAAATCGTAAATTGATAAAGATTGAATTGGCGCATTGATGTGTTGAAGATTTGATTTCAAAAGAACACTCGTCACACCGGGACATTCAAGAAACAATCCTAAAACGAAAAGACGAATAAATAAATATTTCTTGATGGAATCCAAATGTTTCTAAAAACGTGTTAAGGAAGTCGTGTCAAAATGCGGCTGATTCTCGTCTCGGTTACGCATTAAATCACAAGTTAAATCATCGTAACATTTCTGGTTATTCTCGGAAGGATTTGATTTCGCACCCGAAATTGTTTCAAATCATCTACGGTTGTCATAAAAGGGTTAAGAGCGATGAGTTTCCTGTCGAATTCTCTATTTATACTACAAAACTATGAGGCGTAAAGCACTTCCGAGATGTTAATGTAGCGAGAGAACACATGCGATCGTAATTTGCATACAGCTCGTCTCTGCTTTATAATTGACAAAGTTTGTTCCTTTGTCTACGAGTTCTAAAACTTTGATTGCTTATTAATGACGAGAATCACAAACGAGACACTTCCCCATTATTTTGAATTCGGAACAAACATTCTCAAAATAAAAAAGCAATTAAATTGAATGAAAACAGATTTCAATCAGAAGCATCACGAGCTGTGCTAGTTCGGCAAACTTTTGAATATATTTAAAATATCAGCATCTCGAGTTAGTCGATTAGAGAAAACATTAAAACTTTCACGAGCTTGCTATTAAAAGAAAGTTTATGAATTGAAGGAGCGTTTTGAAGTTTCAAGGGTGACTAAGTCTCTTAAAGAAAAATGTTTTTATTGAGAATATTCCAAACATTTTGTAATATGCAGATGGTCACCCGCCATCACCTTCTCCCTGACATAAGTTATTTCTCGTTGTAAAAGCTTTGAAGAAGGGAAAGGACATAAAAGCTACAGTCGTAAAAAAGGAAAACTCTTTCCACGAGAATTTATTGTGCTTGAAACATTTCATTCGACCCAGCGGAATTTTCGTTCAATAATCAAAAATTTATTTGGTTTCTCGTCTGACTAATCGCCGGTGAGGGATCATTAGTCTCGAAGATCACGTACATGGATTTACATAATTTAGAAAGATATTAGAGTAAGTCAGCCTGGAGCAAAACGATAAGCAAAACATCTTGACTCTAATTTTGGTCACAAGTTTGCTTTCGATTCAATTTAGATTTCGAAGCTCTAAATCGATTAAATTTATTTCCAATTATATTTGCCATCTACTTACCATCTTCAAACTTATAGCAGGGACAAGCCGAGTTTTCACTGATGATTGGGCATTCAATGACTGTGGTTTCATCGACGAGTTCCATATTCGTCGAACGACATTTCAACATCAAAAGTAATAAGGCAAGAGCCCACCACCGACATTGAGCTTGAAGTGGTCTTAAGTTTCTCCTCCAATATGTTACCATTGTGTCTCCGAGCTTTGTTGAGTTTGCATTTTTATTGCCGATTTAGTTGTGAGATGTGATTCATCTTGTCGAGTAGATTAGGAGGCAGATGAAGGGACTTTTTCCAAGTCTTTTGTTTCTGGAAGTTTCATTTTATCATATTTTAAGGCATCTGGACGATTCGTGTCTCGGCATTCTGCAATAGAAGGAAAAAGAAGGCGACAACGATTAATCAAAAATTCAAGAGATTCTGCTAAAAGATTCAAAACTT
Organism: Smittia aterrima; assembly: GCA_033063855.1. Classification (NCBI taxonomy): domain Eukaryota; kingdom Metazoa; phylum Arthropoda; class Insecta; order Diptera; family Chironomidae; genus Smittia; species Smittia aterrima. The sequence continues at coordinate 20,580,774 of CP093831.1, forward strand.
TCAATGTCAGTTTTTATGCCTTCGCAGAGATTATGCATGAGTTGAGTCTTATTTGTTCGTTGGTTTAACGAGTCTTGCGTTGAGATTGCATCGTAAATTTGTTTAGCCTACGACGTCAAATCTACTTGAGCTAATCTAAAAGGCTTCATATCAAATCATTTAAGGGTAACAAGCTTTGTTTTCATCAACGTCATATTTCATAGCTTTTGAGTTCAACGAAAGGGATGTTTTTGACTTTGTTTTCTCGAAAACGCGAACGCCTTTGGCAACGTTTTTAATTTCTGCGAAAAAAATCTCGTTTTTTTTGTAAAAACTCAATTTCATAAATTTGGATCAACATTTTGTTAAATTATCTAAGTTGAGATTGCGCCTGAATCAAGTTTCGTTTGCTCTTTGGTTTAACGAGTTTGGCGTTGTGTTGAGATTGCATCGTAAATTTGCTCAGCACACAACGTCAACTCTACATGAACTATTCGACAGAGCTTTTTATCATTCAGAAATATCAAACTTTCTTCATATCAACGTCAAATTTTATGTGATTTTCTCTCTTGAATGTCATAAAAATATTTTTATAACTTTAATTTCCCTATGAACATGAAAAGCGCTTGTTCTCATGTTTTATAACATTGTACGAATTGAAACTGATGTGGATATATTTCTCTTGCTCTTAGAAGCTGAGTTAAAAAAGAAAGAAAAAAAAGGTTTTTAATATTCACAGAGCGCTCAAGTAAATATTATTTTTCGCTCAATTTTGATAAACTTAATTTATATTCTGCAGATAATGTCTCGAGCGTTTATCGTCTTTAGGTCAAAAGCTTTTTAACTTCTTTTCCATTTGTCGCACTTCTTACGAGCTCAGTCCGTTTCTTTCTCTCACAAAGTTTCTTTAGAAGCAGCATCCAACTCGTTCATCTTCCTCGAAGATTCTTCTTGCTTTAGTTCCATGATTAAGTGATTCATATCAAAGAGAGAAACTCACAAACGTAAAAACGTTTCATGCATCGTCAATTCTCCTTCTTAACTCTGTGTTGTGATAAAGAAACGATTTATGACTTAAACGAAGAGATGCGTAAAACATGTGAGACTTCGGCCTTTAAGAAAAAGTCGGAAAAAGGTTCAGAGAAGAAAGTAATTTATGAATTTAAGTTTTCGAATTTACTGCCGCAGCCCAAACTGAAGTGAGAAATTGAAAAATCTTTTTAGCTTTCTGAAATGTGTTCTTTTGGAGAAGCTGTTTAAACCATTTACAAATAGAAATGTTCCTTCGTCAAAATTGACTCGTTAAATTGTTTTATAGAATTAAAGTTTCACACTTGAGCAAGATCATGAGATAATTAAAATTAAAGATAGCCGCGAATGTCACAATGTTTTAAAATGTTCATCGTAATTACATTACGATGAACACGATAAATTATCAAGTGTAACATCACGATCTCCATCCCCACGGCCAGTGTATGACACAAAACCTCCAACCAGCGAAACAGATTTTCATAAATTTATTACTTTGACAGCACAAAGTGCCATCATCCTATTTATCCTAATTAAATTTAAAGCGTCGAGCGAGTGGAGGAAAGGAGACAAAGCTATTAATTTTAATCTCCATTCTTTCTCTTTCACTCCCGCTTCCTCTTACAGGGAAATAAATTTGCAACAACAATTCGAAGAATACCTAAAATTAATTCGTTTAAGTGGATTTGGAAATCGTAACAAGAAAAGCTCTTGGAGGAGAAAGAAAATGAATTATTAGACGCGTCTTTCCGTCGTTCGCTTTCTTTCTTTCCCTACCGGCAATGAATTTGCCTCGGCTCGACAGTAATAAGCATAAATTATTAATTTGGGACAATAAAAATCAATTATCATGCACTCTCGAATTAAATTAAAGCCATTATAAATACATTTTATACGCGCGATCATTGAAATTAACAAATGATATCAGTCGCTTGTGTTAACCTTAATTTATGACGCCGGAGAAAAGCGCGAAACATGAGAGAAGTCACGATATAAATTGCGTTGTTCAACCTAACGAAGAAATATTTTCTGTGCACTCTCGAAAAAAAGTTTTCTTGTTAAGAAGGGAAAAGAATGAGAAGCTCTTAGGGCTTTAAGGTTAATCATTTACAACGTCAAGCTATTTCGGAATTTTCTCACAATCACTAACGAACTCTCCCTTAAAAGTTTTTAAAACTCAAAAGCTCATTTATTTACACCAACATGACGTAATCGATGAATCTCCCCTCGCTCTTAACGGAAAGGAAAGAAAATTACTTCGAGTTGCACGTAGAATTCACTTGTTCATTATCATAATAGAATTTGCTTTTGAAAGAAAAATCCCCTTCGAGAATCTCTTTTTTTCCATCGCAAATGTGTTGTTCCATAGTAGAGGAGACAGAAAATCTCTGCATTTGCTCCGTTCCAAAGTTATTTTATGTTAAACTCTGAATCTTTCTCCATCGCAAGAGCAGTCGTTTCTACTCTCGAATGTAATGTGGAATTTCTTATGAATTTTAAAGCGTTCAAGCGTTTGTTTAAACCGAGAATAATTCATTTCGCGGCTTGTGGAAAGCTTTCGAGAGTATAAGAGTCCCACGAATTCAAGAAATTTATTCATAAGTTGAAATTAAAAATGACGACGAAGAGAGTTTTCCTTGCACTCGTCGTGAGTTTTATTTTTATTGGTTGTGACAGTTATCGAATGAGAGAGAGACATAGAGAATCGTTCGAGGATGATCGTGAAAACGATGAGATTGACAGACTAATACGACAGCTTGACGATGCTTTAGATCGCAACCGACCCTCGTCATCTATCCGACAACTCGAAGAAGAATATTCTGACCCAAAACCACCAAAACCAAGCCGCCAGTTGCCCAAAGACTTTGTTCCGAATTGTCGTCGGTGGTCGCTCTGTTGATTTTCTGCAAAAGCTTCTCCACTTTAAATTTGTCAAGCGCAACATTTTATCTGAAACTTAAATAAACTGTTTGCCTTTAACTTCACACTGCGCTCGAGTTGAATCGCTGGATGTTTGCCAGCTTTTGATATAACAGGGATTCATTCAAATTTGCACTCGAGATGTGTTTCGTGTTTATCTTTTCAGTTTCTGTCGCAGAACTTTATTGTCATAAGGTTTAAAGGACGAGAAAGAAGTTCCGAACGCTTTCATTCCTTTCTCGTCAGATTGTACGATTGTTAACAATGAAAAGCTTTTCGATGACAGTGGAAATGTAACCAGCACAAAGCTTTCGCTATGAGGAGAACTCTCAACCACCAATTGTTGTCTCATAGATTTTAATGCGCGATTTCACTGCAAAACAATGGAAAATGCATTAAAATTCAGATCGTGAAAGCTTCAGATCTTTTGTTACCATTTAGAATTGGTAAACAAACGTCACTCTACTCCACATCTGCTTACGTTCTTTTACGGAGAAAATGAGTTTTCACTGTTAAGTTATAACACGAAAAAGAGAATTGTAAACTACAAACAGTGAATATCCATTTTCGCTATTGCAAGTAATAAATATTCGCTGGATAATGGCACTGATTCACTCTTGTCCCAAAACAAAGTCTTGAGGCTCTTGATTGTTTATTTTCCTCAATGGAAGATTTTCTAAGAAAACATTAATCACAAAAGCTTTTTATGGAAAACATTTATCGGCTCAAATTTCATGGGAATCCGCAAAATAAAAATAAATATTTTGGGGATAGATTGGAAACGTTCCGGGAGGTTTCGTGATATCTTCGATATATTTCTTCGAATTTGGTGAGTTGAAGCGATGTCACCTTCAGAATGCAGAGCTGCTCAACCCTTTTAAAAATAAAGTCTTTGATTTAAATTCTGTCAAAAGAACTTTCCTCTCAAAGTGAATCTTCTTAAAAAAGAAACCTTTGAAAGTACTTGGTAAAACGATATTTTCTTCATTCAAAATGTTTTGATTTTGGAATTATTTATATTCGATTTGAATCACTTTAATAGCAGCTTTTGGAAAGCAACCTATGTTTTGCCTGTCTTTAAGGCTTCGAAGCTCATTTTCCCAAATAAAATCAATAAACGTATTTTTTTCCTCCTTTTTATGGAGGCGATGAAATTTCTAATAAACACGCTCGTAAAATGATCCTTTCTAATGTTTCGTCGTCACAGAAGTGTTGCGCGTTGAATGAAGAGAAGGGAGGTGATCTGAGATTAGATTAAGTGCATGAGTCGCTGAGATTTTTGAGAAACTTTTTGCTGTAATGAAATTCTCATCTCGCTTCGTAGAAACAAATTGACGAAAATTTGATCTTTATAAGCAAATTGCAATTCGCTTCACGACTAATGCGATAAAGATGGAAATAACGGAGTCTTTAATAGCGTGAACATTTTCAAAACTCTGAAAGCTTCAGAATTAAGTCATTCGAAAACTGAAGGCGACGCGGCACAATGAAAATTATTTTTATTTTACTTGCGGTCGGAGTTGTGGAAAATATTTTCGGCGAGGAGTACAGACACGACGAAGACGAAGATTGGAGCGACGACGAGCAATTAGATTATGATGAAGACCTTGAAGTCGACGACGAAGAGTTTCAAAATGATTCGGAAGATGAGTCAATGCCAGATCAAAGCTTTCTTGAGCAACTTGACTTGTCCCAGACAGAAGACGAAGAAGAAGAAATTCAGGGTGACTTCTTTGGCTATCAGCAATTCTTGAAGCCACTGGAATTGTATTTCAAGCAAGTTCAAGAATCCATACTGAGACTTAGAGACTCGAAGCTTGAAGCAGAGTCTAACATATTTATGTCTCAGTACTCAAAACCGAGTTTCCTTCAAGAAGTGTATGACGAGCATGACAAAAGCCGAGCATTGAGGATGATGAGAAATATTGCCATACTTTCCTCGAAAATACTCGAAAAACACAACAGAAAACATGATGCCGATGAATACGTGCAAAGAACATCATTGCCTCAGCTACAATACTCGTTGCCTTCTCTAAGCAGCAGTTCACGACAACAATTGAAACATGACAAAGTTGCTGTAATAGGAAGAAGAGCAAGTGGAGATGAAAGTAACGACAACTCTGACAGTGACGTTAAGAGGCGCAAAGAAAAAATAAAGGAACTCGATTCTGAAATTGGAAAAATGATGGAAAAAGCAGGAAAACTTCAGCGATTGATGACAGGAATGAGACGAATTGCAAGCAGACGAATGTTCGGAGGAAAATAATTTAATAAATTATTGTTAAATGTAAATTGAAAATGATGAAGTTCTGTGCAAACTTCAAGAATTTTAATTTATTCCTTCTTATTTTATTTGGGAACTCAACTCTGAAGACTACTTTTATATTCTTTAATTTATGCAATTTGAAAGGAAATGAAATAAATAACATCACATGAAATCTAGTGGCAAACCGTGACGTTTTGAAAGTTCTCAAAATTGTTGACTAAAGTGATAGGTGATAGGTGTCGTGATTTTCCGCAGCATTTTTGCTCTATCTTCACCTTGCCCGCATCAACCTTGGAAAGCAACGTTAATTTAATGAAATTATCGCTGTAGTAATGTCGCTGTCATGTGGAACGTTCTCTGTCCCCGCTTGAAGCTTCTACATTTGGTTGCGCGATGGAACTATTTTAATTATTATTAAAGATAAACATGAACTTCCCATGAAAATGAGCGTAACATCATTTGCTTTGATATGATGAACGAAAAAGCAGATAGCAGCATTAACATCGCAGCTTAATTAGAAATTATGTGTTAGGAGTTGTTGTAATCAGCAAGCAGCGACGACAACATGTCAAAATCGTCTCGCAAACTGAATAAAAACAAAGTGGCATCTATCTCTACCATCGCAGTGGCAGAAAATAATGAATTAAGAACTTTTTCCTATAAATTATTCATTAATGAGCGTCAGAAGGTTTTCGCTTTTTGTTTTGTCGGTGAGATGGAAGCCCACTAGAAAGCGACATTTTCTCGTTTAGAAGACAGTGATGTGCTTGCTGACATAATGTTTTAATTTTCCCATCAAAATTCTCATGAATGAAAGCCCTCCCAAACCACCATCGAATAAGGAGTGTTGAAATCCACAAGCACACACATCACAGATTGCTGAATAATTTTCGTTCACCACGATGATTTTCCTACAAATTTTCATTCGGTTTTTCTGTCATGTCAACGAAAATACTTTTTCCTCAAAATTTTCGAGCATCTTGAATAAACTTTTCTTTTGAATACTCAGCAGAAAGATTGCATGCCTCGGAGAGTCTACCAAAAGCTCTCGACATGAACGAGGAAATAACGAAGCTAACTAGCGGTAAGTTGAGAAGTGGACTCTCAGTAGCTAAATCAAAACAAAGTGTGCAAACGAATGTGACTTAGTCCTCAAACTTTCCCCCATTTCCTTTATATAATCGGAGATCCGTCCTCACAAACCATTGAACAATTTCTCTTAACATTATTTGCTTTCAACTTTCGTCTTTGTAATTTTTTTCTCAAGTGTCACAGTAAATTTGACGAGGATTCTCATAATAGCTGAGACGAGAGACCTCATCGTTTATGAAGGCAAAAAAACAACAGAAAGAATGAGAAGAACCAACAATCCATATAAATAAAGACAATTACTTTGCAATTAAGATGGAAATGGCGCTCGTTGCCTCGAAGGATGGCAGTGCTTGGAAAATTTACGGTCAAGAAAGAAAAGCTAATTAAAATTTATAATGCGGGACGGACTTTGCGACACCAAGTTTAAACGTCTTTGTCGTTCATCTTTTGATTTCTAATTTATTTAAGACGCTGTTCAACTCCAAAATGGGGACCGTGCAATGTTTTTTCGTCGCTTCGCTTCTAGGAGATGAAGTTGAACAAGAAAACTTTTGTCCCTTTAAATTAATCAATTCGACTTGTTTTTTCTTTCGAGCGAGGGATGGCGTTCTTAATTACGTTACATGAAACTTAATTAAATCGCTTTTTCTCTTTCATTCACATCTTCTCTTGTTCTGAAGCAAACAATAACATAGAACGATTTAGACCTGAAGGCGTAGAGCGAGACAAGTACTCGAAGCTTCGAATTTATGAATTGCACTCAAATTGGTTTTAATTTCCCTTATCATCCTTCCAGCATTTCTCGCAGACGTCTGAGTAGGAATAAGAATGATTGAATTCATCACAGCAGCTTGAAGCTTCCGGTACTCTCGGCACACGCGACGATAAATTATGAAGAGCTGCTTTAAAATAATTGGAACAATGAAAGATATTTCAGTGACAGTGTCTCACTGTAAATTATGATGACATTTCCAATTATTCTTCATCAGTTAAAGAGACAATTCGTCAATAACGTGAAGCTTTTAAAGCTCTGAGACTTAAGTTTTCATTGTCCAAGTTTCCATTGGACATTCAAACTTCGTCATGACCTTTAAAACTTGACAAACGATAAAGCTTTTATATAGTCACAAGATTTTATTATTTAGATGGGCATCCGAGGAGAAAAATGATAATGTGAAGCTTTTATGTAATAGCCGATCGGAATGGGAAACTAATGTCGGCTATTTTCATGAGGAAGGGTCGCTATTAAATAGCAAAATGATGAGTCCATAAAACGATTTTATTAGAAAAAGGCAAATTCGTAATTTATGGAAATGCAACGGAGGCAACACGCAGCATTATCCAAGTATTGACTTTCCTATTAGCCTTTCAAGTGATGCTTTCTCTAATCATTTCTCACATCCCTCGTTGAAAGCATCATCCGTCTTTTACATCATAAACCGATGTGCGAGGCTTTGAACGAATAAAAACAAATCTGAGCGCAAATAAACAACGGCGAAAGTGATTTATGATTTCATTTCTCAGAACTGTTTTCATTCTTTCTCCACTGTCGCTTAGTATCATTGATTTATTTGTCTTCTAGGCTGAAGCGCCGAGCTTTTTTTCGCGTCTTCTTCTTCTTCATCATCTTCAATGCTTTTTTTTGTGGAAGGAAATGACGGAGTTTCCATGATTTTCGTTTTTGTTCTCATTACCATGAAAGGCTTTTTGTGTTTGGCAAGTTGAAGCGTCTCTCTTTGTTGATAAATTGATTTTCAGTTTGAAAATTGCGATACGTTTGAGAATTGAATGGGCTTTAAGGCGTGTCTTGAAATACCAAGAAGGTGAAAGCGGGCTCTTGATCGGATAAAGCGGCCTTATCGTTGATTAATCGGAAAATTTGTAAAAGAAAATTGCGCAATAGAAATTCAAGAACAAAGAATTCGTTATCGTTCTGATAAATTTTAATTTATTTACTCAAAGCTTGAAAGCCCGTGACTCTTTTCATGGAAAATTTGCTCCTTTCCGCTTTGTCGCTTTACCTCATAAAGGCTTATTACGGTTATTGGAAAATCTTCGTCGGGCCTGAACCGAATAAAGGTTTTTAGTAAATAAAAACCTTTCCTGCTTTCATGTCAACAGAACCTTCGATTCTGTCCATCAAATCTCTCCTTCTTTCATCACACGTGCGTTCAAGTCCCAGCGATAGACATAAGCTTGATTTCTATAAACGTCAATATTGTCTCAGTTGTTGGGGCAAAGATAACACTGAACGACAGCCACAGGGAGAATTCATGGAGAATGTAGTTATATTTTTCTTTCCCTTCCTTCCTTCCGTCTCATCTTAAGCAAGCACAAGGCTTTTACTTTTCTTAGATGGTAACAATAGCCTCAGGAAAAATAATTCATCGAGGACATTTGAGATCCTCAGCGTCCCAAGCGTGACGTTACTCACAATCGACTTTCATAATCTTCTCAGTTTCATTCATCACGCTTTCTGATCAAACGACCTCAGGCTTATCGAAAAAGAGCCAATAATGAAAACAGAGAAAAGCTGCGTTAAAATTATTGGCAGATTGTGATAAAATTTGAAATCAAAATCTGAGAAGCGGAATCGATTTTTTTTTTTTCATTTCCTTGCATATCTCCCCGTAAGAATTGCAGTTTAGCTGCCAAAGACAGGGACGGATTTTTTGATTTCCGCAATTTCCCAAGATTGAATATGACTTGGGATATGAAGCGTTGAAGCTTCAATGGGAACATCAAATTTATGGAATTCCTTTCACCTTGCGAATCATTTTTTCCGCTGTCTCCAAGCTCGTTCTCTTTCATAAAGTTGGATAGGAAATCTCAGTCGGAAAGGAAGCATTTCAAATCGATATTGATGTCGATGGGATGAGAAGAATCTAAGATAAAATTTCCGGCCCGTAAAGCATTCCAAACTTCATTTATGAATAAAGAATGGAAAAGCCTCAGTTTACTGAAGAGTTTTTCAGGTCACTTGCCACTGAAAAGTCAGCTTTTCTTCATTGTTAGACATGGGACGAGAAGAAAGGGAATCCATTTCACTCAATTTATTAAACTAATATCTTCTCAATAACGTGAAAGGCATTGAAGGCAGGAAAACACTTTTGAGTCTTGAAATGAACTCTCAACATCGAGTATGTCTCTCTAAGCTTGGCCAATTCAAAAAATTTATTCAACAAAGTCAACCTTCGTCAAAAGCGACAAGCTTAAGGGATATTCGTAAATCACGTAGTGTCACTACGGTAGTGAGGAAGGTTCTGTAGCAAAATGAAATATCAAAGGTCGAGCTCGCACCAGTAAGCAACTTGTAGTTCAGCAATTTTTTTCTTCTTAAGTTATTAAAGAATTACCTTCTTAACTTCAATAACGTTTACTAATATAAGATCGATATATTGCTTTCTATCGATTGAAGACTTCTCCAGACAACGTCTTCTAGAGCTTGAAATACCTTCAGATAACTTTTCTCGTTTTCTCTTTATTTGATTACCAAATAAATTTTCATAATACTTCTCTATTGAGCTGGTAAAGGCTCCGCTTTATCCTGATATTTTCCCATCAATTTTGATTTGATTTGGGTTATGAAAAAGGCAAACAACCTCTTACAGCATCACTTTTCTCCTACTCCCCCCGAAAATTGCTCGTTTTTTTTTGCCTCAGCCTTCAATGACTGGAAATATTTCTTCTTTTAGGCCTCGTAAAGCATGAAGGAGCTAACTTCAAACTGTGTTCTTTCTATTTTGTCATGTCATCCACTTATGTAATCGTGTCTTCTTCTCGATGAGTGTTATAAAGTAAATTTAATTTCATTATGATCACGTAGAAGCTGTCAATTTTAATTCGATTCCCCCTACGCCCAACGAATTTTCCAAGCCCCCGAGTTTCTCTCTCAGAGATCGGAATTTTCATTTAAGAGAGAACGAGGGAGAAAATGTTTTTCACCACAGACATTTTCATTCGAAACAGAATATTTTCTCATTCATTTAGTTTCTCTTCTTCAACTCCGAGACTCGACACGTTTTAAATTTTTTTCCCGGCTTTTTGCTATTCGACTGGTTTGAGTCGAAGTTTTACAATTTAATTTTAATTAAAATTTATTAGATTTTTCTTGTGAAATCTGTTTTGGTGGAAGTTCAGTGTTTGATTAATCAGTAATCAGTCATGGTTGACGAGGAAGCGACGCCCTTCATTTTTAATTTACTCTCCGACATATTTCTAAAGGTGAAGTTGCGAAATTTTGATTCACGCCCAATGTTTACATTAAGTTTCTTCATTAGGCACCTGCATATGTGATTTGTCTCGAAGCTCTTCTATTACTTATGGTGATTTGGATAATCGTTCAAAAGCAATCGAATGGCGAGAAGCATTTGACGAAGGAGCAGAAAGAGAAAATCATTAGAAACTGGAAACCAGAGCCTCTTGTTGCGCAAGTGTCTGATTCACATCCAGCGCTAACTACAAGGATCATCGATGGACCGGTTGGAAAATACATCTTTGTTGACGGTCACAAATGTCTCAACATGGCAAGCCACAATTATTTGGGCTTAGAAGAGTATCCCGAAATCAAAAAGAAAGCAATTAGTTCAATTCAGAAATACGGAGTCGGATCTTGTGGTCCTCGTGGCTTCTACGGAACTGTCGACGTTCACCTCGAACTTGAAGAGCGTCTCGCAAAGTTTATGAAACAAGAAGAAGCTGTTGTTTATTCATACGCTTTTTCCACGACAGCCAGCGCGATTCCAGCTTACTCAAAAAGAAGTGATGTTATCTTTGTGTGAGTTGAACAATCAATATGCTGATAAGACGAATAATTGAATTTCGTTGATTTTACAGTGACGAGATGGTGAATTTTTCTATTCAGAAGGGCCTCGATGCTTCACGCAGTCGGATAGTGTTTTTCAAACATAATGATATGCGCGATTTGGAAGAAAAACTAATTGTTCAGCAAAAGTTGGATTTGAAGAACCCAAGCAAAGCGGCCAAGACGAAAAGATTTCTCATCGCCGAAGGTATTTACATGAATACTGGTGAAATGTGTCCGTTGGATGAGCTGGTTAAACTGAGGAGCAAATACAAGCTTCGTCTATTCCTTGATGAATCCATTTCGTTCGGAACAATTGGATCTCATGGTCGTGGTTTAACTGAGTACCTCAATGTTGATAAGATTGAGGTTGATATGATATCGGCAAGTCTCGAAGCATCTACAGAATCTGTCGGTGGATTCTGTGTTGGTTCTCACTTTATAATCGACCATCAGCGTCTCTCAGGCTTGGGATATTGTTTCTCAGCATCTCAACCACCGTTTCTGACACAAGCAGCGATCAGCGCTATTGATATTTTTGAAAACGACCAAGAGATCTTTCATCAGTTGAATGAAGCAACAAAGAAAGTCGATGAGAAATTTAAAGAACTCACTCGTTTCGAACTTCGAGGGCATCCGCTCTCGCCGGTTAAACACCTCTACCTAAGAAATCTCGATGACTACGCAGAAATGGATACGCTATTGCGTAAAATCTCGGATCAGGTAAGAAACTAATAAATTAAATTGAAGTTTTTGTATTTATTTTCATCTTTACATTAGTGCATTAAAATGGGTCTCGCAGTTACCCCATCAACGTATCTCCCAACAGAAAAATTCAATCCAAAGCCAAGTCTCCGGATTACAGTCAATCGTCTAATAACCGATGATGAAATTGCACGAGCTGTTAACATTCTTCAGAAAGCTTCGCTGGGCGCCAAATAAAATTCTTATAAGTTCTCGAAATTTATTTGAATCTTCACCAAATTTAGATTTTTGAAATAACTACACAACGCACTTAAATGAAATGTTCGTTATCAATCGAACACAACACGTTTCTCTTTAGAAATAAGACGAAATATATTCGAACTAGTATTACCAATTTATTAATCATTCTCAAATTTGCTTTGAAAACAAATAAAAAATTAATGAAAACAATTCTTGATCCGCAATGACAATTACCGACTAATTACAATTTTCAGCGGAGCGCGGCTCATTAATATACAAGCTGTTTTTTTTTTGATCGGAGATTAATTCGTAAACAACACCGCCACAATGGCGGATCGGAAAAATTTCCACAACATAAAAATATAATTCCCTAACCAACCTTGACAGTTCTGCCCGGAGTATAGACGCATGTGATTACAACGGTCCTTCAGGGATACATTCTTGGAATCCACGCGAATAAATTTACCAGACTCGGGCGAATCAGAAATAAGAATGAAAATGTAAAATACGACCACTTCGACGCTTACAGCAATTTATTTATTTTCTGTCAATAGCAGACGAAAAACCGACGACTTGCAAATTTTCAATTTTGTAATAAGCCAAGCTTTTGCTGTAGTGGATTCTAAAGACGAAAACAAGTCTGCAACAACCTTGTCTTCGTGTTTCTAAGTAACATTGCTGGCATCGTTTCCTCCCACCCGATTTTGAAGTGTACGATACTTCTCTTTCGCGGAAGCAAATCTTTTGAGAAAATCATTTTCGACGAGGATCCATTGACGTCGAGTATCTTGAGCAATTAAACAAACATTTGTTAGATGAATAAAAATAGAAGTAAAATAAAACTCTAATCCACGGAAAGCCCAACAAATCAGGATGACCAAATTCATTTCCGATGAAATCCAGATAAGCTTCTCCACGAAGGCTGTGCGTGATTAATCGAATAATTTTATGAAGAGACATGCCGCGGTCGATGATGACTGATTGATCAGTTCATTTCCTTGTTCATCAACCAGAACCAAATCTGGATCATGAGATTAATCGATGCTTTGTCTTTACTTTCCATCTACGGTTTGTCAACGTTTTTCAGAAAAGCCATTGTTCCAATTCTCGATGGTTTCTTCTTTTAAAACTTTGATCCACTTATCGGGAATCGCCAAGACAATAATCAAATTCTCCTCCGCCCTCATAGAAGAAACGGCAAAGCGTAGGCATCCCGCTGACATCTTCCGCAATTGCGATAACGCTCGAGTCCACGTCATGAAGAATTTTGTTGGCTAACGCGAGATAAACGGACGACTCTGTGTCGACATTCAGACCAAAGTACTCGTTGTAATTACCGGAGAATCCATCTGCGATACCATGGGAATGATACAACTGAAAGTGAGTTGACGAAGGTTATTCGCAACACAACAAAATTTAATTAAACATACCATTGAGGTGACGCTGTCGAATCGGAAACTATCAAAACAGTATTCGTCGTACCACCAAAGCAAATTGACACCAAAAACCGCAGGACTTCAAATTCAGGAATCCCATGGAGAGAATGCTCGCCACGTCCACCATCGTGGAAAAAGCAAGCGTTCATTCCATCGAAATGATTCAATCCATCTTAAACATTATCCGACATCACGTAGTCCACGCTTCCAATCGAGAAGACGCTGCGAAGAAGCTCGCGACTTGAAACCTGAAACTCGCGTAGTTCAAGTTAAAGCTCGTGCCCTGTCCAGACTCTTTCGTTGGTTGCACAACGCATACATATTGACAAATTCTTTAGTAAAGAATTTTCACTATTTATTACGAAAATATTTTTGGATCAAAATTTTTGATTAAGTGCTACAGATTGACCGTCTGGAAACACTTGACTCCAGTAACTTTTTTCAACTTTATCAACTTTCCCTTAACAGAACTTTTGTTGAACTTAAACTTGAACATCCTTAGGTGCCTAATCAATGCATTCAGATGATGTTTTTTGTTGTTTCTTGTTACCGATCAGAAAATAGTAAATACAGTTCATTCAGCTTGAAGTGAAAACAGAAACTGATCAACAAGAAGAATGAAATGAAATAAAAAAACAAATACTTTTTATTCCGGAAGGAGACGCGTTTGTTATCAGCCGATGAGATCCTGAATCGAAATGACACTCAAGCGAATGTGAGAGTGTGGTCGTTTCAAAAACAAACTGCTCGTATTTCTCTGAATTTAATTAAACTTTCCGCAAAACATTCTCCGAGTTGAGAAAATCGAAAGTCAAAGCAAAAGTTTTTTAATTAAATTCAGATTCTTCGACAAGCAAACAACAGTCAACATCGCGAGAAGGTCACTTGACTCTTTAGTCAACTCTTTAGGCAACTAAAGTCAATCATTCGCTATTAGAGGAAAGAGCAAATTTACTCAAATTACTCGTAAACTTTATAAAAGCGAATCGGTCAAGAGCTTTGATTGTTCATCGCTTCAACTGATAACCCAGCTTCTCGTCTATCGAATTTCTAAATCGATTCATCGCTTCTGCCAAAGCTTTCTTGACAATGGATTTCGATTACAATCAGCGAGATGAAGAGTGAGAGAGGTATTGCCCGGGAGGTATCATTTAACAATGAGAACTTTTTAAACTCTCTCTACAACCTCGGGATGAAGCAGTATCGTAAAATTATAGAATAATTTCCCTTATCGCCCCCGCAATGCCCGACAGCAATAAAACTTAACCGAAATGCAACCATGTCAGGGAGTGAGGAGAATAATTGTGAAAAATTTCTGCCATGGCAATTATCAACATTTATAGCTTCGAAATGAGAGGAAGCCATCGAGTGAGAGAGAGAGAGAGATTTGTGGTGGCGAACTAAAGTTTTCTTTTCACACGTTCACTTATCGAAAAGAGGGGAACAATTAAAAATGAATTTTCAGTTTTTATCATAATTGAACAATTTATGTAAAAATTGGGTTCATCGACGATGAAGTTTTAATCCACGATAAAAAAAAACTTCGTCGTCGACCCTTGAGACGACTTTAAAGTTTAACTTGTTTCGAAAGTTTTAGTTGGGATAGCTTCAGCAGAATTGATAGAATTAGCTTTCTCAACAACATCAAATGCAAATGAAGTTCTCTGAACTCTTTGTCTCAAGGGCTATGCATTGCAGTTTGTTCCATTGGAAAATTCTCTCGTCCACCGCAATAATTATCAAAAAGTTTTCAAATTATTTCTTCCCTCCTTGAAAATTAATGTGTTTTCGAGTCATTAATGTTGATGCACAAAAGCTTATTCGCATATTAAACAAGCGGAGGCTTCTCGACAACGAGAAACTTCGTCTTAAGCTCTGAAACTCATAAAATTTTAATGCTTTGTCCCCACTCTCAATTTTGAGAGCTGCGATGGTTTGAATTGAATTTTTATCTGCCACGAAGACTGCGAATTGATAATAAACTGAGTTTCATAAATTTCTTGAAAGCGGAATCGAAAAACGTCAATTAAATGAAACTTTCCTTAAAAAAATCTTCGAACGGAATCGAAAAGTTGTTTACGTCGTCATCGCCCAACTTTGATCCTTTTAATCCCTCGCTTTCTGCTCCTTTCTTTGAGATTGAAATTTGTTCGAGTCATGCTTTTGATCGTAGAAGCTTTTTCGATTCACTCGGGCATGCATAAAATGGCATAAAACGAGATTCTGAAGTTCAGTTGAGTTTTTCTTTAGAAAGCCATTTACGAGACGAAGCGCATCTTTCCAGATAATAATTTTCAACAAGGATTTGGTTTAAGTTTTGTGGAATCTTCAAAACTTTTTGCCAATTAGCCTCTAGTCCGTTGAAAGTTTAAAAATTATTTGAAACCAATTTGGGAAAAGTAATCTCAGAAATAATTGAGTTCACAAAAATCGCTAATATTATTTTAAGCATTGCATAAGAAAGTTTAAGCGAGTCAGCATTTTTTTTTTCTCCTTTCAACTCAAAATTACATTGTTGGCTCCTTCATTTCCTTGGGAAGAAAATACCTGAGACTTTTCCGCTGGAGAAACTTTATTCAAAGAGTTCTCATGCTGGCATTTAGTTTATTACACTTTGTGCTGCAGTTTTGTGGCCTCTGTGGAGAAGAAGACTTTTCCATCTGACTCAGCAAAACGATTTTTTTTAATTGAAAAATCTTATTTGCAGGAATTGACCGGAAATATTTTTTTGAGCATGATTCCAGAATTTCTCAATCGTGTCTCGTCGAGAAAAGTTTTTTTTTTGGAATTTAGCTTCGAAAACTCAGCAGAATGTAAGGAAGTACTGCATTTTACGAACGGAAATTTCTTTGCTGTCAGATGAAATTTATGTCACCGTTTGCATCAAAGCGCAACGGTATTGCAAAGGTTCTTTGTTGATCCGAAGTGACTGCGATTTCAATAGAAGAAAAGCGTCAATGTGAAGATATCAAAAGATTATTACAAACGGAATTGCTTTGTGATTCGACAATGAAGATTCAACTTTAATCTCAACGTTTCCTTTTATAAAAGCGAGAAAATTTATTGCTTGAATAATTCTTTTAAATGATTGACTTCTTAATTAAAATCTGTTCATGATGTTTTTGTCGTTGATATGAAATATTAAAAGTTTGTTCAAGCTAAAAATATTGTCAGTGATCTTCAAATGAACTTGATTTCATCTCAGTCTTTCATGTCAGGTGCTCTCATCATCTAAGAGACATTTATATCTACAAAGACACGAGCTCACCGCTTTTTCCGGCATGTAAAACATAATTTTATCAAAAATAAAAAGAAATAAAACGAAGAAAGCTTTTTTACTTTCATCGTTCTACATCAAACATGAATTTCGTGCTGACACGAGTGGAAAATTTCTCATAAATATTTAATTTTAGAAATTATGATGGCATAAGTCAAAGTTTGAGAAGGTGAAATAATTGTTTACGAGAATTAAAGCTTTGACTTGTAAGTACTTTAAGCTTATTCGCTTTATTCCGTAAACATTTGTTGTTTGCTGTGTATCAGTTCGATACATTTAAAGAGTTCAGTGGGAACAAGTTAGCGATGCTTGACAAGATAATTGCAACGAAAGGGCTTAGGGAAAACTGGAAGATTACTATCTAGTCGACTGATTCCTCCTCGTAAAGAAAGAAGCCTCATTAATGTCATGAGGATGCTCACTATTAACCCTTTGCAGCCGTCGTGTCTAAGTTGATGTTTACGTTGAACGATGGCTGAAGGATGGAAGCTATTATGAGGTTGAAACTTTATTCTCTTATCTCTTTAACGATGATATCATCAGACGCGATGCATTGCGAGCTTTAATATCGTTATACAAAATTTATTATCATGAGCAACGTTCGCTACACGAAATATTCAGACAAAGTTTTATAATGTAAACTTGTCTCTCTGTTGTTTCAACAGAAAATAATCGAGTGGTACATGGAAATTTCTGTTGTTACAACAGATTAGAAAATGAAACCTTTGTGTGCATTGTGTGGATTCAATTTTAGATTGAATGGTTTTAATTAAATCGAATTTTATGCTTTAAGCGGGCAAAAGCATAAAACGAGTGCATTGAAAAATTTGTTGATATGAAAAGCCCTTTTAAAAAAATTCTACATTTGCCTGATCTCTTATAATGAAAAGTTCGCTTTTCTTTTTCATATCTGTCTTATCCACGGATCGCATTGTTTAAATTGCTTTCGCCTAGATTGTTTGCGAATCAATCAAAACCTCATCAATGGATGGAAACTGTTTGTTCCGAAAACACATCAGCAAATCGAGACAAAGCGTCGCCGAGCCACAATAAATAAAATGTTCCATTGCTTATCTCATGTCGAGAAAACTATTTCGATCCATCGATCAGAGCTATTCGCATTACCGAACGATATTTACAGTCGTAGACCAAAGCCGAAAGCATAAATTCCATCTCATTTTTACTCCATTGAACATGAAATGCGAGAAATATGTGGAGCGAGAATGTATGGCGAATGTTAATAAATTTATTATCTTAATGTCGGGAAATATTTCATCGACTACATTCGATGAATGCTTTTGGAATTCTCCGCGAACTGACATCTCAATTCCACCTTCGCTTATTTCAGCTGTTTTGTTCTTTTGTCAACCAGAGAATTGACAGAGCCTCAAGCATCGAGAGCTTGTGAAATGTGAACGAAAATTGAATTAAATATGACTTAGCCTTGTTATCTTTACATTCCCTCGACATGTGCTAAGATACGCGCGTCATTTACATTCTTGACGACACTTGACGGGAGATAGAGTCGAGATCTGTAAATATTTCATTTTAATGTCACTTTTGGCGAATTTAAAATTCAAATAAAAGCTTCGACTGGGAATGAACGAACGAATGAATGGATGCGAGAGCAAAGTAAAGGGAAGCACAACATATTTCTGCTTACGATGCCAAACGGCGGCAAAGGCGGCCATAAATTTTCACTCGATTCCCTTCTTTCTTTTGCAACCACATGTGCGATAAAAACGAGAGACGAAGCAAGAGGGACAAAAAAAATGTGTATAATAATTTTATAATATGTGGCAGCATATTTTTCCATTCAATTATACACACAGGCAGCGAATGAGGCAACCGAGAACAGAAAAGTACTTAACATTATGCAATGCTTGGGGAATTTATTAAATAATTTTCTTTTGTGCATGACGAAAACGAGAAAATCGTACAGCTGCTCAAGCATATGCAGGCAAATTAAATCGTCTTCACGCTGAAAGCAAATTTGCAGTTCCACCTTCCTATCTTCCGCCCAACTCATCACTTCATATAAGTTCTTTTTTATCATCACAACTTGCGACTTATGGTGAACGTTCATTGTGTCGAGAGGAACTCACGGCAATTAACTCATTTTTTTTATTCTTTCACATATTAAATTGCTCGTTGCTTCGAAAAATTGGCTTACAGGAAGCTTGCTGCACTAAGAGCTCAATCTGCTTTATAAGGGAGATAATATTATAATTTTGCCTCAAGAACTTAAAGCTCAGTTAAAATGAAGGAGAAAAGTTTTCTTTCTTTTGAGCAAACAAAGTGAATCAAGTTTTATAACCAAAACGCCTAACAGAGCTTCGAAGGGAAAAGATTTTTTTTCTTAAAATAATTGAAGTTAAAAGCTTTTTAAGAATAGCTTTGTTAGAAAGCTTTCTTTTTCGGAATCTTTCAACAAATTTTCAACGAAATTCTGATATGAGTGACTCAACGAAACGTTTCTATTGAATGCTTCAAGTCGTCGAGACGAACTTGAGAGCAACTGGTACTGATTCGTGATTAAATATAAATAAAAAAGCTCAACTCCTTCGAGTGAGTTACCCGCTTTCTACATCGCAATGGAACTAGAGCACATATATAAATCATCTGTCAGCACTTGAGCTCCTTCCTCACTGTTCTTCGGAATTGAACACGTTTCTTCGTTCCACGAAACTCTCTTTCTTTCCTCTAAACCGATCTGTCACATCAACTTGCATCAGACAAGAATTGCTATTACGATATTTCATTTTTTATTGCAATTGAGAAGATTTTCTTAAGTGGTTTAAGTTTTTCAACTTCCAAGATTGAATTTTTGAACTAAAATCACTCACTAGCTCAACAAGCTTTGCTTGGTCACGTAATAAAACTGATTCGAGTGCATCACAACAATCTTCTACTCTCGAAAGACTATCAAACTAAATCAGAGAAGCAAAAATAACCTTGACAGAAGTAAATCGATCCATAAGTATCCATGGTAAGATCTTTAGACACGAGTAAGCATCAGGGCCATTAAGCTTCTCCCCTTTCACTACAAAACATTAATATATGTACTCTCAGAGTTCGCATTTATCTCTTTCAACGAGCGATGCGATCACCAAGCCTGTTGGGAAGTGAATTTCATTGGAACGAGTTAACCTGATGAAATATGATGAATTAAAATTTTCTGCCTCCACTTCTGAACTCGAGATACTCCACAACATTTTTTCCTGCGTTTGCCTTGTTTATGTTATTTTTGGGAATTTCAACCTCGCCTGTATGCTTATTTAATCAAATGGCAACACATGAAACGTACACAAAAAAAGAGATCGCTGAACACAATGATAACATAAATTCTTTACCATAAAAATCCATAAACATAAAAAGCAGAGTATTTATGCTCGACACAGAACACGGTTTGCGTTTTAAACAATTTCCATTCGCGACAGGATAAAAAAAGTGAAACATCAAAACATTTCCTCACGACGTGCTCTTTAAAGAGATAAAAGAGCTCTCGCGTAAATATTTTTATTGACAAGAGCTGCGGTGAGCGGTTATTGTTGCAATGAATGAGCGTCATTGAACTATGTTAGAATGCAGAAATTATAAATTGTCAAACAAATATCGAAGTACGAAAGCCGCGGCTGAATGACTACGTTTGAAACTGTTATTAACTAAGTTTTATCTCATTTAATTGTACAGAATTGGTGAGCTGTAGGAGAGAGGCTAATTTTATTAACGTTCTCATTTTAATGGTTGTTTGAGTTCCAAATATTTACTATCCTCATTTCAAAATTCCGGAAATAAATTCTGTTTCTGCAATAGTTTTTGATTTTCATGTTTGTTAATGTTTGAAACGTTAAAACATTCCACTCATCCGATGGATTCGCATCAACTGCAAATGACAATGATTTGCAATACAAATTACTTGTCAATTAAGCAAAAAGTGTGCATTTGAGGGATTTGCACAAATTTTTTGATATGAAAACATTATTTTCAAAACAATCAAAGTTTGAGCAAGTTTATTTAAATTTTGATACAACTTTTGATCAATAAGAAACTCAAGCTGACTAATTTGAACTACTAAAAGTTTTTCGAAATTTGTCATCTTCTCAACCTCAGCAACTTTCTCTCAATATCTAGGATTTATTCCCACGCAACGCTCTCGACGAATTTCGAATTGCTACATCGTCACGAAACAAAAATTGATGATTAAATTAATCATAATGCCGGAGGATCAGAATGATCTTGAATGCTTAAAGAGAGTCATAGACAAAGAAGATTCTCCTGGTGCTTTATAAGAAAATCTTTATCCGTCAAGTTCGTTTCCACCCACAACGAGAGCAACACGAGAAAAAGGCATTAAACGACGAGTAACTTCTTATACGAGAATTCAATGAGGCTGATATTATTCATTGCCATGTCAGACTCCATACCTGAGCTGAATTAATGTTCATTTCTCAAACTTTTCTACCAAGCTGCTTTTTCTATGTTTTTATTGCAGTCTACCGGAACAAATAACCAATTTATTTTTTCGCCCTCCTCCTTCGCTTTTTTTTTGTTGGCAAACGGTGAGGGAGGGAATAATAAAAAAATTATGTTTAATATCAATAATTTCTCTGCCGTGATCGGAAATATTTATCTTGTTAATTTTGTGTCAATAACTTTACTCGGCCGAGAATCCAAAAGTAAACTTTCCTACTTCTGTCTGTCAATACACATGCAGACATTTCTTTCTTTCTTTGCCGTCATTGTTTATTCAAAGATCCGCTATATTATAGCAATGACAGAAATCGTTAACGACGTCATCGATAAATTTGATTCTCTGAAACTTTTCCCTTCGAAAAGAAGCTTTTTAATATTTCATGTTTACCCTGGGACCGTTCAGAAATCAGTTCACATCGATTTAGTCTCGAATTGTTTGACACTTTTGTCTGATTCTGAGGGACAGAATCTTCATAATTCGATGGAGACAAGGAGATGAAGCATAAAAGCTTTTTGGTGTAACTTTCATCACAATGACGCATAACTTTTCTGTTCAAGCTTTAAGCTTTCGAATTTAAACTTTAGTTAGAAACAACCAAATCATTTTAATTCCCGCTTGAACAATTCTTCTACAAGGCTTTAACTGAACTTGACGTGCCTTTCTCACGTTCCTTTATGAGTTAAACATGCTCAACCGGCGAAATATCCTTGAAGCTAAAAGCTTTTCAAAGAATGAATAATTAACAAGCTCGACTTACCCTTCATCAACAGTTTTTCCCACTCGTCTTATATTTTTTGCGATAAAGTTGCAACGCTTTTAATCAATGAACGTTCATGTAGTTTATGTTCAAGCTCTTGATAGCAATAAAAATTTGCTTTACAGAGTCACTCGTGACAGTTGTTTTCACTCCATAAGCGAGAATTTTCTTTTTTCTTCACTTCACTGTTATTATAGAACGTTATTACACACTGCAGGACTTCAGCTTCTGCCTGTTTGCAATGCTATTCAAGTGAGAGTTTCAGCAACTGTTGTGACAAAGTTCCAGTCGTTCGTTTGTTCCTGCAAAAAGAAAAATAACATGAAAGCAATGTTTCAATTAACCTCTCAGCGCTCTCCCTCCTGTTTTAGATGTTGTTCGTCGTGTTGCGGAATCGAGTGAGTCCGCTTAGAATGTAAACATCTCAAAGTAATGAGACGACTGAATTACTTATTTGGAGATTTTTTCAAACAAAGAATGAGATAAAACAAGAGATTATATGTCTCTAGTCATTATTTTGAAGCATCTGCAGGAGAGAGATATTCTTTTGAGCTCAAAGGGAATTCTCTTTATTCTTCTCGAGTAATTCAAGTGCTCTGACAAGTGAACTGAAAATATTTAGTTATGAAGAAATAACAAAGTAAGTTGAGAAAAATCATTAAATTTCAAGTTGAAATTTTCAACATTTTTCGAGACTTTGTCTCAAGAGTTTTGGCAACAATATCAAGTTTAATATGTAGATTAAAATCTTAAATGAATGGAAATGGAGAACTTTTGATTACCTTTCAAATAAATTAAGTTTACGCGACAAATTGCTAACGATTGAAACTATTCGTGTTCATGGTATACTTTCGAATTAGAGTTATTTCCCCCTTCAACTCCAACAACTAACAAGAGCAAAACATGAAAAGTTGATAAACTTGACGAGTTGAATTGTTCGTGCACACGACCAGGAAAGAAACTTGATTCCAAAGGTTTTGCAGAATAAGCAAAAAAATCCTTTTGATTATTCAATTTCCGACCCTTTTTTGTATGAAACTCAATCCGTTTAATTAAAACTCAAAGAGAAATGTTCCTTTCGCCCACTACCAAGAAAATTGAAAAGGTAAAATGAGCAAACATGAGCTGGTACGCAAATAATTAAAGACTCTTGTGAAAAAGAAGCCTAAATGCTAAATGACTTTATTTCGCCGTCAGGAATCAAAAGCCAGCGACATTAGTCCTCGCTGCGTGCGACATTTATTCTCCTTGAGGTGAGTTGTAAGAACGCGAAAAAGTTATAAGAAGCTTGAAGTAAAAAGCTCTAAGCATAAGGGCAGGAAATATTTATAAAACCTGCTCAAAAAGAAAAGCAAGGAGCCAAAACTTTCCTGGCGAATAAACCTTTTGCCGCCCCTTGGCAGATGAACGAACGAAGAAAAGCTGTTCTAATGAAAATTCATCAAATATTTAAATTGAAACCAATAATCAGCATTTATTCCTTTCGCAGACGAGATGAAGAGAGCAATGAGGTTTTTCGGTGATGCTAACCAAACAAGACGGCAAGACCGAAAAAAAAACAATTAAGACTTTTCCGACGGATTTTATCCTTTTTGAGGCGAAAGATTTGTCAGCCGTCAATCAGTTTTGTCACGTTCATCGAAAAGTCTTTGTAAGGGTCGAGAAGGTAACATTGCGTGACGATTCATTGCCGGAAGGTTTCAATTGGCCTAGCTATTAACAAAGTAAACGAATCTGAAACATTTACATAATTTTCCGTCAAGTTTTCACGTTCTGGCCATAAAAAGGGAGAGGGAAGAGCTTTAATCGTGTTTCTCAATTGTTGGTTATGGGAAAAAGATTATCGCATTACACGTTCGATAATCTATGAGCATCTCCACCTCTATGTGCATGACGACATGAGTTTCGAACTTTGCCAAGGACTAAAAAGTTTATCGTTTGTCTTCTTTGTTACGTCGAGAATTTAAATGACAAAAGTCTGCTCACACAAAAATCAAAAAGATTTTCTTTTGTGCTCTCAAGCAAAAGTTTCTAGCGAAGCGATGAGCGCTGCTTCTGAGCAAAGCTCGTGATGAGAAGAATGCGATGCGATAAAGTTAAAACTTTTCCACAATTATTTTTCAAAATTGCTTTCCTTTCTCGTCTTTTGTGATTTATAATTGTGAAAAGATTAACAAGCTCAAAGTTTTTCCTTTCCGCAGGAACGCTTTGCGCTCTTAGCGACTTTAGAAAAAGACTAAAGAAGTTACGTTCTTGCTAAATCCTTCAAATCCTCTGAAATATTCTCAAGCGAAGCATGACGTGATTTATGATTGCTTTCTCCCCTTCTCTAATCCCTCAGTTATAAAATAAACGATTGATGAAATTGAATAAATTCACTCTCTTCGCACTTCGCAGAATGAAGAACAAAAGTAAATAAAAATTGTTTATATTCAATAAATTCAATGCGAATATCTTAACACGTTCAACAATGGAGCAGCTACTCCCCTCTCTGACTCTTTCCCTTTTTCGCACCAACGTTGAATGCTGAACGATTGATTTGTTTTCTCATCAATATTTTATGATTTCATTTCATCGTTCGCTGTATTTATTGCTAGGCACCGTGAACTTTATTATCAGTAAATTTTTGATAAACAACTTTTTTCCGGTTTCGTTTTGTCTCATGGATATTAAATGAGTTGAGAAGCGATAAAAGGAAGAGAAGCGTGGCAGAATAGAAAGAAAGACATATGACGCTCCAAATGATGACAAATTTCCTAGGCTTTTCCTTAAGCGAGATCACAATCGTTTTCTTCGTCACACACATATAGCAAAACGAATGCAATATTTATTTGAAGGAAGTCTTTGGGAATCGGGGGAGGAAGAGAAAAAATTATAAAAATGTTTCCCCGCACATAAATTTACTCGTTGCTTTGCTTTTTTTCTGCCACCAAACCAACCACTCAACTCATGGAAAATCCTTATCATTTCTCTCTGACTCGAACTCCCCCCAGCGAACGTCCCCAGTCATATTTTATCCGAATAAGTTTTCTTCTTACTGTGATAAACGATATCTTTAGCTCATTCGCTCGCCTTCACAATTCCGAGTCGGCTTGAGCTTCCATGTGAGTGATTTAAAGACGAATAGAATATGATATGGGCAATCAAGAAGATGTTTTGCAATCCTCAAGGTTCTTGGATCATTGTACAAGCAAAGAAGTGAAACTACAGTCAAGTGAGCTTGAGGCATGACACGTACGTCTTGAAGGAATCTCAACATTATTCATTGTAATCTTGTTTTTTTTTTGTAAACCGATTTTTCCAATTTCACAAATTTGTTGTTTTCATTCTTTTATGTTCGTTCCTTTGTAAATTGAACAATTTAATCCGAAAACATTTTTCTCCGACAAGCGGATCTGCGTTCACTTCTTTCTGTTCTTTCTGTTCTTCTTCTTTTTCTCCCAAAGAAAACGAAGAGAGCTCGTAGAGAAGATTGTGCGAGAATTGCTTTACATTGTGTTCCAAATCCCAAAAGCGATGTGGAAGGTGCTTGAGCCTTTCAAAAAAAATTCGAGGAGGACAGAAGCAAATTCAATGTTTGCTTAATATTTTTAAGGGACAACTTTCTCAATCCGCATCGACAAACTTTTCCTCGAAAATTCTTCATTATCTTCCAAGCAGAAAGCTCCACTTTGAAACAAGAAAACTCATTAAACTCTTTTCATTGCTGCTTTGCAAAAACATCTTTCTCGGGTAGCGGAGAAGCTCAAATTTTATGGGTAGACGAGACGCTTGAAGTTTCATCAGCCATGACTAAAGCGCCGTTTCTTAAGAAAATGTTTATTCATTTTCTAATCTGTTTAAATTGAGTTCATTTAAAGTTTTCTCTCGCCGAGCATGGGAGGAATTTTCTTTAGCATCTTAATCTGCGGCGAATGGGAAGAAATAACCATGAATTTGTAAGCTGTTTAAGATGGCAGCAAGCATTCACTTCCTCCATCCACAAGATTATTTCCCTTAAAGTCTAAATGATAATATTTTTGAATTCTCGAGAATTTTCAGTCTCTTCGACAGTAAAACTATGTGAAAGAATTCGTTATCGATGTTATTGCGGAAGTGGTAATGAGAGTTTCATGAGCGAGACCGAACAGAAGAAGAAACTGCAAAGCCACATCTTAATCGCTTGAAACAAATGGCGTAGAATTGAGGAAGAGAACATGGGAATTGTCATAATGTAAAGTTATATTACGCATAAATTGTCACAGATTTACAAAAGCAGAAAGCTCAGTTATTGCTTTAAATTATCTGAATAGCTTTCTGTTACTCCTTGAAAATTCATTTAGCGGATTCATCTATTGAAATACTTCTTGAAATTTACTTCGCGTTTAGGTTAATGAAATTCTACCAAAAAGTATTTCTCATTGCACTGAACTAGAAATGAAGGAAATTCTTTTTAAACGAATTTTTTTAGCTTTTCACAATTTTCTCCAAACAAACAGAGACAAAAATCTTTTTGCATACAAAGAGAAAAGAAAACTTATTTTTGGAACCTTCGTAAATTATGTATCAGGGAATATTTTGAACGTAGCGTTCAAAAGCAAATAATAATAATAAACAAACCCTTTCTACAATAAAAACAAGATTTCTATCGAACTAAAAGCATTTTGAGCTGTCAACAAAAAGTAAATCAAGGAAAACATTCGCACCACTCACGCACATTTCATGTCTGCCTTCGCATGCAAACAAAGACAATTTTCTTACAAATTTGCCTTCAAAGCTTACATCAGTCATCGATTTTCCATTTCCTTCGATTTTATGATGAAGAGTGTGTGAAAGCGAGCTTTTTGCTGAAAAAATTTCCATTCGAAACGCCAAGGGAAGCAACGATTTTTTCGTCTCCGAATCAAATTAGTTTCAGTTCAGCGATGCTTTCAAAATTCTTGGGGAAGCAAAACGCATTTTTATGTTTTATTTCGGCCTTCTTGGAAGACGAAGAACGAAACCTTCAAATCTAAACGAGTGTTTTTTCCGGAAGAAGTTTTCTCTATCTCCTCACCGATCTAGATTCACCGGGAGGATTGAATAAACGCCAAGCAAAATGAAACCGGATCTAGAGAAACTTTTTAATGAGATTTCATTCATCTGAGGCAAAATTCAACTTTCGTCTTGCATTTCAAAGTGTGCGGGGAAAAAATTCATAAAATTTAATTGGATGGCTAGGAAAAAGTGGCTTGAATTGATGAAACTTTTGAGAAAAAGCGCCATGCTGTAGTGAAGCACAAATTTGTCTTTTTGTGATATCTTTAAAGACGAGAGCAGTCTTGATTCATCTATCTTGACGCCTATGATGATGAAGCCGCCCTTGGGCATTAAGAAGAACAGAAAGGCACTTTATCTTTCGAATCGGAAGCAGACGGGCCAGATCATTTATCTGATGAAGAACTTCAGGTGAAATTTGTTTTTGTCGGGATTTTTTGCAGTCAAAGTTACAACAGTTGCTTTCTTTATTAAAGCATCGGACTAAAGCCACTTTAGAAAGGCGATAGATTCGCAAATTGGATTGAAAGCTTAAAATTGTAATCTTCATCAACACATCAAATTGAGCAAGTTATCAAAAGAAAATTGCTTGTTTTATTAGATTTCCTCGTCTGTTTATTATTTTCATGCTCGAATCAAGTTTTACTGCAAATTTTTTTCTGCTCAATCGACAACCCTTTTGACTAAAGGCTCTCGTTCAACTGCAGACGAAGAAAGATTCTTTCCAAAAGAGTCACAGAAGAAAGTTCTCTCAAGCTTTAGATAGCTATTTATATTTGAAATACCTCTCGAGTTTGCCTTCTCAGCACTTAAATAATCAGGAGCAAATACTTTGGGATTCGAAAAAAGGCCAAATGTTTATTCAAGTGTTTTTCCTTCGATTGTGAAGTGCTTGGGCCACCACACATCTGAGGCTCGCCTACTGTATTTGACATTTTACAACAATTTCAATTTGCTAAGGCAGCTTGTCCCCATAGACCAGATTAAATTCATTCGCTTACAACTGCATTCGGGAAACATTTTTTAATTGAATGTCGTGAAGTTGTTCGAAGTCTCACCCTCCTACGAACTTATCCAATTTTCTCTTTGGCTTTTTTTCGATTAGTTGAGGGAAATCGAATTAGCAGAGCTGTTCGAAGTTTGTGCTCGTTTCCCACTTGAAAAATCGACTCGATACAAAATTGAGCGTCAAGTATTTTAATCGTCGAGCTCTGTCAAATCAACACTTGCGAAACTTCGCCGTCTGAAGAGATTGAAAGAGTTTCAGAAGCGTATATGAACGGATGTGACTAATTAAATTGAAATGCAATTTGTAAAATCTATTTCAATCTGATCAAGCCTCATTCATAATTCAAACAAAAGTTTTTTTTTTCCGGCTCCGATGTAAAAACTTTTTTTTCCATCAGCACCGAACAATTTGATGATGCTTTTCTGTTATGTAGAGCTCGGAGCAAAAACGAACAATCATAAAAAAATATTCCAATAATTTCAGAATGAAATCAAATTTTAATAAAATAAATGAATTTATGATGACGAGCCAGGATTTAATTGATTTCCCTTTTGAAGAGTGAAGCTCAAGAAGCTGAAGAGTAATGGCCCATCCATAAAGAACAACACGACGTCGATTTATAATTCATTTTAACGAATCCCCGCCGTGTTTACACCTGCTTTTAAGTAGCGCGCCTTTTATGACGCAGAAATAAATTCCCTTGCATGAAGTGGGCAAGTTTATGGGCCAAGCGTGTGCAAAAGTATTAATTTCTGTTGTCGAATTCATCACAGAAGTGAGGGCCTTGATGAGAATTTATTGAGCTCGTTAAAGCTTGTGCAGGTAGCACGGTCAACAGATGCCTCAAAATCAAACGAAATGAGCAGCCCCGTGACTATAAAAGTCAGTCGATGTGAGATTTTCAGTGACTGTCCGCGTATCGAGCACATTTGAATGTTAAAGTGAAGTCTCGCCACTGCATGAAAATATTTTCTTCTTCAGTTTTTTATTCGAGGGCGAACGGACAAAATATTTATGAACTCTCAACTTCCTTATATTGCATGCTTTTAATTTTTTGTGCTTATGCTTTTTTATAAAGAGAGAGAGAGAGCAGAATAATGTTTGTTGATGAGTTTTATTTAAAATTTTCCCCGACAACAGTTTCAATTTTTCCTCTTGCAAGCGCGTCCGTCTCCAAAGCCCGAAAAAAGTTGCACGAGGAGAGAATAATTGAAATTTTTTATCGTCGAAATAAAGAACAAACTTTGCTTCGACGAGCTTTTATGTTTGCCGCTGCTGTTGAGCGATGCTCGCTCTATTTCATTGCATGTTTCATCATCGTGATGCTGAGAGGGTTTGCTGAACAGAGAATTGCTTGCCGCTTACTCTGCAGTTGCAAATTGAAATTTCGATGTTCGTCTCCTCTTAATGAGGGCGTGGAAGTCGATGACTTGTTGAGATATCTCATTTATATAACCCGTCGATTCCAAGAGAACTTATGAATGTCCTTAAGCTTCACGAAACAAATTTCCATAACTCAACGAAGCTTAAAGCTGAAGTAATTTTGTTAGGACGATAAATTCTAATTTAATCCTCTTGTTATCCAAACTACTGAACTAATTTCATAAACTATAAATCACAGAACTTTCTCAAGAAAATCATTGGACTTGTGGATTTTAATTGTGGAGCTTTTGTAACTGGTCTGATTGTCGAATAAAACTTTTGTTTCCGATTAGGTTAAGATTTTGATTTATGTCTCTCTCATTGTTCAAGCCTCAGAGATGCTTTCTAAGCTTTTTTCCTCTTATCGTTCATCTTCAAAATTGAATTTAAGATAATCTTATCTCATTTTGTGAATAGTCGTCGCTTTAATGGACTTTGAGATTTCCCAGCGTCTCACCCTCCTCGAGAACTAATAAAACTTTTAAACATCTCATTTATTCAAACGAACAACAAATGCAATGAGTGAGAGCGAGAGATAAAAATAAGAAGTTGATAAACAGGATAAACAACATAATGTGAAACAATTTCGTTATCATGAGTAGCACAACATACACGAGTCGGGAAGTTGAAGCCAAAACTTTTTCTTTGTTTTATGAAATTTTCACTGAACTTTTTTTTTGTATTCCACAATAATTTTTGTTTGGGGAATTATTTTTTTTATGTTCAAGCACAAGGCCGTTAATAGCTGCAAAGCAAATGCGGCTTCTGCACTTGTGTCACTAATAATTAAACACAAAAGCATTCAGTTCCGTGCACGTCGAGAACTAAAAAGCTTCCTTAACTTTGTAACTTTAATTAATGCTTAATTAGTATTTCGTTTGAGGTTCACATGTAATTAACATTTTAATGGCAAAAGTTTTTAGCGATGATTAAAATTCACTTTGAGTCCTTTTTCTTGAGCCAAAAAAATAACCTTCAGTGTCAACAACCGCCCGAAACAACCGAAGTGCAGCTGGGAAATGTCTAACCGTATTGCGCGATGTCGCAAGTCTAACTGAATCATCCTTCGCATCCTCAAGCTTTATCACAAATATGATAACAGACAAGATTTGGGAAGAGCTTAGAACTTGTTCTAAAGAGATTTGAGCATTTGCTATTGGTGAGTTTGCGCATTCTGAAGTGAGAGTCTCGATCCACATGGCGGTGAACAACAAGGCGGAAAAGGGTCAAATAATTATCAATCGAGATGATGATTAACTCATGCTCATGATTTCTCTCCACACCCCACAAAACATTTTTGGTTCATGGTGAGCGCATCGTAACTGACAATTATTGCTCGGAAGAGTTTTCTGTCTCTTTAAGAGCAATCACAGTGACATCCTCCTGATAGAGAGCAGTGAAGCAATTGTTTAACTCGAGTTGTAAAGACTTTGATGGCCCTTAAACATTTTGCCGTCTCGTTTTGATTGCGCCGGCTAAAAGTAAAACAATGGAAAAGCTCGAAAATATTTCATTCTTCAATTTCCTTTCAGCATCAAACACAAAAAGCTTTATGACGATTCGCTCTTTTTTCAATTTCCCAATTTTGTTTTTATTGTTTTAGCGAGCTTACATCAAACAATAAATAATAGATCGAGTTTCGCCAGCGAGTTACTGGCAAGCCCTAAAATCGCAATATGCATTCATTGACATGAAAGCTAACATTGGTATCGTAATAGAAATCGAGTGATAAAAATGCGTTGGTGATTGATGATTTGTTATCTCGCAATGAGATTGCGTTTGCTTAATTGAATAAACTTCGTTTCTGAAGTAGCTAAGCTCTTTCGGTAAGTGTTTCAATTTCGCTGTAATCTGCTTCCGCGTCGCATCAATATTTGAGAGTTTCAAAGACAAACAGAACTTTGGTTCCTAATTCATCTCAAATCTCGTTTACAAAATAAAACTTGTTGAAAATTTCCATGTGTTTCTAAGTGCTGTAGCAAAGCAAATAACATTCAGAAAATTCTGTTGTAGAGTAAGTGGATAAGTTTTAACAAAAAAAAACTGGAAAAATTCCAGATGAAAAGAATCGAAAGAGAATTTGAAAAAGTGCAAGCAAACAACCAGGCGATTGCAACAAATGAAAGGTTTGCGGTGAAATTGTTCGTTTTTCAACTCTACGGACGGTTGAATGTTCATTTAAATAAAATATGAGTTGTAGAATAAGCTTTATGAAGCAGACAAAAGCCATTTATTCGCCGTTATGTAGCAAACAGAAGAAAATTTCAAAGGCGACGGTTAAGCATTCATCACCAAGAATGTCAGGGAGAACATTCAGGTTGTAATTATTTCTTTTCGTCGTCGCTCAGTCGCTATTCACTCTTCGCCTGTTGTTTATTCAGTCCGCTCTATGTGTTTATATTTGAATTATTTCAGTTTGTTAATCTTTCTCTCTGTTCATTGTCAGATCTGATGTGCTTATCCAAGTCCATTCAGTCGAATCATCTGCAAATAAGATCAAACTCGTTCTACTTGCAAATAAACTGATGATTCATGTTCAGGGCTTTCAGAGGAAGATTTCCATTCGCTACTTACTCTTTGAATTCCCCCATGTTCACATCCGAGACTCCCTTGTCAGATGATGAAAAAAACTGAATCGTGTAATCATCTCCCTAAAGCCCGTAATTGTTTATTATTCTATGAGAAAGCGACAGATACAAGAGGGAGTGGGAAAAGAGCATCGCCATGCATAATAATCCTCGACGGAAAAGGCTTTTCATACACTCGAAATAATTACAATTCAATGAACTGAAAGGAATGTTCTCATGCCTTGAATGGCGGCGTAAGCGCGACAAACGAAGAGGGGGAGTGAAGTGGATCATCACAGAATCGCAGAGCTTAAAAAATTGCATTAATAATTCATGTTTTTCATGTTGCTGCACCATCAAGGCAACGAGTTATAAATTTGTGTTTTTGTCGATGTCCGACGAGGTTCATCGCACAAGGGAGGCAACTCGAATCCATTTTTTATCGCGGCAGATTCATTCATAATTTTCGCGGGCTCCGACTGGACTTTAATTGACACCGTGTGAATTTTTAATCATTTGATGCAATCATGGATTTATGGAGAGTTCTTTAACGAAATTAATTTCGTTTCTGTCAGAAGAGAATTGTGTTGACGTGAGGGTTAATCTCAAAATCATTCGGTAGTAGCTTCTATCGAATCAATGTCAACCAATTCTGCACACATTAACGCCGCTCCATAAGTCACGCTCAAAGTGATATCGAGCGAGAGAAGAAAGAAGCAAAACGAGTTTACGATATTCCGATGTGATATCAAATATTGAAGCAGCGCAAAGTAAAGGAAAGCGAAGGAAGTGTGAGAGAACAGCTCTCTGCAAATACCCTAAAACTGCCTTTTCAGCTTCACTCTGACATAACTAGCGAATGTCAGCGACACTTTTCAACACATTTCTTTCACAACAGCAGCAAAAAAGCAGCAAAAGCAGAGAGAAATGTTATGATGACCTTGTCTGTTGTGTGTCGATAGATATCGGCAAAGCTGCAAACTATCGTCAAGCGATCTGTCTCCATCTCGAGAGCCGTTCGACTCAATTATGATAATAAAGCGGGTGTGTCGTTGATGCAGAACGAGAGGTAATCGTCGGAGGAAATTTGTTATGCTCAGGAAATCTTCAACTTGTGATGATTTATTCGTTTGCATTATCGAAACGTGGGAAGTCTGTGGATTATTTCCCTCGCATGCACATTTGTTACAAAGAAGTTCTCTATCCCCTCCTCCTTTAGACTCGTTACCATGCAACAATTATTCCACGTACTTGGAATAACTCAGCTTAACTGAAATGCGAAACATTAGAAGAAAGCCAATAATTCATCAACCAAAGTTCAAGTGTCGTTAGCAAAGAATTAAAGTCGAATGATCTGCTTTTGTCGTAATTGATTGTCTCGGTCATGTCGAAATCGAACTTTTCGGTCTTATCAACACTTGATTTGCCTCTTGAAATTGACACCGAAACCTGAAAATCTCCGACACGCAAAAGCCACAGCAGAAGAAAACATAAAAAGTTTCTCTCCACGAAAAGTTTTATTTCTGCTTCCTCGAGAAGTCGAAAATTGTGTTTTACGAGAAGAAGAAAAGTTTTTCCTTCTCCTCGAAGTCAATTGGTTAAGATGCAACATTAAATTAAAGTCCAAACTATCGAGCACACGAGAAAAGTTTCTCGGGTAGGGCACGTGAATTTATTATGGAATGAGACAAAAAAAAAGTTTCTTTCTATGAAAGCACTTGGATCGAGACTAAAAGTTTTTTTTTTGGTATGATTGAGAACAGTTAAGTCGATCCTCAGACGGCAGAGTAAATAGTTTTACGAGAGTCCAAAGCGAGTTGGAAGCTTTAAAGTTTCATTTCCCCTCTTTCTTCGATCGCTTTATGAAACAACAAAAATTAACATTTCACGTTTTCTTTCTTCTTGTTTCAAATTGTTTTCTTGTTGAAAAGCATATCAAGAGCTCTTTCAGTTGGTTGTTGAGCGCGAGACGATTGTGACGTGAATTGGAATGAGCTTGAAAGTTTAAGTTGAAGATAGATCGGAAGAAAACATTTCAAAACGTTCGGTGCCTCGTCATCTGAATCGCATTAGTGCTATTAGTGAAAATACAAAAGAAACCAAATCAATTGTTAAGATGAACACTTATCGATGTAAATTACTCGATAGAATCACGATTGTTGTGCTTGTTCTTGCCATTTCATCGATTTCCGGTAAAAAAATACAATTTCAATCATATTCGTCGATATATTTTTCATTTGCCAATCCGACAGTGCAATAAAAGTGCAATTTCATTCAGATAAACAATTTCCCCTTAACCTCCCTCCACCTACAACCACCCACTCATCCAGTTGTGATGTTTGACAAAAAAAACTTGTTCGCTCGACACAGAAATGAACGAAATGTTGTTTGACATCAAAGCTTTTACCGATAAAAATATGTGAAACTGAAAAGAAATGCATAATGATAATTCTCTTTGATGGCGCATTGCATGAACAAATTATTTTTTTCGGTTCGAAAATCGAAAGTATTTTTTTTTGTCTCGACCTGCTGAAATTTAACTCAATTTTTTGTCTAGTGAGAGTGCAGAAGCATAATAAGTTGGGCTTGGACAAAATATTTTTTGTTAAAAGTTGGCATATTTAATTGCGCCCAGAGCGATAATGAATCGATTTGCCGCAAAAACGACAACGACGAGAGAAATGTTCGTTTCCTGGTTGATTAAACTTGATATTTAAATAACATCAACGTTTAACTATTCGGACGACCGAGAAGTGTGTTTATTATATAACTTTCCCAAGCCACACTTGTGCATCGATGGCTCGAAAGACAAACTTGAAACGTCGGCGGCCTTAGCTGCAAACAAAATTTCATCGTCTGAAAGTGAAAATCGTTTTCGCATAACTTACCGGATTTTATTTTCGTCGCAGTCAGGAATCTCCTCAAAGATTACGCAACCAAATCTCAATTTCCCGTCTCTCGTCTTCTTCTTTCGTGATTGATTTTAAATTAATCTTGACATTTTGTTCAGCGACCGTCGAGACAAAATTAATTCGAATTCCACCGAATTCCCGTTTCCCGACCAGTCGTCGCACGTCCCAATGTCGTCGAAACCATTAAAGATGCGCGACAAAATATTTCTGCGGCGCGAATGGTAAAAAGGCTTCAAGCTATTTTAATTATGATATTAATATTCAATTTGTTTGCTGAACGACGGGGAGAGCAAAAAATGAATGTTAAGTTCGAAGAGAGTGTGTGCAAATAAGAAAACCGGTTTATACTTTCGCGAACAGTCCCAAGCGAAATTGAATGTCTTCGGAGAATTATAAATTCAATTACGTTGAGGGAATCTTAATTGCAATAGCAACATGTGTATGCTAATGGAAATCAGAGCTAACAAGTTATTCAAATCTATGCAAACGACGAAAAGAACAGTTTCAGATGTTTGTTGACACTGTTCGACCGTTCTAGGAAAGATTTCATAATCTCAACGTCTTATGAACTCGACATCCAATTCAGAGACGATTGAATATTAAATTTGAAAAGTGAAATTGTCTCCGTCGACGTCGTCGTCGTCTGCTTGAATAACCACGAACTAATAACAACTCTCAAGTCTCTCTCTCTCACTCTCCTTCTCGAATGACATCGATAATGAGTGAGCAAAACATCATCTTTGAGTTTATTGAAACTGAAAATTGAATAACAATCACCCGACAATCAAAGAACCCTCCCAAGTGACTTGTTTCTTCTTCATCGTTGATCGAATCGAGAGAGATTGGAAATTTCATTTAACATGATAGTACCGATTGGCGAACTTTCTTTCATTGCCATGAGTCACCCAAAAACCATGAAGAGAAATTGAAAAGCGCTTCCGAAATGTCGTCTCATAACTATCTCGTACTTTATTCAAATAATTCGAGCTGCAACTACGAGCATTAACTTTTTGTTAACACACATATGGCGTTAGATTAACATTTATTTTTGTATTTTTTTTTATCTCCTTTCCCTCCGCCTCCTTCCTTTTAAAACTTTTTTTCGCCCTGTAAAACTCACACATTGTCTGAAAGCGCTTTCTGAATTTTAATTCATCTCGCTTCGCTGTTCCGACTGCCAAGCGATATGGAAGGAAGAGTAGAGAGTGTTGCTATCTGAAATACGCGAAAACCGCATCAGAATGTGTCAGAAAAAGCAGCAATCCAGTTTCGTGGTGTCCGTGAGCGATAGATAAACCATGAAATTCATGATGACGTTTGAGGATTTCAGGGACCGCGACTCTCTAAAGTCTGAACTAAACTGTCGGATTCGCGTTCGAAAATTTCATTGTTTAATAATGATTATTGTGGTTGTTCAAACCATTCACGCATTTTGTTCTCGTTGCAGCTCAAAAGGAGAAAGAGAAAGAAGAATTTGTGTGCCCTGAAAATGCTGGTAATGGCAACTTTGCTGATCCAGTCTCATGCCGACGATTTTATCAGGTAAATGTCGTGTTTCATCAAGGAAATAATTCCATGAAATAAATTTTCAATTGGTTTTGATAGTGCGTTGATGGATTTCCATACTTGAATCGTTGCCCATCGAGTCTTTTCTTCGATGACATCCTGAAGTTCTGCACATTCAAGGAGGAAGCACGATGTGGACCAATCGCAACAAGTAACGACATTTACTTTAATTAAAACGATGACTTTTCGTTACATTTCAATTTCTTTTGCAGCCATTGCTCCCATAACTGAAACACCTTTAGACTTAGCTCAACGCTGCGATACATCCGAATGTCTTTTGCCTTATTGTTATTGTTCTAAGGATGGTACAAATATCCCAAAGGATCTTCCAGCAGAGGATGTAAGTTGAAAACTGAGAAAAATGAGAATTTCTGCCTCGGTTGCTTCCAGGAAAGTTAATTCTCCTAGAATAAGCGCAGAGAGGAATTGTTGATAACCTGCGGGAAAAAAGTTGTAAAAACAACTGAATTGGATATCATCCGAGGCTAATCCGAAATCTTTTTTAAAGCTTAGTCGGAAATTATAACAAGTCCAGCGCTTGTTGACTGTTGAAAGTCCTAAGAAAGCCATGATATCTCGAGAAAAATTGTTTTCAACCATCACAGACTCTGAAAAGTCATAACACAGAGCGAATGGAACAAAGCAAATTTTTAATTAGCCCAGCGGTAATTAGTCTCATTGCACGAAAAGCTCGTAGAAGCAAATGACATTTAGTTTTATAATTAATAATTTATTTTTATGCACACAACGTCAAGCAGAGAAAAAAAAAGTTTCTCGTGATGAAACGAATCATACAATCACACAAAACATATGAAACATTATCTGTCGTCGCAATGAGACATTGTCGTTGCCTAGAGCTTCTCATACTTATTTTTCATATTTTCATGAATCAGATCCCGCAAATGATTCTGATGACGTTCGACGGTGCTGTCAATCACAACAATTATGATCGTTACCAAAAATTCCTTGGCGGTCGCTATGCGAATCCAAATGGATGCCCAATTAGAGGAACCTTCTTCATAAGCCACGAGTACAGGTAATGAAAGCTTATTCATTTTTCATGAGTGACTGCACTTACAATTGAATGCGAAGCTCACTAAAATATTCTCATTTTCCTGTTCTTCAGCAATTATCAGCAGATTCAAAATCTTTCACATTCTGGAAACGAGATCGCCGTCGAAACAATCAGTCTTCAACAAGGATTGCAGGATAAGGGATACGAGGAGTGGGTGGGAGAGATGATTGGCATGAGAGAGATTCTTCGTCACTTTTCAAACATTTCAAATTCAGAAGTAAATGGAATGCGGGCTCCGTTCCTCAAACCAGGTCGCAACACTCAGTACAAAGTTGTCGAAGACTTTGGCTTCATCTACGATTCATCGGTAGTTGTTCCTCCAGGCAAAATCCCTGTCTGGCCATACACACTCGATTATGCAATTCCCCACGATTGCAAGAGTGGAACTTGTCCTAATCGTATCTTCCCTGGCGTTTGGGAAGTGCCCTTAAACACACATTACGTCGAATCATTCGAGGGCGGCATCTGTCCATACCTCGACCAGTGTGTGCTTCATAATCACGACGGCGATGAGGTTTTGGAGTGGCTCCAGGAAGATTTCGCACGTCACTACGAACAGAACAAGGCTCCATACATGATGGCATTCCACACTAACTGGTTCCAGATTAAAGAATTGGAGCAAGGATTACACAAATTCTTGGATTGGGCAACACAGTTGTAAGTTGAACATTGATGACCTGATGATTTCAGCTATTTTATTAATAACTTTCTGCTCTTTAGACCAGATGTTTGGTTCGTGACAACGACACAAGCTCTTCAATGGATGACTGACCCCAAGAAAAACAAAGAATTACCAGCTTTCGAAGCTTGGGATTGTCGTAAGGTGGCAACGAGCACCTCTAAGCCATGCAATAACGGAAACAAGTGTGCCTTGGCATTCAAACAAGGAAATATCACAGACACACGATATATGGAAACTTGCCGCGAGTGCCCTCGTAAATATCCATGGCTGGGTGACTCTGAAGGTAGCTCCTGATTTGTAATTCCTTTTCATCTCATTAATCATCTTCTTATTTATTACGTAAGGTACCGGCATCGCTGGACGTGATAACTACAACTATCAGAGCAAAGAGCCAGCACAGCCAAATGAGGAAGAAAGTGAAAGCGAGCAGAGGAAGAAATAAAGTCCGAGTCAAACGTCCGCATATTGAGCGAATTAACTCGGCAAACGACAACAAAATACGAAAGCGCCATAAGTGCGATAATTACTTTTATTAAATTAATAGACGCGAGGGAAAGGAAAATGTCTCGCGACTTAAACTTTCTCACTTTGACGTAATTTAATTAATTTAAACGATGAGTGAGTTTTATTAAACGAATAAAAAGAGAGAAAAGTTTTTTGGAACAAGAACTTAATTGAAATGTTGAACGCATCACGAATGAGATATTTATGTTATAACCTTGAGATGATTCCCCGGTCGTATGTCATTGACATCCTCATCATAATTTTCCCAAATTAATGTTTAGCTAAACATAAAATTCATTCTCATAGGCAACCGGATGAATTATGCATTGTGTGAAATGTTGTGCACGATGGGAAAAGTAATTACGAGAATTTTCAAGCGGAGTGGAAAGCACGACAGATGAGACCTTGTTGGTTTGATGAATCCGAAAACTCGGTACAAGCTATTCATCTTCATTCGATGCGGAGTTTTAAAAATTGTTAGCTTGCAGAGTTAACTCAACTTTAAACTTTCTTGAAGCTTTTAAAAGCTTGCTCTAATAAAAGCTTTTCAAAAGCTTTTTCATTTTAATCGAAAATAAATTCAAAACTTGATTATCTGTTTGGCTTAAACTATTTTATTCGAGAGCTTTATCTATATTTTACATAGACGAATGTATCATTAAACTCCCTACGTCTCTCCAACATTCTCTCGTGCAATCTACATTAAACATTCGCATAACTTCCCCTATGACATCGAATCTAATGGAACGGACAATTGTTTGCATGCTCAACGCGTAGACACCAAGTGCCATGGATACTGTAAAATAGGAAAAGAGTCGACAATCATTTATCATGAAGCGTTAAAGGATCATTTGTCAACTTACTAATCAGGTGTGTCCTGACCCAATTTGAAATAATTCAGCTTTGTCGAAAGTGAGTCGATCTCGTTCACTATCGAATTGAAGATATACGGGAATTTATTGCTCATCACGCAGCCTCGGGGGCATGGAACACCTAAAGCTTTTTTATTGTGAAATATTGAGTTCGCGAGATAGCAAACCGAGAGGAAATGACTGCAACGGGATCGCTCTATAAAATTAAATTTTAATTGAAAATTTTGGTTTCGTTTAAATCGATTAACCGTTCATTAACTTTCTTTACTCACTAATATTATTTCCTGAACAGTAAGGTTGATCGCGGCCACCATTCACACAGTAATTGACCGTCCCGGATAAAAGGGATTGTCCTAAGAAACCAGCATTTGTCATAATAAGTTGAACGTGAGTTGCATCATCTTTTGTAATTCTGAATTCTTTTGAGCCGTGATCCTGAATCAGCGGCCTCGCTGGATCCAAACCTTGAAGTAAAATATTTAAATGAGCAATGCAAATTGCATAGAAGTTGTTCAGATTGACTGCACAAACAAGTTTTTTTTTCCACGAGCAATGCGTGTTCTCATGTTGTTGAACTTGATTTTAATTTTACCTATGATGCGGTGTTGTTTCATTGTTAAATGATTCGACATCATACCGCATATGTGTGCCCCGAGACTGTGGCCAACACAGGTTAAGTCTTCTATTCTACTTCCAATATAAGTCAAATAAGAATAAAGCTAAAAGATTAAAATTGCGGTTGAATCATATAAATTTATAAATTACAAACTAACCTGAGCCGTACCTAATTTTTAAAGATATAGAATCAAAAATATTTTTAGACATTTTCCTGCTTTTAGCATTTCAAGTTACTTACACTGGCTGACGAGTTTTGTATTCGCAATCGATGAGAGGTAGCATGGATACCTAAAAAAAGAAAGCATTATGAACAGTTTTAATAGGGCAGACTGTAGTAACAAGGTTCGTACGTCGTCAGAGCCTCCCAATCAACTGCAAATAAAAAGCGGTTATTCTTTCTCGTTATGCAACTCGAGAGCTTCAACAAAGCGCTCAAAAACGATTATTCTCGCTCCAGAAACGTTCACTAACCTGCAATGACGTTGTACTGGCGTGACAAATATGCTGCAAAAACGAATCAATCTCAGAAAACCACTCGACCAAACAATTCAAATAAATTATACCATCTTTTAAGTACATAATATGCTGAGAGGTTTGCGTTCCATTGAAGCCGTGAATTATCACTGCAGTCTCATGTTCTGGAATGAATCCGGCCTTGAAGAAAGTCTTTGGTTTACGAACATCGACGACTCTCCCTCGTTTCGCTTTTCTACAAAAGAGTGAGGAAGTTAGCGTACCGTGAGACGTTTTAAATGCGTTTTAAAAGAAAACTGGAAAATGCGTTTGCTAAGAAGTGAACTTTTAAAACTCAAATTTAGCTTTGACGTGAAAGCTCATTCCCGAAAACTCTGAGACAATTAAATGAGAATTCGTTACACTTTTCTAATTCAATTAAACTATCTACCGAAAAAACCTCGAAAAATTTGCTAGCACAACTTCCGCGAAGTGAAAAGTGAAAAGAGAGTGATAATTGAAGCTTGAATAATTACTGAAGCTTAAACAGTCATAACGAGAATTCGATAATGACTACAATCAATGATTCTCTTTTGCTGAGAATGCCGTAATAAAAGCAGACGGTGAATCTGATTAAAGTACACGCACTAGATTCACTCTCGGCAGAAAGTTGTTGACACATTTCAGAAAAGATTATATTAGCGGATTATCGTGCAATAAAAACGAGAAACGGTTAATATAACTCGCGTGAGAGGTTTTCTCTGCAATTTCATGAATGTCGTCAACTAAAGATCAAGGTCGCGGTTTTGCAGTGATCGGCAAGAAAACTTTGCTAATTTTCACGATATTTATCAAAATAGATTTTATTTTCCAATTATTCGAAAGTGTAACGAAACATCAAAAATTACTTACGGTGTGTAGAGAATGAACCTAATACAATGGAAAGACTGATATTAGAGATGCTTTTCAATCAAGCTAATTAATGCTTTTACCTGATATCATCATGAGGACATCCATAAGGTTTTCTGAACATTGCACATTTTATCAAACCTCTCGGTAAATCGACCAGCGCAAGCGGAAGAAAGAGCGAATTGATTTCTAGGGAGAAAATCGTGAAATTTCTTTACTAATCAAACACGCGATAACTTTTCAATGCCGTGAGTGCCTCAACCATCAAATTTCTCGAAATTGTTGTTTTGGCTTTAACTTGAATTACAAAGTTGTTGGTAATATTAACGCCCAC
Source organism: Smittia aterrima (assembly GCA_033063855.1). Taxonomy (NCBI): domain Eukaryota; kingdom Metazoa; phylum Arthropoda; class Insecta; order Diptera; family Chironomidae; genus Smittia; species Smittia aterrima. The sequence goes on from CP093831.1 coordinate 20,622,695, forward strand.
GGCATGCAATTCACTAGTCACAACAACACAGGTTCTTTAGCTCATCAACAACTCGAGAAACAAGAGTAAATTCTCAGGAAGCACTCAGTCTCAACCAATTATGCGATTGCGAGATAAACATTGTAGTTAAGCATACTTTTCACTTAATTAATCACTCAATTATTATCAAAAACAAGCAACTCATTCAGAAAATCGTATTTGTTGCACTATTAATCAAAGATTTTCTTTTCCTTTCCACTCACGATGAGAAATGCATGCGGAGATGCGGAGGAAAGTAAAATCAAATCGTGTGCACAATGATCACCTAAAGCGTCTCATCTCGGCTGATTTCACATCGACATACATGGAAGAATTTTCTGGCAAGCATGGGAAAGACAGGAAACTTTTCCGCGTCGTGTTGATTCTTTCACTGAACCGGTTAAAGACGTTTTGACATCGTTTTTGTCTCGTTTTACCTGTTGCTAGCTCTAAGAAGACGATCAGGAACGCTAGCAGCTTCATGTTTTAACTAAAAATCCAGTTTAACTTTCCGGAAAATTTTCATTATTTTAACTTTCACTAAAATGTAGCAGCAATTTAAGTTTATTCATTATCCTTTAAAATATTCTTTAACTTCTTTTTTTTAACAACGTTCCTAACACTTCAAGTAAACGAACACGATTGAATTTGAATTTACACAAAGCTTGAAGTTTCAAAACTAGTTTAGATCACTCGCGCATTTTTTTCGCTTGCTTTTGATTTATTTTCTTTCTTTCACAATTTCCACCAACTTTTCATCTCTTCAGCCGCTGACAAGAAACTGAAGAAACTTCCAATGCTCGAATCGCTTCGTTTATCTCATTTCTCCCCTACCCAAGATCGTCGAGAACGGCAACGTCATTCAATTCCAGCTGGAGAGAAACTGTTTCTTACATTACTTAATTAAACTTAAAGCAGAGATCTGCAATTAGCTAATGTTCAATGATGAAATCGTTCATGGCATTAGTTCAAATTGAAGTGCAAAGAAGAATAAGTTGAGGTAACTGTATCGCTACTTACACTACAGAAAAGTTCTCTTCTCTTCATGATTCTAAGTTTAATTTATCTAAGAAATCTGAGTCTGTCCCATTTACTGCACATAACGTTTGATATCAAATGATGTGGAAATGGAGACCAAGAGAAATTCTCGCGACCCATTTAATCTGAGTTTGCGAAAGGGAAATTGCATTGAGCACACCTTGGCTTGAAAGGAATTTTTCATCGTATGATTAAAATTTGTTGAAACTGTCTCATTAAAATCAATCTTAAAATTTATGTGGGAGTCAAACAATGGCCAATTGCATCTTTAAACTTCGTTTTCTCTTTCATTTGAGAGTTGTGAGCATGTGAGGCTTAGCATGTTTGATCAGATTGCGACATAAACGAATAGGAACAGTTTATGCTTTGCTTCCGCGTGTTCATGCAGCAACATATCGAGAGATGAAGCTCAATTTATGTTGTTCAGAGAAGAAAAAAGAGAAATGAAGTGCCTTCTCTGACAAGAAAATAAGAAAAGCAATTGAAAAGTTTGTTTTAAGTTTGCCTTTAAATGCCAATGAAAGGGAAACTTTGCGATCGATGAGCATTACAAGAATTTAAAAGTGATTGTCATTTGATTTTAATCGATTGTCACTTTGTCACGATCAGTTGACGAATAGATCAAAAGTAAATTTATTAGATACAAGAATTTCTCAGGAGATTCCGGTAGTTGAGCCATCTATTACATTGTTGGCTCCACATTTCTCTTCAGACGTGTTTTGAACTTGAAAACTTGAATTAACTGAAAGCTGGAAGTCGTGAGAGCACACTTGGAAAGGTGAAAATTTATTTATATTCAGTTCTGTCGAAATATGATTTCCAACATTATTTTTCGCAAGTTCTTGATCCTTTTTTAAATGCATAAGCTTTGATTAGAATCATATTGGTTGGAAAGTTCATTGAGCTTTGAAATTAAGACTCAGTTGAATAAACTTCTTTCATCTGAACATTATCGAGCTGAAAATTTTAATCCACTTCGCAAACTTTGCGGCTCTTAAATTACTCTTAGACAAATATAAGAAGCAAGACATTCAATACCCGTAGCTAACGTATCAACTTAAACTTCCACTGAAATACTATTTGGAAGTGAGACGTGAAATGTGTAAAATAATTTTTAATATTTTTATTGTTTTCAATAAAAAGCAATTTAACAATTCTTTTTTAATCTGCCGATTGTGTTACGACAGAAATTAAATCTAAAAGTGAATTAATCTACAAAATCGATGGAAATGCAAAACTCTAATAGATCTTTGGCGTCTTGCTCTCGACAAAAGTTATTATTTCCTCGCGGTAAAGATGCTCTTTGATACGTTTTGAAGGATCAACGCGCTCTAGAATTTGCTCGCGAATATCGAATCGCCAAATGAGTCGGTTAGTGAAAGTATTTTTGAACGATGCATACTTTTCGCTTGCTTGAAGAGCTTCAGGAAAGTCTGTTTTCTTTGTGTTCTTATCAAAGTAATAAATTTTCTTCTGACTATTCGAGAAGCAACGCATTTTATCGCTGCGGACTTCATCGAGCAGAAGAAGGCCTCGTGGAATATGGAATCGACTTGAGTTGTTATTGCTGTTGTTGTTAGTTCTTCCAATGTCGTAACCCATTTTCTCTCTTCCATCCTTCATTTGTCGAGGCACCAAACGTTCGAAGAAAGTCTCGATGTCTGTAAGTTTGAAAAGTCGCTTACATCGTACCGGCATTGACTTGTTGTAACTGCATTGCGATGGCTTCGTCAGTGATCGAGCAAACTTCTGACACATCTGGTTACGTTCAGCTAAAGGCATGTGGCGTACATCTTTGCCACCCAAAATGATTCCATCAATAATATGAAACGACTGAGATGTAATTTGCCCGCGGGACTCTCCAATCATTTCTTTAACAATTTCTCCGTAGATCAAAGTTTCTCCTGACAGTTGTAGAGTCTTTTCTGAGTATGGTTCCCAACTATTTGTGTTCATATTATACATGAGCACATCAAAGCGACCTCGAGACATGTAGAACGTTCGATTCTTACTAGCCGTGGTGATATCATCCAATCCAACGAAATACCAATCGAGAACTGAATGCACGAGAGCTTTAACATGTTCGACTGATTGAAGTGATCGCTCTGGAGCAGACATAAATTTTTCTTTAAGCCACTTTGGTTCTAACAATTGAGCGAGGTACATGTCGTTGCTTTTCACTGGCGGCTTTCTACGATTTTCATCGGGAAGATTCCACAGCTTCAGACATTGTTTGCGGATCTCTGATTGCCTCGTCTCTAGCAATTCAGCATCATGACAAAAAGCAGCGATCTTTAGTAAGCCAACAATTTGATTCTTTCCGATGACATTATTGCTATTGTAGATATAATCGAAGAACTCGCGATCGTTCTGCATTTCAGTGAGTGGCGCAAGTTCGATAACGTCGAGATCTTTCTCTTTGTTACGCCACATTTCTTTGTTTATTTCAAACAAGTGTCGCTGAATTGTATCGGTGTATGGCTTCTTCCATTTACACACGAGATACCGTTCTGAGTTGGCTGGGCGTGACGTATTTGGCTTGCAGATGCAGATTTGTTGAAAACATTTGTACATCATGTAGATTAATGAGACACTGAACGGTGTGAAGAGATCAAAGAGCTTAACGACAAAGTGTCCTTTCGTGCGAACGACTGTTAAGGCAACTAAACATTGTGCGAGGTAAAGTTGTTTCGACAGAATCTCTTGAATATTTTCTTGACCCTCGACGGAAAATCCTCCGTCAGCCATCATGAAGTGAACACCTGATTCTGTCTCGTCTTTCACTAGTTCTTCAAGTGATCGAATATTTTCAGGATCATAAACGTTTCCATCGTCATTGATTCCATAGAAAGGAGAAAATGTCTCTGGCGGACCAGCAAAGAAATCGTGAAGCTTGAAATCGTTTTCGCCTTTCAGTGTGAATCCGAAGCCTTTAGCTTCCCATTTGTTGCGATACAACACATACTCAGTGAAACCGCCTGGTCCAGCGCAAACGTCCGCAAAGTATAGTAGATCGTTATCTCCAACAAGTGATTTACCAGATTCGTCTTTCGGCGAAGAAAACATGAAATCGAACATTGAATCCATGTTAGCCATCTTAACAGCAGCGCGATTTACAAAGATGTTGCCTCGAATCGTTTCAAAAGGATTTGACTTTGTTCGAGCTCTCCGCATATCTTCTGCTCCAAGTTTATCAAAAACTGACTTTGATTCAAGAACTCGCTTCAGAATATTTTCATCGCAGAATTTTGTTTCATTTTCGATCGTAAGTTTCTTGTCTCCACGTCGCACCCAAGATGAAAGTGTATCCATTGATAGTTCGAGGAGAGTGTCATCTGCTTCCTGGTTCACTAGCCAGTCAACCTGCTCTGGAATATGAACTTCTTCAATTGCCGGGTCCCATTTAACTGCTGCCTTATCCAGATCATCAAGACGCATGCCAAGACCACGTCTTCCTTTTTGTGACGATGCTTCAATAGGCTCCACTCTTCCTTGACCGAGTCTACCAAGTCCAGTGTCTTTACGGTAACCCATTTTTTCCATCATACGTAATGAAGGCCCCGAATATAAACTCGAATTTATCGATCGTCCATTGTTCTCTTCAGCTTTCATTGTACTTCCTGATGGTTCCGAGTCGCTAGGATAAGGTGACTCAGTTGATTCACTGAATTTCTGTCGTTTTGACGAAACCGCTTCATCAGCGTCATCGCTCGCATATGAAAATGAGCGTTTAACGTGGTCATTAGCACTGAATGAGCTGGTTTGCTGTGGCTCTTCATCATCAGTACTTGCCGGATTGTAATAAGAAATCACGCTTTCGTGCGATTGCTGAGAATTATATTTCGATTGTTGCTGAACATTTGGTTCGTCTTCACTCGTATAGGAAGCAGTTGAATCCAATCTTCTCATTTTGTGTCCTTCGTCTTCACTGCTAGCATAACTCGGTTGTTGATTCGGAGTGGTGCCGTAGTTTTGTGTGTTGTTTGTGTTTGTACCGCTAAAACGGAAATTATTATGAAATAAGATTTTTGTGAATGAAGTGTCAGGTTTCTTACTAGCTAAATGTATTTGATGATTCATCTTCATCGTCCTCTTCGCTGTCATTCATTTGTTTGTAGCGTTGATAAAACAATTTATTACGAGCCATTATTCGGCTTTAAACCTCCGAGTTTTAATTTTTTGTAAGGTTGGTCAATGCCGCCTTTTGAACAGAAAGCCTTGACCACAAGCGGCGGTTTTTAGAACTAATGTGATGAAAAAGCGACATCTGGCGACATTTTCGAAAAGGTAGTCGTGAGTTTCGAGTTTCGAGGAAAATAGTTTGTTCCGATAGCTTATTTTCATTTAAAACCTGAACGCGATAACATCTCGGAATTACAATAGTTTTAATAAGTTCGCAAAATAGTGAAGACTAGTTAAGTTATAAAAGAAACAAGAAAAACCTTCAACGATGGCTGATTTCGTCGATTCTGAAGCAGAGGAAAGCGATGTAAGTATATTTATCAACATGCCGAATCAAAGAAAGATCCCGAATCTGAATAAGTACTTAAAATCTCATGAAAAATTTGATGTCAAAGTATTTAATCACAAAAGGACGAAAACAAGAGATTTTAAAAAATTAATTTTTTGAATTTCAAACATATTTCTAATCCATGGCATTCCTATCATATTATTACAGTCAGAGGTCGAAGAAGACTTGGAACCGCATGAACGAAAGAAGCTTAAGAAGCTTAAAGCTGTTTCTGATTCAGAAGAGGAAGAAGACGGTAAGTTTTTCATTTCGACGTAATTTCATTTTTCATTGAAAATTGTTGTTGTCATTTTTTAGATGATGAGGATAAAATCCGTGAAGAGCTGAAGGATCTTATCGACGATGCGCCAATCGATGATGAAGAAAGTGATGCTGACTCTGATGGATCAGGAAGAAATGCTAAGCGGAAAAAGTCAGACGACGACGATGATGAGCTTGACGATCGATTGGAAGACGAGGATTATGAGCTCATCGAGGAAAATCTTGGTGTCAAAGTTGAAAGGGTAAACACTTAAACTTATATTGAATTTATTAACATTTATTCCTTTTGTAGAAGCGGTTTAAACGTCTGAAACGTATCACGGACGAGGAATCAGACACAGAGGAGAGGGATGAGAACCTGAACCGAGAAGTCCTTGCCGATCAGCTCTTTGTCAATTCGGATGAGGTAAATATTGAGTGTGATGTCCGCTGAAACAATAACGATTCTAAATGTGTTTATTCCCCACTCACTAACGCTCATGTTCAGGAACAAGACAACCAGGTATATCTTTCATCTCATTATTTATTATTTCATTTATGTGTCATAAATTTATTTTACATGGTTTACTTATCATTTCTCGATTTACTAATTTCAGGAAGATGAAAGAAGATCCGAGCGAAGCCACCGACGCAACGAGCCCGAGCGGTACGATGAAGAGATGTCAGAAGAATCAGATGCTGATGATTTTATCGTTGATGACTATGGCAACTCTATCTCGGAAAAGAAAAAGAAACGTCGACCGGTGTTTACAGACGCCGCACTGCAAGAAGGACAAGATATTTTCGGTGTGGATTTTGATTATGAGGATTTCGACAAATATGATGAGGATGAGTACGAAGACGAGTCAGCTGATGAAGATGAATATGAAGACGATGATCGCGAGAAACAAACAAAGAAATCGCAACGTAAAAAGGTCCAAAAGAAATCAATCTTCGATATTTATGAGCCAAGTGAATTGAAACGCGGGCACTTCACTGATATGGACAACATCATCCGGAGAACTGACATTCCAGAGAGAATGCAATTGCGTGATGTCCCGATTCCAAGTGTCCCGGAAGGTTCAACAGAGCTTGACGACGAAGCTGAGTGGATCTACAAGCAAGCTTTTCAAAAACCACCAATTTCCAAGATCAACCCAGACAGCTACATTCGAAAGCAGCCATCGGCTATCGCCAAAATTAAAAAAGCACTCGACTTTATTCGTAATCAACATCTTGAAGTTCCATTCATCGCTTTCTATCGTAAGGAATATGTACTTCCGGATCTCAAAATCAAAGATCTTTGGAAAGTCTACAAGTTTGATGCTAAATGGTGCATACTCCAGTCACGAAAGCGAGGCCTTGTTAAGCTCTTTGAAAGAATTCGTGACTTTCAAGTCGAGAGATTGATGCAAAATCCTGACGCACCTGTTCCATCAGATATGCGACTTATCCGAGACGATGATATTGATTATTTGAAGCTTGTTCAAACTTCCGAAGAGCTCAAAGACGTACATGATCACTTCTTGCTTTATTGTGCGCCTGACATTGAATTATTCAAAGCGATTGAACATCAAAGAATCCGTGACAAGAAGAAGAGGGATCGAGAAGTGTTAATCAAAGATCGACGAGAAGCTATTCAAAAAGAACTTAGAGATATTAAGGCAATTGACGAGGAGCCTTCAGAAGAAGACGAAGATAAGATTCGTGCATTGACAGAAGAACTCGAACATCTTCAGACCGACAATCCTGAAATGGATGTTGATGAGGATAACAACGAGAGACCCGAAGAAACGATCAAAGTGTCCCGTGATACTGGGCCATATGCCCGCTGCAGGAAAGCAGGAATTTGTGGGTTTGCTAAACTCTTCGGTTTGACACCAGAACAATTTGCTGAGAACTTGCGTGATAGCTACCAACGCCATGAAGTCGAACAAGATGCTTCCGATCCATTTGAAGTTGCAAAGAATTACATCACCACACATTTCACAACAGTTGAAGAAGTTCTCGACGCTGCACGCTTCGTTGTTGCAAGACAAATTGCAAGAGAGCCAGTTTTACGTAAAAGTGTTCGAGAGATTTTCTATGAGCGAGCAAAGATTAGCGTTCGACCAACAAAGAAAGGCTTGAAAGAGATCGATGAGTTTCATTCCTGCTACCAAATAAAATATCTCAAGAATAAGCCGGTGCGTGAATTGACTGGCGACGAGTTTCTCAGACTCAAAATAGGAGAACAAGACAATCTTTTAACCATCAGCATCTCCGAAAGATTCGAAGGAAACACTGCAACCTCTTTCCTCGATGAAATCAAGCAACTTTACATCAGAGACGAATTCGCACAAAATGTTCAGAACTGGAATAAACTTCGAGGTGAATGCGTTGAGTTGGCACTGACAAAGATGGTGATCCCCGACCTACGAAAGGAACTGGAATCAATTCTTCTCGCAGAATCGAAAGAATTTGTCCTTGAAGCTTGCACTAAGAGAATGTACAACTGGCTCAAAGTCGCTGCTTACGATGTCGGAGATAATTTTGATGAAAACGATTACGAGTGGGAAACATCGAAAGGCATTCGTGTTCTCGGACTCGCCTATGTTCCAGACCATTCGCAAGCTGCTTTCTGCGCTCTGATCAATCATGATGGTGAAGTTACTGATTATCTCCGTCTTCCTCACATCCTCAAACGAAAGCAATCACACAACCGAGACGAAAAAGCATTGAAAATGGCTGACTTGGACACATTGGCTGAATTTATTAGAAACAAGAAGCCTCATGTTCTTGCTATTGGCGGAGAGTCTCGCGAAGCTCAGAACCTTCAACTTGATCTGCGTGATCTCATTTTACAAATGGTTGAGGAAGATAAGTTCCCAGAGATAAATGTGGAAATAGTCGACAACGATTTTGCAAAGATTTTTGCAAACTCCAAGAAAGGAGAAGCAGAATTCCGTGAATATCCACCATTACTTCGTCAAGCAATCTCCATAGCTCGTCGATTGCGCGATCCGTTAGTAGAGTTCAGTCAACTTTGCTCAGCTGATGAAGAAATTATGTGTCTGCGCTTCAACACACTACAAGATCATCTCGCAAAAGAAGATCTCGCTGAAGGAATTTATACAGAGTTCATCAATCGAACAAACGAAGTGGGAGTCGACATCAATCTCGCAGTTCAGAATCCGTTGACTATCAATCTTGTGCAGTTTATTTGCGGTCTAGGTCCTCGCAAAGGTCAAGCGCTCATCAAAATTTTAAAACAAACAAACCAGCGCTTGGAAAACCGAACTCAGTTGGTCACGGCTTGTCACATGGGCCCGAAAGTTTTCATTAACTGTTCAGGTTTTATCAAAATCGACACGAATTCTCTAGGAGACAGTACAGAAACATACGTTGAGGTTCTTGACGGGTCTCGCGTTCATCCTGAAACTTATGAATGGGCACGAAAAATGGCAGTTGATGCTCTCGAGTACGACGACGATGGCGCCAATCCAGCAGGAGCTCTTGAAGAGATTCTTGAGTCACCAGAGCGACTTAAGGACCTTGACTTGGATGCTTTTGCTGTTGAGTTGGAAAAACAAGGATTTGGCAACAAAGGAATCACTCTTTACGATATTCGCGAAGAACTTGAATGTCGATATCGAGACAAGCGTGTTCCATACGAGCCTCCAACCAATGAAGAACTTTTTGATATGCTGACAAAAGAATCAGCAGAAACTTTCTATGTTGGTAAAATGCTTTCAGCAACAGTCGCCGGAATCAGTCACAAAAAACCATCAAGTGAACAGTTAGATGGTGCGAATCCTGCTCGTAATGACGACACTGGATTATGGCAGTGCCCATTCTGCGTAAAGAATGACTTTACTGAACTTGCTGAAGTATGGGAACATTTCGATCGTCAGGAATGTCCAGGAACGTCGATTGGTGTCAAGCTTCGATTAGACAACGGACTCTTTGGTTTTATTCACATTAAAAATCTATCAGACAAACATGTTAAGAACCCTGAAGAGCGCGTGCAGAATGGACAACCCATTCATGTTCGCATTATCAAAATTCATGTTGACAAATTCAATGTCGATTGTACTTCAAAGAGTTCAGACTTGGCTGACAAAAACAATCAATGGCGGCCACCGAAAGACGATTTCTACGATCAAGAAACAGAAGATTTAGACATGAAGAAGGAAGTTGACTCAAAGAAAGTTAAGGCAAGACAACAATACACTAAACGAGTTATCGTCCATCCAGCTTTCCATAATATTTCCTATGCCGAAGCTGTAAAACTTTTGAAGACAATGGATCAAGGAGAAGTAGTAGTGAGACCTTCAAGCAAATCAACAGATCACTTGACCGTTACATGGAAAGTCACCGACGAAATTTATCAGCACATCGACGTGAAAGAGAATGGGAAAGAAAATACTTTCTCACTTGGCACATCTTTGTTCATCGGAACAGAAGAGTTTGAAGACTTAGATGAAATCATCGCCCGTCACATCAATCCCATGGCTGGATATGCTCGAGACTTGCTGACGTTCAAATACTATCGCGGTCAGTTAGGCGGACTTCGTGACAAAGCTGAAGAACTGCTTAAGGAAGAGAAAAAGAAGTGTGCAAATAAGATTCACTACTTCTTATCGGCATCAAAGAGCTACCCAGGAAAGTTCATGATCTCTTATCTACCACGTAACAGTTGCAAACACGAATATGTGTCCGTAACACCAGACGGCTTCAAGTTCCGACAACAAATGTTTGACAATGTTAATGCTCTGATGAAATGGTTCAAAGAACATTTCAAGGATCCACCTCCAGTGCAAACTCCTAGCAGTACTCCACGAGGAGGATCATCAGCTCGATCTTCCTATGCAACTCCAGGGCTAAGTGTACACAGTGAGTTCAGAAACCATAAAAAATTATCAGAGATTTTTCAAACCATTCTATTTCCAGATGAAGCGATTCAAAGAGTAGCACAAAACCTTCCAAACGCAATGTTCAACTCTCTGGCTCAGGCAACCAACACACCGCATTATCCACACGCCAACACTGTAAGTTTATAACTCTTTTTACTATTCACATCAATTAAACAACGTTTCATTCACAGCCTTACACACCAAGTGGGCAAACGCCGTTCTTGATGATGACTCCTCATACATCTCAAACGCCCAGATATGGTCAAATGACTCCAACCCAACAAGGACAATTCTTGCGACCTGGAGCTCCACTTTCACGCGCGCCGACTTACAGAGCTTCGCCATTTACTTCAGGAGCTTCACCAAGAGTTATGATTCCATCAAGCCATCCACCTCCAAATCGTCGTTACTCAGCAGCTCAAGACGATGACGACGAATGGGATCGAGCTACTAATGCATGGGGTTCATCTTCAGCTGCTAAAGGAGGAACTCCAAGAGGCGATAGCACACCCCGAGGGTAGATTTCTTTTAAAATTCATATCTTCGCAGAAAACTAATAAAATATTTTTCAGATCAAGTAGTCGCCACGACGAATTCGTTCGTAAGACTCCGCAGTATGAACTCGAAAGACCTTCGAGTCGATCAAGCGTTCGTTCCAGTGGCGGTCGATCAATACGCACTCCTAGAACTAATGCGTCTCCGCATTCGATGGTTCTTGGCGATGACTCCACACCGCTTTACGATGAAAATTAAAAAACCTTTCTATGTAATTGAACGTTTTGATTTTTTTCCTTTAAACATTTTTCCATTTCGATGGAATTGATTAATGAAATGAATAAAAATTCACTTAATCCAATTTAATTGAGCTCATTTCGATTTAATTTGCTTTTCAGGCTTGCGTCTTAACTTTATTAAATAATCTTTATTTTCTTTAGAAACATCCTATCTAAATAACGATTAAATTCAAACGCAAACTTACACAATTTCAAACCCCAGAAAGGCCCAAAACTAAGGAAAATCGCGATTGGTCGATTCTGAAATAATTAATTAAAAAGGATTAAAGACATTTCTAAATACAGATAAACTGAAAACATGAAGAGTAGCAGCTCGGTAAGTTATTTAACTTAAAGTTTTATTCAATTTAAAAGATTTAAACCTATTTTCTTTCTGTAAACTAAAGAGCGTTCGAGATCTTCGTGAAAACTTGAATTCGAAGAGATACAATCGAGCTAACAGCAACAATGACGTAAGTAAGCTTAACATTTATTTAAGAAATTCATCTAATACTTTAAATCCCCAGGATAATCGGCGCGGTTCGAATTATGATTTGAGTAGCACAGTAAGTTAACCTCAATTATTTTTTTCTGCTTTATTTTTACATTTCGATTTTCATTCAGTATGACAAACCAAAAGTCTGCAAAGTCTGTAAACGTGCTTCGTTCCTGAAATGTATGAGATGCGAAACAATCTATTGCTCTGCAGTTTGTCAAGTCAAGGTAAATTCTTTGTTTCCACGTTTTCGCAACATTCATAAGCAATTATGTCGTAGGACTGGGAACAGCATCGTCTTACTCACAACAAAGAGCACACTCCACCTTCTTATGGCAAGATGACTCGAAATAATAACTGGTCCTCTTCATCCAGTCTGAGCAAACCAAGCGTTCAAGGCCGATTGCAAATTGCAGTAAACAAGCCGGTTTCTGAACTGTTCATAGCTAAGATGAAAGATCAAGAGACGAAGAAGAAGCTGGATGTTCCTGAGCTAGAAGTAGTGACAGCTCAAAACCATGATGAGATCTCGACGAATTCCAGTCAACAGAAAAGCAAGCAGGAAATGGTTCCGAACAGAGTTAATGTTCAAAGCCGTTTAAAGCCTGCAGTCAAACCTCTACGCACACCAAACACGAAAAGGAATGAACCCGATGAGTTGATTGTTCCAGAAGCTACAGTGACAACTCCTCAAAGCAAGCAAGAAGATCTACAGCAGTCAACTCACGAATTAGCTAAATTCTTGAAGGACAACATTGATCAAAACTCTCAAACATATGAAATTGAGGAGATGAAGATTCGTGATAAGTCGGCTGAAAGTTCAATCCAAGAGATCATCGATGAGGCGATTCAAATCATGACTAAAAACCGAAACTTCAAGTGCTTTGCTCTTTCAGGCGAAAAGGACGAGGAGCAATACAGCCTGGTACGAGTAAAAGAGATCGAACAACTGGAAAACAAACCTACAGTATTCTGGTTTCAATTTTATGAGTACGAGCAGATTATTGATAACTACAAGAAAACTTTAAACGTATCGTACAGCTCAGAAGCTCATGCAGTTATTCCGTTCGATGAAATCGTTAAATTCAAGAATCATCTGGTTATGGCTAAGATCAACGGCTGCTGGTCACGAGCTCGAATCATCAGATATATTACAAAACCTGATATTGTTGGATTGGAAGACATCGACACAGGATATAAAACAATTGCTACATCGGGCAATGTTATTAAAGTTCCATCCAAATCTGAACTGCTAAAACCAGCCTTCGCTTTTAAAGCCATTATCGTAAACTTGGAAGATCCATCAAGTGTTGAAACCACTAATTTGATTAAAGTTCGAATAACTAACAAAAACACCTTTGGACCTAGCGAGGTTGAAGTACAGTTAGCAAATGATGAAAACGAATCAGTCGAGCCACCAGTTAAGGAGATTGATTCACCAGTTAGTCCAGTCGTAACTCAGCCTAAAAATGAAACGAAGTCAGCTGAACAGACATCAAATCGTATTATGTTTGACCAACTAGAACACAAAGACATTACTCTCGGATCAGAAATTAAACTTATTTTCTGCGACGGATCGCAGCTTGACATAGGAAAGATTTTTGTCTATGAAGCTTTACCAGAAAATTCTGCTTTTTACGCTAAATTACATGAAGAAATCGCTGCTCACGTCAAAAACAGCTCTCACGATTTATACAAGCCGATGTAAGTAAATTTAAATAACAAGGATATTGTTTTATGAATTTTTTTTTGTTCCTAGTGTTCGAGAATTGGTGTTGGCCAAGTTCGATGGATTCTACTACAGAGCTTCTTGTGTCACCGTTTCTGACGTCGAAATTTTAGTTGATTTCATTGATTACGGTAACCTGCACACCGCTAAGCCTGAGGACATCATAAAGATGCCAGCTCATCTTTTCTATCCATGCTGTTGCAAAGCTGTTCAACTAGAATTTTCATCAAGCCGTCAATATTACGAACTTGATGTTGACAGAACTCGTGACTTACTTCTGGGAAAGCACGAATTCCTCGCTATGGTAGAGTCAAATCATCTCCGTCAATTCATCGTCACTTTGGACGATTCACTCGTCTCATTCAAATAAAATATGAAAGACAATCGTATAACAATAAATATTTTCAAGTGCTATTTTCAAGAAATATTTATGATTAATAAAATGAAAAAAAAACTCACTGAATCCAATTTATTCATCGATTTAGTTTGCTTTTCAAGCTTGCGTGTTAACTTTATTAAATAATTTTTATTTTATTTAGAAACTTCCAAATTAAACGATTAAATTCAAACGCAAACTTACACAATTTCAAACCCCAGAAAGGCCCAAAACTAAGGAAAATCGCGCGACAGGTCGATTCTAAAATAATTAATTAACAAGTAACAAGGATATTTCTAAATACAGATAAACTGAAAACATGAAGAGTAGCAGCTCGGTAAGTTATTTAACTTAAAGTTTTATTCAATTTAAAAGATTTAAACCTATTTTCTTTCTGTAAACTAAAGAGCGTTCGAGATCTTCGTGAAAACTTGAATTCGAAGAGATACAATCGAGCTAACAGCAACAATGACGTAAGTAAGCTTAACATTTACTTAAGAAACTCATCTCATACTTTAAATCCCCAGGATAATCGACGCGGTTCGAATTATGACTTGAGTAGCATAGTAAGTTAACCTCAAATATTTATTTTACTTTATTCTTACACTTCGATTTTCCTTTAGTATGACAAACCAAAAGTCTGCAAAGTCTGTAAACGTGCTTCGTTTCTTAAATGTATGAGATGCGAAACAATCTATTGCTCTGCAGTTTGTCAAGTCAAGGTAAATTCTTTGTTTCCACGTTTTCGCAACATTCATAAGCAATTATGTCGTAGGACTGGGAACAGCATCGTCTTACTCACAACAAAGAGCACACTCCACCTTCTTATGGCAAGATGACTCGAAATAATAACTGGTCCTCTTCATCCAGTCTGAGCAAACCAAGCGTTCAAGGCCGATTGCAAATTGCAGTAAACAAGCCGGTGTCTGAGTTGTTCATAGCAAAGATGAAAGATCAAGAGACGAAGAAGAAGCTGGATGTTCCTAAGCTAGAAGTAGTGACAGCTCAAAACCATGATGAGATCTCGACGAATTCCAGTCAACAGAAAAGCAAGCAGGAAATGGTTCCGAACAGAGTTAGTGTTCAAAGCCGTTTGCAAGTCAAATCTTTATGCACATCGAACACAAAAAAGAATGAACCCGATGAGTTGATTGTTCCAGAAGCTGCTATGACAACTCCTCAAAGCAAGCCGAAAGATCTACAGCAGTCGACTCGCGAATTCATGAAGGACAACATTGATAAAAACTTTCTAACATATGATAAGTCGACTGAAAGTTCAATCCAAGAGATCATCGATGAGGCGATTCAAATCATGACTAAAAACCGAAACTTTAAGTGCTATGCTCTTCCAAGCAAAAAGGACAAGGAGCAATACAGCCTGGTAAAAGTAAAAGAGATCGAACAACTGGAACACAAACCTACAGTATTCTGGTTTCAATTTTATGAGTACGAGCAGATTATTGATAACTACAAAAAAACTTTAAACGAATCGTACAGCTCAGAAGATCATGCAGTTATTCCGTTCGATGAAATCGTTAAATTCAAGAATCATCTGGTTATGGCTAAGATCAACGGCTGCTGGTCACGAGCTCGAATCATCAGATATATTACAAAACCTGATATTGTTGGATTGGAAGACATCGACACAGGATATAAAACAATTGCTACATCGGGCAATGGTATCAAAATTCCATCCAAATCTGAACTGCTCAAACCAGCCTTCGCTTTTAAAGCCATTATCGTAAACTTGGAAGATCCATCAAGTGTTGAAATCAACGATTCGATTAAAGTTCGAATAACTAACAAAAACACCTTTGGACCTAGCGAGGTTGAAGTACAGTTAGCAAATGATGAAAACGAATCAGTCGAGCCACCAGTTAAGGAGATTGATTCACCAGTTAGTCCAGTCGTAACTCAGCCTAATAATCAAATCCAGTCAGCTGAACAGGCATCAAATCGTATTATGGTTGACCAATTACAATACAAGGACATTACTCTCGGATCAGAAATTAAACTTATTTTCTGCGACGGATCACAGCTTGACATAGGAAAGATTTTTGTCTATGAAGCTTTACCAGAAAATTCTGCTTTTTACGATAAATTGTATGAAGAAATCGCTGCTCACGTCAAAAACAGCTCTGACGATTTATACAAGCCGATGTAAGTAAATTTAAATAACAAGGATTTTGTTTTATAAATTTTTTTTTTGTTCCTAGTGTTCGAGAATTGGTGTTGGCCAAGTTCGATGGATTCTACTACAGAGCTTCTTGTGTCACCGTTTCTGACGTCGAAATTTTAGTTGATTTCATTGATTACGGTAACCTGCACACCGCTAAGCCTGAGGACATCATAAAAATGCCAGCTCATCTTTTCTATCCATGCTGTTGCAAAGCTGTTCAACTAGAATTTTCATCAAGCCGTCAATATTACGAACTTGATGTTGACAGAACTCGTGACTTACTTCTGGGAAAGCACGAATTCCTCGCTACGGTAGAGTCAAATCACCTCCGTCAATTCATCGTCACCTTGGACGATTCACTCGTCTCATTCAAATGATCAAAACACATCTCGTTCAGAATATTTTTCAAGAAATATTTTAAATAACAAAACATGAAACAGATTACAACAAAATGTAAATGGAAAAATTATTGTAAGTTTATGACAAATTTTTGAAATAAATTGAAGTCGAAAAATATTTTTGATTATTTTGAAACATTCGATATAACCGCTCTGTGAACATATCTGACCGAAAAAAACCGAAATGTGAAGTCAATAAACAAATGAATTTTTTATAAATATTTTTTATAACCAATTCAGGCTTCACTTATCAAAATTTCTTTTCTTAAGAGATATCAAATTTTTCTGGCAAATTCTCATTGCTATTAAAAGTTCAAACTCAAGTTCTTTGTACATAAGCGGCGATTTGACCTCATACATTCTTAGGAAATTAGCAAGCAGAATTTTCATGAACATCATAGCATAGCGGCTTCCGATACAATTTCTAGGACCAGCCATGAATGGAATGTAAGCGTAAGGATGAATTTTCTTGAAGCTTTCAGGTTCAAACCGTTCTGGACGGAACTGATGAGAATCATTTCCCCAATATTTTGGATTGCGTTGAACCTTAAAAGTCGGCAAAATTATCGAAGCTCCAACAGGAATGGTGTAACCATCTGAATAAAAAATAGTTAAGTGAAAATTGGCGACGCGTGTGTGAGCTTACCAATTTCAAATTCTTCTGAGACCGTCCTTCCTGCAAAGGGCAGAACAGGAAAAAGTCTCATCGTTTCTTTAATCACCATTTCGGTATAGACAAGCCGATGTAAGTCGTTGTATTCTAAATGAGAGTCTGACTTGCTGAAAACTTCTTTTAATTCTTGAACGACCTTCTCTTGAACATCAGAATGCATTGCAATCATTAAAAGTGCATTTGATAGAACAAGCGCTGATGTGTCATGACCCTAAATTTGAAAGGAATTGTTAAAATTAAGAGGGAACTTTGTTATCATTATACTTACTGCAACCATAAATAAATTAATTTCATCTCTAATTTCTTCGCTGCTCAAAATATCCTTCGCAGACATTAAAGTCTCAATAAAATTTTTCGGCATCTTTAGGTGTTCATCAGATATTTGATTTGAGTTTTCAATGTTTAGTTTGTTCTGTACTTTCATAACTTCATCGGCAGTAGACAGCACTCCTTCCTGATAATATTTTTGTTCGAGTTTGTAAACATTTGTCATTTTATAAATCGGCTCAATGTAGTAAAGCATGTTTGACATTTTTTTCATGAGAACTGGGAGACTTCTAAAAAAAATTAATAAAAAATTATTATTTTTCAAAATAAAATGACAAACTTACTTTTCTAAGTTATGAATTAATTCATCTTCGGAAGCGTTACTTAGAATGTCTCGATCCGTATTCATTGTCGTTTTAAGAAGCGACTCGAGAGAACAAGCCAACATATAGTTATAGACATCAAAAGGCTTTTTCTCTAACTCTACTTCCATTTGTTTGATAAGGATTTGCGTTTTCTCATGAAAAGTTGGCACAAGACCTTTCAGAACACTCATACTGAACGAAGGATTTAAAATTTTTCTATGAACTTTCCATCTAGATAAATTGGTGAATGCAAGTCCATTTTCACAAAGCAAGGCTTTGTACAATAACGACTTTTCGAAGCACTTTGTAGAGTTGAGCACCTTTTGAATTGATTCTGGAGTTTCCACGTAAACTAAAAGTTCCGGGCCAAGCCAAAAAGCTGCTGGCGATTTAAACCCATCAGTTGTCGTTGCAAAACTGTGAAAAAGTCCTTTGTAGTTGGCAGCAATAAATTTATGTCCCATTCCAATTAAAGGAAGTCCCCTCGGCCCTGGTAGCTTTGCGGCAAGATAATACAATCGCCGCCTTCTCCAAAGAAAATTCACGAAGGCAACAACAATACAGAAAACCGAAACAAGTCGAAGAACATTTAACAGTAACATCTCGATAAATAAATATTTTACTCAGAAGTTTCAACGAAAACTGACGATTTTTTAAAAAAGATCTACAATTTAAAGAAATGATCCAAAGTTATTTGCATAACATTTTTCCACCTTTAATATAAATGCCTGAATAATGTATTCAGAAGGTAGAAGCGAGAAAGTCAAAATTGAATAACCAGGAAAAATTAATTCGCCTAATTGTAAAAACAAATAAATGTAATAAGTGTGGGCCAATGTCAAAGTTGCCAACAATTAAAAAGAAATTTTCAAAAATGGGTCCACAAAATGGGAAGTCGTTGTATATGAAAGTAAAATAAAAACCGATCTTTAAGTTTATTTCTCTTTTATTTTCTTGTCTTGTGATAAGAATATTTCTCTGATCATGAGAACGTCACACAAACGATCTTTTTCTTTCCTTTCTCGTAAAAAGTTCATCGCCTAATCTAGTTTTCTGCTTTCCTCAGAAGGTTACTTGCTAACTTCTTTATTCATTAATTAACTAAATTAAATCATAAACTGCCCTTAAGCGTTACTCGAGAGAAAAATAATTAATTTACAGCGAATCTCTCCTTTTCGTTTTGTGGTCGGGCCGATATCGTCTCGCGGCAACTAAAAAGTTGTTTAACAAAAAAAAAACATTTTGAAACCGAACTGGGATCAACAAATTTGTTAACAAAAGAATTTTCTTTTCGTTTATTCGTTCGACTCTGTAGTTCGAGAGATAAGTAAAATAATTAAATTAATTATTTTTCATATTTTACTACGTCTAAAATTATCGAACTCAAAAAATTGCTGAATTAAAAAATGCCTTCGTAGAAACAAAACAAACTCGGTTATTTGGAGCTGTGGAGTCTCATTCAGGACTGTCGATCATCTTTTCTAAATCAATTCATGTTAACTGTTTGCGCAACAATCCTGAATGCACCCCATCGATAATTTACAATAAGTAACTGCTAAACCTCTTCGGATTATGCAGAAGCGTGGAAAAAGAAGAAAAACATCGTCCGCCTATCGATGATTGAGTCTAACAATTCGAATATAAAATATAAATAATTAACGTGATTTTGTTTCCCTTAATTTCCACATCGATAGACTCGTTTTCTCTTCTTCTTCCAACCGCTGACTTTCAATTAGTTTTTCATCTGCTGCGCGAGCTTGAAAATCGTAATAATAAATTTTTTTTCGAGCCCATAAGTTCATTTGTAGTGTTTAGCGTTGAATAGTTTAAAGCATGTCGCGTGTTGATGATGGCAATCAGCGACGTTGCATTGTACGTCGTGAAGCTCGAAGGATTTTTCTCTGATTGGCAGCAGCTGATGAGACGGTTCCTTGAGCTCTGAAATGAAAAAGAAATGTTATAAAAGAGTGACAATGGATAATAAAATTTAAGACTTACGAGAATGAAGTGATCCCTGGAATCCCGATCGATGGTGTCGCAGCTCCTGATCCAAACTGCATTACTTGAGCTGAAGAGGGAGTCTGAAAATTCAAATTATTATTAGTTTTATGAAAACTTTTATCTCGTTAGTGATTGCAAACGGAAAATTCAGTGGAAAAGTAATCACACAAGCGATGATGAGGAGCACAAACAAAACACATGCACATCACAAAAGCAAAACTCATTCAACGTACAAACGCAAAGACGCCTTGTGTGGAATTGCTGCTGTTGGCGCCAAATTGGAAAAGATTCTGCTGATCCTGTAGATTCAGTTTTAAGAAGAAATTTTCATTCACATGTTCAGACAATCAGAAAATTCACGCATAACTTCACTTTCAACTTTTTTAAAGAAATGACTCACCTGAGGAATATTAGCGGCTGGATTAGAGAAATTGAAGCTTGGTGAAGGCGATGCCATTGCACCAAAGTTAAAGGCCGGTTTATTTTCATTTCCTTGGGCATTAAATTGGAACGGAGTCTATTTACAATAAAAAGACAGTTAGCAAAATATTGTCGTTTGAAATGAGACATGAGCTTACCGCATTCGGATTTAGCTGTTGTTGTTGTTGCTGTGGAGCACCGAAATCAAATTTCTTAGTTTGTGGCATTTCCGGAGTTGCTGAACTGAAGTCGAACGCTCGTTTCTGAGGTTGGGTGGCACTTCCGAACGATGGCATCTTGCTCCCGAACCCGCTCTCGTTGTTGTTATTTGTCGACGGAGTTGATCCAAAGCTTGGAATTGCGTTAGCTCCGAACATAGGAGTGGGAGCTGAAACCTGGTTCGCTTGATTGTTGCCGAAAAGCATTGGAGCGCTTGCAGGTTGTTCGGGCTTTGCACCAAATGAGAACACAGATGATGGAGCATGATTTGGTTCTTCTTTCTTTGCTGAGAAACTGAATGCACTTGAGGCGGTGGGCTGACCAAAGACAGGAGCCGAATTAGTGCTGTTCATTTCAAATGATGACTTTGTTGTCATCGTACTTGATCCAAATGAACCAAAAGTAGGAGTTGCGTTCTCAGTTTTTTGAGCACCACCAAAGGAAAATGTGTTCGTTGCAGAAACTTGCGCTGTTGTAGCAGTTGCTGATAAGTTGCCGAAGGAGTTTGAATTACTGGAAGCGCCGAATGAAAATCCTCCGGAAGCTGAAGGCGGGGTGGCAGTAACTGCTTTGATTGGTTCTGCAACAGTCTCAGCTGGCTTTGATCCAAATCCTCCGAAGCTGAATCCACCGTTCTTGTTTAAGGAACTTCCGAAAGTAGGAACTGCTGTGTCTTTAGGCTGCTCTCCGAATTTGAAGCCACCAAAGTCGGATTTCTTTGGTTCCTCCTCTACGAGTTTCGCTGCTTCGGGTAAAGTCTTAACTGGTTCAGCAGCTTTTAAGTCACCGAATGTAATTTTCTTTTCAGGCTCTGGACTCTTTACGGCGGGAGCTCCGAATGCAAACAATGAAGGCTTTACAGATTTTTCTTCGTCTTTCTTTAAATCATTGTTCTTCGGCGATTCAAGAGTAAATGAAGCTGAAGCTGCTGGCGTTGACGATGGAGCTTTAAAGGTGAACGTAGGAGCTGTGGTTGTAGCTGAAACTTCTGGAAGTTTAGTCGTATCCACTGCATTGAATAAATTGTTTGTGGCACCGAAAAATAAATTTGGTTTGGGCTTGTCAACCTCATCTTTTTTTTCTTCGACAATTGTTTCATCCTTTTTGATATCGGTTTGAACAGCAGGCATACCAAATGAAAACTTCACTTCAGACAAAGCTGGAAGGGCGACGGAAGATGACATTTTGCTCCCGAATGAGAATTGCGGAGCCGCTAGTTCACTGCCAGGCTTAGCTTGTTCACAGCACAAACATTTTGTCTTTGATGGCTCATTGAATGTCAAACAAGCTGTGCATTCCCAATTTGCACTTTGTTTTTGAACTAGTTTCTTGAATCCTTCGTCGTTACTTGCCAAGGGTTTTACAAATGAGAAGTTCAGACTAGATGTATTTGACACATTTGACTTGCTGCCGGGTTTTGGCGTTTCGCAACAGGCGCACTTATCTTTACTTATATCGTTCTTTGACATACACGCTTCGCATTCCCATTGAGTTTTCTTCTGTTGAGCGGCAAGATTTTTAAACATATCATCGCTCGGTGGTGCTGATTGTGAAGCTGCAGGCATTCCAAATGTAAATGATGAAGCTGGCGCAAGTGCTGGCGTTGAGGTTGGCTTGCTTCCTGGTTTAGGAGTCTCACAGCAAGCACATTTGTCTTTTCCAACATCGTTTTTGGTCATACATGAATCGCAATCCCATTGAGTCTTCTTTTGTTGAGCAGCGAGGTTCTTGAAGAGGTCGTCAGATTTTGGAATTGTCTGACAAGCTGGCATTCCAAAAGTGAACGTGGAAGCTGGAGCTAACGTTGCTGTAGTTGATGGTTTGCTGCCGGGTTTAGGTGTTTCGCAACAGGCGCACTTATCTTTAATGGAATCGTTCTTTGTCATGCACGAATCGCATTCCCACTGAGTTTTCTTCTGTTGAGCAGCAAGATTCTTGAAAAGATCATCAGCTGCAGGAGCATTTGAATTTGAAACAAATGATTTTCTTGAATCGCTTTGGCTTCCTGGCTTCGCCGCATCACAGCACAAACATTTCGTCTTCTCATTGTCATTTGCAGACATGCAAGAGTCACAATTCCATGAAGCTGATTTCTGTTTCGCCACGAGATTCTTGAACAAGCTATCGCTGTCCGGGCTCGAAGCATTGTTTATAGATTTTGCCACAACTAAAAGAAAATATTATTAATATTTAAAATTATGATAGGAATGATTTACTTACTTTCGTTATGATTATCAAAGTCGTTCTCGCTTATCAGAAGCGGCTTACTTAGGATGAATTTCTCTCCCCTGTAGGTTAAGCTACTCATATCAAATGTCTCATCACAAGCAGGTGTTGGCTTCGATAGAATAAAATCACTCTTTGCTATCGTCAATGTCTTTGAACCCTGTTTAGCAAGTGTCGTCTGTGAGTTTTTGAAATTGAACTGCACTGGTGGTGTCGAGACGATTGGGCTGCTTGTAGACTTCGCTGGAGGTGTAACAATCTTTGATACTTGAATATCAAACTTTGGAATTGACTTCAACTGAGGCAATTGAATATTGGGTAAGTTAACGGGCAAAGCAGGAAGCTGATCGTTGACAGAGCTTTTGTCATTCCTTAGAAGATTTTTCGTTATGTTGCTCTTCATTTTCAACGATGATCCACTTGAAGGACTTTGAGTCTCGTCACCTGCGGATGGCAGCTTATATTCATGATTGCGATTGAGGAAGCTATCGGAGCGGCTGGCTATCTCTCGCACCTTCTCCGTGTTGTTCTGAAGTCTTTTCATTTGCAAAAGTTGTGACATTGTTGGAATCTGTAGCGGTTTATTGATTGATGAATTGTATAAAGGTGATTCCGGGCGACGTCGGGATTGTGCACCGGGTAAAGGACGTCCGTAAGGAATCGACGGAGTTGACAATGCTATACTACGATCCAAATTTAATTCTTCTTCACCGTACCGCTGCTGGTTCTGCACCATCGATGGAATTTTGATAATAGAATTAATATTGTTGCCCATGCTTCGAGCTTCCTTCAATGGACCGCTAAATTGATTCATGACTTCTAAGATTCGTTTGGCAGCATTCGACTCAGGCATCATGATGTCAGACTTGACGGATGTGTTTGAGGAATTGGATAAGCTCGACGATGGGCGCATTTGCACCGGATTTCTGAGAATTTTGTGTTGATTGATATCACGTTTGGGATATGCTGATGCTCCACCGAACATTGTTTTGCCGCTGTAAAAGGGCGAGTTTGCCATGAAGAGCCGACTGTTTGTGCTGCTTAAGGACATGTTACTCCCATAAAGTGATGAATTGAACGACTGTCGACTCAGAGCGTTATTCTTGGCTGAGAACAGTGACTTTTGAGTGTCGAGATGTGATGAAAAGCTAAGTTCACTGGTCGACGCACAGAAACGTTTACTCCGGTTGCCCATGAATCCAGATAGTCTTCGTTTTGAGTCGTTCAAGTTAGTTTCACTGTTGATTCTTCGAGCATTACTTGCTGCAAGAGGTGTAGGTGTTGGAGTTTGTGATACCGAAGCTGATGCACTGTCGGGAATCTCAAGATCTAAGTCACTCTCGTTTAGCTGACTATTGGACTTTGATAATTCGCCATCCTCGTCACTGGAGCCTTCAACTGTTTTCTTTTCGCGAATTGGTTTAAGTCGACTGGAAGTTGGTTGAAGATAAACACCATAACTCCGCGGAGGCTCTGAGTTTGATCGATCCTCGTTACTGGTCAATTTCATTCGATTAGGCAAGAAATTGACTTCCTCGCTTCTGTCTCGGATGCTTCGACGTCCTTTTACGTCTTTTATCTCACTAAAACAGTCTTTAATCGAATTTCGCATGATGATTTGATTGAATTAATTTTGGCGCTACACTTTCCTCTAAAATTTATCTTGAATTACAAGCGATAGAAATAAGAAGAAAATATATAGAACTTTGCGGGAGTGTGAAACTGTGAAAAATGTGATTCACAAAATCATTCCTAGTCTTTTTCTTGCACTTCTAAACTAACCGAATAATACACTTCGCTGATGTAAACGATCTCGACTATCGATTTTAAATAGTTTCAAACTTGTAGTGTCCTTTTTTACTAATAAATTTAATTCTGAATTCTTCGCGTTTAAGATTTCTTTCAAGTTCTAAAAACCGTAGTTTCGTACCTGAAGGGGCACTATCAAACCATAGATAACGTTTAATTCTAGATGCTACACTTCGTCACAAACATTTTGATGAAGTTTAAATTGCCGTTTATTGCGAATAATTATGTGTGGTTATTTTCCAATTTGTAAATTATATGAAACAATGATGCAAACTCATTGAAATGATAAGTCACATCTAGAAATTTTTTCTTTGTTCAGCCGTAAAATATGAAAACGCAGGTGCAATGATCGTTAAATTTTTACACAAAGAATTCATCAGCTTAAAATACTTTGCGAAAACATGGAGCACAAGTTGATTTAAATTTCTGGATTAACAAGTTTGTAAATATTTGAAGCAGAGAACAAAACTGAAGAAGATGATTCAACTGATGTTTTACTAACTAAAATATTTAAAGACATTTATTTAGTTTTTGTTGAATCTATTTATTTTGCCAACTAAATGTTAAAAAGGTTATAAATGCCTTAAATCCACTGTTTTAATCCTTTCCAAAGTAAAAATCAACCCAAAGCATAAAGAGATAAAAAGGCCGGAGCCTCGCATCTCGCACTTATCCAATTCAATCATTTAAGAGAAATAAACATGAAATTAGAAAGAGGAATTTTTAAGAATGTTCACTTGAACAGTTTTGTATTTTCAATGATTTGCCATTTCAAACGCAATCTGTGGAGTGTGGGGGTAGATGTTACATTTCTTCTTATTTCAGGTGAAGTCAAAAGGTCTCAATCAATAACAGCTGTGTATGAAGAGTGACGACACGGTAATAAAATGTTTAATAGTAAAATGGGGATTAGGAATTGTGGGTTGAGTTAATTTAAAGTTGGCCTGAGTTGGTGACGGTGATGTTCTTGCTAGCCTTGCCAGATTGGCTGCCAAATGATTCAATCTTCTTAACGACATCCATGCCCTCAACGACTGCTCCGAAAACAACGTGACGATTGTCCAACCATGCAGTCTTAACAGTAGTGATGAAGAACTGCGAACCATTGGTGTTGGGACCAGCGTTGGCCATCGACATAATTCCTGGTCCGGTGTGCTTCAAAGTGAAGTTCTCATCTTCGAATTTGTTACCGTAGATTGATTTTCCACCTGTGCCATTGTGGTTAGTGAAGTCGCCTCCCTGGCACATGAAGTTGGGAATGACACGGTGGAATGTTGAGCCCTTGTATCCATAGCCCTTTTCGCCGGTGCACAAGGCGCGGAAGTTCTCGCACGTCTTTGGAACGACATCCGTGCGAAGCTGAAATGAGAGAAAATCAGCTCGATTAGCTTTAATGCGATGAGGCAATCACAACGATGATGATCAAACTTCGCGACACACGGCGAATAGAGAAAAAGAAGAAAGAAGTTTCTTGCCCGTCAATTAGTAAGAAAATTTTCCATTTGCGGCTTCAAATATCACGTCGTCTCGCTTTAATCCCTGTCTTGCGTTTTCTCTCTCTCTTTCTTATGGTCTTCTTCTTATTCTTCTAGAAGTTATTCTTAAATTACGTTACAAGCGAATAAAATTGTAAAGAACTATATCATGCCAGAAAGTAGATCTAGATCGTTGCATTTAAAATTTTGTGCACATTTCCCATTTGCATGATTTAAGGATGGACCCCATTTGCCAATTTTATTAAGCATGTATCTGTGAATGATTCTACAATATTAGTGTCTCTTGCACGCGCGCATATCACAAACGGATGCAGCAACAACGGACTTTAATGGAAAATTCCGAAGTAGTTTTATTCCTGCCCGACTGGGTGTTGATGCGGCAGTGGCGAAACGCGATTCATGAAAATTTTATTTGATTGCCCGTTTGACGCCCTCAATATTTTATCGCTTTCTTGATTGATTCAACTCGCTACTGTTTATCAAAACATATTCATAATGCATGAGATGGTAATCGCTGTAAATTCTGAGCTTTACTATCGATTTTAGTTGCGTGTGAAAACAAAAAATTTAACAACCGGTAAAAGAATGAACGAGAGAGAGAGAGAACGACCAAGCAATCTAACCTTCAACCATTTTACTTTTTCACGACCACATTTTTCGAGTCGGCAAATTTAAAATTTCACTTTATTTGACTCACCTCGATGACAATTCGGCCGACTGGGTTGTTATCAGCAGCCATGTCGAAGAAAACTTTTGGAAGAGACATTTTATCAGCAAAATTTCTCACAAATATCTGAGCAGCGATCCGACTCCTTTGAGAAACTTGGGAGAACTGAAGTTTAGCTGAACTGGCAATACGAGGGGCAAACATTGTTGGCCAACTAGAAAAAAAAGTTGCAGTTATTTATTTATAAAGTGTTAAATTATTTATCAAACTAATCTACGTTGAAGACAGCAGTAGCAAAAGGTCGTCAACATATAAATTGATTATTAATTGTTGTTCGCTAAATAATTAGGCATGGGGGCAGTTCACGTTAATTATTTAAGCAGAAATTTTGCCGGCTTTTCGCGATTCATGAAAATTCTTTGTACAAAATTGCAAACAGAAATGAGTTGCATTCATCTGCGTTTTGTTTTGCAAGTTGGAAGTCTACTGAAGAGGTTCAAGGATTATTTGGAATGTCCTTTTATTGATTCGTAAACATTGAAGCACGTTTTCTTCTTTGACAGCACAAGTCTCGAAATTCTCATTAATTTTTAATGTCATCAAGTCAATCAATTTATAAACAATGCAGCTATTTGTTAGTTTCATGCTAAGACGACTTGGTACTCACGACTTGTCAGAAATCAAATATAAAGTATATATTTCAAGCAAACTGTGTTATACAATAAAATAGAGTTGCCAGTTAAGAAAGCGCTTTGAATTAAGTTCAATTTTTAAATCTAATGTTCAAATCGCATCCGTTAAGTAAAACTTAGTTTTTATTAAACTAAATTAAGCCTTTAAACCAATTCTAAGTTGTTAAGCTGTTAATTATTAATGATGAAAACTACGATTGGTGTTTTGCTGAAATGGGCGGTGGTATTCTCAATTTGATAGGTAACTTCATTTATCAAATTTGCGAATTGATCAGGAACATAAATTATGATTCATCTTATTTTGTAGGATCTCACATCATTCATCTTATTTATTTCTTGACGGGTAAGAAAGCTCTTTGACGGTCTGTAAAATTGCTCATTATGGCCGATTGTCTCGTAACTCAAGTAAGATGTATTCTAATTTCTATCCATTTCCCTTAAAAACATCAAATTTTTAATTCTGATATAAATTTTTATTGCATTTTTTGTGATATAAATTCTCAACTTAATTAGAAATAAAAGAAACTTTAAAAAATATTTTATTCTGACTAACTTTGATTACTTGAAAGAGATTACACTTCGAAGCTTCTTATTTAACGGTTTCCCTTGAACGTTGACATTGAAGGTGGTGGAGAGGGAAAGATTGGAACGTTCGACGGGTAAACGATGTAATGCTCTGCCGATGACGGTTCGCTGCATGACGGAAAATTCAAAAAGTTATCTTTTTCTTCGATTGGAGTTGAAGAGGGAGTTGAAATTGGTCTTGGAGCAGGCGGAATCAAATAATTATCCATCATCAGACTTCCCGGCAGTCCAACGCGGAAAGCGTGTTGCAATCGTCGTTCTTCATGGTCAGAGTGAGTTCCACTGTCGCTGCTCGTGCTCATTCGACCTGACGAGTTACTCGAAGCGAGACTCAATGTGCTGTTTGGACGATTGCTTGTTGCGTTCGTGAGCGTGTACTTTGGATCGCCTGTGAGATTTATTGGAAGAATCGATGGAATTTCCTTTCCGTGCTTTTTCGAGAAAAATCGTTTTATTCGTTCAAACGGCGAAGGACGTGAAAGATTCTCATTCATATTTTGCTGAATTCTGTCATATTCGTCTCGCATTTTCTGTAATTGATCTTGCTTATCCCTGAAGCTCTTTTTGACGTCATTACGATTTTTCCAAGATGAAACGAGTTCCTCAACTTCTTGGATTGTGAAAACATGATTCTTGAAATCATTGAAGATTTCTACTAATTCATCGTCAACACTTTTCTTTGATGCATCGCTGTCTGTTCTCTTCAAAGTTCCAGTGGATCTTACAGATTTTGTAGGTGACGCGAGTTCACGTATTTTTGAGTAACCGGAACCATCTTCACTAATTGAATCAGACTTCTTCTTGAAGTAAAGTCGTAGATGTGATGCTTCACGCATCGAAGCTAGATTGCCACGGATTGCAGATTGATTCATGTAATCATGAGAAACTGATTCAATTTCCTGCAGAGGCTTATTTGATGGGTGAGTTAAATAATCGCCAAATGCATTGGTCACTGGTCGATTAGATGGTTGAATCAAGTAATCGCTTGAGTGAAGTGACTGTTGATTATCGCTCGATGACGAAGGCATCGAATTTATAGATGGAGACAACGAAGAAGTTTCAGTCTGAGAAACATTTTCAAGTACGTCGGAGCATTCGTTGCTGAAATCATCAGCTGGTGATGGAACTTTATTCAAAGCATGAGAATCGTAATAACTGTCCTCGGTGATTTTGAGTTCATTCGTCATTTCTTTCTCGTCTTCTTCTTTAATTCTCATGTCATTAAGATTATTGAGCAAATCTCCCGAGTCGCGCTTCTTCATCGGTTTAAGCTCGATCGATGCTCCTGCCCCATCAACCACATCGAACGATTCAGAATCTAAGTTGCTAATATTTAGATAACTCAGATTAACAATCGA
The DNA here is from genome assembly GCA_033063855.1 of Smittia aterrima. NCBI lineage: Eukaryota > Metazoa > Arthropoda > Insecta > Diptera > Chironomidae > Smittia > Smittia aterrima. Next base: position 20,652,146 of record CP093831.1, read on the forward strand.
GTTATCCTTGTCGCTGGTAATATCGTTATTATTGTTGTCGCTTCCGCTTTTCATCTCCAAGTAATGAGCTGTTGGATATGAGTCGTTGGTACATTCTTCTGTTGGTGGCAACTGACTTTTGTCGCCGGATGTGTTAGAAAATTCTTTAAAGTAATGATAGATCGTCGTGAACTCATTCATTTTCTGAAATAAGAAGTCGTGTTATTGAAATGTTATAACTCATCATAATTTTGCGTGAGCTTACCGAAAAGTTTTTGAAGCTGCTGGCGAGTTTTAAATGTCCGTGAAGCTCAGCAATTTCTGCTGGCGATTTTGCTGAAACATTTTTAATTTCGCAAGCCATTTCAGCTCCGGGACATTCCAAAAGCAACAAGCCAAGACGCTCGAAGCCCCAACGTGCTGCAAAATGCATTAACGTCGGATATTCTTCCGGACTCGCTTCCTTGTGCAGTCGAAGAGCGTTTGAAGAATCATCTTGTGATGTAAGCAGATGGAAGTTCGGTGGAATATTTTTCTGGAAGGCTTGCACAATATAGAGATCAAGTTTGTCGGTGTCCGCTGACGAGAGTCCAAGTGCTTGGCACATGAAGTCCATTGGTGCATCCGTATTTTTCAAGATTTGCTCGAGCTCACGCAAACGGCTTTCGCATTTAATCGGACGAACACCGAGATCAACATTATTCTTGAACACACGAACTCCAATCATCATAGATATCTCCATGCAAGACTCGGGAACGTTAAAATGAAGTGTGTACGGATTCCTTCTCTTAATTGTGTTAACTTCAATTGAGTGACCAATCTTCTCAATTCTTATTTTGATGTAATCGTCTTTGAGAATTGGCTCAGTCATCATAACGGTCGCTTTATTTTGTCCCATTTTCATTTTTCTTGGAATGACAGTGAAGTTGTCATGATTCTTTCCAGCGACGATTGATGAAGTCATTCCATTCTTGAGCATTGGACTTTGCAAAGTTGAAGCATCGGCGGCCATCGGTCGTTGCCTCAAAGCTCTACCCAAAATATCTTGAGCGATTCCAAGAAGTCCACTGACAAACGACTGATCTTGATCTCGAACAACGCATTTGCGCCATTTGTTGTACGATGGGAGCACTGAGAAAAAAATTTCAATCAGAATCAATCTTCAAAAATAAAATTTTAAACTTACTTTCACGATGAATGTCCATGAGCTGAACTTCCTTGACATCAAGCAAAAGTCCGATAGTACGATCTGGTTTGAGAATGTGCGTCAGCTTCTTTTTTATGTAAATATGCTCGAGAGCAATGAGCAACGGACAAATGATGACAATTTGTAATTTTGTTGTTTGACATCGCTGGATGAGGTCGCTATCAAGCTTATCATCGTCAATTTTGACATGAAGAAAGCTGACAATAAGAGTTCAATCAATTAGTTTTTATGTCCGGCCGGAAAATTATCGTTGACTTACTTGAAAGGCATTCGGCCGCGTTGCTTAGTAATCTTATCAAAACAGGCTTTTAAATAGTTGACCCACAAAATGCCAAGCTCACTCTGTTTCGTCGTCACAATTAAAATGTCGTCCATCGAAGCGCACATCGCGGCATTCACCATCGGCTGATCTGTAAAATAAAGAAAGGAAAATTATTGATTTGCAAGAAAATGTAAATGTTTCTGTTGATCGGAGTAAAAAGAAATTGATGATCTTTCCTTAATCAGCTTTCAATAATTACAAAGTCGTGAATATTATTCACGCATCAGGGATTGTTTATTTTTAATCAGCGTAATATATTTTTGAGATTACACACACAACATCCTTGAGAAAGAATCTTAATCGCTTCCGGAAGGAAGAACGAGTCAAAAATTGGTTTGATGATTGATTTTTCCATCTCGTTTTCCTTTAACAATGGGAAATTGTTTATAATTACGTCGAGGAAAATTTATGAGACGCCAACTAATTATGTCAAACGGAAACATTGTAGAAACTTGAGATACAGAAGTTTTAATTTGTCCGCTGAAACAACACGAAATTGTATCAGGAACTTTGACGAGCGACGATGAGTGTTGCGTGACAGAAAAGTGACAGCGAAAGGTCCACAAACAGTCATCATCTTCATCCAGATGCACTCGAGCAAACTGCAATCGAGACACGAATCCAATTATGAACACACCACATGGACCTTTCCCACTTGAAAAATTATAAAGTTAAATTTACTGCGCGCGAGCCAAAGTTGATGCAGGAAGGTTTTGAGTAGCATCACCATAAAAATCATTTCGAACATCATAAAACATTAATGAAAATAGAATGCGTGCGATCCCACCCTCTTGCCATGAAATTCTATTCCAACAAACGATTGTGTGGTATTCATTTACTTTGCCTGCGTTAGAAATGTCAATCAGCAAACGAATAAGAACTTCCGCTTAAATTGTTTTGAGTAGTTTCACAGTTAAGGCTCGAATTAGGAATCGCCATGTTATGTCATTGAAATAATAATTCAAGCATTTCCATAAACAAATTATTTGGACAATGAACTTCAAAGATCATCTTGAGTGGAAAAGGAAGAAGAAGATTGAGATGCACGTGAGTGGAAAGATGCCTTTTGTCTTCAATTAAAACCACTTGAAAGATTAGAGTAAGTTTCTTTTGAAAATGCCATGGCCTCCTTGAAGCAGACGAGACGATGTCTAAGCAAATGCAATTCTTTTCACGTTAAATTTCCATTTGAATGCCAGACGCTTATGGAAATAAAGTTTTGGTTTCTCAATGTTTGGCTTCCGTTTTTAATGAAAAAAAGTTATAAAATATTTCGAAGAGAAATAAACTCTTCAGATAGAGACACAAGACAGCGATGGTTCTTCTACTTCTGCAATTTTCAAATCGCGCTTTATTTAAATTTCCCGAAACGGAAGAAATAATTGCGTTTGATTAAACAAACCTAAATTAAACAAATTCATGAACATAAAAATGCGTTTAAGTTGTCGCTCCGTCGTCGCATGTGCATGAAATAAAAATATTATGTTGATGACTTTCTTCTCTATAGTTAGCGACCGGAAATTGATTGTTCCTCTTTAGAATTTCATTTCTGAAAAGTTCTAAATGAAAGAGTTAATTGTAAGCAGTTCTATTCTTTTTCCATCCTTGCACGTGCGGTTAAGCTCTAAAACTGTTTACTGAACAACAGAACTGTTTAGAAACGATCGGAAGGGGTTGAAGACTCTTCTAAAATCTCAACAGATCATTCTCAACTTTCAAGAAAAATCGTTGAATCTCGAGTTTCATGAAGTTGACGGTGGATCAGTAGATCGAGTTCGTATGGACGATTGTAAGTTCTGTCATGGATTCTAAAATTCTCTTCATCAATCACAAAAATTTCCCTAATTTATTAACGTCCCTATCCAAAACCAGCAACTGAACAAATTTCAACCAAAATGTGTAAACCAACTCCTGGCGATGCACCTGATGTTTACCCAGACGCGATCATTAAACAGAAACTCGAGGAATGGACGGAAAAACAGCTTTAAATCATCTAAGCTTCAAGCAAGAGATTTTTTTTAATAAACAAATGAAGTTTCAAAAATAAAAACACATTTTTGGCTTAATAAAAAATGTTTTCATGTTGATGTTTCTTCAGTTCATTCATTCATGACTTTTCCGCCGTCGTAAACATTGCCATGGAAGGTGCAGTGCATGTGGCGCGATGCTCTCACTCCGTGCAAGCAAATTCTGTCATGCACATGCTTCCAAACTCAAATAAAAGCAGTTAACGAGACAAAGTGATAAACAATGAACTGCGAACGTTTGAGCATTGTTGCTAAAGGCTCATCTTTCTCGTGCTTCAATCACAGTTTCAAATAGAATAAGAGGCAGAAGACATCTTCGGGTCTTCGAGGAAAGAGCTGACCCGAATGCGTCAAGTGAAGATTCATTCCAGGCATCTCATCTGTTATTCATTTCATCCAAAAATTTGCTTTGTTTTCGCTCCACTCGACTCGACCCTTAAGCTCAGATGATCCGTCCATATGTAAAATGTTTCTTAATATGACTTTTTTTTATTGTTCGTCACATTTTTTTCGTCATCTCCGTTGACAATGTTCGTTAATGATTATGTTTAAACTGTCGCATTGATATCCGCTCGACGGAGAGCATATTTTAAGAGATTTGGAGTTCACTCGCTACGCTTTTCGTTAGTCATTGACTCTGACATCATCTCGTGGAAAGATGCTGAGTCAAAAATGCTCTGTAAACATCGTTAAACTAATAGGGAAATTCTCTAAACGAATTTGAGGTGAAAGAGCCAATAAAAAAGCCACTAACCAGATCGTTAATTGTCTAGAAATATTTATTGACTTGAATTGGAATGTCGGAGGAAGCTTTACGACTAATTACGCATCTAACTCATGATTTAGATTCACCAGACCTTCGAACTGTTCTTCGACCTTTTTCTGCTCCATAAATTCCCATGAATTTTTGGCTTAAATGATGACACTTGAGGATTCTTAAGAGCTCTCTCTCATCCTATCTGATAATCTTTGCGGTAGAGTTTTTCTTAAGAAACATTTTCCAGAGCTAAGAGCTTAATTCGTTTGAATCGCGGGACACTTCAAAGCCACTCTAATCATTTGTAGACACAAATTGATACAGCGCGACGAAAAACCATAAATCACAAATTGTTTTGACATTGGAATATTCACAGATCTTTTCAGTTTGACTCTTGAATTAATTCAATCCGTTTCCTTTCACAAAGCGGACGACAGACAAAGTGAGTGAAGAAGGGTTGAAAAAGTGTTCCGAGAATGAAACATTACCCTCTGTGAACGCTAACGAGACATGCACCATACCTGATTCACAGTCACTACTCGAATCCATCTTTCGACACTCTTAATTGACTCTTGAATGTCTCAATTAGCAATTTTCCTTTTCTATTTTAACAAGACATCTGGCTGATCTTGGCGCGATATTCTTAAACTCGATAAATTGTTTGGCACAAATTCAATCAAATTGTTAAGTTTGTTTATAACAAATCAATAATTAAGATCACTTAAATCATCAGGTACTTGAACTACTGCACTGAACGACAACTTAAAGATTTCTTAGAACTTCCCCTGACACATCTCACAGAAGCGGCAACGATGATAATGAAAACGCGGCTCGCGATTCAAGCATTTGGGCTTTGTTTTTAGCTTTCAGAACATTTACTCGTAAAGCGCTCTCTTCGATTGTATAAGCGACAAATACAAATAACTCAGTAGCTGATTTTAATATTCAAATGTAGTCGTGATGTAGGAGCGAGACGGAATGAAAGTCTGCTGTTCATGTTTTGATTAAGTTTAATCAGGCGTATAAATAATTGCGCTACGCAGAAGGAAGCTTTCCTGTTAATTGAATGTTTTGGCAATTAAACTTGCTTTGAAGTTTCACTCAGGTCGATAAACGAGAGGTGTTGAAATCTCAAGACTTGCACTTCGTAAAAGGAAGCAATTGATTCCTAACGAGATATAATTCAAATTTATCCAAGGAGTCGTCGATCATGAATTAAACATTAAAACATTGAAAAAGATTAAGCTATAAAATTAATCTGTGAATGGGCAGTTGAATTTTGAGAACGTAAAGGAAGCCTCGAGAACGTGATCATTTTGTTTAACGACTTATGCTTCTGTAATGGTTTTAAGCAAAGATGGCTCTTGCACCGTAAAATTCTAGTTTTGATGTTCCAAACATAAAAAGACTTCCACTATTAATAAATCAAAAGTTTCCGCACGATTCGGCGCCTTTTTCCACGCGCAACACTTCTGGCAATAAACTCAAGTTCTAGCTTTGAGCCGTACAATCGTAAACAAGAATAGCACATGAAGGGTTGCATAAGAAAAAAAACATCGGAAATCGTTGATTGTCGGCATTACCCTCTTGCGCCCTCCCGTCTACATTGTCATTCAATCAGGCGACTCTCGCTTCATGTGCTGACTTCAAAATGATGCGCTCGCTCGATAAGTTCATTATATTTTGATATACGCGTCAAGGTTAAGATTCCCCTCGCTGCTGATTATCGAGTTGCGCGCATTGTCTTGCTCTGAAAACCTCAATTGAAAAATCGCAAAGCACAATGGATCATCTTTGTTTCATGAATGAACGAACGCATTCCGAGCACGAATCAAACGGAGCTCTTTTGAAATACATCCAAGTCAACTGACTGACTTCACTTTGGCAACGAGAAAGCGAGAGAGATTAAGACGAAAAGGAAGCGTTTGATTGTCTTCAATTGGAATTAATTTTCTCCATTCACTCGCGCTGATAAGAATAATGCTCCGTTGATAATTTTCTTCTCGCGATTGTTTTCTTGTGAATGAAACTGAGACTCACCTCGACCTGTTCGTCGAAACTGTGATGGAGCTTTCGGTGCTTCGTCAAGTGGAGCTTCGTCAATGAAACTTGTCGTGCAGATTTTATCTTTTCCAGCGAAAGTTCCGAGAGAATGTCGACGAGCATGTGATGATCCATCAACGACAGAGCTGCCAGAATTGTGTGATAAACTGTAGAACTTGTGATCGCTGTGGAGAGAATGAATAATAAGTTTCAAGAAAGGCGGTCAATTGTTTCATGCATTCACCTCGATTTGGTGTAGAAAACATCATCTGCTCCGTTGTTGTGAGTCTCATTATAAGTTTCCAGCCTTGAATGAAAACTCGACGCGTTCGTGGGTGTCGTTGGTGCATTCCTGCATGCATTCAAAGTCTTTGTTTCCTATTAGGACCGAAATAGTTTGCAATTAGCAAATGCATTGAGATCTCGAAGCATCCGGAATTACCTTTGGATAATTTATCGAGGTGCTGTTGCTTCTCGATCGCCATAAATTCTTCAAGCTGCCACGTCGTTTCCCCTCGATATTGTTGTAATTTCCAATGGTTGACGGTGGTGATTGCTTATTGGAGCTCGACGTTCGTTTTCGGAATGTGAAAATTCCACTGCTTCGACTTTCAGCCGGTGATGCGAGTCCATTTTCTACGTCAAAATAGTTGGGATTGTCTGTCGACGCATGATAGAATGAAGACATTAATGAACAAGCTGTTAAACACATCGTAAATTCAACTAATTTCATTGCTTTTTATCGCTCAAATATCTCGGTCACGAATCGTGTTGCGATCGCCTGAACTTGATTTATTGCGGTTAGAAAGAAATCCGAGACATTTTTTTTTCGGGAGCGTCTTGAGAGATTAAGCGCCGCAACGGATTGATTCTCTTCATTATTTCTTAACAGAAGCAGCTCGCTTATGACACTCGAGCAAGAGTTATGGTCGTTTGCGAGAAAAAGTGGGAGTTTTTTCATGCACAAACATTTTCTTAAGAAAAAAGCGAGCGGCAAAAAGAAGATCGCAAGACTTGTAGGTGTAAATGATCTTTTTTTTGAGTTGCGATCCTTCTTTTTCAGAAGAGCCGCTTCTCTGGTTCGCATATGTTTTCAATGTTTAATGTTCAGATTGAAAAAAAAACTTCAACTAGAAGAAGAAAGGGTTTCAATCTGCTTTCGATTTAAGAAGCATTCGCATTTCAAATAAATTTCGCCGCTATAAGATCGCAATCGCGCTTAAAGTTTTACCTGTGTGAACAATATTATTGTTCTCATATCGAGTGTCGTATTCGATTTCGTCACATCGACTCCAATCCATTGTTCTCTCTCTTATGCAATAATCCTTTTAAAGCTTAATTTTGTTTAATTCAGTCCAAATGAACACTTCGAATTTCCTTAAAACTATTAAAATCTCATGTCACTTCAAATTAAATCGCTCGAGTTCTCAAAACGCTTTCAACACTTTCTTGTCACAAACAAACATTGAAATCCCGCATTTCGTTGACAATTGGAAATCAAAATCACTGAATCGCTAAATTGAATTAGACGCGGCTAACCAACTAATGGACACTAATTCGATCTTCAAATTTTTTTATTTTTTTTTTCGTCACTTCTCTATTTTGCGATGCTTCTCAAACGATCACGCATCTAACATAGTCGAGCCCTACGAGTTAACTGAACGCTGTGTAGTTTCACTTCTGGAAAATGCACATTTCTGTCTCCTTCTCGGCTATTGCGAGTGTATTTCTCGTTTGTGTTGATGAACATTATGGGTGAAATGATTTGGAGAAGCAAGAAAAACATGAAACGAATACAAATGAACAAATGGAGAAACGCATAAGGGCCGTTGCGTGGCACATGTGAGATTAATTTTATGTCTTTGAGTGTATCGTGTCTTAGGCGATCATGTAAATTAGTGATAGCAGTGATAATGCGGGAGATTTGCAACTAACGAAACTCCTAGAAAATTGTAATCCGACGCTCAGATAAGGGCCGAGACGAATTGTGATCATGTGATAAACTTGGCACGAGATTCTACATTAAAATCATTCTTGCTCATCTCCGAACTCAAAATAAATCGCTCACTGTGCACTTGATTCCTTCGTTTCATTCAAGAGAAACTCCTCCAAGTGTAAGTGACATTCGAAGAGTTTCATTCATAAAATTTCGTTACTGCAGCGACGGGAAGGAAAAGAGTTTGTTTCACTTCGTCGACAGCATCTGCGATCGTGAGAGATTTTGCAATATTTTTGTCATTTTAAATATAGTTTTATATTTTTGTGCTTAGACGTTACGGATTTCTTGTCTGAGCGACAGAGAATTTAAATTCATGTTCGCGAGGGTTGAGGAAGATTGAAGCTTCAACTTCTTCTTCCGTTTCTCTGTGAATCTGTTCTTTTTTTGAAGAGTCGAAGGAAGATTGATTATTTTTGCGAACTTCTTCGGTTCCTCTCGAGATTGGGAGCTAGAGAAGGAAATTTAAATCTCTCTAGAGGAAACGACATACATATACGAGCTTGGCATAATTAAACGTACGAACAGAAGCTGCTCATTCAACATTCATCTAATCACAGTCGAAGAACAAGAAGCAAACGATTTCGGTTAAAATTCCGAAGATGTTTCATTCACTTGATAAGCAAACAAGCGGATTACTTGTCATGGTCGTAACTTCTAAACTTGCCAACTTGAAAATGAATTCATGATGAAACCTTTGGATAGAAATTGAATTTTTTATGAGAGGGTTTTGATTAATTCCAGTCAGACTTTGTTTAATATTTTGATCAAGACAAGTATCAACAGCGATTTGACTCGAAAATCATGGAAATATTTCATTTCGACGACTTTCAGAAAGTAAAAGTTTCATTCTCGTTTTCATTTGCAAATTCGCTGAATAATTATTCCGCATTTATTTTTATCTCCGGGACAATCTACGGATGTCTCTAATAAAAACAAAGCAGCCAACTAATGCACATAGTTTGCCGCGTCGCTCAAGTTAATTTAACAAAAACATAAGCCGATTCTGATGGATGAGATATTTACATTAAATTATGCTTCTTGAAACAAACAACAACGGATCAACTCAGACCTCCATGGAAGTTGCTGGGCATTCCAAAGAACAAGAAGATTTTTCTTAATTGATCTGCGATGCTTCTGACTAATTAGTGAGTGTGTAGTTATGACATTGAAATATATTTTCAGATGAAGCGAATCGTAACGCCTTCAAGAAAGTCACGAAACTTCCATTGCTACTTCATTTTTGTTTCGCTCGTTTGGCGATTTTTGAAACAATACACTTCGCGACCGAAGGTTAAACGATTTAAACTGTCGAGAAGCTTAAGCGATTTGTTGTGATATACGATGATGTGACCATAAATGTTTGTGTAAACAAATACTCGATCGATTATGAGACACTTGAGTCGGAGAAAGGTTCGAGAAGAGGCCAAGAATTGTCATAAATTTTCTTGAAAACTGAGGGAGGCTTAGGTAGAAAGTCAAACCCAAAACCTTTGCTCATGTTGACTTTAGAAAAATTGCCCCAGAAAGAGCCGCGAAGAAGGAAGAAGATATAAATCTGTTCTGCAGATGTTAAAACGGTTGTTGCAGTTCCGAATCTCCGGGAGTGAAGAGAACGAACTATCATGACAATGAAATGATCCGTTGCGTCATTTCATCCCTTGAATCAACGTCTTCATCGTGTAAAGTCAACAACATTTCTCTTTATCTCTTGTTTGTTTGCTTGAAAACATTTTGTTTACATAAGCGATTCCACAAAACGAATTTTAATCTTCGAATCTTCAAACTGTTCAGGCACGCGTCAATATTTGCTGAAAGATTTCTCACTTCCAAAGTGATCTCAATGATTACTTTTACTCACCGAACGAAAACTTGAACCACTGCATTTCTCACTTTTTCAGGAAACTTTTTCGTCTCACTCGACAGCTAAAAATCAACTTGTTCTACTAAATAGTTCACCAGCGGTTGTTCAATTGTTTATTTGGTTTGTAAATTCTTTTTCTAATGTTTTGATTCGTCCAAACCATGTTTCCTGTAGGAAGTCACTAAAACCTTCGTTTGATGGACAACTTTCTTCACTGGAAAAAAGAAATAAATTTTGTTAGAAATTTTGTTTCTAATCCTTCTTTTTATTAACTTCACGAATGTCCTTAGAAGGAAGCGATAATCATTAAGATACAGCGAGAATTTTTAATGAAGTTTCATCGTCTCGCTTCTTAAACAGAAGGAAATGAAAGCGATGCCTCAACGAGATCATAAAACTAACTTTACGGCTCAATTTCAATTCCGTTTTACATCAATTGACACCACGTCGTTTACGATGTAAATTGAATTGGTGAGCACTCAAAGACGCAAGAACATTTTCTATAATCGATTGGAGGAAACCCCAATGTCGTTGGCACGCTCTTCCGTTTATCGTTATCACTCAAGCAAAGAAGCCGTCAAGTTAAATTACTTTCAAGTATAAGGAAATCAATCGAATTGTCGATGAGGCGTTCACGAAAGAATTCGTTTTAAAAATAAATTTTCCGATCGCCTCCCCAAATTGGGTCAGACGCAATATTCTCGCGAGCCTATTACTCACTGATCTCCGATCGACACAAAACACGCGAATTCCGAAGAGAAAAAATTCTTTGCTTGTTTACGTAGAATCACGAAAGTCTCAAACAATCACTTAATTTATGTTTCTGCGTGGATTCGCTTCAACTTTAAAAATGTAAGTGAAGAAGAAAAGCAAATGAAACAGCGTCCAAAGTGGAAACCTTCAACTGAACACCTGTACATAAGTAAGAAATCCTTTTAAGGTCTCTCACCAATTCAAGCGTGAATCGTGATTAACGAGAATTCCAAATTTATGTCGTCAAAACAAGAGAGATACGATCACCCTTAGAATACAAAATACTCTCTCGGGCAAATGAACTTTCGTTAATTAGAAATAATCGGAGACGGAAATTAGAAAAGAATTTAGGTTGCTATGGTAAAAGTTTGTCTAAAAAGTGTCAAATGATTCTCGTTCATTTTCTCGAAATTGTTTTTTGTCTGCTTGCAGTGACAAATGTTTGACACGTTTATTGATATTGTGACCTTCTAGTTTTCTAAGCAACTGAACATTAAAAATTTTAATGGAAAATCGACAAAAAAAGTTCCGCGAAACAATAAAATTCGATTTTCAAGTTCAATTCGCTAACTGCTCAATGAAATGTTTTCAACGATTCCTCGAGAATAAATCATCTTAACTCTGATGTTTGAGAAGAAAATTTTCTTCAAATAGATTCAACGTCACGGAAAAAATATTCCAAAGGAAAACTTTTCTTTTCTTCGTTCTTCACTTTGGAATACAATTCTCAGGTTTCTTCTTGATCACCGTCGTTGAATTTTGAACAACAGAAGCTTAAGGTTATCACCAAACTCACAATTTATGTTCTTATCAGCTTTACCACTTTTGTTACAAACGCGAATCTCGACGTTAAGAGAAAACTCTTCGATCACGCAGAGGAAAGCTAAGACAATAAACAAATCGATGAGGAGAAAATACAGATGCGAGGAACTCTTTTCAGTGTTTTCGAGAATCACGTTGGAAAATCCGCGTGTATATTGAATCAATGAAGTAAAAGAGAATTTAGCCGGACTTTCGACACAAATGATTTCAAAATGTTCCGTCTCTTTCCACTTGCCGACTCGCGAGTGTAGTGAATGATATTTCTTTTTTATTTTCGAGTAATTTGGGAGTGCGTGAATGTTCGTCGAGACGAAAGCGATCATAATCAATCGTCAAATAAAAAGATTATGTTGAAAAAATCGATTGCAATTTAATTACAAAGACTGACGAGCCTCCTAAAAAAACTTTTGCTGAAAATAATTGTTAGCTGATTGATAACAGAAAACTTTGTAATTTAGATTTGAACGTGTTTAGACACCTGATAAAATAAAGTAAAAAAATTTGCTTTACGATTTATTACAAATTTATTTTCATAACTCGCAAATCAATTTACTGCCTGACTGGACCACGAGAGAAAGGTGAAAAACTATTTGTTTGGAAGAAGAATGTTCCGCGGCCAGCTTTTGAGAAATTAAGAGCATCGCCTCCCATCCATTCTCCTGGTGTTAAAATGCAATCTGTAAAGTCGTTTGAAATGACGTTTCTGACTGGGCATCTAAATCCGTGGAATCCATTTAATCGAAGGGACTCAACTGAAAAATGAAAAATTGAAAACTTTCATGCTGTTATAAAAATTGGTTGGGCTCACCATAGAAGTCAACAGCACGGCTATGAGAGCAACTGTTGGTTATACATCCAGGTTGAAGTTGACCACCATTTGGGAAGAAATCTGTGTCACCGATAGGAGCTCCGATTCCAGCGCCTACGATTCCAGCAAGAGTCGGTCCGTTTGTGTGCACACATTCAACGTAAACTGCATCATTGACATCAAGACGACCATTAGGGCGATCAACTGAGTATAGAACACCAGCTGGATCAAGACCGATGATAGTTCCGATACGACCGCGTGACAAGTTCTTTCCAATGAAACCACCGACATGAGCTAATAATTATTTCGTTAAAAGAATTTCAATAAAATATATTTTTTACAAACCTCCAAGACTGAATCCAATGATGGAAACGCGATCCCAACTAAGCAAACCATGGTCATGGAGGAAATCTAATTGTTGAGCAAACATCGCTCCAACTGAAGGCACTCGAATTACGGCGGCTGGATAGTTGATTGTTTGAGCACCCTCTCCCCAATCGAGAAGGATAACATTGAAATCGTAGTAGTTCAAAAGCTCAGCTGATGTGTGAATGTTAAGATCAGTTGTGTCATCTCCGAACCATCCATGAATCAAAACTCTCAAAGGTTTCGATGGATCATAAAAACTTTGCTGAACTGATTGCAAGTCACGGAACAGAATTGTCTGAGGATTCTGACGGTTCTGTCTTGTTTGTAAGAGAATTCTTACGTCACGAACTGCATCGAATTGAGGATTGATGGGCTCGACATCCTGCAAAGGTGTGCCTGAAGCTATTTAAAAACCTTATCTCAACTATTTTTCTTCTACTTTGATAAACCCACTTACCACACGCGATTGAGACCAAAACAAATGCTAAAATCACCTTCATAGTTACTTCACGACTGACATTATTGGTATGACAAAGCTTCTTTTATAAACGAGCGATAAGAAAAATCACGCGGCGGAAATCATAGAAGCCTTTTTGATAAGATTAAGCAAGTAAACGTATTTGGAGTTAATCGATAATAAAAGCATGTAGAAACAGCTGTGACGGATATCTTACAAAGCTTAGCAAAAGTTTGAGAATCGTTGTTACCATCAGATTTTGTACTAGAATTTAAATGAAGCTATGAGAGAAAACTTTATTATATTTGCTTATGAACATTTTCCGATTATTCTAAATTATCGTTTATATTGACTGACCCTAAATGTTTAATGATAGCAACTTTTTCCTTGAGCTTTAAGAATTTTTATCAGGCAATTAAAATGCTTCAATTAACATAAAAAACGTCGTTCTTTTTTATATTAAAAATAATCTAAAGTTTCAGAAAAACAATATCAACATTCGTTATTTAATTGCATTCGCTCTTAACTTGTTTTCTCCTGTGGGATTTCCCGGAGACGCTCATTTGCATATCAATCAAAACTCGAAGATTGTTTTAACGGAAACATTGTTATTATTAGTTCGTTTAAACAAGTTTTTTTTTGCTGAACTTTTAATGCGTTTGTCATTGACTTTCTCGGTCAGTTGCGGGACTCGTGGCAAACATTCCTATCGGAAATTGATTTGCATCACGCGTTAAGAAGCGGCGAGGTCTTGAAATCTCGTTTGCATTCCTTCTGTGGCTTCCGCCAATCTAATAAGAAAGAAAAGGTAAACGAATACAAAGACGAAACGACAGGTGCATCATTTACCCGAAAAAAAAAGCAACGAAGAAAGAGAATTTAATGACCAAGGGCGCTCGATGAAAATGCAAAAACGCTGAAAAGTTGCCGATCATCGTAAAGCAAGATGAAGTGGAGGAACAAGACGAACATAAACATAAATGCTCCCATTGTCGTCGTTACTTCAACGGACACCGTCCGACAACATCAAAACAGAAAACTTAACGCTTCGTAGAACAAAAAAGTTTTTCTTAATTCAAAAATCTTCGTTTAGAACGAAGAAGAGCAGCGATAATAACTCAAGAAGTTCTTCATAAATTATAAAATAAATTCGTCGAGTAGCAGACATCGTGTTACAACAGTGATCAGCAACAATCGCAGAATAGTTTGGAATTGAAATTATTTTCTTCACGAGTGTTAATGTTTTCTTTAGATTTCTCGTTGGTTCATTTCTTTAAGACAATCAGCAGTTGTTTGTATTTGTGTTGACTTCATGTCCATTCAACGACGCTTCTTCTTCGTTGCTTCTTATGTTTCTTCCTTGCTCGCTTTACATTTTTGTTAAAACTCATCATCATCGTTGTGTCGGTTTAACGATCTAAAGTCAGGTGCAAGTGAATCTGCGATGAAAGTTTCTGCAGCTTTTTAATTGAAATCTCGGCCAGAAGTTCACTAAAAAGCGGATTAACGGATCGCGTGAATTTTCTTCTCTTCTTCGACATAAATCGATCAGAAGACAATTGAATTAACACCACCTAATTAAAACTGCGATCGTCTGCCGATTCAATTAAAAACCTTTCTCTCTCGATCATGTTAATTCACTTGAAAGTTTCACTTTCCTAGCAATTGTTAATTGATTATGAATACAATTGGCATTTTTCGATCGCACGTCGCCTTTGTAGCTGAAATATGTTGATGTGGAATTAATACACAATTGCGTTGAAGCTCAGTCGGATGATTCAAAGCATTCAACGAAGGCAAACCTTCTCGCTTCTCGTTAACTTCTTATAAACGTACACACGAAAAATCGAATGTTGCTCAATGCTTCAATGTTTTGATCCATTCTTCAGAGTTTCGTTGAACGTGACTGCTTTAGTTGGTCGTGAGTAGTTCAGTCTGAAACGTTGCGCCATCAACAGCGAAAATTATTTATAAGAAAAAAGCGGAAATATTTCTTAATCCAGAAATCCAAGAAATTTATTCCTCAACAAAAAAAAGAAGTTGAATCTCATTGTGCGCTTCGTGGTTTTTCTCATCGTGGCGGCGATGTAAGTGTAGTGGCGTTGTTGATGGGTTAAGACATCATCTGAAGCCGAAATTTAAGAATGGTTGAAGAGTTCTCATTAAACAAACAAGAACCGAAAAACTGTTGAAGATTTTCAGTCTTGAAGTGAAAAGAGAGAAAAAAGAGTTAATTAAAGCAGAAAAATGAAAATTGATGAAAAGTTTCTCAAGTGAAACTTCAAAATAATAAATGAGTGAAAATTGCAAATCAAATTAAGAAATCAACGATTTTGGATTTTTGAAGAAACTCATCGAGCAAGAGGAAAGGTAAGAAGTCGAAGATTATCAAATCAATCCATGACGAAAATTACTAGAAATGAAGATTATGGTGAAGACTCTTCAGTTGAAGAACAAAAGCTTCGTTGATGGAATAAACATTCTTCTTAAAGATCAGAAGAGATCATTTTTATGATGGAATTACGTTTTTTTTATTCGAGGGAAGGGGAGAGAAGGAAAAAATGATAATTTCGAATAACGGGCAGATCGACATTGATGCAATTTCACGAAATGATGGGTCAATAACATTTTAACACAGCTGAGGCAATTGCGCACGTTCACATTCACTCAGAGGCGAGCTTCGATTAGAAAACTGATTTACATGAGAGATAAAGCCACACACTGAGAAATCCCTCGGCTCAACCGTGCAGCCGACTTTTATTTTCTCACAAAAGGTTCAATCCAGGTCATGCAGTTAAATTTCCATTTAGTGTTTAGTTATTCACTTTTCATGCCCACATAAAAATAGATTGATTCGTGAGTTGCAAAATGTTTCGTTCTTATTCTAGGCACGGTTTGCGTTACCTGCAAGTATCGAAGTGGAATTTTCATGCGAAAAGGGTTGAACATCCTTCACTTCGACCTGTCAATTGCCGGAAATAACAAAAATTATTTAACTTCGATTCAACTGACGGCAATTGTTTTGCATGCCGAAACTCGATCTGAAATAGTTTGGAATTTATTGACGTTTCATGAGTCAGCAGAAAGTTCAGTAAACAATGTCTCTTGTGAGACAATTTATTTCCCAATTCAGTCACTGCAATCAACAAAGTGGAAACATTACAAGCTCGACTCCTAATTGAGCCGGCAATTTACCCACGACGCGATCAATAAAAGTAATTTTTTTCCATTAATGCACGGCATAAGCAAATGAACGCGACTCTAAATAATTCAAACTTCTATCAACGATGACCTATCAAAATAGAAGTTAGGCAAGCTAGGTGAATTATTATTTTACGATTGACGCTTGATTACCATTCGATTTTTCTCTTTGCTTGAAGGTTAAACGACCAAAGAACTTTACTAGAAATTTAAATTTCGTCACATTAGCTTCGAGTGAAACTCGCTTTCGAGTTGATCAAATAACGAAACTAAGAAAATGTATATAATTATAAATAAATAGACAAAGAAGCGTGATTCGCGGTTCATTAGATGAATAAATAAATGGGAAACGCGAGAAGAGGCCAACGGCAATAAGAGAAAGAAAGACGGAAAGAGCTTAATAGCAAAATGAGATTCGGCTTGTCGTCAATAAAAAAATATATTTAGTGTCTTGATTCTCTCTGTTTGTTCTTAAGCTCCTTGCCTCCTCCTGTCCGCGACAATTCAATTGAGAGATACATGAAAGCTGCGCTACGCGATTGTCTAGTTTGATTGATTCATAAAAATCGCGACGAGACATTAAAGAACTTCCGCGTTTTCGAAATTAATGAAATGCGAGAAAATATTTTTTTTTTCGAGATACAATTGACGAAGCGATTCATCAACTTCCATCACCACGAGTAACTGTGTTCATTGTGTGCCCGTAGAAATTGTGTAAAACGATAGTTTTATGATTTTCTTGCTCTAAACATCGAAGGTGAGAAGAGATTTGAGCTCAACTGTTCAGTAGACGTTTATCGATGTTCGTTAACGGAAAGTTTGAACCTTTGACCCGAATCACATCCGACAAATTCTTCAGCTGCTGCTTAATCTCCCCAAAAAAAAGTTTCGATCAAGCTCAGTTATTTTCGGAGCTTTCACAGCTCGTCCAATGAGCCTTCAATTAAAATATCTTTGCGAAATTTGCCGTCGAGTGAAATAGAAACCGACGTTGATTGAAGATCGAAAGACTTTCATATCGGCGCGGAATTTTCCGGTTTAGACGAGGAAAGCGTTCGCATAGAAATTATCTCAAGATGCTTAAAGCATTTCTCTCTCGAAACTTGCAAACAATTGAGGCTAATTAGATGAACAATTATCTACGGAAGAAGCAACAGCGATATGATAAATACTTTGCAATTTATCAAACTCAGCTTAATCTTGTAAACGAAGCTACTGAATGTCGCGAATCGAGATGTCTTCTTTACTTTGAACTTAATTGAAAAGTGCAATTATGAGCAGAAGGAATTCGAGATGGATAAAAACGAGCGAAGTTAATTAAAGTTAAGATGTTTCTGCTTTCTCGAGGCCTTTCCTCTCGGGACAAACAGTTTTGCTCTCACAAGGAACTGAAGCCACGTAAAATCTTAAATAAAATTTATCTTACAACTTTTTAACGAGCAATTGAGATCACCAAAAAGATTTTCTTCTCACAAATTCTTTCAGATCATCTTCGTCGATTACTTATTTAAAATAAAATGACTTTGTTCTCAATAAGTGTTGTCAATAAAAATTTCTCCAAAAATTCAAACCCGTTTGTCGCCAATCAAATGGATTTTTGCAATAAAACTTTTTATTAAATAAACGAGCAGCAATTTCCGTTTTCCAAACTTGGAGAGTTTTAACGTGTTCGATGGATTGGAAATGTCTGAATAATTTGGTTTTAAATTGAGATGCAAGAAGGTCAGAGAAGAATGACGATCGTTTCTCAAACTTAAAGTAAACAATGTCTTCTTAATTCCTTAATGGCCTCGTTACTAAAATTGACATCGCTTTGTGCATTTTATTAAGAGAATGTGACAGATTTAAAAGTTAGAGCCATAAGAAAACATTGAAACATGTGGAGCGAACCATTCAATTTAATCTTCTACGACAAGCCTCTTTCTCGATTCTTTCATGTTCACTGCCGTTCGCCTCAGCTAAGTGATAAATCATTTGAGGACGTAAATTACGATTAAACCCTCGGGCAATAAAGGCCGACAACGAGTCTTATTCGATCTAGAATGAGTGCAGCCTTGAATTTCCTAGCGCGATCTATCATAGAACCGGTACCGATTGTAATTTCATTTTATGAGCCGGTTTCTACTACTGCGTCTTCCTTCCTTACTGTGCCAACTACTTGACTGACCTATTAAAGAAAGTGCGTCTTAGCTTCAATAACAACAGTTGCCTTGAAGATTTTCGAAGGCGATTGAGAAGAAACATTTCAGTTTGTAACTGTCCCAGCGTCTTTCTGTCCGTTATGACATAAAATTGTTCACCGAATTTTTATTTTTTTGTGACTCCACAAAGATCGAGAATGAAAATATCAAATTTCTGGGTTTTGTGTAATAACTGCCGGCAAACACATCGACGAAAACTACAAAGTCGTGGTTTCCATTTGCGGAAAATGTTTATCGAATCGAAAGAAATGTTTTAATGATATGCTTGTGTTGAAATATTTTGTTGCTTTACATCGATTACAACTTTGCTTCGCTTCTCTCGATGAAAATTATTTTCTCCACCAACAATCCGTTATTGAACTTGGTAGCATTATCTTAAGAAGCGGATTGTAATTTTATGTTTCACGACTACAATTTTGCTTCGATGTGAGGAAGTATCGAAGATCGAGGAGGAAGGGAGTTATTCATTTATAAAACGGCAAAATGCAAATGCCGACAAATTGGTTCTTGATTATCAGATGATTAGATCTTTCTTGATCTGATTCTAACGCTCAATCGTTAGATTTTCTGGTTCATTGGCTCGTTTTTGTCTTGTCACTCGAACTAAAGAATGAGATTCTCGACTTGAACTAATTGTGTGTAATTTCTTTTTCAGTGAACTTTTTTTGAAGAGAAGTTGAAATCTTAACTGAAGATGGTCACGACTCAGAACAGAAGCACGAGATAAAAACGAGAGAAGTACAGACAAAGAAAACCTCGATGATGATAATGAGAGAAGAAGAGTTGGAAATTGCCATAAAAGTTGTCATAGTGAGTTACCAAACTTCTTCATTTGATTGATGGCGAATTCATTGTCGTTGACAAACTTGCAGGTTGGAAATGGAGGAGTTGGTAAGAGCAGCATGATTCAAAGGTATTGCAAGGGAATCTACACGCGAGACTACAAAAAGACGATCGGCGTGGATTTTCTCGAGCGAATGATTGAGTAAGTTTGTGGGATTTTTTTTGCTTTACTTCGCAGATTTATTTTGTTTCTCTTTTAGCATTGATGGAGAAGACGTCAGAGTTATGCTTTGGGTAAGAAATATTTCTGAAACATCTTTTAATAACTTCATTACAACTTTGGAAATTTAAGGATACTGCGGGTCAAGAAGAATTCGATGCGATAACAAAAGCGTATTACCGTGGTGCCCAAGCTTGCGTTTTAACGTTTAGTACAACAGATCGATGTTCGTTCGAAGCTGTAAATGATTGGAAAAAGAAAGTTGAGAATGAGTGCGGCGAAATTCCGACTGTTTTAGTCCAAAATAAAATTGATATGATGGATCAAACTGTGGTGTCATTGTGAGTTTACACTTTAAAGCTATTAAGAAAATCGAGAGCTAATTTTTTGTTTCGCCTTTTCAGTGAAGAGTCCGAAGCTTTAGCAAGAAATCTCGGCGTTCGGCTGTTTAGAACTTCGGTGAAGGAAGACTTGAATGTCGCTGCTGTGTTTCGATATTTAGCTACAAACTGTCACGAGTTGATCAAACAACAATATAATACCGTTTTACCTTTAAGTACTCCAACAATAAGTCAATTCAGTCCAACGTTTCATTCGAAATCAAAGGGCACAATTATTTTGACACGACCTTTGAAGAAATCATCGAAGAAAAAGAATATGTTGAAGAAATGTGGAATCATTTAAGATGAGAAGAGACAAGATGAAAATAAATATTTAAACATAATCGTTGAAATTGAACGCACGATTCTTAAACTTACTTACTTTACAGAAAGATTAAAATATTTATTGAGAATCAAAATGAGTTTGAATGATTGGAAACTGGATAATTCCACAAAAACAAATATAAATAATTGAACAAACAAAAAAATTAAAAACAAAAGTTCTTTCCTAAAAAATCTCTTTTCTGAACATGAACCCAAACTGCTCGCACTTGTATCGAAGTGATTTGGCCAATTGCGGTGGGCCGCAATAGAAAACAGTGACTTTGCCTTTTTTCTGATCTTGAATTTTCTTGAAGACTTTGTCCCAGTTGGGTCTTCCAGCAATCGTACGTGTCTTCAATCCAGTGATCAAATCACGTTTTTCTTTCTCGTGAAGCAAGTCCAAAGCAAGTTGAAGACTCACTGCTTTCATGTCGGTTTTCTGAAGAGCTGAGGTGATGTACATGTGCTGAAAACAAATCAGATGTTGAATCAAAACTTTTATCATCACGTGACGTCTCACCATGTCAAGGAATCTTTCCATCGCACTTCCCAATTCAGCTTGTTCGATTTCTAGTTGAGAGAGCAAGTTCACGAACCATTCGAATGATCGTTGATCTCGATTAATCCAGAAGAAGTCGACCTTCCGCAGATTCATGATTGTTGGCGGAATTTCTGAAGCCCACGAGTATTCGCATCGAGGACACGCATGACGAGCTTGATGATAGCGATGCATGATCGATTGAAGAATCGAAGCGAAGGGCGTCACACCTATACCCGTTCCAATTAAAACAGCATGCTGAGCTCTGAAAATATGACTCGAGGGCGCTCCGTAAGGACCATCAATGAATATCTAAAGCATACGTTAGAATGAAATTTAAATCGAAAGTCGTAAACACTTCACCTCTAGCGGCTTTCCTACGGGGAAGTTCACAGCTTTCTCTTCAACTTTTCCTTCTTCTGCAGTTTGAGATTCATCAACATTCGTCTCGTCTAAAACAATTTGCCTTCATTTTTTTGAAACTTCGAGCAAATTAATTTCAAACCTGTTTCTTCTATTTTCTTCGTTGCTTCGTACGATTCAAGACTTGGTGTTTTAAAAGCGATGATTGTCGGTTTGTTTCGCATGTATCGGAAGCTTTGGGCTATTCCCTTGTTTTGCGGACTATTGTAAGCTCTTCGTAAGTTCTTCATGTGTGTTATGTGAGCATGAGCCTCGGAGCCAGATCGAGGTTGACGCAAACTTTAAAAGAAAATTTTTAAATTTTGGGAAATAAAAGATATTAAAAGCTTACTGTTTCAATCGCTCGGCCATTTTGTCTTCCATATCAGGCATTGATAAAGCTTTTTCCATTGGCGCTCTCATTGGTCTCATATGAGGCTTTGCTGCAGCTACACTCGCCATTATCATGTTCTTCTTCATATTCAACCCATCAGTTCTTTCATCAACTTTCTCCACTTTTGAATTCGCAATTAAATCTTCCATGACATGTTGCTTCCCAATTTCAGCTGCAATCTCCTGCTCCTGTTGCTCTTCGTAAGTGGGAATTTCCCCATCATGCAAACGCTTTTGTTCCTTCTCAAAGAATTCCAATAGACAATTGGTCCATTGACCTACAGCTCGAATGTGAAGTCCGATGTGATCTAAAAGAGATTCTTGAAGTTATTTTAAACATTTTCAGTAAAATTCATTCACCTTCATCTTCAGGAGCACTACTCAAAGTAAACGGATGCCATTCATATTTTGCAATTGTCGGGATGTTTATGAAAACGTAATCACCGGGTCTGAATGTGAAATGGAATGGCCGTTTGATGACTAAGTGAATAACCTTTGATGGCAGTAGAATTCCTGATGAGACATAAGATTTGCCTCTGTTTGATCTCATCCAGACGAATCTTAAAATTCTTTCGATAAGGAAAATGAATCCAGGGATAATGAACCACTTCCAAAAGTTTGGTCCGTGCAAAAGCACCAAAAACCAAAAAGGTACGTAAAGTAAATGTGTCCAATAAAAGACTTCAAAGCTTCCTCCTCTTCGAACGAATGGCAATGAACAGATGAACATGATTAGCAGAATAGCGACGAGAAGAAATCCAGTTGGGTTTGCCCATCCACTGACAAATCCATAAAATCCTGGACGGGAAGTGAAGAACCATTCGTTTAAAGTGAAGTTCTTTGAATTGAGCACCGGATCGGAAACTGCGTAGCAACCTGAAGATTAAAAGTTGTAATGAGGTTTGAGGTTTACCAAGTTAAGAAAACTTACTGAAGTTGATGATGTGCATGAAAGTGTGGCAAGTTCCGAAACAAACTACAACCCATCCAGTAAGTTTATGCAAGTAAATATGTTGATCTAGTGGCAGCACAGAGCCTAAACCTCGAGTCCTCAAAAAAGTCAAACTTTGTCTCAACATCAGAACCAAAATGAAAGCACAATCAAAGTTAAGACATTGCCCTGAAATGAAAATGTAAATGAACAGATTTAAAGCTTTTTATAGAAAGTTTTACCGCAAGCTCTCGCCATGATCACAAAAAAGTTGCTTTTCCTATATTGAATCGATCGTGAGACAAACAAAATTATGTTGACGAGTGTGAAAATGCCAACGAATATTAAATAAATAGAATTGTTTTTAATGTAAGGCGCAGATAATTGATGTGGAAGTCGATTTGCAGTTGGATGTATTGAAGATCTTCTTGCCTCTTGAGAGCATGGAACAAGCCAACGATCAATGCTAAATTGGATTTTAATTAATTTCAGCGTGAAACATTAAATTCAAATGCTTAATTAACCTGATGCTGAGATTTTCAAGCAGTCCGCCGTGCTTGGTCAACTGGTTGGTCAAAGCTTCGTAAGTTATTGCTGAATAAAAGGTCAAATTAATTTTCTTTATGTTCAATGATAAAATCTTCTTACCGCCTCGTTTGTCCGGATCGGCATCGTCAAACATGGCTCGTGTCAAGTCATCAATCTTAATAATAAATCAGGTGTCAATTTTTCAGTCCGAATCATTAATTTTAAGAGACCAACCTGCGTGTCGGAAAACGTCATCCCATTCTCGTCCATGCAAGCTCTCATTACGTGTAACAACTCCTCGTGTTGAATAAGACCATCGCCGTCTAAATCGTAAACCTTAAAAAGAAATTTGATTTTATTTTCCGACGATTGGCCGGAAAATTGATGCATCGCGTCAATGAATTCTTGAAGAGAGATCGTTCCCGAGTTGTCCTTGTCGAAGATTTGAAAAACTCTTTCGTTGAAAAATGGCTGAAAGAAAAATATTTTAACTCGATCATTTATGTCACCTCGAGTGTCTCACGTTCTTTGAGATGACAATTTTTTTGAAGTCATCACGCTTGATCTCCTTTCCTTCGCCAACAGTTTTCTTGAAAAGTTGCTCTAATTTCTCAAGCGACGTCTTATCAAAGCCTGTCTTTGCCCTTGTATTTGTTATGCTAAGTAATAAAAAAACAATTAAAATTGTGTGTAAACTTAAAGGATTTGACTTACTTTGAAACGCACTCAATGATTTGTGTCGTTGAAACCGAGTTTGTAGCTTCGGTGTCTGCGAAATAAACGCACTTAAGTTATCGCAACTTTTTTTTTATCGCGTGCCAGTCTCACCTATTAGCCGATAGAACTTGTCGATTATCTGTCAAATCAAATTCGTGATTAGTTGTAATTAAGCAAACACTAAGTGCGTTAGCCTCAACTCACTCCTTTCGCATTCCATATTTGAACGAAGGTGTCGAACGTAACAGTATTTTCGCCACAAATCACATACGCTACCGACTCGAGTTGCTCCGCGAAATCGATTTGCCTCTCGTCGCTAAAATTAATGTTCATTTATTCGTTGAACTAAAGCTTTTCGCAGTCTTACATTAATCTCCCTTTAATATTTTCGATCCACTGATCCTGCTTTAAGCTTTCGTTGTTCTCGATGTCAAAGAGCTTAAATACATTGTACAAAGTTTCCTAATAAAGAGAAGATCAAAGTTTCGCAAAATCATTGTCAAGGCTGATAAAATTAAAATTAATAATTTAATCAGTTTTACTCCTCAAGTCACAGACTCTATGACACAGTGAACTAGGCTGACTTTAATCAGTAAATTAATAGCATTGTCGTTAATAACTTATTTTGTATCTTGTGGAAATATTTTGTTTCTCAATGGAGTTGCGTCGTTGTCTCATCAATTGTGGAGTCGGCTTATTGCTTGAAATGTCTAATCAAAAGTTGACAGAAGCTGTTTATGGTGTGACTTGAATTGCGATGGCATTCTCAAGTCCGAGGACCTCGATGTTATTTTCAAGTCTCACAAGAACTTCAAATTCGATGCTGTCATCAACGATTTTGCTTGTGAACCTTGCTTACTTCCACATATGCGTTCAGCAGTCCTCCCTACACTTTTCATTTCACTAGCGGCAACAAGTATCCGGCTTGCATGCCCACTTCGCATGCAATGAACTTCATCAACACATGAGCTTCTCAGAGCAATTTTTCAACACATTCATCTATGCAGTTGACACATAGTAATAGATTTGTGATTGACTTTTAATTGCATCTCAGTGATTTATGTATTTAATAGCGTTCGTCAGTTTGATGTGATGTCACGAATGGAAAAGAAGGTTTACGAACGATTTAATTTCAAGGACTATCCATCTTTGGTCGATTTGGAGAGAAAAACTGTTTTAATGTTGAGAGATCGATTATCCTTAACCACTTCTACGAAATGTAATTAAAGTTACAGATCGTGAAGATTAACTTAAAATCAGATCGTTAAACGAGATGTGACTCAATTAAATTAAAAGTTTTAAGATTTTTCAAAACTTCTTCTTTGAAAATATTTATTTCCTTAAGTTTGTTGAAAATGGAAAGAAAGTAATTTTGATGTCCCGCGGTACAAATTTTAAGTAAAAAAATTGAAATATTTTACGATAAAATAATAAAAGAAACAAGATCTGTAAAGTTAAAACTCGCAGAGAAAATTTATTTAACGACTGACGTTGAAAGCTAAAAGTATGCAATTCTGACGGTTCTAAAAGTGATTTTTAAAAAATCCAATTTGCACAATGAATGCACAAAGGATTTTAAAAGCTGTTCCAACTTCGAAGATAAAAAAATGAATGACTCCTCCAAAGCGATATCTGGTGGATTGAGTACGCAATCAAAAATCCGTCCACACCTCAATTCCAATCGACTGCCTTGAAACTTGGCTGGTTCGCATCAAACTCTTACGAAGTAATCTTGACTCTCCTCGTTGCAGTTCATTTGCTTCTTTATTTATTTTTTATTAAATAAAAAACCGGCTAAGTGTATCATGAAGACCTTTGATTAGACTGAACACAAGAAACTCAAAATCAATTGACAAATTTAATAAAACACAGCTTGACATTGATAAAAAAAAACTGCACAAATCGTAACTTAATAGTTAGTCGCATTGACTATGATTTTCTAGTCTCTAATTTATTGATATGAAAAGTAAATGCATTAATCTGCAGTTGAGGCGTGTCTAATGATATTCCAGTGAACCGAATGAATCAACAAAACGCATTAAAGACAATTCAACTATTATTCCTTTTGATTAATTTGCAGTCGTGCACTGTTCAAAGCTTTTTTAAGATTTATTCGATTATTTTTGCCAATTTAAGAAATTCATTGGCGAATAGATACAACCACTCGTTGATTTAAAAGTTTTCAATTAAAACCTTTTTGTAAACTGCTTTAAAGGCGAATATCTACGAAGTCCTTCGCGATGGATTTTTAATTCATTGAAAAACTCACTCGATTCCCAAATATTTTTATAAATCCTTCTCGGGTGTGCTTGTCTTCTCCAAATATTCCTCCCAACTCAGACATATAGAGCCATCGCTGTTTATCTCTCTTCACTTCAATTTCCATAAAACTTTTATGAGCTGTCTCAAAAACACTTTTATCATTTTGAGACTCTTCGGGAATTTTTTTTAACTTTGATCCTCCGATTTTTAATGATGCATCAATAGAATTATCATTCTCACTCTCGTCAATCGTATTATCGAAGAACGAAACTTTCTTGTCGTCCTCATCATCACTTTTTCGAATTAAATCCTCGTCACTCGCACCTAACTCCTTAGACATTTTATTTTTTTCGCGTAATAGAAACTTGAGCACCTTTCGAGTTTGTGACCAGTCAACGCGCCAAACATTAACTGAATCTCATTTTTCAATTAACCTGCTCGAGCACCTCCGCTCGTCGATTACATATAGCATGTAAGTTTATGTTGTTTTTTGTCTTTACTTAACATTCAATATCGTTCCACTTTAGTTTTTGCTCAATGAAAGGTTAAACTGTTACGCTACGAGCGAATGTCACGTGTGTGTTCCATCCTTTCATATTTTCCGTTTCGTTTCAACGGATCGGTCACTTGCCCGGCGAAGTCATTTGTATGTCTGTGAATTTGCTAATTGACTGCTGCTTATTTAGTGAAACTATCAATCCGCAGGAGGAAGCAGTAATTCAAGTAGTGCCGAACAGAGAAAGAAACAATTATGGATGGTTTTCGGCAAATGCGAACAAGCAATTAACCAAATGTGTAATGAGAGGCTTTCAGCAATTCATTCATTTAACTTTTCTACTGATCAGTGTCTGTTTGTGTTTGTCAAGCTTTCGATTTCATTTACTATAAAGTCATAAGTTAAAATTGCATCGGCAAAAGGCCATCGAAAAGGTGCGACATCCCGAATACTTCGATTGCTCATAAAAATTCCGAAAATATTTCGCGAGAAAATTGATTCAGTGCTAAGTTTGTTGCGGATAAATAAATAATTATTTTTTATCACCCGCTATATTCGTAAGCCCAAACGATTTTTGTAACAGGTTTTTTCGATAATTGTCTCGATTACAGGCACAGCGTGCGTGTAGCACGTTCTCGATCGTCGCCTCGGGCATGATCGGTTTTCGATACAATCTCAAATGCAACGACACTCGTCAAACAAAAAAAAGTAAAATCACATTGATCAGAGCAAGCTCGATAGATTTGTTTCAACTCTGACGAGAGTAGTGCGTCTGTACGTACTTTGCAACATAGATTCACTTTCACAACGTTGCACGATGTCTGTTAGCATCAATGTGTGTCAAGTTTAATATAAACGAAAATAAATTGGCATGTTATGAAGGAGGAAAAAAACTGAGATTTGCTGACAATCTGCAGCCACTGATCTATCAATCAGCCTTTCGGAACACAAATATTTTGGCCCGCATGTTACTACTTGTCGATTGATTTTTTTCTACTGGCTATTCAAAATATCAATTACATGGCTTAATGGCTTTGTTGACGCTAATCTCTTGATCTCTTAATTACGTTTCTGTTCCAGATGATCTGTGAAATCAATCGAAAGGAAATACTAATATCTGCTAATCTTTATCGGAATATTCAAGGAAAATCATTAAAAAGAAAACAAAGTAGCAGCAATTACTGAAGCACAAAATATATGCGTACATTGACTTAAAAGCTTAAGTTTCTTGGAAGAATCGATCTTTCTCTGAAAAAATCATTTATTTTAAATCGAAGATGACATTTGATAAAACTTTTACTTCAGCAAAAAAATTAAAAGTTTTGTTCATTTTCATTCAAATTTTCCATATTGACCTCACTGGCCATTTGCTCCTTCAAAGAATATGTCGCAGCATCACGTCGCAAAACAATCACAGTTGTTATCAGAATGAGAGCGAATGTAACCGCAAGAATGATGAAATAAACATAATGAATCATGTGACTGCAATTTTCTGAAATTTCTTCGATGTTATCAGGAGACGAGAGAATCGTTAAGTTTTGAAGTTCGTTGAGTTTTGCGCTTAAGTTTTCGTTGATTTCATCTTTTGCTGATTGATTTTGCCAACATTCTTCTAGTGTTGCGTTTAATTTGACTTCCATAACTTCGATTACTGCTTCAATTTTCGTCAGATTACCTTTTAAAAATGTGTTATTCTGATTGGAACTGACTAAATGTTCTTCCAGTTTTTGGTTGATGTCGTGTTTCTCAATCTTAAGCTCGTCGTAAGCTATTTTAAATCTTTCGATTGTGGACATCAGTTGCGTAATGTTTGATGCCAAAACTCCATTCTCATTTTCGAGAACTTTCTTTTTCTCCTTCACTTCCTCGTTGATTTTAAAGTCGTTTAAACGATTTCGACTACACTCTTCAAGCGAAGAGTTCAAAATGATTTCGTTGGCTCTCATAACTTTGATGACTGCTTCAAGTTTCGATAAGTTTTCTTGTAAAACTTTAATATTCTGATTAGAACCAACCAGATTTGCATTAAGTTCTTTATTTTTTCTTGAAAGTTCTTTAAAGTTTTCCAGTTTGTCTGTCAACGTTATCTCTAAATTTGAGTTATTTAGTCTCAAAATATTGTTTTCTTCAAAAAGTTTCGCCAAATTTTGAATGTTATTCATCTTAAGTGCTTCTATCTCATTCTTAAAGCTTTTGTCACTCATTTTCATGCTTTCAATGGTTGACACCATTTGCGTTATGTTAGTTACTAATACGGCCTTCTCGTTTTCCTTTTTCTGTTCCAATTTCAAAATTTTCTCTGATAAAGTTTTGTTTAACGCAATCAACTTTGAGCGATACGATTTCTTTGTTGGACTCTCGCATTTAGAAATAACTTCGTTCGTGAACAAATTCAAATCTGCGATGTCTTCGGGAAATTTTTTATTGATGCAGTCGTTGCCACTTAAGTCAATCAAAGTTAAAGTTGATGTGATATCAGTGTCAATATTGCTAAGTCGATTGTTTCTCACTAATAACATTTTCAATTTTGTATTCTTAGCAATCAAATCAGGTGGTAAGGCAACGAGTTTGTTATCGTGAAGCAGAAGTTGCCATAATTCACTTAAATCCTCAAAAACGTCTTCTGGCAATGTCGTTAGGGAAGTATGCACGACAAGAACTACCGAAACTTTTTTACAGTTTCGGAAAACTTGACGATTGATTCGAAGAATTGAGGAGCCCTGAACTTCAAAACGTTCCAAGTTTTTGAAGAAATTACAAATATCCGTCGGAACTCGTTCAGTCTCTACAACTTTATTTATCCAGATAACCTTGACGTCGTCGTTTGTTTTGATCATAGATGTGCGAGTTTTGGATATTGCCGTTATTGTCACATCGTTTTCAAGGACTTTTAGCGTGTCCACTCGGCATCCTTCCCCTCCTAAATATACACCAAATTCACATTCTAATCGAAGGCTCTGAACGGCTTCGTTTGTGAAAAAATAGATTATTAAATATTTTAAAAGCCACATGTTTTAAATGTGTTCTTTGAACCAAAGTTCTGAGTAAACTGAAGCTGCAATTATTTTCTCGTACGAAATGTTTCTTATCGCAAATTTCAAACCACAGAAATAAATGAAGTATTTAATAATAGTCATCATGATTCATCTGCCTCTGAGTCATAACAATTTTTTACATTTTAAGCATTAATATAACTTAACTCAAGACTTTCTCGCTTTTACCCGAAGATAGCAATATTTACTTCACGATATACAAAATATATAATGAACAGTCAAAACTTTGAAACATTGAAAGCTCATAAAAGTTTGAGAAGCTCAGGTCGAAAAGTATGATGGAAGAGATTGAAGAGATATTTTTCGATAAATTAAATTTCAGTCACCGAGAAGGTTTGTTATAATCAATCAAAGTCAAATCAAAACACTAATTGATGTTTCTTCTATTAGATTAATGTTCGAAGTTTCTGGCGATTTCCATTGTGCTTGTCGTCAATTTGTTTTATTGTTCTGAACAAATCATTGTTTTTCAAATGCAAAATGCTTCCGTCTATTTGTATCAATGCTGTCAAACATCATTCAACTCATGATTTACTTTTCTTATTGAGGACTTTCTGTTACATTTGATTGGGATTAATGTTGATCATTTTCGAAATACAAACCAGGTGAACCCTTCGATATTCCCTGTGGCAATTTACAGCGAGTTGAAGAGCAGCAGCTTGAAAATAAATTCGCAGTAAATCCTACAATTTAAATTTTTTGTCTCGATGAAGGCTTTAGAAATTGCTTTTCGTTCGACAAGAAAAAGAAGTCTTGCTTAACCGTAAATAAGCGATCCTAATAATCATCAATGTGATTCATCACAAACTCACTATTTTCTTCACCAGATTAACTCAACCTTTCTCTTATCAATCTGAAATAATAAAATTGTTTTGAAGAAATTCATTGACTCTTTTAAAACGTTTTGTGTACATCTCTTATATTTTTCTTTTTTCTCTTAGCTTGTTGAACATTCTCTCAGTAACTGATTTCAACTGATAAGTTTATTTTCAATAACAATAACTTATTATTCAACAGCAAGTTTTGAGCATTTTTAAAAAAGAACTTGACATTCTAATGAGTATTTTCTGGGCTCCGATTTAGTGTTTCTATTTACAAGGCACTTTGGAGACACGAGACAGTTTGTCGAAGACATTTTAGTGGATTCATTATAAATTAAATGGATCGATTAGGTTTTGGATAGATGAGATAGTGCAGGATATAGGAAGTGTAGAAGGGGATTTTTAAAATACTATATAATGGCAGTGGACTGTTTCTTAAGTGAACTGATAACCCTTGAAGTTCAATGTGATCGAAATAATTTCTTTCTCGCCAGTTGAACGTTTTTTCCTGATGAGAAGATCGTTAGCATCGACAGCCTGTTCTTGCTGTTTGGAAAGACTAGATTCAATTGCGTGGAAGTCGGATGCTCCTGTTTGCGCAAGGCCGTTGATGTCTTCAACTAACGCTTGATCAACTTGACGTGATTGACGAATAAAATTTCCAGGTCCTGGAGGCAAATACGTCAATGGAGGGTTCGTACTTGTAGGTCTGTAGAAATAGAGAATGAATAAAGATTGTTCAATTTAAAAAAATTTATCTTACCTGTGGGGTTGTGGACATTTCGGGTCAGGGCTACCAGGGTAGCAAGAAGCTGCTGACGTTGTTATTGGTTTAGGTGTGGTAACAAATGGTCGTGGACATCTCGGGTCTGTTGACCCAGGTCTACAAGTGAAAACAGTCACTGGCTTGGTCGTAGTTTCAACTCTTCGTGTTGTTGTCAAAGGACGTGCTGTTGATGCTGGAGGCAAGTAAGTAGGTGGTTGTGTCGAAACTCGTTGCGTTGTTATTTGCGGGCATCTCGAGTCGCTGCTTCCTGGATAACAGACTGGAGGGCAACGAGGGTCAGTCGAACCTGGCTTGCATGAGAAGGCTGTTGTGGTTTCCACTTGTCGTGAAGTTGTTGTTAATGGCCTCTGAGTTGTAGTTGAAGCGCATCTAGGATCTCTGGGATTATTTGAACAGTTTGCTGGGCAACGAGGATCAGTTGATCCCGGAGTACAAGAGAATCTGGTTGTTGTCAAAGGACGTGCTGTTGATGCTGGAGGCAAGTAAGTAGGTGGCTGTGTCGAAACTCGTTGCGTTGATGTTTGTGGGCATCTCGAGTCGCTACTTCCGGGATAACAGACTGGAGGGCAACGAGGGTCAGTCGAACCTGGCTTGCATGAGAAGGCTGTTGTGGTTTCCACTCGTCGTGAAGTTGTTGTTATTGGCCTCTGAGTTGTAGTTGGAGCGCATCTAGGATCTCTGGGATTGTTTGAACAGTTTGCTGGGCAACGAGGATCAGTAGATCCCGGAGTACAAGAGAATCTGGTTGTTGTCAAAGGACGTGCTGTTGATGCTGGAGGCAAGTAAGTAGGTGGCTGTGTCGAAACTCGTTGCGTTGATGTTTGTGGGCATCTCGAGTCGCTGCTTCCTGGATAACAGACTGGAGGGCAACGAGGGTCAGTCGAACCTGGCTTGCATGAGAAGGCTGTTGTGGTTTCCACTCGTCGTGAAGTTGTGGTAACCGGTCTCTGAGTTGTTGTTGGTTGAGAGCAACGAGGATCTCTTGAACCAGGAGTGCAAGAGAATTTCGTAGTCGTGAATGGATTTTGCGTAGTATCTGGAGGCAAATAAGTTGGACCATTTGTTGAAATTCCGTACGTAGTAGTATCGATTCTTCTTTGTGTCGTTGGACGTTGCGTTGTTGTTACACGCAGAGCAGTAGTAGTTGTTTGAGGGCATCGTGAATCGCGATTTCCTGGATAACAGTCTGGAGGGCAACGTGGGTCAGTAGATCCAGGTCTACATGAGAAAGCTGTTGTAGTTTCTACGCGAGCCGTTGGACGTTGAGTAGTTGTTGCTCGTTGAGTAGTTGTTTGAGGGCATCTTGAATCGCGATTTCCTGGATAACAGTCTGGAGGGCAACGTGGGTCAGTAGATCCAGGTCTACATGAGAAAGCTGTAGTAGTTTCTACGCGAGCTGTCGGACGTTGAGTAGTTGTTGCTCGTTGAGTAGTTGTTTGAGGGCATCGTGAATCGCGATTTCCTGGATAACAGTCTGGAGGGCAACGTGGGTCAGTAGATCCAGGTCTACATGAGAAAGCTGTAGTAGTTTCTACGCGAGTAATTGGACGTTGAGTTGTTGTTACACGCTGAGCAGTAGTAGTAGGGCATCGTGAATCGCGATTTCCTGGATAACAGTCTGGAGGACAACGTGGGTCTGTAGATCCAGGTCTACATGAGAAAGCTGTAGTAGTTTCTACTCGGGTAATTGGACGTTGAGTTGTTGTTATACGCTGAGCAGTAGTAGTTGTTTGAGGACATCGTGAATCGCGATTTCCTGGATAACAGTCTGGAGGACAACGTGGGTCTGTAGATCCAGGTCTACATGAGAAAGCTGTAGTAGTTTCTACTCGGGTAATTGGACGTTGAGTTGTTGTTATACGCTGAGCAGTAGTAGTTGTTTGAGGACATCTTGAATCGCGATTTCCTGGATAACAGTCTGGAGGACAACGTGGGTCTGATGATCCTGGTCTGCATGTGAAAACAGTCGTCGATGGAGGTCTTGTAGTTGTTTTTGCTCGTGTTGTAGTAGCTGGAAGTTCAGTTGGTGGCAAATAAGTTGGAGCATTTGTAGTTGAACGCGTAGTTGTTCCTTCTTTTCTTGTTGTTGTTGTCTGACGTTGAGTTGTTGTTTGAGGGCATCGTGAATCACGATTTCCTGGATAACAGTCTGGAGGACAACGTGGGTCTGTAGATCCAGGTCTACATGAGAAAGCTGTAGTAGTTTCTACTCGGGTAATTGGACGTTGAGTTGTTGTTATACGCTGAGCAGTAGTAGTTGTTTGAGGACATCGTGAATCGCGATTTCCTGGATAACAGTCTGGAGGACAACGTGGGTCTGTAGATCCAGGTCTACATGAGAAAGCTGTAGTAGTGTCTACGCGAATAATTGGACGTGGAGTTGTTGTAACACGCTGAGCAGTAGTTGTTGTTTGTGGACATCTTGAATCGCGATTTCCTGGATAACAGTCTGGAGGACAACGTGGGTCTGAAGATCCTGGTCTGCATGTGAAAACAGTCGTTGTTGAAGGTCTTGTGGTTGTTTCTGCTCGTCTCGTAGTAATTGGAAGTTCAGTTGGTGGCAAATAAGTTGGAGCATTTGTAGTTGAACGCGTAGTTGTTGCTATTTTTCTTGTTGTTGTAGGACGTTGAGTAGTTGTTTGAGGGCATCGCGAATCGCGATTTCCTGGATAACAGTCTGGAGGGCAACGTGGGTCAGTAGATCCAGGTCTACATGAGAAAGCTGTAGTAGTTTCTACGCGAGTCCTTGGACGTTGAGTTGTTATACGCTGAGCAGTAGTAGTTGTTTGAGGACATCGTGAATCGCGATTTCCTGGATAACAGTCTGGAGGACAACGTGGGTCTGTAGATCCAGGTCTACATGAGAAAGCTGTAGTAGTTTCTACTCGGGTAATTGGACGTTGAGTTGTTGTTATACGCTGAGCAGTAGTAGTTGTTTGAGGGCATCGCGAATCGCGATTTCCTGGATAACAATCTGGAGGACAACGTGGGTCAGTAGATCCTGGTCTACATGAGAAAGCTGTAGTAGTTTCTACGCGAGTCCTTGGACGTTGAGTTGTTGTGACACGTTGAGCAGTAGTAGTTGTTTGGGGACATCTTGAATCGCGGTTTCCTGGATAACAGTCTGGAGGGCAACTTGGGTCTGATGATCCTGGTCTGCATGTGAAAACAGTCGTCGATGGAGGTCTTGTGGTTGTTTTTGCTCGTGTTGTAGTAGCTGGAAGTTCAGTTGGTGGCAAATAAGTTGGAGCATTTGTAGTTGAACGCGTAGTTGTTCCTTCTTTTCTTGTTGTTGTTGTCTGACGTTGAGTTGTTGTTTGAGGGCATCGTGAATCGCGATTTCCTGGATAACAGTCTGGAGGACAACGTGGGTCTGTAGATCCAGGTCTACATGAGAAAGCTGTAGTAGTTTCAACGCGAGTCCTTGGACGTTGAGTTGTTGTTATACGCTGAGCAGTAGTAGTTGTTTGAGGACATCGTGAATCGCTATTTCCTGGATAACAATCTGGAGGACAACGTGGGTCTGTAGATCCAGGTCTACATGAGAAAGCTGTAGTAGTTTCAACGCGAGTCCTTGGACGTTGAGTTGTTGTTATACGCTGAGCAGTAGTAGTTGTTTGAGGACATCTTGAATCGCGATTTCCTGGATAACAGTCTGGAGGACAGCGTGGGTCTGATGATCCTGGTCTGCATGTGAAAACAGTCGTCGATGGAGGTCTTGTGGTTGTTTTTGCTCGTGTTGTAGTAGCTGGAAGTTCAGTTGGTGGCAAATAAGTTGGAGCATTTGTAGTTGAACGCGTAGTTGTTCCTTCTTTTCTTGTTGTTGTTGTCTGACGTTGAGTTGTTGTTTGAGGGCATCGTGAATCGCGATTTCCTGGATAACAGTCTGGAGGACAACGTGGGTCTGTAGATCCAGGTCTACATGAGAAAGCTGTAGTAGTTTCAACGCGAGTCCTTGGACGTTGAGTTGTTGTTATACGCTGAGCAGTAGTAGTTGTTTGAGGACATCTTGAATCGCGATTTCCTGGATAACAATCTGGAGGACAACGTGGGTCTGTAGATCCAGGTCTACATGAGAAAGCTGTAGTAGTTTCAACGCGAGTCCTGGGACGTTGAGTTGTTGTTACACGTTGAGCAGTTGTAGTTGTTTGAGGGCATCGCGAATCGCGATTTCCTGGATAACAATCTGGAGGACAACGTGGGTCAGTAGATCCTGGTCTACATGAGAAAGCTGTAGTAGTTTCTACGCGAGTCCTTGGACGTTGAGTTGTTGTGACACGTTGAGCAGTAGTAGTTGTTTGGGGACATCTTGAATCGCGGTTTCCTGGATAACAGTCTGGAGGGCAACTTGGGTCTGATGATCCTGGTCTGCATGTGAAAACAGTCGTTGGTGAAGGTCTTGTGGTTGTTTCTGCTCGTCTCGTAGTAATTGGAAGTTCAGTTGGTGGCAAATAAGTTGGAGCATTTGTAGTTGAACGCGTAGTTGTTGCTACTCTTCCTTGAGTTGTTGAAGTTCTCTTTGTAGTTCCTCGTTGCGTTGTTATTTGAGGGCACCTTGTGTCTCGGCTGCCTGGATAACAGTCTGGAGGACAACGCGGATCAGTAGATCCTTTTTCACAATTTGTTTCAATTTTTCGAGTTGTAATTGGGCGACTGGTAGTTGGTCTTGCACATTGTGGATCATTTTCATTACCAGGAGTACTGCAAGAAAATGCAGCAGTGGAGTCTGGAGGAAGATATGTTGGCGCTTGAGTTGATGAACGACCTCTTGTTCTTGAGACTGATGTAGATCCCACTGGACGATCAGTTGGTGCCCGTGTGTTAGGTCCACGAGTCCGAGGACGTCTTGTTTGCTCAGTTGGTTTAAATGGAGCTTCTGTTGGTCTGGTTTTTGCTTCCGTTGTTGTGGGACGAGTACGTATTGGTCTTGCAGTTGTAGGTTCAGAACATCTTGGATCATCTGGATTATCCGTACAAGAGAATCGCGTACTGCCTCTAACTGTGGTTGTTGGAACTTCTCTCACTCGAGGTGTTGTAGTCGCTTTCACTTGGCATCTTGGATCATTTTCAGAGCCAGGGTTTTTACACGAGAAAGTCGGCTCTTCTGGTGGGAGATAAGTAGGAACCTGAGTTGAAGTTCTTCCACGAGTTCTCGAAGAAATCGTGCTTCCTGCCGGACGCTCAGTAGAAGCGCGTGTGTTGGGTCCCCGCGTGCGTTGTGGTCGTGAGCTCTCTACTGTTGTTCTCTCAGTTACAGATGGGCGAGTTCCTCGAGTTTGTCCATTTGTTGCTCTTGTTTTAGAAACCTCTGTTACTTGATTATCTGGTGGTGGTAGAGTTCGTCCGCCGGTTGGTGGAATTCTGCTCAAAGGTGTTGTAAACTCAAGTGGACGAGCTGTTGATGCAGTAATTCTTGCAGTAGTTGATTTTGGTTTTTTAGGCCCCTCAATCAATGTTGATCCTTCACAAACTGGTTCGTCGCATCCATTTCGGCAAATCTAAATTTAATAAAACAATTAAATTATTGATAAAGATAGAATTTTTCTTTTTACCTCAATATCACATTTCAAGAAAACTTGAGCCTTATCAGGGAATTTGAAAGCATACAAAGTGTTGTGTAGCACCAATGTCGCTCCTGAGTTTCCAGTGCTTGTGCTTTTCTCCCAACCCCCGAAAAGTTTCTTCTTCTTTGAGCAACCATTGCCATCCGACAACTGAAGTCTGCCAGTGTTCTTCGCATTATAATCTTCGTTGTCGTAAGCATAGCAATCCTTCACAACCAAATCGTATTCTTTTCGCTCATCTTTAAGATAAACTAAAACCGACAAAGTTGTTCCGATCTTTATTCTTTCAGGGACTGGAGTAATTTTAGGATAAGTTCCAAGTTGAATATCCATCCAGCATTCAACGCCTCCAGTTTGAGTGGGCACGTTTACGACTTCAAGCATATCAACTGAAATAATTAAAAAAGAAAATATTTGTGTAAGTCATTATGACTGAAACAGATAATTGATTCGTCTTACCAACAAAAGGTTTGAAGTAAATAGTTTTTTCAGTGGTCTCCGATCGGCTGCATGTAATTCTTCTTGCAGTGTCCCAAGACTCGGTAACTTCTTCGTCGGATTGAATAACAAGGATGTTATCAACTGAGGCGCAGACTGAGCAAGACGCTTTGCTTCCACAACCATCATATGGCACAGTAAAGGTGTAAATCTTATCGTTTCCTCCAGATTTTACAAATCTGCCCAATAAACAAAATGAAAAATGAATCAATTTCGAT
Source organism: Smittia aterrima (assembly GCA_033063855.1). Classification (NCBI taxonomy): domain Eukaryota; kingdom Metazoa; phylum Arthropoda; class Insecta; order Diptera; family Chironomidae; genus Smittia; species Smittia aterrima. The sequence continues at coordinate 20,689,867 of CP093831.1, forward strand.
CCACAATAGTTTCATCGACTTCCTTATTCAACTGACGATCAATCAATATTCAACAAAAGGCTGATCAAAACATCGATCGAACGCTTTTTCTATTGTTAATCATTTGTTTTATTGTTAAGTGTCAATAAACTCGGCTCGTCGATCGATTTTTTTCTCTCTCAAATGATCAAGATGGACAGTGAGACAAATCACGTCTGACCTTAGCATCTGCATTAAATGTAAATTTAAATTCTCCGCATTTCATTGCCTCGTTACGGATTTCATTTTTCAATAAGCTTGGCGGTCGGCTGCTTTTGTAACTTGGAAAAACGTTGTTGTTAACATAATTGAAATCAGTTTGACTGAAAGCTTAGAAATGTCAAGGCGCGATCTTCATTTCCCTCTATCAAATTAGGTACGCGCTGTCTACCTGACCACATGTGATGATCAAATTCCTTGACTAATTATCATGTTTCGTGTCGACACCGCGTAAAGAATACAAAGTCATTGCAAAGCTCAAATGATGATGAGAGGGCTGAAGATGTAAGCTAAGTAAACATTTGATTATGATAATCAGAGTCATTTCCACGTGTTGGCTTCTCCATCAAGCGTCTTCATGCTGATTAGACAAATTTGTTTCAGATGAAGTTAAAACACAACGAGCTTATTATGAAATCTCTTCTGTCAATCTTAGTCTTTGAGTGAAGCGAGTTTTATGTCGCGCTTTAAAATGCAATTTAGTTGAGCGAGATGCAGAACAATGATTTGTAACATGTGAGTCAAGATTTTAATCAAATGTTTCCATTTGCGATGCAGTTTTGCATTTTGAAATCAGCAAACTTTCCGCCTATTTCTCATCGCATCTCATCAAAATGCATCAGCGGGAGATCTCACCTGCATTTGGGATCGGAGAAGTAACCTTGTGAGTATATTATGCCTGAGAACACTTCTTCGAATTCAACAGTAACTAGCATGCCGGCCTTCGCGTCGCATTTCACATCGATCAGTTCAACATGAGTATGACCGGTTGGAGCAACAGCTTGATGCTTAGTACGAATGAGCGGAACTAAAGCGTTCGTGTCATCTACATCGTAATTGGAAGCATCGATGTCGAAAAGTGTTTCAGCGGCAAAGGTGGTCGCAGTCTGCAAATATAAATTTATTGTTCGATTAACATTAAGAAAAAACGTAATCCATCTTAAGATTATCCGATGTGACATTTACTAACGAATCGCTTGGTTTGACTTTCTCAATCGACGTGCATTAGACGAACGCATTAATTGCGGTTTTCGTCGCGAAGACTCTCACCGCATCTCGGCAGGTTCAAGCAAGTCAGACTATTACATAAAACGAGAGGCACTTGAGCTCTTTTCGGTAATTTTTTTGAGAATTAAATTGCGTTGTACCAGAAAGTTTTCACATCGACTAATTTGGACATTCATTATGAAAAAAAAGTTCAAAGTGTTTCTTCTTCACCACTCTTTACACTAATTTAATCGCGGGCGACGAAAAAGTGAATAAAAAACAGAAGAGCAAACAACAACTTTTCTCATTATTAAAGTGCCTTCTCTTGAAGGCTAAACATCACTTCAGGTCTTTGTGTTCTGTCAAGAGTTACTCGGAGACACAAAGCGTTTTTATCGACTTTACTACGAGTAGTTTCTTTTTAAATAAATATTAATTGGGAAAGACTTCTAGTAAGCTGAAGATCGTTTCTTTAAGTCTCTTGCGAAGATCATCGTCTCGAATTTCATTGAACCGATCGAACACAGAAGATACGTAAAGAAGCGAAACGAAAGTAAGAGTAAAGAAGAAGTTTTATTACATAATCAAGAAGATTCAACTTGATTGGTACATGCGGGAGTCGTGTCACAATCCATCGGATTGAATCCGATTCATTCTTTTAAGAACTTCAAGATGTTGAATCCCGGAATATTTGGAATATCCCTGCACAATAAGCTTGAGTATTATTATCGCATGTAAAAGAAACTGAATTCAAAGCAGCTTGGGGCAAATGTGAAGTTATAAATGAGTGTCGTCAGAATTTTCAATGTTATCAGAGTTTAAACGATTCGCTAAGGTGCGACTCCTTCATGGTCAACGTGTTATAGTTGAAAAGTTGAAACATTCCAACACCTCATGAAGAGGTAGCTGCTTAATCGGGTCATTAAATAAAAGACCGTCCAATTTAGCGATAGGTAATTTAAAATTTCATTGCGGCATATCTCTGATGAGCGCCGAAAAAAAATGAAGAGTTTGGAAAGCAATAAGTTCATCCGTTGCTTAACACGAGTCATCAATGATTTAATTTGAATTTTAGTTTGCGCCTAAGCTTAAACAATTGCTGTTGGCGTGATGAAACGAGACATGATTAATAATCATTGATAGTCATCAGAATGCGAACGAGAGGTAACTAATTGGATTTTGCTTTCTTTTGTCATAAACTGCAAACCATCACGACAGTGAGAGAGCGCCAATTTGGTTGTAAGCGAAGAAAGTTCATCGATCATATCGCGAATTGTACAAAAATTTCATTTTGACTTCCTGTCGCGACAGCCGAAAATCAAATCGAAGAAAGCCAATTCCGTTTGCGTGTTCATCGTTTGTAAGAAAAAGTCGTGTTGAAACATTGAATGGTTTCACGGCTTTGTTCATCGACTTCACTCACAACACACGAAATCTTCGGTTAATAAATTTAAGAAGAAATTTTCAATAAGATCTGATTTCAAAGAAAGTTTCATTGATTTAAATACAAAAACATTAATTCCGATTAAGCGACTTTCCATCCTAAGAAACTTAATCGTGACGACCTCCCGAGATGTGAATGACGGTTCGAACTGTTGTGATTACATAAAAATGAAGTTCGGCGAAGACGAGAATGTGACAATTATCGTCGCGTTTCTTTTCGAAGACGAGTCTGATTTTATTAACTTCTTATGTTGATAATCAATACAACGCGGCGCTGCGACTTACGATAATTGACGAAAACGCTGCTTAATACTTTAATATGTGAAATCTCAGAAAAGCTTTAACATGTATCAACAGTCAATCAGAAACGAGAAGCACTTTACCTTCGGCATTAAGACGACTCGATGAACCATAAACTTGAGGAAGCGCTTAGCTTTTTGTTTATCAAAATTTTCTCACCTCACGTTTCAGTTTAAAAAAGTCCGGTTCAAGCTCGCTTAATAAGAATCGCCAATATTTGTGAGACCTCTCGCCTCTTGTCAAAGTGATTTCAGAAGTTAAGTTATTTATCGATATTTCAAAACAGTAACTGATTGAAATGAAAAATATCTTCCTTGTATCTTAAGCTCTTCAGGTATTGAATTATCTGAAGAGTTCTTCCTTACATCAAAATACAATCTCGAATACTTAATACTTCTTTGTCGGTCCCGAGTTGTAAAATTATTTATGGACTACTCTTAATGGCGAAACTCGTTTTATCGCCAAACATAAAAATTATTTTCTGTAATCTTTGTGAACTCGTAAATTTGGCCTTCTCATGATTACAGCTGCGAAACCCTCAATTAATCAAACTCTACTGTTATGCAAATTTTACAGCAAAAATTCTTCGTTTAGACGCATCACGATGTCATAACACTCGGAGATTGTGTCGACGATCTTAATTGAGCTTTAATTGTAAGCTATCGCTTGGATTATATCACAAGAGATGTCCAATTGCCGAGTCACGCCGCAGACTTTAAAAGGCCTTTAACTTGAAAAATTTGTTCGATGAGTTCGGTCAATTTTGATGCTTTGAATCAAGTGGGTTGATATTTTAATTTACTCAGTGCCTACGAATTGCGCAACTCAAGATCTTTTGTGTTTGATCAACTTCGCTGAATGAGTAAAAATCTTAATTGAAAGATGTCTTCGCAATGATTGGCCTTATCGATGTAACACAATCGCGTTACTTAGCTCATCGAACTCATCAAATCCTCATTATTGAAAGCTGCGGGTGCAGCAGGCGTTTGCTTCTCATTAGGTATTCGCCAATTCATAATCGAATGAGTCGCCATCGAAAGCAACTGTGGCATTTTATCTTTGATTTGTAAATTGCATCGTGTGGATTAACAACTTTATTTACGACTTGAACTTCACTTTGCCAACGAACTCAAAACGTTTTTCCCAACGAAGAGTCACAAAGTGCGCTATTCGCTGATGTTTCTTTGTTAGCATGCTGGTGGCAATATTTCATAAGAGACAGGAAAATAATGAAAACGATTTTTTTCGGATAAAAAATAACAAAGATTTCAAATCTTTGCGACGCTTGTTTTAGGTCTAAGGTTAACCCTTGTCTTCTGATTTTACACCTGAGGGTGCCGACAGTGTGACATGAAACAAACTTTCACTTCGATAATTGCAAAGAAGATTCGCAACGCGTTTATTCATTATCGACCGAAATCATTTATGATTCGTTTAATTTATCGGAAATTATTATTTCTCAAACGTCTCATCTCGGACAACATTGTAAGTTGCATAAGCATTACCATCTCCACTTGTGAGGCGTTTTCTGGGTCATGAGACCGAAAGTGAATCAATCATCACCACATTCCTAACAAGACGATCACAAAGTCTTCGTATGTAAATTATTTTCATTAAACCGGCTTAAATTGAGAATTGAATCTCAAAACTTTTATATTCGCATTTTTCTCAGCAATAAAAGTTGCGGCGAAAAAATCATTATTTAATATGTTAATCACAAGCGAACCAAACCAGTTTGTGATCGAGAGACCCAGAGGCCTACAAATACAATTATTTCGTATCTTTCTCTCTTTGCTCTGTGAGAAAGAAATTGTTTTCAGGGTTGTAAATAATTCCCAAGTCTTCGGTCAAACGAAGAAAAGCTCGAGTGATTTACTTTCGTTTTCATTCAGACAAACGACGGTGGCCGTTAAGCTTCTCTCTGTTTCCCTTTTGACCGCTTCTTCGTTTGGATGAGATATCGGTGAAGTCCATTCATCTTTAGGCTGCGCTTTTCTTCACTTTGTCAATAACGAAACAAAGCGTGTCTTGTTAATTTCTTTTGTAAACGTTATAAGCTTTTCGGTATTTTTGGAATCGCCCTGAAGTACAAGGTTTAATTTTATTTGTCTTTGATGTTTTGGGCAGGAAAATGTGCGAATTAATCTAATAAAACCTTGTCGATGGATCAATGAAGACATTTGGAAGTTACTCCAAACAAAATGACATTAGATTCCAATTAACAACGACAAACTCTTTATAGTTACGTGGAAGTCGAATATTAAAGATGCTGCAAGTCGTAGATACTTTAAAAGCATTTTACGAGCTTTAAGCTGATGGACGAGTAATAGACGCAATGAAGCGACTTAGTCATTTCATAAGCATAAAGCTTCATATCCTTGACACTAACTAAACAAAATTATCGAAATGGTGAATAATATTTATCAAAGATCGTAGCTTTTTGCACTTTCAGCGTAGTCGCATCGTTTCATCTGCGTAATTACTTTTTATTAACTGGTAGAACGAGATGATTTAATGTTATAAGAAGACTCGTCTTACAATTAAGCCTTTCCGACAGTGTAAGTCCGCAATCGGTTGAATCATTGCTTGTGATATTCGATTGTAAAGTTTGTTTTATTTAAAATGCGATTCCGGCGAAGAGTTACGCAAATTTTTGCCTTTTCTAGTTCAGACAATTTTTTATATTATACAACTTCGTTCGGTCATCCGCAACCTGCTGAAACTGAAACTTGAAGCTTATAAGCGACAGGTTTCTTGTAATTGTTTCACAAGCCCTTTCATGTCCTTGAAGCAGGTCAAGCAAGACATTTGTCATTTACGATAAGAAGGAAACTTCAAAAGAGCATGAAAAATTATGAAACCTTCTCACAAGCGATCATCTTCACGTCTTGAAGTGAATTTAATTTTCATAAATTGACAATGCCAAAAATGTGAAGATGAATCAGACGCTTCATAAATTTTCGTCTCGTTTGCTACCGCCTCACGTCAATAAATCTTTATCACGCGAGACTTGAGAGGTTTTCAAAGTTTCTTTTCTTATTTAAGGGCCGCCAGTCAAAATGTTATTGATTTTTATGCTAATACGCTCGTAGCTCGATAAAGAACGAACATAAGTTTGTAAAAGAGTTTGAAGATCTACATTAAAACACATCTCATGTCGCGACAAAAGATTCCAATTTGCTTTTGGATTTACAAAATTTGAATAATTTCAAAATGATTCTTTCTGGATTAGACGGGATGATGGCTTCGGGGGAAGAAAAACAAGTTTAAACATTCTCTTTTTAGAGAAAACTTGAAATGTGAACGTTGACATTTTCCTTTTTTTTAAGAAAGATTTCTCATCCGCTTAGGATTCCTTATTTTCTCTCTCCGCAATAAAAATATTCCCGAAAAGAAATCGAAAACGCGAAAGTAACGACCTCGATCATCTTCGCTATTTTCGTAGCGAAAATTCTTGATTGTAAATATCAAACGGTCAAGAACGTTCTAGTCACACGGGTCTAAGAAAATAATTCAAATGGAAATGCTAAAAGTCATCGATCGAAACATACCTGAAGTATCAACATCCACAGACAAAAATAGATTTTTCCAGCTTTCGCCATCATTGATGATGTTCTGGATTCAATTTAGAATATTTTTTATCAAAATTAATTGAGCTTCGCGGCCAACATCAAAGCGGAAGACCTTGACTGCGCTACAATTAATTTAAAATTATGCAATTCGTGTCTAATCGAACTGTCGTTTCAGATTTTAGACGGCGCCTGAAAATAAAAGAAAATAATTAATAATTTTTATCGCCCTTTGAAAAACTAAACACGAAAGATTTCAACGATCAATCAACAACGAAACTTTGTCTCTTTCACCGGCTTTTTTTTTGCTATTTCGCTGACGTCCGTTTTTTAATTACGAGGTACCGGGAGATTACATAACTTTAATAATTCTCATTAATGAGTTTCTGTTTATGTGTCTTCTTCACCCAAAAACAATGAGCAGTTCGCTCATGAAATGCATTGCGTCACACTTAATCAAGTGAAAGGCTTATTTCGCTTTCAACTGCTTGTGACATTGATCTCGTTCCTTTAAAGTTCGCTTTCTGAAGCTGGTCGAAGTAAAAATGGTAAAATATTGTTCAATATTTATGCTCGGAAGCGTGGACAAAGCAAAACGAAGTTATCAACTCTCCTTCAAAGACTCGAGGTCGCTCTCTGAGATTAAATATTTATTTACAACGGTTGAAAGACAAACAAAGCGCAATAGAAATGACCCAGCCCGCCTCAATGACGAAAAGTTACTAGAGATATCTTGAAGAATTTGAAGAGGAAAGGAAAAGCGTCGCCGATTAATCTTTGAAATACGAAAAGTTCACATGACGAGACGCAAACTGAATCCGAAAGAAAAGAAATTATTTACAAATTGCTTCAATTAACATTTTTCAAACACTCATCGGCGACTGACATTTCGGTTAAAGCGATATTAATGTCCATAGTTAAGTGTAAGCGGGCCGTAAAATGTGCGAAATTAATTGTGATTTGCATATTCATTGCGATTGTTAAGAGCAGACTCATCAAAATAAAATCTCTCGTGAGTGATCGACGTCAGAGTCTGAAGATTTTTGATTGCGGGTCCATGAGCATGTGTTATAGCAAAATTAGGCAGATGACCCGCGATACCGAAAGGAGAAGCCTTAAACTCTTGCGATGAATTTCAACATTTCCCACAGCTCGATATTGCTTAAGTCTCGCATCAATTTGCATCTCCTTTTATACTTGTGGTCTTTGTTTCACTTCACGCAACAAACAGATCCGATCGGTCGATCATGACGCATAATTTATTCACTTCTGATAAGATAAAAGCGTGACAAGCATGCACAAGATTATTGCATGTCGCCATATGTAGGTTAGTCGATGAAAACGGAAAGTAATCGGACATCGATGAAACAGCGTCCGATGTGTGTCAATTGATATGATCACAGAGGAGAAAGATGTTCGTCATCATTTTGATGTAACTTCTCTAACGCAGTCTCGGCATTTATGTCAATTTCGCTGCGATCGTAATCGCAGTGGAGTGAAAATGCAAATAGAAACATCATCTCGATGCCGAATCGGTATTGTCGATTGCCTCTTATTCAACACTCACAGTCTTTCAACGCATCCATGAGATGAGACATTTCAACTAAATATGACATTGCAAAGCTTAGACAAATTTGTTTGGAATCCGATTTCTTGTTTAAGTTTGACAAATTTTTGCGGAAGCAGCGAAGGATTACAGATCACGAAGTTTAATTTCAGCGAAGGTTTCATGTTACTAATTAATGGAGAAGACAAATGTCTAATCACGAAGAGCTTTAACATGTCTAAGACCCGCATCACATGTCTCAATGACCTTTCAATAGCTTCTATTTTGACGAGAACTCTCCACCTTGCTGCTGCTTTATTTGGGCTAATGACGGCTTTTAATGGACCCCCTCACCACCTATCCAATTACATGTGGTTTATTGAACAATCGCATCTCATCTTCTCGTTTTTGACACAGGCGCTAATCAAAATATTGACTCGAGTGGAACGGAAAGTGTGCTAAATGTCAAGTGCATTAGTTATTGATCGATGATTTTCGTCACCTTACGACATTGATTCTTTTGTAAAGTTTCTACGAACGCATCAAATAAATCGGTTACGCATGAGATGAGTAAAATGCCAGAAGATGCAAATTTGAAATATTTTAGCGATACTTAAATTCTTCAAGTAGTAGCGGGATGAGTGTAACTTTACAAAGTTTGCAATTAACCTTAAAAATATTATTATAAATGGCCAATTGAAGTTAAACGAGTGTGTTTAACGATTTGTAAGCAGCTCGCGGCTCGTTTTTCGGTTTGAATAAAAGTCAAGTGTCGATTCATCGTGAACTTTACCGGCGGCTATGATGAATAAACTTAATATTTTTTAGAAAAATGATTTAATTAATTAAAGTACTTGAGTTCATGAACGAATCAAGTCGAGTGCATCGTCACGAGTTTAATGTTTTTCGCCCATTTCTTTTCTAATATTCATAAATTCATAATTCACTTCCAGTCGCCTGCCTCTCTTAATAGAAATAAAATGAAAACTTAAAACGAACAGTTCACGTTAACAATAAATTAAGCAAGCAGCGCGAGCTAATGTTGCACAATCTTTTCAAACAAACATCTTTCGAGTCATCAGCAAACGAACTCCACAAGAGATCATCGAGAAGACGATGCGAAAATTTCTTTCTTGTTTCGATATGCGAAAGAAATGCAACCGTCGACAACGAGATTTGGTCGTAATCATTCCACGCGAATCATGCCGAATCGAGTTTCTCTCTCTTGACACGAGAGATTTATTTGTGGCCAGGTCAATTTTTTAGAAAGGAGAGTCCGCCAAAAATGAGCAATGATTAATCCAATAAAATGTCGCAAAGTGTTGATCAAACGTATTTGAAATTACAAAACAATTTGATGTGATTTGCCCACAGTCAGTGACATAATTCGACAGACCGGGCATTTCTCTGTCATAAAAAGAGATTCACTTCCAACTTTGTGCTTCGATTCATTTTAATACGCGAATGATGATTATGATGCTGCGATAGAAGGAAATATTTTTGTCGTCTCGCGTTTCGCGGTGGAACCGCGGCGATGAAAAAGAAGCGCTGAGAAAACTTTCGTTTTCAGTGGGCCACCCGAAAAAAACGGCAGTTAAGTATTTAAGAGTCAAACGGAGATGAGCTGAAAATTAATATTTGACTCGTTACATAACTCGGAACAATATTTAAATGTGTTTTCAGTAGGTGAACGCTCGGATATTGTGCGCGCATCACGATTTGATAAAAAAAAATGATTTTGTTTGGCACAAATTTTTGTTTGTTTTTTCCTTTAGAGAAAATAAAATTTAGAGCTTTGCATAATCTCATCATGTGTGAACGTTATGCGAATGAATTTGAGTTTTATCAATTTGGTTTCTGTTGTTGTCACCCACGAACCAGAAGATAATTTGATACTTTTCGTTTGATTGAATATTTATTATGCTTCTAAATTTTCGAATCAAGAGAAGCTGATATTCGAGAATATTATGCATTTTATTTTTTGTTAGATAAAGTTTAAAGTTATCACAATCTGACATACAAATTTTTTGTCGAAAGTTTTGATCTTCTCATTTGGATAATCATCAAGTTCGAATAAATTTATTCAAGTTTCTAAGCAGCTTTTAATTTCTTTAACTACTTCATTTGCCAAACGACTTTTTGATTGAATTCCAATCTTAATTTCATTTTAATACTTCTTTGTCTTAGCTTCCAAGCTGGAGCTTCCAACCTTAGCTGACAAATTTTCGAGTTATCGCTTTCAAATCCATCTCACGTCACAACACTTTGCTTATGATTTTTCCCAAGAAAATGTAAATTTAATAACTTGAAACGTTTCCTTTGCGTTAAATCTAATTTTGTTTTTTCATTTATGAGTTTTTTCCTCATTTTCTGTTAGCCCATTGCTTAGATGAGATCGTAGACGAAGATGAAAACACTTCAACAATTCCATGAGAACTGTAATAAATTTATTAAACATCGCGTTGATGCAATCTTAAAGATATCGCGATAAAAATTTTGACTTTTTTTGAGACACGACGAATTATTTTATGATAAATTTTTTATCATGAGATTCGATGTTGATTGTCGTTGTTCAATTAACAATTTACTGAATTCTAAACTCACTAAGAAATGAATCGTTGGTAATCACTGGAAAAATGTTCTTTCGTGCTTTTGGATTTTTAAGCACAGGATTTTAATATTTTTCTTATCTTTATTGAACACAATTAAAATCACACTCCGAACCAACGTTTCTTTTTCACTTTCGTTGGACCAACGGTCGTCAAATAACTAAACAGAAACCGTGGTGAACTGCTGCCTTTTATACAAAACTGTTGTGCTTGTGAACGTGCTGCTGTCGCTACGAAGAAGATGCTCGAGCAACGAAGATGTTGAGCGAGAAATGTTAAGCTTCTCTCAGCTTGCACGGAAGGAAGGAAAATTGTCTTCACGAAAGTCTAAGAGAAGAAAAAGCTCAACACGAACACATGCGACAACGACACGACTACGAACGAAGGTGCTTGATGCCGGCTTAAGCATATGCATTTTCGGGAATCTTGTTTATTATAAATACGATGCTCTTGTCAAGAACGTTGTTCGGTCTCGTTCTCAAGGTCTAATTCCGTATGCAATCTTAATCACCAACCATATTCCGTTTCAGATGTCAATAAATTCTCGAGAAGATTACGAAAAAAGCGTGTAGGAACTTTCTCGTAAATTTTTCGATCTGAAACCGAAAGTGGTTCGCTCCATGAAATTAAATTTATTTCGCGACTCTTTCACTGTGTTCGCTCATTTATCTCTTCAGAGGACTTTAGCATTGATTTTGCTTTTTCGTCTGACGTTGTTTTACGCGCGTTTATGTGAATTGCACATGAGTCGATCCAATCCAACAACAATCGCAAGTGAATTGATATTTAAAGAGTGCGTTGATACTCGAACAACGAAAAAGAGAGACAAGAAAAAGAAGAAGTCCTTAAGAAAGTCGATATTCAGGAATCGCAAACTTGGCGGGGATTTATTAAAGTGTTGACCTGTAGTTGATCTCAAGTCTCATCTCGTCGGTTCCCTTGAAACAATTTTCAAATTTTTCGTATAAAAGCGAATCTGATGCACCGATTAAACGAGCCTTGTGATTAATGGCAAGACTCAGGTCTTTGAGTGTTAGCGCGTTTATTGTCAAGTAGTTGTTTGACAATTTCTATCCATTGGATTAAGTTGACGTAACATTTGATGGATGACTTTAATTTGCATGATTTGGCTTGAAGTATTAATAATCTGAGAAGGTCAAAATGTTCCGATGCTTCTTTGATGCGTAGACATGGACTATCGCCATCCTGAGTTGTTTACGGTAAAAGAACATTCCTGCTGACGATCCCATAGATTGATTCGTCCATGACTCTCAAGAATCATGTGACCTATCGAAGATAGAATCTTTTTGAAAACTGCAAAACTCAGTTCTATCAGGAATTTCTAGTTTCCAATTTCTCGTTTCTTTTATTTAGGTTCACATGCTCTGACATTTGGGAACAAAATTAGTTTTTTATTTCCTAATGACGGGATTTGTTACTATAGCAGTCTATAGTCAAGTTGGAGGAGATTGTTGGATCGGTTCAAGGATAAATAACAGTTAAAATGCAAATTTCTAGATCCGATAACTTCGCAAATTTCGTCACGAGAGTTGCGGACTAAGAAAGAAATTAATTTTTCAGATAATTTTAATTGTTCGATTTGATTTCTTTTATTTCACATTATTTAATAATCATCATTTTCCATATTGTGTTCGGTGTAATATTAGATATTATCATTTGAAACATTTTGCAATAATACAATTAATAACATTTCTCTCTTTTCAAGCAAAAAGCTTCACAAATTTCACAGATGAAATGATTAACCATTTTTTAAAATAAATTCTGCTTCTGACTTTAACAGTTTCTCACACTTTTTTTGAGTTTCGAAAGGAAGGAAGTAAGTAAAGAGTTTTGTTTTTGATCCTAGCTAAGCCAGTAGGTCATTGTGGTTGCATGTAAGAACGGACGCAGTTAAATACAAACTTTTGGTTCGACTTCTAGGCTTCCGTTCTTCTTGAGAGCTCGTTTTTGTCGTAAGCTGAATGGAGCCTGAAATGGATCCTCGGCTTCGGCTATCGTCGGATGCTCCAATGTTTCCAGTGATTTCGATCCTGAACCAAAATCTTCGTTAGCTGTTTCGCTCTCAGGTTTTGAATCGTCGCACTCACCTTCCTGTCTTATTTTATCAAACTCTGCTCCGAATAAATCTTCCTCTTCTGGGACCACTTGATTGAAAGGCGTTGTGTCTTCGAATGGATTCCACCTGGCGACGGCTTCAGCTTCTTTTTTGCAATTACCAGAAATTAGGTCGCCGCTTGATGCTGAGTGACTGGAAGATCCACTGATTTCTTGTTGAGCGCTGTTGGTTAAATAAATTTTAGTTTAAAATTTTATTTTCTTGTAAGACAACGAACCTTTTAAAACCTGAAGTATCGCTCATGTAGCGCCGATGCTGGTTCACTTTCGTAGTGACTTGCTGATGTTGTTCAAAGAGCTGTTGTCCTCTCGATTTTGTGTCATTGTATGTCGTTTGGATCTCGACGATTTCATCGTCATTCTCACCAAATGGATCTGGATACATACTCGACTTGAAGAGATTGTCAAACTTTTCCGATTCTGGTGGTTGTGCAGCTACTGGGTTTGTAATTGTTGTTGTAACTTGTGATGATACCGCTGGAGCGATTTGGTTATCAATATTATTAAAATCAACCTCAAACTGAGCATTGAAGTTCTCTGGTGTCTTTGACGGTGCTTTAAAATTCTGTGCATCAATTGGTGATGATAAAATATTTCGTGGCGAGGGACTCGGTGGCAATCCGATGACGAATTGATTTACATTAACCGGATTTAATTGACACGCTTTGGGTCGTTGTCTTGGAGTAACGCTGGTCTCTGTCGAGGACATTGTAGCGGTGGAGTTTGACGTTGGTGGTTTCGATGATGTTTTCGGTGTGCTAAGTGCTGTTGACTTCTTTACGTCGGTTTCAAACGGTGGAACGATCAAATTCTCGGAATTGGGAATGGGTTGCTTCTAATATTTGAAAAAATCATTAAAATTTAAAATTTATAATTATCAATATCGACTTACATATAAATTTTGAATAGGATTCGCTCGACCAGCCAACTTAAACGCGATTTCACCTACTTGAAAGATGTTTGGTCTTTTGTCACAGTCGGGCTCGAGCATAAATCGAATGAGCTGGTGCATTGCCTTTGAATATTTGGAATTGTCGGGAATCGTGAAATTTCCATTCTGAATCGCTAAAGTGCTTTCGCCGAATGGCAGAGTGAAGAAGCAGAGTTTGTAGAGAAAACAGCCAAGAGCCCAAATATCAGATTTAGTTGTGATCGGCTGAGCGAGAGTATAGAAGTCGATCATCTCAGGGGCTCGATAAGATAACGTTGTATATTTTTTGATTTCTTCTTCAACCATTGAAACGCCATGAGTCTTTGGATTCAAAATTTTACCCGTCGCACTTCCAAAATCACATAAAACAAAGTCGCCGTTATCACTTTGCAAGACGTTCTCGATTTTAAGATCGCGATGAAGAATTGGTGTCTGACAATGATGCAGCCGTGACAATCCTTCACTAATATCACAGAAGATCTTTATAACTTCCTGTTCAGTGAATCCGACGCTAAGCCTAAAATAACAAAATGTTATTCAAGTGATAAAGTTATTCGTCGTTTTACGCCCCCCGTGGTCAATCACTCACTTGGAATTCATTAAATTTAACAGATGAACTTTGTAGTACGGCATAAGAACAAGAACTTCGTAAACATTATTTCCGACTGGCGTTATTGAAGAATCAACGTATCCAATCAGATTTTTATGTCCGCTTAGATTACTCTAGAAGAGGAAAATTTGATGAATCACTTCGCGCAATTTGGGAAAAACTTACTGTTATTTGAATCTCGCGCTTGCAAACCGCGAGATCTTGCTCGTTGTTTACGTACATTCGTTTCAATGCATACTTGGAGCTATTGCTGCCCTTCATCGACACAAGGAACACTATCGCAAATCCGCCTGGATTAATGATAAGAGAAAAAAAATAGTTGTGAATGACTCGATAATTGGAGCAGCGAATAAATTTAATGATTTCACAAAGTTCGCACCTTCAGCTAAGATCTCGTCGACCACCACGGAATGTTTGTTGATCTGGAACACCTTTCCCGTGTAGTTTGCCACAAAGTTCGAAGCAACCTTCTCTTCATTCTTATTTTCAAGCTTTGAAAATATTTTTTTCATTTTTTCTTATTGATTCCAATTCCTTTATTGTTTTTTTTTTCAAAGACGAGTTGAGATACACTTTCAGTTGCCACGAGAATGAGCGATTTCAATTTGTTCCATTTTTACAATGTTCGCTTTTATTTCAACAAGAAGTCAGTTAACAACTTACATTTTACTACATTTGTTAATACAGGATTTGGGATTCGAGTGATTCCAATGAGATCGACCAAATTTTGAATGTGTGAATTGCGATCGAAAGAAAGGTTGAAGAATATGTCACTCGTCGTCGCTAATTTCAAAAGTTTCGTTTCTTGCAGGAGGTAGGTTCTTCTTTCGTGGTGTTGCTTTCGGCGTACTGCTGCTTACTCTAGCTGATCGATTAAAAGTTGAGCGACGAAGATCATCTGACTGGACCTTCTTCAACAATCGAGACTTGTTAATCGGAACAAGATCAGCATCGACAGCCAAACTCTCGTCGATTTCGTCGTCAGTGGTATCTTCGTCGTCACTAAAATCCAGCGTCATGTTCTCATGGTTGATTGTCTCATCCTGTGTTAAATGTGAATCGCCTTCCACAAATGAAGCAAATCGAGTTGGTTCTGAAACTAAAGAGTGATTTGAACATAAGGTGAAATAATTTCAAGAAGAATTATTACTTACGATTCATAACGATTTTCCATTGCTCTTTACACTGTGGGCTTGTGACATACTCGCGAAGTTCTTTCAACGCCTTTTCAGTCTCAATAAGCCCTTGCTTTTCGAACTCTTCCATCGAAAGTAGTTTCCTTTTTGCGGGAAATTTTCTTCTCCACATGCGACCGAGAAACCCGTGAGTAACGCCAAAAAAACCTTTCGGGAAGTAATACAAGATAATTGAGCTAACGATGATCCCAGTTGTGGCTTCCCAGAATTCACTTGAAAAGAAAATTGCAAGCAATCCAGCAATTTGAAGACTCCATTTGATGAGATTCTTGCTTCTTTGCTTCTTCGGTGGCCCAAAGTAATAGCAGACGGCAAAACTTATACAGCTCGTGGCAAGGACGTACATTGCAACGTACTTTTGATATGACACCAGGATCAGTTCAATGTTCTCAATTAACATCTGAGCGAAATATGCAGCTATAGTCCAGCCAGTTGCGATGACACCAAGCATCAGAGGTTTTCTTGGAAATAATTTGCTAATGAACACTACGACAATCAAGACGGAGGCAACATTTCCAAGTATGATGCCAGTGAGATAGTAGAATGCTTCATTTCTACTTAAAGTCGATGATGTGAAGAATACGAATAGACCTCCGACAAGAAAAGCCAATTTGATGAGATCCAAACGAATTAAGTTTAACGAGACTTGATATTCTTCCGCTGTTGACAGTCCAATGCATGTTCGATTAAAAGGATTTAAGTACATGACCTTCTTCTTGCTGCGCGATAAGAGATTAAAGGAGAATATGGATTTCTGCGATGAATAAGCATCTTCAACATCTTTCGGTGTAAAGCCGCGAAAATAGTTGAAATCTTCTGAGTCAATATCAATGCTTAGTGTAATTGATTGTAGTAATGACGATAGCTCCTTTTCTTTTCCGCCATAACAATAAACATTCATCCTTTCAACAAGATAGCCAAAGGATCCCACTTCAGGAAGAACTCTCGATGAACTTCCAGGCTCAAGAAAAGTAACTGAAGTAAACAAAGAAATAAATTAGAAATTTTCGAAATTTCATGAAATTAAGACTCGAAACTTACCGGAAGTTCGTGCATTCACATTTGAAATGAAGGCAAGAACCACTATTATAATTTGTAATAACCAGCAACAAGTAATTCTCGAGATTTTCATTTTCTCAACTAAAAATTTATCAAACAAGCTTTTATTTCAAATAACGGTTGCTTAAGGCCACCAGATGGGGCCAAATGTAACAAGGAAGGGCCAAAATACGAAGAAATTTAAGTAGTAGTTGAACACCGAGTAAACAATGTCGGTAAAAATATTAAAATCTAAAAGAAATCTTTCTAAGGATGAGCTGGGAGCTCTGTCGAAAGATGAGCTGGTAGCGATGGTTATCAAGTTGGAAGCACACAACAAACAACTCAAGAACATTCTAGAAAAGAAGGTAAACTCGAAACCAAATGAATTCAAAATGAAAGAAGGCCAACGTGCTTTTGACTTCTCAAAGTCTCACAAGCGACACATACTTCTAAAGTTTTGCTATCTTGGCTGGGATTACGAAGGCTACGTTACTCAGGAACACACAACAGAAACCATTGAATTTTATGTGTTTGAAGCCTTGAAGAAAGTTTGCTTAATCGAGACTCGCGAATCATCAAACTACAATCGCTGTGGGAGGACTGACAAGGGAGTGTCAGCGTTCGAGCAAGTTATCAGCATTGATGTAAGGAGTAAAGTCAAACCAGAGGACCAACTGACACAAGACGGAGTTCTATCAGAAATCAAATACTGCTTGCTTCTGAATAAAGTCCTCCCAAAGCACATACGAGCGATATCCTGGCGACCGCTTATTACTCAGACCTATTCAGCAAGATTTGATTGCATCGGAAGGACCTACAAATATTTCTTTCCTCGAGGTGAATTGAATATTGAAAAAATGCAAGAAGCATGTAAGTTCCTCATTGGAGCTCATGATTTTAGAAACCTTTGCAAGATGGATGTTGGAAATGGCGTAATCAACTATATTCGAAGACTGGACTTTGTTGATATCAAAGTCGCAACAAGAAATCACGAGGACTTGCAAGAGTTTGATATGCATTACCTCGAGATTAAGGGTTCAGCTTTTCTTTGGCATATGATTAGATGTATTGTTGCTATCCTTATGCTTGTCGGCCAGCAACGAGAATCACCAGAAATCATAAAACAGCTTCTAGATATTGAAGCTAATGACAAAAAACCTCAGTACAGCCTTGCAAGCGAAATCCCTTTAAATCTCTTCAAATGTAATTTCCGAGAAGATGCGCAAGATGAAACAACTGACTCGCCAATGAACACAGAAATGCTCAACAAATGGATTTTCGAGGAAGAGAGTTTGAAAGATATGATTGTTGATCTACAAGGGCATTGGTGTGACTTAACATGCAAGTCATCAATGATTTATGAAATGCTGAAAGTCCTCCGCTCGGAATACAAGGACCAATTTCCTGATCAGCCGATCATCAAACAGCAGATGAGCTCTTTAAACCGAGATAACAAAAGTAAGGACTATCTGAAACTCCAAGATCGACAGAAATGCTTGACACTTGAAGATAGAATCGACCATTACACAAAAAGAAGACGAATTGTTAAAGTAGATGAAGAAGGAGAAATGATATAATTATTTTCAATGTTGTTAATAAAATTTAACGTTTCAAATCTATTCATAGTTGTTTTGTTTATTTCAAAATGCATTTCACGTCGATTTTCAGAAATTTACAAAAACTAGCGTTTGTAACACGCCGAAATCAATGCGCAAATATAAACTTGAGATTATGTAGCAGTGCTATCAATTCAAATAATGAAGGTAAGCCTTGAAATCTCGTTCAAACTAAAATTTTAAAAATTTATGTTTTTAGGATCAACAACATCTAATGACGAAACTAAGAATCATGATTATCCTTTCATTAGAAAACGACTTAAGGTAAACCGAATGAAAAAAAACCTTACACAAGAGGAGCTATCTAATTTGCCTAAAGAAGAGCTTGTGTCAATGATCATTAAACTCGAAGCATCAACTCGAATCCTCCAACAAACTATAATGAAGACACAAGAAGATGACGTGACGGACGAAAAACAGTTCAAAACAAATTTTGATTTCTCAAAGTATCACAAACGACACATTCTTCTTCGTATTTGCTATCTCGGTTGGGAATTCAAAGGAGGATTTGCAGCTCAAGGAAACAACCGGGAAACTATCGAACACTATTTATTCAAAGCATTACTGAAAACATCGCTTATTGAGAATCGTTCCACTTCAAATTATCACGGCTGCGGAAGAACAGACAAAGGAGTATCAGCTTTCGATCAAGTCGTCAGTTTAACTGTTCGAAGCCGACTCCACCCCTCAATGCAGTTAAGCAAAACTAGTTTACAATCAGAGATCAATTATTGTTTCTTGCTGAACAAATTTCTTCCTAAAGAAATTAGAGCAATTGCTTGGCGACCGCTCATTGCTCCAGACTACAGTGCGAGGTATGATTGCACCAGTCGAACTTACAAATATTTTTTTCCACGAGGCGATTTGAACATCGAGCCAATGAAAGAAGCATGTCAACATTTAATCGGAGTCCACGATTTCAGAAATCTTTGCAAGTTGGACGTGAAGAATGGAATTGTGAATTACATTCGAAGGATTGATAAGATTGATATTAGAGTCATAGAAAGAAATCACGAAATGAAAAAAGAGTTCGACATGCTTTGCTTGGAATTCGCTGGCATGAGTTATGCCCGACACATGATACGATGCATTGTTGCCGTATTGATTGTTATAGGACAAGGGAAAGAATCCCCTGACTTAATGAAGCAACTTCTTGACATCGCTGTCATCGATAAAAAGCCGCAATATGCTTTTGCCGAAGACTTTCCTTTGAATCTTTTCAAGTGTCAATTTCGCGAAGAAATTCCGGAAGACGATGAACGTGACTTGTATTTCCTTAATCAATGGATTTATGATGAAAGACAAATAAGAAGAATTATAGGATGTCTTCAAATGCATTGGTGTAAAGCGAAAGCGAAATCAACAATGATTTACGAGATGCTAAAAAATTTAAATCAAGAATACAAGGACAGATTCCCAGATCAACCCGAAGTTATAGATCAAGCTGACATTATAAATAGACACAACAAATCTAGAAAGACGAAAATATTGGATTTACAAAGAGGGCCAACTCTGAGTGAGAAGATAGAATCATTTAAAAATAAAAATCGATTTTTGGATGAAGAATAAACGAACAGAAAACAATTGAATTTTCCGAACTAAGTTAGTCGACTTTCGAAAAGTTAGTTTACCCGGAAAATTACACAAATTTTAAGATTTAACAAAGAAAAGGCTTTTCCTAATCATGCAGAAGTATGAGAAACTTGAGAAGATTGGCGAAGGAACGTATGGCACTGTTTTTAAGGGCAGGAATCGTGAGACGTTGGAGATTGTCGCTGTAAGAAAGATTTCTCTGCAAAAGAATTTCTAATTTATATTTTTTATCTCAGTTGAAACGAGTTCGATTGGATGAAGACGATGAAGGAGTTCCATCAAGTGCATTGCGAGAGATCTGTTTGCTCAAAGGTGAAAACAATTTACAACACTTATAAGAAATTTATTTTTATTCGATTTCTTTTAGAATTAAAACATAAAAATATAGTGCGATTGATGGATGTACTTCACTCTGATAAGAAGTTGACCTTAGTGTTTGAGCACTGCGACCAGGATTTGAAAAAATACTTCGACTCATTGAACGGAGAAATCTCATCAGAAATTGTCAAAAGTTTCATGTTCCAGCTTCTGCGAGGCTTAGCTTTCTGTCATTCGCATAATGTTCTTCATCGAGACTTGAAACCCCAGAATCTTCTGATAAACAAGAACAACGAATTGAAACTTGCTGACTTTGGGCTTGCAAGAGCATTTGGTATTCCTGTCAAGTGCTACTCAGCAGAAGTTGTAACGCTATGGTCAGAAAACAGAAAATTACTTTAATTGACACGTTCAAATTTAAAATTGTTTTATATTGTAGGTATCGGCCGCCTGACGTTCTCTTTGGTGCCAAATTATACACAACAAGCATTGACTGTTGGTCGGCTGGCTGCATTTTTGCTGAGTTAGCTAATGCTGGACGCCCTCTGTTCCCGGGAGCAGACGTAAGTTGGCATTATGTTTCATTAAACTGACCAAATAATATCTTAAATATTTACTTTTAGGTTGACGAACAACTGAAACGAATCTTCAAGCTTCTAGGAACTCCAACTGAAGACAATTGGCCCGGGCTTACGCAGCTGTCTGATTACAAAGCATTTCCTCGTAACAACTTTTTCAAGCTTTTAATATTTGAAATGACATCTGACTTCTTTATTTTTAGTTTACCACCCAACCAACAACTGGAATCAAGTTGTGCCATTGAATATGAAGGGCAGAGATTTACTTCAAAAACTTCTCGTGTGCCGACCAACTCTAAGACTCTCTGCTGAACAAGCTATGTCTCATCCTTATTTCAGTGAAGGCTAAAGCTTATTTCGGATTCAATCAATTTTTTTCTGCACGCGTGTACTAGTCATAATCTTAAGCCATTCATTCCTTTTAGTACTTACCTCTGTGTAAAGTCAATAAAGACAGAACAATCTTAAAAACTTCATTTTCCTGTTAGATAAAAATATTTCCAATAAAAATTAAAAAAGTCTGAAAAATATTTTTACCGTTCATTTATGTTTAAATTTACGTAAGGGGCTGAAAAAACGATTTGTTTATTTTCTCAGCATGTTCAGAATTTATCGAAGCAAACTAGGATTTCTGACAGCAATAGGAAGAAGCCGATTGCATAATGAAGTTAGCAAGGCTTGCAGTAAACTGCCAAGTGTGTCTGTTAACGGTAAGGGCAATAACAAAGTTGAAAACCGCAATGATTTACATTTCTTTATTTTTTTTTTAGAAAATTCTAAATTGAAACAAACTTTTGATGAAATGAACAGCAGCCGAAAGAATGAAGCAGCAAAGTCTATTGTGGTACAAGTGAATTCTGAAAACTCTTATCCCGAACTATTCACATATTGCTCGCAATTCGGAATAATTAGGAATGCTTTTCATTACAATATCTCCGATGAAAAGAATCATTTCATTCTACTCGAGTATCAAGATAAATCAGAATGTGAAGAGATGTTGAAAAATTGTGACTTCCATGAGGATAATCCTGGAGTACCAACAGTTTCGAGATTTCTCTGGTTTAAAACAAGTTCAAAGAAGGCTAATGTAAGTCTTACACAAAAACCGGTGATGCTGATAAGTGACTTAACCAGACTAGTGAAAGATGACAAACTGAACGAGCTACTTCAAGCTGCGGAAACGGTCGACGATCAAATGCTAATACTACATAGAGCAACTCGCCTAACAGATCTTGGAACAAGACTAAGATTTTTGGCTGCAAAGCAACTCGAAACTGCTCTCGAAGGAATGTTTTCTAATGTTCAAGCGCATCCTTTCGGTTCATCAGTTAATGGTTTCGGAAAAATGGGTTGTGATCTTGATATGATCCTACAATTTCATCCTGAGATGCGACCACCTTCAAAAAATCGTCTCATATTTCATACGAGAGCTGAACTCATGAATTCACGATCACAAATGCAGAAGCAGATGGAAACTCTTGGTGATATCATGCATTTGTTTCTTCCTGGAATCACTTTCGTCCGTAAGATTCTTCAAGCTCGAGTGCCAATTATTAAATTCAACCACGAATGTCTCGATCTCGAAGTTGATCTGTCGATGGGTAACTTGTCGGGCGTTTACATGTCGGAGCTTCTTTATCTTCTCGGCGAAATCGATGATCGAGTTAGACCTTTGACATTCTGTATTAGGAAATGGGCATACGCCACTGGATTGACGAACTCATCCCCTGGAAACTGGGTCACAAACTTCTCCTTAACAATATTAGTTCTTTTCTTCCTTCAAAATCTTAAAAATCCGATTCTGCCTACAATCAATCATCTTATAAAGTCGGCGACATCCAAAGATATAAGAATCACTCAAGATTACATGAACTGCACGTTCCTTCGAGATATCAACAGCTTAAACTTCCGGCAACAAAACGAAGATAGCCTCAGTTATCTGCTCATTCAGTTTTTTGAGTTCTATTCGCAATTCGATTTTAAGAATTCAGCAGTTTCATTGCTCGAGGGAAAGCCAATTCAAAAAACTGATCATGCTGCGATGTGGATAGAGAATCCTTTGGAACCAACCTTAAATGTTAGCAAAAACGTTAGTTTTGAAGAACTTGAAAGATTCAAATTCAACGCTAAGAACGCAGCATGGGTTCTTGAGTCATCAACGGAAACAGACCATAATTCAAAGAAAGACGAAAATTATTGGGGACTGCTCAACCTCTTTAAGACAGACAAAAAAGCAATCATTTCCCCACAAATGTTCTTTAAGTCAAGACTTGTTGATGTATCAGAACTTTTCAATTCACAGGATCCAATTAAGTTCAAGAGCAATGTCGTCGAAAACGAAGTTAAGAACATTCGTCAGACAACGAAGCGTCAAATCAAGAAACTTGAGCAAATTAATTTTAAAAAAAGATAGTTTTAGATAAATAAAACATGAAAAGTCTCAATACGAAATAACAAATCCTTTCATTACTTTGCTTTCAGAATTGCACAAAATATTTGAATTGACGAGTCCCGCGTGAAGCTACGTCAAGAAGAAGAAAAACAAGAAGCAGTTCGCACCGAACTCACTGTAGGGTTTTTAATCCGTTGGACTGGTAACATATTCTACTTGGTTTATTTAAAAAAAAGTCGACTTCAGTGTTGGTAAATCAAACTTTTCTAGGCCTTTTTGCTTTATCTCGATTAGCTGATCTATTCATATAAAGAAATGAAAGCTCTAACTGTAAAGGGAAAGAAGTTTCACTTGGCGCTGATCGAAGGTGGACTCGTTTCTGGTGAGCTCTGAAATCTATGCATTCGTTTGAGCCAGCTGAAGATTTCTTGTGAAGAAGTGTCAGCAAAAATGTAGTTAAAACTGAGTAAAGAAATCAACTCGCTAGCTCATTTCGTTCGCGAGTTATTTTAGTAACAGACTACAGATTCCATTCCTTCGGATGAAAAACCCTAAAAATATAAAGTTACTCGGAAATTAAAACCGAAAGCATGGAGGACGAACTTGATGCTTCCGAATTGGGCACTAAGCTATACTGGGACACGAGCTATCAAAGAGAGATAAAGAACTATTTAAGTCATGGCGACGTCGGAGAAGTGTGGTTTGATGAATCAAGCCAGTTTCGAGTCATTAAGTACATTCTAAGTGAAAAAGAAATATCGAAGAATTCTTCAATCATTGATTTGGGAACTGGAAACGGTTTGATGCTGAATGAGTTATCAGCTGAAGGCTTTACAAATTTACTTGGAGTCGACTATAGCGAATTAGCAATTGATCTGGCGACGAAAATTACAAAGGATCAAGGCTATAACATCACATTTAAAGTTTCTGATATTCTCGATGATGATTCAGTGCTTGAGCTTGGGAAGTTTAAAGTCTGCCACGACAAAGGAACTTATGATGCTGTGAGTCTCATGGAGGATGCAAAAGAAAAGCGAATCGTTTATGTGAAGAACGTCGCCAAACTCTGTGAAGACGACGGCTTGTTCATCATCACGAGCTGCAACTTTACAGAAGATGAACTGATTAAAAGCTTTGAAGGAACATTCGTCAAGCACGCTTTGATTCCAACTCAGATCTTCAAGTTCGGTGGGAAAACCGGAAGTGTCGTCACATCTATCGTCTTCAAAAAGCAAATCTAACTTATACATCTATCTTTATTCCATTAAAGTACATTTTGTCATTTAATACTCTTGTTTTACAATTGAATATCTTGCATATCAATCTTCGTCCAGTTTCGACTAACACTTGATTTTCTGATTGCATCCAGCACGGCTTGGACATAAAGCGCATCGTTGAAATTCGCAGCTGATGATACAGCATCCTTTGCCCATCCAGTTGTATTTGATACCGCAAAAGCTTCTTTAAGTGCACCAACCATCTTTGTCATTCCTTTGATGAAAGGTCGAGGCAATGTCGGCAACGTCGAGTCTGTTCTAAGATCTTGGATTTCCACGTGAAGCTTTTCTTCTTTAAATTCTCCGCTGCTGTCATTGGCTTTTTTCTTCAGACAAATTAAATCACCTCCAACTACTTTTAAACTTCCATCTTTGCCGGCGACGACGACGGTGTGTTCATAAGAATTCTTACAGCATTGATTGCTCTGGAGGTTTGCAACGACCAGCAATCCTCCTTCTAGTTCCATTTGAAAGCAGCAAAAGTCAGGAGCAGTGATATTTCGTATGCCGCTGATTGTCTCAGTTTGTTGCTTGAAGGTTTTGACGATTGCATGAACTCGAAGAGCTTTCTTACCCGTCAAGAAATGAATCAGATCAATGATGTGAGATCCTACAAAATAAGATGAATCATAATCCATGTTCCTGATCACTTCGCAAAATGAAGTTACCTATCAAATTGAGAATACCACCTCCCATTTCAGCAGAGCATAACCAATCGTAGTTTTCGTTTATAAGAGAAGAGATCTTGACGCTGACGTCAATGAATGAAAGTTGACCGATTACTTTGTCGTTGATTGATTTCTTCATTAAAGTAAATGCAGGAAGAAATCGTAACGAGTGGTTCATTAACGCTATTAATGACGGATAGTACTCAGAGGCGCGAAATATCTTGCGGGCATCTTCTAAATTGCAACTTCCAATTTGACAGACTACATGTTTTCCGATTCCAAGAGCTTTCACAGTGATTTGCGGATGAAGATAAGGCTGACACATCACAAAGATCATATCCACGCTTTTACAGAGAAGAACATCGTCGATTTTCGTTGTCCAGAAATTTATTGAAAGTTCTTTTGCGATATCTTCAGCTTCTTTCGTGTTTTTGCCCCAAATTGCTTGGATGATGAATCCTTTCTCTCGAAGTATGGGCACGAGGTATTTTACAACCTCATTAACTCCAAATATCCCGATTCCAGGCAACGTGTGCATGGTTATTTTGACAAATATTTAATTTTGGAGCTAAAGAATATTCTTTGTTTACTATTGAAAAAATTATAACTAAATTGCACTTAAGCGTTCGTCGTCCTTCGGTCTCCCAAGGCACCACGCAATTTAAACGCCGGTATGTGTTTGATTTATCGATGATAAATACACAACGAATTTAAGTTCACTAAGTTCATTCGTCTTTACTTTATCGCGATAGAGTGAACCCTTTTTTTCCAAAGGAGATCGAGACTAAAAAAATTTGAAAAGTAAAAGTCTTTGGGCAATAGTGAAAAGTTATAACAAACCAATTGTTATACCAACAGAGCAGTCGGAAATAAACAATCAAAGCGAAAACATCAAAATTCTGAAATAAAATTAATCAAGTTTTTCGAGATGTTTAAGAATACTTTTCAATCTGGCTTTTTGTCGATTTTATACAGTATTGGTTCAAAACCTCTACAGATTTGGGATAAGAAGGTAAGATTCGTCAACTCAACCAATATTTATAATTTTGCCAAGATAACTGTGCAGTTCAGTGTTTACATTCAATTCAATCTATCTCGTAGGTTCGCAATGGTCACATAAAAAGAATAACAGACAACGACATACAGGTAACGCAAGTTGTTACCTTTATCTATTCTTAATACTTATTAAGACTTATTACATTTAGTCTCTGGTGCTCGAAATCATATCATCTAATGTCAGCACAACCTTCGTTACGTGCCCATCCGATCCAAAGAAGACGCTAGGAATAAAGTTGCCATTTCTCGTCATGATCATCAAGAATCTCAAGAAGTATTTCACATTCGAAGTTCAAGTAAGTGGTGAAGAAGAATCGATTTTTCCATGCTCCGCGATTGTTGATTTTTCATCGGTTGCTATGCATGGAAAATTCTTGTTGTCATGCTGTCCTTCAATGGCAAGCGTACACGCTCTCAATTCCCCCCACATGTCGCTCCAGTAATCCATTTCTGTTCTTTTCAATTAAGGTCCTCGATGATAAGAATGTTCGACGACGGTTCAGGGCCAGCAATTACCAATCGACGACTCGAGTCAAACCATTCATTTGCACAATGCCTATGAGATTGGATGTGAGTTCAACATCTGCTTGACTGTAAGAATCTAATGACTATCATTTTCATTGTAGGAAGGATGGAATCAAATTCAATTCAACTTGTCAGACTTCACACGCCGAGCATACGGGACGAATTATGTCGAGACTCTCCGTGTTCAGATCCACGCCAACTGCAGAATCCGCCGAGTTTACTTCTCCGATAGACTTTATTCAGAAGATGAATTGCCAGCCGAATTTAAATTGTTCCTGCCTATTCAAAAGCCTCAACAGTCAAAAGTAGTGGCCACGCAGTAAATCCAAAGTAAATCAATGATTCCAAGCACCATCTTCCCTCCACCTTCGTTTCGCGTTCTTTGCACATCAATTCTCATCACTTTAGACCGGGATCATCGCAAGCTTAACATGAAAGATACAAGACTCAATAAAAAATAATTTTTGCGGGAAATATCTAAAGGAAAATATTTTTTAAAGCTTCTACACTCGCGATAGTATCGCCAGATATTTTAACGTAAGCGACATCATTTAATAATTTTGCCTTCCAGTTTGTTTATTTTCTTTTTTCATTCAACAGCCGAACGTCGGTAAAACGAAAAGTGATAACGCTTTTTTAAAAATGTTGAATTAATGGTCCGTGTAATCAGCTGATCAAGCCGCGAGATATCTTTTGTTTTGTGAAGTGGAACTGCGTGATTCGACTAACTCGGTACCAAAGTCAGAAGATTGAAGTTTTTTTGTTTTGTGATAAAGGAGTGTAGCAACAAAGAGAACAATGAGTGATTTATCAATAAACAAGAAGCACGCGCAACTTACTTCCGATAACGGAACTAAACTTGAAAAGTTGTCTTATCACGTTTCACAACGGATCGGGAAATTCTTTTACAAGTAAGTCGAGAGTTCACCAATTAAATTAATTTCCGCTAATTAATCTTGATTAGTCGATTTCATTTTGCATAATCCAATTTAGTCATAACTTGGACTTTGATCTGATCTAAATATCGTTGTATGCTGGAATAGTTGAAACCTTGAACGACTTTGTTTTCTTCTTTTATTTTATTTTCTTACGCCGTTCTTTGAAACCACCGACCACCTAACGAATGTACAATGTTTTTTTCTTTAATTATTCTTGGCGACTGACGGCGGGTGTTCTAGAACGCTGTCAATCAAGCCAAGTGTTTTTGCTTCTTCAGGATCTAAGAATGTGTCACGCTCCATTTTGCCCATCAACACATCAAAATCTTGACTCGTGTGTTTTGCATAAATGTTCGTAAGTTTCTTCTTAATCTTCATAATTTCTTCAGCTTGAATCTGAATATCAGTTGCTTGTCCCGAAGCTCCACCAGACGGTTGGTGAATCATGATTCGTGAATTGGGCAGTGAGTGACGCATTCCTAATGGTTCACGGAGAGAATGTTATTGAGGCTCTTAGGAGTTTATTCAAGAGTTTGCAAAATGATATTTTTTATGTACCTGGTTCACCAGCGGCTAGAAGCAATGATCCCATTGAGCAGGCTTGGCCAACGCACCAGGTAGCGATTGGTGGCTTTACGTATTGCCTGTTGAAATTAATACTTTATCATTTGTTTCTATAATTTGACGAGTACTTACATTGTATCATAAATTGCGAGACCAGAAGTTACAGATCCTCCAGGAGAATTGATATACATGTGAATCGGCTTAGTTGAATTCTCAGATTGCAGAAACAATAATTGAGCCACAATTAAAGAACTGTTGAATTATGTTGATGAAGCATAAATAAACATTTAAAAATATTTTTGATATACCTAATGTTGTCATCAACCGGCCCCATCAAGCAAATAATTCTTTCCTTCAGCAGTCTTGAGAAGATGTCATATGCGCGCTCGCCTCTCCCAGTTTGTTCAATCACAATCGGCACTAAACCCAAATTTCTTCTTTGAAGACTTGATTGAAAAATACTCTACAACGAGAAATACAAAGTTTTAATTGACATACTTGAATTAAAGACTCGCTCACCTTTGCATTATTGAGTAGCACAGACTTCACAAGATTCATTTCTAAGCTGTTTTATTAAATTCAAGTTTTCTTTCTCAATCAAAAACAAAACAAACTTTTCTTCACGTACCCTTCGATGGAATTGAAAAATATTTTAGCCGTTATTTATATTTTACAAACGAAGACTTCAATCTTCAATCAATCTTTGTCACTACTTAAAACTCTTTGTATAAAAAAGTTAAGATTTAAGTAGTCAGGACAAATTTTTTAAGATCGGTCATTGAACTTTTA
Source organism: Smittia aterrima (assembly GCA_033063855.1). Classification (NCBI taxonomy): domain Eukaryota; kingdom Metazoa; phylum Arthropoda; class Insecta; order Diptera; family Chironomidae; genus Smittia; species Smittia aterrima. Next base: position 20,718,786 of record CP093831.1, read on the forward strand.
AAAGTCAATGACCTTGAACACAAATTTCAAAATCCGTTTGAAAGGTCAACTGCTGTTAAAAATTATGTTGCAATATATTTATTAATAACATTTGAAATTATTTTTTTCAGACTTGGGTATACAGTGGCTTCAAATCCGAAAAAGACGATTTTAGTAAGTCTTATTTCCGGAACACTAAATGGAATTTTTAAAAACTAATATTTTCATTACCAAAAGCTTTCGTGGCTCTCGGTACTTATCTGCTGTTTAGGGTTCTTTAACTTCACACAGGAGAGAGATCCGCTCAAACTTTGGGTGCCAGAAAATTCAAAATTTCTCAAAAACACTCAATTTATAATTAAAAACTTTGGAGAAGGAATTCGAGTGCAGAATGTTTTGATTGTCGCAAAAGATGTGCTTTCGCCAGAAGTAATACAAAAGCTCGATATTATCAATAGGTAGACAGACTGTCGTTTGACTTAAGCCAACATTTTTATTCATAAAAAAACTTTCAACAGGGAAATAAATGCAATAAACGTTATTGGTGATAAAGCAGAGGAGGTCGACTTTGAAAAACTCTGCTTCAAGTAAGTTATGTAAATGTAATACCAGCGAAACCTTTTAATTTTTAAATTAATTAATTTAGGATTCCTATGATCGCTGCATTCACCACAAATGAAGAAGATGACAATAAAAAGCGTCGACGAAAGCGATCAGACTTCGATGATGACTTTTTTAAGGACGATACTGAATCTAAAAGAGCTCTAAAGAAACTTTTTGAGCCTCTGCTCAACATTGATATGAAACAATATTGTGCTATGATCGAACAGCTTCCACAAGGCTGCATGCGCAATAATTTTCTAGAAATTTGGAAGTCAAACCACGAAAGAATTCAAAATCTCACAAAAGAAGAAATCATTGCCAAGCTGAATCGAACGGAAGTAAGTCCCGAGACAGGACATCCCGCCGACTTTGTGTCCCTTTTGGGAGGAATTCAAACGAACAAAACTGGATTTATAATATCTGCACAATCTTTGCTCTCAACTTGGAATCTCCATATAAATTTTTCAGAAGTAGATTCCACGAATCTCGGAAATATGGCTGGAACAGAGGATTGGGCGACTTACAACACGATGAAGTTCGAAGAAAAATTCATTGAGACATTGCAAAAATTGAAAGAAGAACTTGAAACTGATGACATCAAAATTTATTATGCAGCTGCAAGAAGTTACGGAGACATTTCATCAAAAACTCTTTTCCAAGACATGGACAAAGTCTTTATTGGAGTGGCGCTAATGATGATCTATATGATTCTTGTGCTGTCAAAGTTCAGTTTTACGGAAATACGATTTACTCTAACATCCGTTGGTCTCATGAACGTGGGAATGGCTTACATCAGTGGCTGTGGATTGTCGTCAACACTCTTCTTCTATTCTCCAGTGCACACGTCTCTTTTCTTCATCATTCTTGGCTTAGGAGTTGATGATATATTTGTTATATCATCGTCGTTCCGAAAAGCCAAATCCGAAAACACAAATCTCAAATTACCAGAAATAATTGGAATTACGTTGGAGAAAGCTGGAGCGTCTATCACCATCACAAGTTTGACAGATATAATCGCTTTCTTAGTCGGAGGAACGACAGTGTTGCCAAGTCTAAAGTCTTTCTGTATTTTCGCGGCTATTTGTATACTCATGACGTATCTCTATGTTGTTACTTTCTTCGTTGCTGTTTTAACTCTTGATGAGATTCGTCTATCACAAAACAGAAACGGCTGTGTGCCATGTATCAAACATAAAGAAAGCAAATTGTGGTGTGAACCGAAGCTGATGCCTCGCTTTATTACCTTCCTCTACTCGAAACTCATTCTCACGAAAGGAGGAAAGTTTTTAGTCATTGCATCTGCAATCGCTCTGTCAGCATTTAGCCTTGATCGGGTTTTCCAAATCAAACAAAAGTTTGATCCGATTTGGTTTATACCATCAAGCGCTTATTACTTTTCTTATTCAATGAACCACCGACACTTTTATCCCAATCGAGGATTCGAAGCAGGAGTTTACATGGGAAAAATTGGACAGAACTTTACAACTGAGCTGCCTAAAATAATTGCAATGTCTGACGAAATTAAGAATCAAACACAAATTCTTAGTCACGTTAATTCCTGGACCGATCCTTTTCGAGAATTTGTTGAGGATTTTTATAAAATTGATATTAGAACAACTCAACTCACGGATGCACAGTTCAAATTATACATTTCGAAGTTTTTATTTAGCTCTTTTGGAGGGCAATATCAAGCAAACTTCAAATTCGACTCTAAATTAATTTGCGGCGAACCAAGCGACAATGTTAAAATATCATCGATTAGCTTTAACTTTCATAAGTTTGAAGATCGCGATGAATACCTGCCAGCAAAACGAACGATCGAGAAAATCATTCGCGATTCAAATATTGAAGCTGACGACGATAATGTTTTTCTTTGGGGAAAAATATTTGGAAACTGGGTTACAGGCAAGAAAAAGTTTTAATATTCAATGGCTTTTATTTCATATTACTTTTCTTGCATTTTCAAGACGAGATCATCGACGAGGAAATTTTCCGAAATATTTGTTTGGCGCTTATCGGAGTTTTTGTTTGTACCGCAATAATGATCGTTAATCTTCAAGTCTGCTTATTCATTTTCCTTTGTGTCTTGCTAAGCTTGGTGAGTGGTCTTTGATTTTAAGATTAATCCAAAAAAATTATAAAATTACTTCAGGTTTCCGTGGGAGGCTTCATGCAACTTTGGGGATTGGGTCTTGATCTAGTGACTTGCATTTCGCTACAGCTGTCTGTAGGACTTTGCATCGGTAAGATTAAAATTTTCTAAAGTCACTTTTAAAATACAATTTATCTCCAGATTGCGCTGCTCATATCGGTCACACTTTCTTGACGATTTCTGATGGTGACGGCAATCACAGAGCTCTCAAAACAGTTGAGGACATTGGAGCTGCTGTTTGGCAAGGCGGCGGAAGCACAATGCTTGCGGTAGCTTTACTAGCTTTCTCTGATGCTTACACTTATCAGACATTCTTCAAAGTATTTACGATCGTCGTAATTTTTGCGTTGTTTTATGGAACATTTCTTCTTCCTGTCATTCTGAGTATTTTCACACCCAAGCCATATGATTTCAAAAAAACAAATCGCAAGGGAAACGAGGAAACCGAGCTTTTCGTCATTGAAAAAGATGCGGAATCTGATTTAAAGAAAGAATATGACAAAATTAATTCAAACTGTGATAAGAATGAAATTGCGTAACTTAAACTCAAAATAAGTTGAATTATTTGAAGGTAAAATTATTTTTGGTGTATTAGGAGTCCAATAAAAGTATTTGTTTTATAGTTTTAACAAAATTTCAAAATATTTATTTCCTCTCAATTCATGAATTACAGCTTAAGTTTTTTTGCTTGATGATTTGGTTTGGGAGCTTTCCGTTTGGAACCTTCCTTTCCATGCTTGTTTGACGTTACGTCGTCTTGAAGTTTACTGAAGAATGCTGACGAAGATTTTGTTGTGTCGCCGATCTTCATCTGAAAGGAAAGAGAATTAATTTCAATACTTCTAAGAGACAAGAAATTTATTTTTACCTTTTCAACATTGCGGCTCTTAGTAACCTTTTCCATCAGCTTAGCTCCACCGATTGTTTGTTTCTGGAATTTCTCTTTTTGGAAGACCTTCTTGTGACGTCTTTCGCGGTTCTTATCGGTTCTGGTTCGTTCGCTTTCTCCTATAATGTCGCCTTTAGACTTTCTTTTGATTTCTTCAGGCGCCAACATCGCAGCATCGCTAACAGAAACTGGAGCAACTTCTTCCATGGCAATTGTCGGGAGATTTGTGATAATTTTAAGCTCTGGTTGCGCAGGCTTTGGTGTATAGTAGAAATTTGAAAGTAAATCGAGGTTTTCAAAGAGATCCTTAAGCTCAGCTCTAATTTCCTTGTGTTCTTTTGGCTCCTCTGGCTCTTCATCATCTTCTTTGCCTTTCTCAAGTTCTTTTACGAACTCTTTCTCGTAGATTTGTGCAAGAGACTGTTTGCTTTTCTCTTGATCAAGAACAAGTTGCTTCTTGTACTCAATTTGAATATCTGAAGGTTTCACTTTTTTCTCGACATCATCAAACGTCTTGTCTTTGATTCTTTGTTTGATAATATCCTCGAGCTTCATTGTAACTTCCTCTGTAATGATGGGCGCAGGTCTTGTGGTTGAGTCGAACTCAAGAATTTCTTCCAACAGAGAATTTTGTGGTCGATTGTCAGCTTTGACTTCACCTCTCATTTGCCATGGTCTATCGTCAAGCATTTTGCTTTCCATATTCTCGATTCTCTTTTGTAATCGCTCTTGCATTAGCTCATGAGAAGACTTGGGTCCTTCAACCTTTTCTTCATCATCATCCTGCTCATCCTCTTCATCGGCTTCTTGTCCGTCATCAAAGAAATCTGAATATTTCAACGATTCTTCTCGATTGGTGTCATCATCGGCAAACAAATCAACATCAACATTCACTTCGTCTTCCATTGTTGGATTCATTTCGCGCTCATCTTCTCTTAACAAAAACTCTTCCATTTCACTAAGCTTGAAGAACTGGTCATCAACAATCGATTTCTTCAGTGATTTCTTGGGCTTCAATAGTTTTGATGAATTTTCTTCATCAGATTCATTGTCTTCGCTTTCACCGTCTAATTCAGGATCCTCATCTTCTAACTCCTCGTCAACAACAGATTCGTTTCCTTCATCTTCACTGCTCTCTTCCACATCCTGTTCATCTGCTTCCTCTTCATTGAAGTCTTCCAATCCTAATTTGAATTTATCTGTGCTGGCGGCTAAAAACTTTGAAACATTTTTGATGTTCGTTTGAATTTCTTCGTCGTTTTGAAGTTCGAGTTGCTGCCAGATTGATTCATCGTCCATTCCATTTGTTATGAGCTTCGGTAAAGATTTGCTTTTCTTCTTAATGCCAGTGCTTTTACCAAGAAGGTAAATCGTTTCTAGTAGTTCAGATTTAATCTTCTCCGCCTTGTCATTTTTCGCTCTAAAATTAAAAATTTCTTATGTTTTAGAGAAGTATTAAGAGAATATGATTTAACTCACTTTAGAAACGATTCGGGATGCTTGACGACACTTTTGAAAGTCTCGTAGGACTCTGCTAATGAACTTAGAGTCATGTTTAATAAAAAATATTTTAATATCTTCTAACACGCTTGAAAGTGTTTACATTCCTTTTGGTCAGTCCATTCGGCCAATTTTAAAGGGGACTCGTGATTTCAAAGGAATCTTACATTTTATATAAATTTTATATAAAGAATAAATAAAATTATACAAAAACTATTTTCTTTGTGATTTTATTAAAATATTAAAATTCCTATTAATTTATAAGTCTTTTAAAAATGTTTTTTTATTCATAGTTGAGTTGAGAAATGTAGAACAAAAGAAATAACTTGATGATTTTAAACAAAGGTTATAAGATTCTTCTTGCAGCGTTTAATGTGCTTGGTGCTGGTAAACTGAGTCTTGAAAGTTTTTCCACATCTATTACATCGGAAACGCCGCTCTTCAGGATGATGCTCGTCTATGTGCGCAATCAGCTTTTCTTGCGATGGAAGAACTTCAGAACATGTCTTGCATTGAGTTCGATTCTGCTCATGAGTGTACACCACATGCCAACGATAGCTTCTATATATTTCGTACTCTTTAGAGCATCCTTCGTATTGACATTTGAAGATTTTGCTTCCTAAAATATAAAATTGGTCAGTTTTAAAAATGATACAACTTCTTGTTAATTTATATTTACGATTGGTGTGAGCCATTTCATGGTCTCTTAAATCTCGGCGTTTTTTAAAGGATTTGTCACAGGAACTGCATTTAAATTTTTTGGCCAAGTGGTTTTGTCGATGACAGTAAAAGTCATAAGAAGATGCCCATTCTGACTCTCCACAGACTTCACATGTCGCTCGATACTGATTCTTCGGTCCGCCGTGCTTCTTAATCAAATGTTCCAGAACAGGACCTTTCTGTTGAAATTTATAACCGCAAAAGTCACACTCATATTTCTGAAAGGAAAGAGAAATATTTTCAACATTTCTAAGAGTCAATAAGTTTATTTTTACCTTTTCGTCTTCTGGGATAACTCTGTGTGATTTTTCATGTTTACTGAGTTCCAAGCGATGCTTGAATCCGTCGCCACAAATTGAACAAATGTGATCATGTTGATGAATTTTTGTGTTTTCAATGTGAGCTTTGAAGTCATCGTAAAGCTTGAAATTGAGATTGCATAAACGGCATGGTCTCACTAATAACTTTCCTTGTTGATGAACTTGAACGTGATGTCTTTTAACCGATATTTCAGTTTTACATACTTGCTGACAAATCAAACAATGATAGCGCGATTTACGAACTTCAAAGTTAAAATGTGCTTTCCATCGATGTGCAAAATAGTTCACTCGTCCGAGAATTATTTCACCGCAAAATTCACACGTCCAAGACTTTTTAATTGTCTTCCATCGCGTCTTCTCTTGCTTGTCAGAACGATGATTTTCTACATGAATTCGAACCGTTCGAATATCTTTGAATGTGGCACCACATTTATCACAATGAAAAACCGGTCTTTCGGAGTGCATAAGTTCTATGTGACGTTTCATCGAATCCTTTCGTACAAAAATTTGACTGCATTGCAAACATTTTGCACTTTCATTTGGAATTTTGTAGTTTCGCAAGATAAAGCAGTCAGTCGAATCTTCCCAATGTTTTTCAAGAAGATGTTGCCGGACGAGACCGCGCTCAGGAAACGAGTGATTGCATTTTTTGCATTTGAACTTTTTGATCCGATGGTCAAACACGCAATGCAACTTCAATTCTTGAAGCTTCTTAAAATCTTTTGTACACAATTTGCATTCAAAACGTTTTGAAAATACACTGAATGTTTTTCCTTTGAAGATTCTTTCGATTTCTGATTCTTGAATGTTCTCTGGTTCTCCATCGCTTTCACCTTTTTTGATTTTTCTTTTAGAATTTCCTCGTTTTGGCTTTTTATCGAGCTGCGACTTTTTAATTGTGCTTTTTTCCTCTTTAGGAACCTCTTTAGTTGTAATCTCAAACTGTTCACTTTCAATTTCAAACTGTTCACTTATAATCTCAAACTGTTCACATGTAATCTCTTCCTCTTTAGTTATTGTGTTGAAATCAGCAACTTGTGGCATGTCCGGTATGTCGTCATCCTCCGCTGATTCATTGTTAACTTCATTAGATTCTTCAAAGTCAAATGTTTCTGAATCCGACTGATCGGATTTAAATATTTCCGGTTTGATAAATATTTCTTCAAGATGAATTGTTTCTTGTATGATCGGGGAAGCTTTTTCCAATTCATGTTTGAGAATGTTCTGTGGCTTTAATTGAGAAGATGGATCGGAATCAAAGTTTTCTTGTTTGATGAATATTTCTTCAACTTCTGTAGCTTTTTCTTTCTGTGAAGCCTTATTCAATTCCTGCTTGAGAATATTCAGTGGCATTAAGTCAGAAGACGAATCGGAATCAAAGTTATCTTGATTGTCGAACATTTCTTCATCTGATTCTTCTTGTATCTGCGATGTCGTCTCCAATTCCTGATTGAGAATACTTTGACGCTTCAATCGACAATCGATTTCGTGCTTTTCTAGATTGTGTCTTAGAGCAAAACTTTTATGGCACATTTCGCAATCAAACCATTTTCTTTTAGCACTCGGCTCTCTTTGATGCATTTTTTGATGTTTGTTTAAGTCACTACGATCTCTAAATTTAGCAGAACATCTGTCGCACTTAAAGTCATAGATTCGTTTGTGAACTGCTTTCATATGTCGGTCATAAGAGTTCTTGGTGGCTAGAATTTTTTCACAGATCTCACATTTCACCTGCTTAGGAGTTGTCAAGATACGTGCCTGATTGTGAATACTTTGCCGCATCAATCGGCAAGCTATTACGTGCTTCTCTAGATTCTCTATCGAAACACAAATTTTGTTGCACAACTCACAATTGAATCCATCAGGATGCTGACTTATTACATGTTGATTTAGAGACCCACGATCAGCGAATTTTGCTGAACATTTGTCGCACATGAAGTCATAGATTCGTTGATGAACTGATTTTTTGTGGCGAACCAAAACTCTTTTGGAGCTGAGAATTTTCGAACATACTCCGCATTTGAACTGCTTTGAATTGGTCACAATATATGCTAGTTTGCCTGCCTTATGAATACTTCTGATGTGACGAAGGATCTTAACTTTAGTTTCAAATCTTTGGCTGCAAAAGTCACACACAAGAGACGCGTTCGGATGAAACTTTTGTTCATGTTCTGACAAGAAATCCCTGGACGTGAAGAGCTCGGAGCAAGAAGAACATTTGTAACTAAAATGAATGAAATAATTAAAATATTAAACATTTAAGTGAGAGAAGATATCTTACCGAATTATTTTTACATCTATTTCCTCATCTTTTCCCCAATCAATGATCTCATCTGGAACCGGTCGTGGTCTTCTTACGGTTTTGGTTTTGGGTCTATATTTCCATAAGTAGTGCCTGGAAGGATTTGAGTCATAGAATTAAGATTATTAACGAATGTATCATTCAACTAACTTTTTTAGTTCAGCAGCTGTCTTAAACGTTTTGTCGCAAAGATCACAAGGGAATGGTCTGAGTTCGAGATGTACAGCTTCGACGTGTCTTTTCAATTTATGCAAATTCAGGAATGTCTTGCCGTCAATATCACACGTATAATAGCCAGACTTGCTGTCAGCTATTAGAGGCCGCCATTTCCTGATTGAGTGTTCGTCCCGTTTGTGAACATTTAGCTTTGTACTGCTATCGAAAGAAGCTTGACAAACGTCACAAACGAAAATCATTCCAAGTTGTTTCTCATGGCTCCTCTGGTGTTGTCGTAGGTCAGCTTTAGTCTTATAAGCATTGCTACAGAACTCACAACTGAATGGTTTCTCATCGAAATGATGCGCAAAGTGATAATTTAGATTAGCTTTACCTTTTAGAAATAAAATTTTAAGTTGGAAAGAATCAGAAATGTAATTACGTTTCTCTTGTGTGTCACTTACGATCATAAGCCTTGCTACAGATTGTACAGACGTGAGCCATTTCTTACAACATGTTATTTCAATTAAACTGATATTAAATTAAATTATTTCGTCCGCCAAAAGTTTTGTTTACATTTAAAAATCACAATATCAGGTCCAAAAACATTTTTTAATGCAAAAAAAAAGTGTGGTGCGTATTGTCGGAGGCCGAAGTTGTTCCTCTTGTATTTTGTTTCCCGCTTATTTTTGTTGTCAAGATTGTTGTTTCACAAAAAATGTCGTCTAAGCCAGTTAAAGCATTAAACTTGGGTAAGACTGATTGTAATTGATAAAGAAGAACAAACGAACCTTGATTTAATTCACAGATGCAAAAACGCAGCGCGCATTCATTAATTTCTTCAAAAAGTTCGACAATGAAAATAATTCGATGGTCTTTCGCGGTAAGTTCATGTTTTCTATCAATGAAATCAATTATTAAATAAATAATTTTAGTTTTTGAGAGAAGTAACGGCGAATACTACTCAATACATGGAAAAGACACGAAGATCGCCTTGAAAACAAGTTATAAAAGTTCAATCGTCATTAAGACGATGAAACCAGACGACGACGATCCCGGCTTAATCTACGCTTCTCTGAATAAAAACATATTCGAGAAGATCCTCAAAGAACTTCTGATTGTTATTGGATACAAAGTAGAAGTTTACACTCCAGCAGAACAAGATCGATGGCATCTCGAGTATAAAGGTTCTCCGGGAAACTTAACTCAGTTCGAAGAAATTCTGTTTAACTCATCAGAACCTGAAATGTTGAGCAATTTGCTTCTATCGCTTTCTATTAATACATCGAATCAAAAAACGGTAAATTGAATAATTTTGACTATTAAAATGATATTAATATGTTTTGGACAGAGAATCGGATTGGCATGCATAGATTCGAGCGAACGAGTTATGTCATTGGCTGAGTTTGAGGATTCTCCTTTATTTACCGAGCTCGAGGCTGCTATTGTCATCATGTCACCAAAGGAATGTCTCCTTCCATCGTTTGCAGGAGAATACGGAAAAATTAAAGAAGTCTTGGAACGAAACGGAATTCTCGTCAGTTCATTACCAAAGTCAAACTTCGCTGCTAACGAAAGCTTTGTCCAGGATCTCATAAATCTCCTTCACTTCAAAAAAAATCAAAAGAAAAGTATTGACACATTCCCTGAATCAAAACTTGATCTTGCAAAAGGTGCACTTGCGGCTGGTATGAAATATTTGGAGATCATCAATGACGAGTCGAATTTGGGACAATTTGTAATGAAGACGTTGAGCACAGAACGTTTCCTTCACTTGGATCATGCAGCAGTTTATGCTTTGAATCTCTTTCCTCCAGCAGATCAAAACTATCGCTCTTCTAATTACAAATGGCAAAGCGTGTTTGGTGTGTTGGATCGCTGCAAGACAAATCAAGGACGACGCTTACTGAACCAATGGTTGAAGCAACCGCTTCGAAACATTGATTTGATTAGAGAGCGACAAGATGTCGTAGAAAGCTTGATTGGCAACACAGAGATTCGAAGCATGTTATTGAAAGAACATCTTGGCCAGATTCCAGATATTCTCATGCTCATCAACAAATTATCGAGAAAACGGGCCAATCTTCAGGACGTTTTCAAAGTTTATCAAATAGTTTTACGTTTACCAGAAATATTAAGACTTCTTAAAGCTATTGATCATCCCGTAGTGAAATCAATGCTTTATGATCGTTTTGCTGAAATCCTCTCCGATCTCCAAAAGTATGAGGAAATGGTTGAGCAAGTGCTTGATTTGGAATCTGTTGAGCTCGGCGAATATCTCATTAAAGCTGACTTCGATGAAAAACTTGGCCAAGTTAAAGTTAAAATGGATTCAATTGAAAGTAAAATGAAGGGGGAACTGAAGTCGTGCGCTGAATTGGCTGGAATTCAAGAAGGTCCATCATTTAAACTTGACTATGTTGCTCATCTTGGCTTTCACTTTCGATCGACTAAAAAGGAGGAGCAAAAATTTCGAGACAAAATTTTCAAAACCATCGATACAGCTCGCGGAGGTCTTCGATTCACTACTGAGAAGCTTAAGTCTCTTAATGAGAAATATTCAGAATTAAAATCAGATTACGAAGAACAACAGAAGGAAATCGTTAAAGAAATTGTTCGAGTTGCTTCGGGATATTCTTCACCGCTTCTGATTCTCAATCAGACCATTGCGAGTCTTGATGTTTTTGTATCTCTCGCCGAAGTAGCTTCTAATTCTGCTGGAGAGTACGTTCGCCCCAAAATGTATTCAAAAGAAGAACGCATTTTAAACTTGAAAGCACTGCGACATCCTTGCCTCGAGTGCCAGGACGAGATGGAATTTATTCCGAATGATGTTGAGATGAAGGAAAACGAGACTACCATGTGCATAATTACAGGAGCGAATATTAGTGGAAAGTCAACTTACATTCGATCTGTTGGTGTTGCCGTTTTGCTCGCTCACGTTGGATCTTTTGTTCCTTGTTCTGCAGCTGAAATTTCAATTTGTGACTCAATTCTTGGTGAGTTTCTTGAGAATGCATTCAGACTTTACTTAATGATTTCTTTTTACAGCTCGCGTGGGTGCAAATGATAACATTCAGAAAGGCTTGAGTACTTTCATGGTTGAGATGGTAGAAACAGCAACGATCCTTCAGTCTGCTACGAAAAACTCTTTGGTGATCATTGACGAGGTGAGTCCCTATAAAGAATAAGAAGAGCAAAATATAAATCGTTTGTTTTATTGCCAGCTCGGAAGAGGAACGTCGACATTTGAAGGTTTGGGAATTGCCTGGTCAATTGCAGAATATTTTGCTTCAAACATTCAATGCTTCACTCTCTTTGCCACTCATTTCCATGAGATTGCAGCGTTGGCAGATACAGAAAAGTCAGCCAAGAATTTTCATCTCGCAGCAATTACGGAGAATGGCCAACTTACTCTTCTATTCCAAGTGAAACCTGGACCCATTGACAGATCCTTTGGAATCAAAGTCGCTGAGATCGCAAAACTTCCTTCTGCTGTGTTAAGTGATGCAAAGAATTATTTGAATGAGATTGAGAAGGAACAACGTAAAGATAGTAAAGTCAGCGACAAGGAAATTAAGATTTATGAGATGTTGGAGAAGATCAAAGATGGAGTTGACTTTGACATTGAAATGCTTACCAATTTGTAATCATAAATTTTTCGTTACCAATAAAAGCCGAAGTGTTTCATTCGATGAATTTCAATAATTTATTTCATTCAGTTGCGTGTTACTTAAGAAAATTGTATTTTAAAATATATTTCCATTCTTGAGAGAGAAAATTTCTTCGTGATTTTCAAAAAATAAGTAGTTTTAAACGAAAAATGCAATTCTAGTTGTAATGCTATTGTGGTTGACAGTCTCGATCCGTCTTGATGATGATCGAAGGATAATCGTGAGTGCCTCCAACCGTGTGACGCCGTCTGATTGATCTGCTACCATTGGAATGACGTCGATACTTTGCGTTTCCGCTAGCGTTCCCCGGCGACTGTGTACTATTTGTATTCGTTGTGTCGTAAAGCTGTCTTCGCTTGATATTTTTGTCGGTCTTTTCGTCTTTTGTTAGTGATAATCTTGATTTGTCTGATTTATTTGCGTTACAACAGCATTCGTTGTTGCTACGGTGGCTCTTGTAATTGAGTGAAAGCGACCGATTCAGACTGTATTTGCGTTCGAGGTGCTCAAGGTTTGTGAGAATTCTTTTGGAAATTAAAAAATGAAAGTTTTAGTTGAAATGGCGTCATCAATTATTGTGAAGACACAAACCTGTTAACTTTTCGTAGAACGGAGTCTTCCAATCGAATGACTGATCGCATCCGTTCGCGATGATTGCTGGTTGTTGATGAATCCGTCTCATCCGAAGATGTGTCATCGACCTTTTGTTGTTCAAGAATCGTATCGTTCTTCGACTTGTCCATGCTGGAAGTTCTGATGGGCTTAGCTCGCGCTTGAATTAATGGTCGTTCGGGAGATTCGTCAGCAAACGGAATGTTTTCGCCCAATGTTAGTGGACGACTCAAATGTGACATTTTGCTAACGACGGAGAGACGCGGATTAGACAACGACGATGCTGAATCGGACTGGGGCTTATCTTCCTTGTCGGACGAGTCCACTGACGAGTTTCTCAGTGATCGTAGTTTGTTATCCAACATCGCAGTCACGGTTGCTGTTAAAGACGATAATCCTGGTTAGATGAGAAAAATTGAAGTTTTTGTTTAATTTTAGGGAATCGAAATTTTTTAAAATTGAAACTCAAATAAAGTTGACGATAATTAAGCAAGAGAACAAGAAAACGAAGCGCCACTGATTAGGAAGCAATGAAACACACGAATTGAAGAAATCAAACCGAATACCTGAAGTATTCTAACATAATAAGGACTTCACTGAATGAGAATAACTTTGTAAACTAGAAATAGGAAATAATTCAAACGAAAGAGTCAGGACTTGAGTTTAGTGAACAAACATGTCTTACCGTTTTCTCCGTTTTCAGTGAAGGCGCTGTCAAAGTCATCTTCAGATGATCGTGGCGTCTCAGCCAACGATTCATTGCTCTTAATTTTTAACTTGTTTGATTTCTGAAGATCCTTCGACTCAGCGGACTGAAAGAAAAGCATTTAAGTCAGTATTGCAAAAGCTTTTCTCACAAAAATCTCCACACGTTAGCAATGGAATTTGTTTAAAAATAAATCATTTCACTTACGGTTGTCATGCTATCTAATGATAATGTATCTGGGGTTAGTGATGATGAGGTGCTTCTACGTTGTGCAGTTTTTCGAATCTTTCTATTCGCCGCTTGTACAATATTCGCTACGAAACGTGATGAACTTTCTTTGTGTGAATCTCGGGAGCTCATCGCTGCTGAAGAAATAATTTTTCAATGCTCATCTTATTTCGATATAAAGTATTCTTGACTTACGTTCAATTTTGGCCACATTTTCCAAAAGGAAATCAGCTGAAGGAAGCTCTGAACCGGAGTCGTTGGATGTTTGAAAATTTTTATTCTTCAGCTTAGGCATCGGATCGTTCTCAAAGAAATATCCATACTGGAATAGCAACGAAAATCATTAGATTATTTAATTGATTTAGTAAATAAAAGCTTACATTGCTGATAAGTGATTCAACGATCTGGCATTGATGTCTCATGTCTTTCACTACCATTTCCAATGAATCGTTAGACTTTCTGATGATTGATGGTCCAAACACAATTGCTAAAACAATCAGAAAATTTAAATTAAAAAACTTCTCTCGAGTTTCGAAGAAAAACTTACCCAAGTTTCTTGGCTCCATCAGATTGACCGCTGCGTTTTTACTAACTGTTGTTAAATGTTCTATGAGATGTTTAAGCGTTTCGTAATTGTGTTGAGGAAGTTTGCGCAAAAGTATTTTTAGTTCTTGGAACCTTTGAGTCTGATCGGAGAATTTATCAGCGTCGATGAAATTGCCGTAAAGTTCGTTGGGCAAAATCGGTTCTGGGAGACTTCGGATGAAAAGCTTTAGTAGACTCGACACTACATTTACGTCGTCCCATTTTGGGTCGCTCAATGTCTGTTCGTCCATCCCATTTCTATTAATCAACTCATTAAGATTTGAAATCGCTGCAGTGTTCCCTGGAATCCGATAAATCCCGACGATATTAAGGCCTCTTGTTTCGACAATTCTTGTACATTTCGCAACCAGCAACGGAACATAAAAGTTCTCCTCAGACTAAAATAGAAAATGTTAAAGTTTTCATCTAATGGAAGATAGCTTAGCACTTACCGGTGTACATTGCGAAAGTGGACAACATTCCGACAAGTTGTCATGAGCTGAAGGTGAGTCAGATTGGTTTTGCATTTTCTTGAATTGATTTGTGACGAAATGCTTCCACGACTTCTGTTTCGGGGAATTTGTTTCTTTGTCTGAACCGTCTCTGTTACTTGAGCTTAAAGACGATGCTGACACGAAAAGATTTTGAGGTGCTTTTCTGCTTTTCGTGACTGGTGATTGTCCACTTGGTGATCTCGAACCGAAATGATATTTTTTCTGTGATTTTGATGGAAGAGGTGAAGGATTGTCATCTGCACAGTTTAGAGCTTGCACTGATTCCAAAGCTGCGACTCTTTGTGGTTCAGCTTTCTGAGCACCAGCTTGAGAATCCTAAATAGCAAAAGACAATTTTGTTAAAATTCAGAAATTTCTTTAGAATTTTTTAACTTACGGCGTTTGTTTCAATTTCATTTCTCGACACGGCTTTCAAGCAACTCATCCAATCCGTCATGTCTTGTTGATTTTGCGTTTGCAGGAGTAATTCACATTCATTATCACAAACCGCGGGATAGTGGGCGGACGATAAGCGAAAAACATTTTTCCGCTTCGTGTAGTTGCCATCGGTCACATCGAAGTTAGTTAAATCTATCGTTCCGCCGCCTGAGTCAGGGCTCTGGAAATGAGAATTGCAATTTATTTAATTTGACTTCAAAATTATAATCGCAGTAAGAGTGAAACGAATCACAAAGCGAGATGTATACCCAAGAGCCAATTGAGTTCCATCGCTTGATTTTCAAGTGCCTGAATCCGCTCTTAACGTCATTCCACTGTATTCCAATATGAGGACGCAATGACTCTCCCTTAATTCGCTGACTGTTTGACTGTTTCACTTTGGCTTTTATTCGCTTATCAGGCAATGGAGCAGCAGTCTTTCGCGGAATCATTTCAAATCGAAATGCTTTCGCGAATTGATTGTGGAAATCCACCCGATTTTTGTTTCTTTATCAATGTGTGCTGTGCACATTGAATGAAAAGCAATTAACACAATTGGAAGATGATCGTGATGTGCATAATTATAAGAATTGATTTGTCAAGAAGCTACGCAGTCCGTGGTGAATCGATCAAGACTGATCGGCAAATTTGCAAATTGAATTGCTTTGTGTTTGAAAAATAAATTTTTGGGAAGGAATGTTGACGATCGGTTGATAAGCAAGGCAACTCGAAATCCTTTTAAGGTCGGCATATTCATTTACATTTTAAAATTAATCGAAAGCGAATAGTTATTTGATTCTTACCTGACTAACCTTTCCTTCTCTTATGATAGTCAATCTCAGAATATTTCTCTTCAGCTCTGCGTTACATGTTCGCCAACTTCTATCTTGCGATCTCTGCGAGTGATGATGAATGAGAATTATTAAATTACACGCGAAATCAATTAACTTACTCGTCCATTTATTAATGTAACTTTGACCTGAAGAAGACCTTGCTTTGTGATCGCGACGTTCGGATCTGAGACTGCGTTGTCGCGGAAATAAGCCAACGCTTTTGACTTTGAAGCATGACTAGAATAATAGAGGATTATGTTAGCAATGAGTTGTTTTAGAATTGAGAGCCTGTATGAGGCTAACAGTAAAGAAGGTAATAATGACAAGCACTCGTGTCAATTAGAAGCATGTTTATGATTATTACAAACATCGCGGGTATTATACAATCGGTTATTAACTTCAAATAAAATGTGCAAATCGAAAGCAATTATTGAGTGATTGCCTTTCAGCGACAAAGTTGAGATTGGCGTGAATTTGTTATTACATGTTTTAAAGCGGAGGAAAGAGAACAAAGTTGTTGCAATCCGTTATAAACAAATTTTGTTTTCACCTCAATAACATTTTTTAGAAAGTTAATTTAGGTGAAGCGGAAAGAAACAAACTTGGATTTCAATTGACCTTGCTTGGTTGTCGGAGAGCGCAATTGCAGGAGGAGCCAAAAATGATGACTGCGACTCTTCAAAGATTCGCCGCAAAAACTGAATGTCGACAGTAAACTTTGGGGCGCTCCATTTTGTGTATGAACTAGGAATGTTGTAGGGAAAGTATTTGATTGAGTGAATTCTAACTGATCGACGTAGGGATTTGATTGACATAAAAGTACCGAAAACACTTCTTTAACTAACCTTTTTGATTGCTGAGTTTCATCATCTTCTGGCGATATCGATATTGAGTTCTGATCTTGATCACCAACAAACTGAAACTCTTCATTTGCTGTTGCCTTTAGGTACGAGGTTCTTCTCGTTTTTCTATCTTCTTCTTCAGTAAGGATTCGCTGATTTGCTTGCTTTTGACGCAACACTACAGGTGCAACTTCCGGTGAACTTCTTACAGCAGTCAAATATGAATTTTCCCGGACTGGTTTCGGACGTTCCTTTTTAATCGCCGCATTAACTTTTTCAATATGAGTTTCAGGTCCTTTAACCGACTCAGCCGACAAAGATCGAGTCTGACTCGCTTTCAAATCGGTGGCTTCCTTGAGCTTGTCGTCGGATGAACATCGCCATGATGCGTCACCGCTCGCTTTTGACTCGAAAACTTGACGTCTCAGGGCAACATTAGACGCCACTTGTTTCGTATTTATTCTAAAAATAAATCCGTACATCATAAGAAAATTTCCATCACGCACAGATGTTTACACAATCGCTTACCTGCTCAGTTCGCTCTTGTAGAGTGACGTTCGATCGATGCCATCCGGTGACAAAGGTCGACCGGATTCGAACTGTTTTGTTCTCTCCGACACGATTCTCAGGCCTTGTGACAAAGGTACTTTCATGTGCCGATTGTCATCAATTTGTGAAGCTTCCGGTCCTTCAGTGATGCTGCAAGAGCTGCCAATAAATGACGATGAGCTTGGTTGCTGATCTTGCACGTAATATGGTGAGGTGGGAAGAGAGAAGTAAGCATTGTTAGAAACTGAGTTTCTATCTTTGAAGAATTGCTCGCGTAGCGCAAATCGACTATTCTGAATGTCAGTCAGCTCCTGTGACACTGATTGCTGCTGCCTCATTGAATCAAGCGACTTTGCATAATCGCTTTTCAGCTCTGGCCAATCAGGTTTCAGTCGATTTGGAGAAAAGATTCTCACACTTTGATTTGCTTGTTGATGATTTGTAGGTGGAGGCTCGAGCAGCAAAGGTTTGTTTGGTCGTTTTAGGAATTCTTCCTTTTGCTCAATTTGATGGCGAAGGCGTGACATTATAACATCCTTAACTTCCTGGTTAGCGGAGATCGGTGCTGAGAATTGACTTGGGGTTTGCGACAATCGTGGTGGAGCCATCGATATTCTTGGATTGTGTCCAGAAAATAAAAGATTTCGATTGACAACAGGCATCAGTGAACTGTATAGACCTTCATTCTTCTCTGACACGCTGGGCAGCGAAAATTGTTCGGGCCGCTTCGCAAGCATCGGCATTATGTTCGACCTCACCGGCATTTGAGCTTGTGGTCGTTGATTCGTTTCAGGATTATGGGCTGTATCACTAAAAAACTGAAATCACAAATGAGAAAAAATGTCAGATAGGCTCATGTAGAAATGAAAAGAAGATCGAAGAAGAAAAAATATTGACTTGTTACTCTATAAGTTTTTACGATATTCTTTCTTTTTCTTTGGCTCACGTCAAATGATTTTTTTCTCATGATTTCGCAACACTCTTCTCACCGTTTGAAGGATGTCATAGCACTTGGGGACGATCTGGATGACGAGTTGTTTTGGAGTCTTCTGTATGGTGGCAACAATATCAGCGAATTGGAATTGTAGAGAGACGGGTATTCCGTTCACAGCTATCAGTCGATCACCTTCTCGTAGCCCAGAATAATCAGCCTCTGATTCGGGAATTACTTTTTTAACAAACACTGTGTCCATAGGTTGTGAGAAATCGGCGAGGCCGCATATGGCTAGCTTCTTTGCGACGACGGGATCGTGTACGTCAGGCGGATAGACGATGAAGTGTCGTAGCGTGAAGCCGAAAGCACCATTTTGACGATTTAAAACTATCGTTCTCGGTCCGTCCATCGCAGCGAGGAAGGGAATATCTGGAAGTGACTTGTTTCATAAGAATCTCAATCAAATCATATTACTGAACACTCCCGAACGCGTTTGAATTGAAGCACTGAGTTATTCCGATTGTGTGATATTGTTTAATTGGCTAAATTGGAGCCAAAGGTAAAGCTTATTGAGAGGAAAGAAAAAATTGCACACTTTCGGGGGGAATTTAGAGCTCGCCTTTGCACAACGAATCTTTATTGCAGACTTTAGTCACCGCTTACACAACAAATTGGTAAATACTTTAAACTAACTGTTTACCTTTAATGGCCCTTTAATTAAGCCAAATGATATTTTTATTTTTCACTCTCGTTCTTAGAAGGTGAACTTCATAATTTTGCCTTTAAAAATTACTTCATAATGTTTTTTACATTATCAGCTCTTGTTTCATGCCTTTAAACTTTATAAATGCATTTAATTTTTGAGATACAGCTAAAAAATACTAGAAAACTTCTTGACACAATCGAAATTAATTTTTTTGTCGACAAAGAAGCGCTTTTAAAAATTTTAAATTTTTATCTAACTTTCGACAAATTTAAATAAAAATCAAACGTTAAACTGTTGAAGATTAAATCAAACAATCAAACATCGAAGATTTAAGTAATCTTTGACTACAAATCTTTTGTATATAAGGCTCGATGAAAAGGAAATAAAGTCTCAGTTTTGTGTGAACAGTCAATAGTGTTTGATTACATTAAAAGGTTATGGACCTGGCAAAGCCTTAGGGCAAGGGGCGGATAAAGTAGGAAACCTGTTTTTTCATATATACTTTCTTATCATATACTATTATATATAATATATAATATAATATATAATATAATAATATATAATATATTCTATTTATATTAGAAAGTGGCGGATAGTTTGGATAGTTGGGATATTTATGGATAGTTTGGATATTTGCGGATAGTAGGGATAGTTGTAATGGAACTTATGAAAATTTAATACCGAAAAGCGAAAAAATCCTTGTACCAGGTCACCTGTGACCGGTCTTCCGAATTTTTTTTAGTTAATCTTACTGTTAAACTTGTGCTTATTTTCATGTTCAGTCCCAGTTTCGATTTTCAGAAAAACGAATTATTTTCAAGTTGAGTTTTATTTCAGTTTGTGTTAGTGTGAAAGTATCCGCTAAAGGAAACTTAAGGTTTCTAATTTTGTGTGAAAACTGAGGATCTTGACATCTCTAATATTTCTGCCGCTATATCCGACTCGATGTAAAGGTCTCTTGTGGTTAGGCTTGATTGTCGGACGGTGCAGATGTAGTTATCGACTGGGATGTACTCAAAATTTCCAATTTGTTGGGTCAGAGAGTTCGTTCTTTTGTCGAAAATGAAGCGAGGCGACAACAAAACTTCTACGCCATTGTTCACATTGAAAATGATATGCTTGAAGCCATAGGCTTTTCCGCTGTATGCTCTAGCGCCAGCGTACTGGAATTTGCACACATGACCAAGAATGAAAGCTTTGTTTTGTTTAGCGACTATAAACTGACCAAGCTTAAGACCGTTTGATCTAAAAACGTTTGAGCCGTCATCTTCCCAACAGTATTCGAAGCCAGAAGCGGGAGCGATAGATTGAAATCGTGTCAGTCGATTACGGCTGACACGTTCTGGGTCTTCTTGTATGGTCCAGAGGAACGTGGACTTTGTTATACTGCCTGTTACAATTCCATTCTCGTCGCAAAGTAAAAACCGAGAACCTGGCATTGGTTCATCTCTCAAGTTGATGTTTCGGAACTTGAAAATACCTCTCAACGTTATATTCTTTTCGAGGTTTTTCGCCCGCTTCAGTGTTGATAGTTGCAGGCTTGAAAAGGGTGGTAAGGTCGTACTCCGTGACGCTAACTCCATAACTATCTTTACCAATAGTCAGACGTCAATGGCGATGATCCAAAATGACAAGTTCAGCAATCGAACCAAACATATCGACATCAAATTTCACTTCATCAAATTGGCCGTGATGAAGAAAGAAGTAAAACTGATGTATTGCCAGACGGATAGAAACATTGCTGATTTATTAACGAAACCTTTAGTTCCGCTCAAGATAATGCAACATAGAAACAGTTGTGGATTAAGAGATGTTTGGTTGAGGGGGAGTGTTGAAGATTAAATCAAACAATCAAACATCGAAGATTTAAGTAATCTTTGACTACAAATCTTTTGTATATAAGGTTCGATGAAAAGGAAATAAAGTCTCAGTCTTGTGTGAACAGTCAATAGTCATTAAAATAAACTTCAGAAATCTCAAATATTTTTTGTGTAAATTTTAGCAGTTACGTAAATATTAGAAGAGAATTTCCTGAAAATTTCCACACCTTCGAGTAGATTACCTTGTTAACAATGGAGACTCTCAAGTTTTTCAAGTTTGACAGTTTATTTTGTGACAAGTTCCTGATAGACCAAAAATCTTTGCTGGAAGCGGTTAACAGAGACATCACCGCAAATTTAGAGTCACAAATTTAAACTATTCCCAAAAATATATAAATAAACTCACTTGCATTTTTTGATGTTTAATTTTATTTCTTCTTATCACAATCAAATTTTTTTTGCTTCCGTAATATCTAAGTAACTAGGTAATACATTCGAATAAAGTTTGAAACAGTTTCCATGAACCTCAAATATATTTTACATGTTATTCTTGATTTTATGTCTAAACGCGTCATGTTAATTAAATGTTTTATTCTAGTTTAGCAGAATATCCAATTTCTTTTATGAAGGCACATGCTCGCATTTCGACAAATGTCGCCTTCAAACTTTCCCATCAAATTGAATTTAAATCGAAAACATTTTTCCCCCAATCAAGTCGTGAGATGTTTCTCCGTTCAATAAGTTCAATTGAAATTGGCAGTATAAAATATTTTTCTTTTCTCATTCAAGCGCTCATCGATTCCCATTTAAAATATTTGATTAAAATTTATTAAATAGATTAAAATGATTTCTTGATTTACTTGTCAACGTCTTTGATTGACAAGTTATACTTTAAACTTTCAAGTTGAAAGGATTGATAAGGAAGCTTTTAAAAATTCTCATTAGTTACTCATTTATAGTTTGAAGTTTTGTTTTAAACTTTGACTCGTTCTAGATAAAACTCTTTCGTTTTATATAAATTATTATTGAATATAACTTCGTATAAATCTCGTTAATTATCCAACGTAGTTGTGACCCGTTTGTTGCTGAAGAAGTTTTTTTATTGTGCCGTGGTTTATTTTAAAGGGAATGCTGATCGAATGTAGAATCAAGAACCGCAAAAGAATCAGGAAGAAGTACAGCATACTCAACGCGATCGTTGTCAATCGTTCCATCATCCGTTTCATCGGTCAGACTTAATCTTTGCTGGCTCTGACGCAACTGCTGGTGGTGCGATTTGTTCTCGTTTTCGTCCAACTCCATCCCGTTCAGCGAGTTGCTTCTGTCCGACAACAGTTCCTCGTCTGAGACTTGCTCCTCCTTAGAAAACGTTAAGAGAAGATAAAGGTTTTTATGGATTCAAAGGGGAGGGGGATTCGATGAACTTTTCCAATTACTTACTCACCCATTTCAAAGCTGCGGCGGAAGTGTTCGCCGTTCCTAGTTCACTTCCAACAGGGCTGTTCGTTGATTGCAATGACGGTCGTTGTTCTTGATTGCCAACATTCAAAGTACTCATCCCTTTTGTCGTTGAAACACGGCGCCACCGCGGCCACAATGGCTATTCATCTAAAACGACATCAGACGATGTTATTTGAGCTCTCCGAGGTGTCTGAATTGTTGTTTGTTGTTTACCGGCGAGCTCCCAAATCATGAGTGAAGCATCGGTACCTCCAACAGTTACCAAGCTTCTCATTCCATACAAGAATCGACAACAAGCGATTGTCCCTGAATAAACTTTAGCTTCGGCAAACTCAGCTCGCGGTGTGATGCAAGGATAACGGAACAAACGTAAGTAACCTTCAGCATCACCTGCTGCCAACATATCATGTCCACTCGAGCGACTAGCTGTAGTCATCAGAGTATTTTGTGAAGAGTAATAGCGATTACTCCACATACCACCAACCATGAATCCAACTGTGCAGTTCTGAGTTAACCATTTAACGTCTTTCATCGCAATCGGACTTCTTTCAGCTGAAAGTGCTTTGACATCCCAGAAAAGAAGGTCAAAATCAATTGTTGCCGTTTGTAAGAAGCAAGAATCCAAACTCCAATCAATATGAGTCAACGGCTGTGACCCGCGAATCTTGTTGACTCTCTTATAAGAAAATCCATCTCGTGACACTCGGAACAAGTAAATTGAACCATTCTGTGATCCAATTGCTACCATATCTCCAATTTGATTGTACTCCAGACAATTCAAAGGTGAACCACAAACACGCAAGGTCAACATTGTTGATCCTGTTTCAGCGTTAATAACAATCAAATGGCCTTCACTGCTGCCAGCAGCAAGAGCACTTCCAAATGGATGGAAACAAAGAGATATGCACTCGTAGCCAACCTACAAAAAATTTGATCAGTTAATTCTCTTACGAAGTTGAATCTTCTCACAGCTGATGTCCAAATAAGTTTATGACGTCTCCAAAGTGCAACATTCTTATCATGTCCAGCAGTTGCAAACAATTCATCTTCAGGATGTGCAGCGAGTCCCCACAATTGTCTACCATGTCCAAAGATGACTTGATTAAATCGTCGTTGTAAAGATCCTTCGAGGATATTGTTTCTCGTAGTTCCAACGTAAATATTTCCGTCATTACGACCAGGTCGTTGTGGGTAAATAGTTCGAACGCCACCTGCGTTCTCAGGAAGCTAAAAAAAGACATTTCGTAACGAAATCTCGTCATTTCAGTTCAAAATTCTTACTTTAATTTCGGTGATTCGTTTATAGTTTTGCAATGAATCCCAAGCAGCAATTTTACGATCCTTTTCCCCTCCCGACAATAATGTGCCTTCTGAAAGCATAACTAAGCAACTTATTCCTTTGTTATGGGCTTCAAATTCCATTCGCACAAAGTAGGCTCCATCAGCATCAACAGAGTAAACTGTAATGAAACCTAAACGGAACGAAAAGTCACGAAACGCTTGCGATAAGGGAAAATATTCGGAAATATTACCATCGCTATCGGCTGTAATAACATCGCCATCGGGCTCGAACTGTACACTTGTTACGTGAGTTCTGGAGGGCTAAAGTCGTAAAAAGTTTGAGTAGTTAATATCAAAGTTCTTAGTGTTTTATGTTCGCTCCCATTACCGGTTTAATGATATCGGTTTTTTCGAAAAATCCATCTTTTCGACGATGCCAGAACGCGAGGTGACCTCGCCCATGAGTAATCAACAAATTATCGTCCAAAGGATGAAAAGCAGCTCCTGACAAACCTTCTTGAAGTGTCTATTAATGGAGCAATCATTAAAAACTTGATGAAAATATCGAAAATCTCACTCGACTTACCGCAACTTTTCCCAACAAATGTCCCCATTGCCATTGCCAAACTGACAAAATTGATTCACGACCAGCATCAACTGCCAAAATGTAACTTCCTCCATTCAATTGTGAGAATGCAACTGAGAGAACTCCCGAGTCAAGTTCACCCATTCCAAACACGTACAAGGTCTGAAGCGACTCTGTACTCCAAATCCTTACGTGAGCTTGAGATTTCCTGTCTCGGCCACCACGCTGACCTGAACCAACAAGCTCTCGTGACGGATGAACGTCCATGCTGAACATTGTTTTCGATTAGGTTGTGAACAAGTAATTAGCTGCAAATTTGCACTTACCACATGATGTCTTCCGTGTGCCCAACGTAGTGCCTTTGATTTTCTTCTTCACGGTCGTAAAGAATTGCCACAGCGGCGACAAAATATAAAAGCTCGCCAGATGGCAAAACCCACAAGTTTCGACGTGAATCAATTCCTCGATAGCCATGAACCCAAGTGAGAAGAAGCTTCTTGTCGGGTGGACTATTGTCAATCGGTGCATGATGATTCGGAGGATAGAAAGTTCTTCTTAATCCTCGAATGACAACACGCGTTGGATCTTCTTTCATGTTGTCGATTGGATAATCAGGAACAGCAGCAGTTGATGCTATGCTTGATCTGACAACTTCGCTTTCTCCAGCGTAAAGAATTCTTGGTCGACTCTTGCTTCTCGCTCTTTGTTGTCGTACAACCATTGCCGAGGGTTTCGCATCAACATTCGGATCAACTCCGGAAAGACTTGCTCGAGACCTTGACCGACGAATCGGCGAAGCAACAAGACCAGGGCCCAATGGAATCACTGGAGCAGCAGCCGTATTACTCAAATAAAATGTGTCAACTTCCGCAAATTCATTTCTATCCGTGAAGAGAAAAGAAATGTTTCAGCTGTCATTCAAACATTTATTATGTCGCTAACCGTCTCACCTTAATTGAGAAAAGCTACGCACTTCCTGTCCGGCGTTGGTGAACATTTTTTTGGCTCCCGTCATCTTTAATACTTGACCTAAATCTTCAAGGACTTCTTCAAATGGCTGAGATGTACGCAAATTTAACAGCACACGACACTGATGATGAGGGGCGTGGAGGTTAATCAATGTGAATGAATTAATATTCATGTAATATCATGAGTGATGAATGGATCAACAAACGTAAAGAGCGAGAAAAAATGTAGCAATAGTGTACATAAATTAAGTGCCAAGTTGTTTCAACAGAAAAAATAATTTTCGAAGCTTTTTGGCGCTTTTTCTACGTCGTTGAATTGAAAGCTTTTTTCCTCGACTGGACTTGCATGTTTCAAGTCTCTTACGTCAACAAACGACGACTTGTGTAAACTGAGCTGCTGCTTCAAATTGATGAGGATAATCATAAATTATGTGAAGAAGAATTCTCTACTTTGAAAACTTTGTAAAAGCTCAGAGAAGATTTCAATCAAAGTCACGTCATATATGAATTTCCCCAGCAATTCATTCAAAAATTGCAAACTCTGTTTCTACGCCGCGCTCGTCGTGAGTATGACGAGGGAAGAAAAAGAGTGAAAGCCATTCACTGTTGAAACTGAAAGCTTTCTGATGCATGCATTTAAATATTATGCAAATTCTCTCCATTGATTTCGTAAAAAAAGTTTCCCTTCCATGTTCTTTGTTGATACAAAAAATGTTAATTTCTTCGACTTTAAAAGTTTGCGATTGAATTTTCTTTTCGCCGCGCATTTCATATCGTTATGTTGAATCAAAAGTCAATCATGGTAATTAAATTTACTTCCTAAAACCTTCACTCAAGGTGATTTTAAAATCATTTCTTTGGTAGGAGGTTTTATAGGAAGCGTGATGAACCTACCTGAACACTATGATCATTATTATTAATTATCCGAATAACGCGTCCTGCGCTTGGCTTCAAACTTGATGATGGTAAGTTGTCAGCATCGATTACGGATGATTTACGGCTTCTGTTCCCGCCCCAACCTTGATTGCCCGGCGACTGATGCCACAGCCCATTCTAAACAAGGAAAACTCCATTGAATTTTCCACAATGTCAATGCGCTTTGAGTTAACTCACCTTTTTGCCGTAGCTGGCGGGCTGCAAATTGGTAAATAAAAAAAAGTGAAAATTAGTTTTTTTCTTTTCAATTCAGATTATGAGCTTTGCAGGTCGTTCAAGATAAAAACTCATTGCTTTTATATAACAAAACACTTTCATGCTAACGACCGATAAATTTCCACGATATTTCGGGTTTTTCCCCAACCGCACGCCATAAGAAACTTTCATCGAACCTTTTTAAGTGAATTCACACGTGACAAAACCACAAACGAGTATTCATCCTCGCTTTCGTACATTAATGAGGCACTTTTGATTGCACTTTATCTAATAAAATGATTTTGACTCGCACAGCGAAATCAAAAATATATATTAAACCTAAACTTGAGAGCTCCGAAAAAGAATTCGGCCAATCGCTTCAAGCACTCTTCACCAACTGACACAACACGCTAATATGCCAGCTCTCGTAAAAAGACTCTCGATTTCTCTCCAACCCTATGCCGCGAATACATGGAAAAGCGGACGGGAAAACTGTTTTTCTTTCACTTCTTTTTCGACATATTCGCGAGGTGCAGAGAAAAACAACAGCACGACAAACCGGAGCACGTCAAATGTGCCTTTGTGGTGTGGCGGAAAACCATATCATTTGTGGCTTATGATTGGGGACGATTATTTTTACGGGTATTTCCTTTTTCCTCCCACTTTACCCTTAACACTCAAGCGACGCGTGAAGCTTTTCATCGAAAGATCTTGAGACATTAATGAGTGCGAGGAAATCAGTCGAACCACGTCGACCTTTCGAAGTTTCGCTCTCTACTCGAGAGTTCATGTAAATTTTTCTCGAACCGAATCAAATTTTTCGAGATTGAAAGGACGAGATTAAGCGTCGGAATATTTTATGGTTTGAAACGAACGGATTGGATTCACGTTTCTCCTCGATAGATGTGAATAAACAGGAATTAAACATTTAACATTCATTCTCCTTCGACATGACCGTTGAAGACATTTCGTTATTGGCTGAAGGTTAACCCCCGCGGAAAACGTTTTTCACGACGGAAAATTTGTCCATCTGTGAATAATGTCACGCGAAAAATCTGATAGTTGATAGCATGGGACTTGTGAGAGTTTGATGGTGAAAACTGTCCAAACAATTTTCTGTTTTAATTACATTCGCAAGGACTTCGCTTAGTCTCTCATTCTTTCAAGTCTCGACCTTCACGAGACGTTGGTCTTTTAACGTCCTATTTTATATTTTTACGAGCTCCGGAACCGTTGAGTGTTGTTTTTAATTGAATAATCGCTGTGACAGCTTTTCGGCTAGAAGCGAAGCATAAAATTACATCTTAAGTGGATGAAAAATGAGTTCAGAGTCGAGTTGAGGTGGCGGAGTAATGAAGCGAGAAAATTTTCTAACGAAATCCTTCGAATAATAATAATAAAGGCTTTCGTGGCTATGCACGCAACATTCATTTTCATGTTGTTGTGTCAATCAGGGAACAGCTAATTATGCCTGAAGCAGGGAGAGAAACCGCATTTCGAGATGAAGATAAGCCAAGAAAATGTGTCGACATGAGAAATCTTTACGTTATTGACTCGAACTTCATTAATAAAAATGTCGTTGCTGAGTCAGCGAAAAAAAAAGCTTTGCAAAGCTCCAAAGGAAGCGGGAAAATAGAAATACATCAGTTTCCTGCCTGATAATGTGAATGAAGTCAAATATGCAAGGACGAAAAAATAATTGAGCTGTTGATAAGAAGTTTCGTTCAATTCAATTTCATTCACTTAATAACAAGTAACAACACAAGACGTTTGCATGTCTCGTTTCTCAAACAACTTACGAGCTGAGTGACGTTTCATTTTTCACCGCTAATTAATTAACGAGATGCATTTGGCATGCAAACACGTGGTAATCAGTTTTCAATGTGAACAACACTCACGAACGTAATAAGGATTGATTGCCTTGCTATAATTTACTGCACCCATTCGTTGTTGAGATTTCGTCTCACGTGATCAATGAAAAGCTCATAAATCATAATTAAGAAGCATGAAATTTTCTTTTGTGAAATAATGGCAATAACCATCTACCTCGAGATTACTGCTCTCGCACGCCCTTAACTGACCCTAATAATGTCGACGTTTAATAAGCAAATTGATTGCAAAAAGGAAAATTGAAAGAAGGAAACAGCAATTTTGAAAAATGGAAGAAAAGGGCGAAGTTTCTGCATATCATACTCGTTACTGATTAAATTGACGCGAAATTGACTTTTGCTACATCACGACCTGGACGAGAAATTGTTCGGCTTAGCATAAAGTCCATAAAAATAATTTCTCGATCAACTTCTTCTGTGCTATCCTTCAAAAGTAATTTTCATTTCCAGCCATGGGCATTCCCACCAACTTCTTACGTTCTACACTCGCGCTACTACCCTGCACACAATGACCCTCGCAGTGAATGATTTGCATGATTTGCCTCAATTTTAACGGATTGCTGTGGCGAGTGACCTTGGCGGATCATAAATTGGAGGAATGATTGCTGGCATGGCTTGTACAAAACTTATTACAAGAGTGTGAGAGAAGTTTAGGAGAAAGTTTCATAGTTTGAAGTTGAAGGATTTTTACGAAATTCCTTTAGACATAAATCAAGGAATCTTTGAAAGCTTTCGTCAAAATATAAATGATTTTGAACTCAATAATAAAAGAAAATATTTGACCGCTTTCACGACATGGCAATTCTACCCTAAGCGTTGCTTTCCCTTCTCTCGTCTTGTGTTTTCCTTTAGCTTTCTTCAAAACACGACATGGTTACAATTATCGATTTCTTTGGGCGTACGGAGGAAGATTGAAAGTTACTGTGCAAATTTCTCGTGCTTTCAAATAATTTTGGTCACATCACCACTAACGTGTTTCTCGTTCTTACCTTAAACTGTTTGAAAGACGAGACGACATACGATGAGCCGTCTTCTAATTCATCCAAATGTGTCTTTCTATCTCCGTCCATTGAGAAAATGTATCGAGCGCCACGTGGGAGATCCATTCTTGATGAAATCTTGTCCATCAACTTCTCAATAGTTGAAATATCTCGACCAGGCTTGAACCGAAACTCAACCGCGGGAAAGAAAGGATCACCATTGCGATAGAAGAGAATGCGTCTTGCTTTCCAAAAATTGCTGACACTGTAACGTGAGTTTGGATATGCCATCGCAGGACCAGGTGGACCACCGCCACTGCTTCCTGGCATTTCTTGTCGCGATTTAGGACGCGATGGACCTCCATGAATGTCACTATAATTATCCATTGATGGACTTACAGTTCGACTGTTAGGTTCTGCAGAACCAGGACTACCAATCACTCTCGTTCCCCAGCGTGGTTGCGCTGCACTTTTCTCTCTCACTGGATAGAATTCAGTGGCCTGGTTCGGTGATTTAACTAGGCCACTGCCAAGCGCGTAACCGTCGTCTTCGTCGGGAGTCTCTGGTTGCTTCAGGCTTAAGCTACTTTTTGATGTCACCAATGTATTATTATTTATGGTGTTGGCAACAGTAGCTGGACTTGCTACTGATCCATTTAATTTCTTTTCGCTTGAAATAGCTCCGGACTTTGCGACCGCTTGACCATCACTATTGACGATAGTTTTGTCCATTTCAACACTAATATTGTTATTTCCCGCGTCTGCGCCTTGCTCCATCATTGCGCTTTCGAAGAAACGCTTCGGCTCTTGCTGTTGATCTTTTGCTTGCGTATTTACTTTAACCAAGGGACTCGTTGTTACTCTCGGCTCTCCTTTGACGCCTCTCAATAGATTCAATGCGCTTGTTTTCTTTCTGGATTGACTGAGTCGCTCAAACACTGACAACGATTTTTCCGAGGCTTCGCGAGGCTCAACGCTCGATTGATGAGCTAACTCACTTCCGAGACTTTCTTCGTCTTGACTGCTCGCCTATCATTTTAAATGCAATTGTTTAATTGATTTAAAGAAGTTGAAGAAACAAATATCTAACAACACCGAGAACGAGGATTGCAGCACGAAATTTCAATTTTCCAATTTTAATTTTACAGAAGCTTGTGTTTGTAATTTTAGAAACTTAAAATAAAACTTTGATAATCAAGCAAAGGAGAATAGCGTTCAATGCAAAGCCTGTCTCTAACTTTAGCTTTATGTCAGGGTTTGAAGTTGATCATGTCATTTAAATCTAATTATTGATTTACACTAAAATGAGCTCATTCCAATCCCTGGCTTCTAAATATTACAAAAGTGCATTGTCACACAAAAGCTTTCACATAAAATAAAACATTTTAATGATGCACTAAACAGCGATTCACAAGAACGACAACACTAAGTCGCTACAAACACTAAATACCTGGAAAATTTATTGTTTCGCACTACGAAAGTATTTACTCGTGAAGCGTCATGCACTTAACACTAGAAGAACAGGAAAGAATTGTCGTCACTAAAGGATTGTCTTCATTTCGCTAAAGAATTAATGTTCACTTCGGTCTTCACTCCATGGCCGTTACGAGAGAAATGAAAATGAAATATTTTACACAAGAAGTAAATGTGAATTAAAGCCATTTCTCAAGTCGCTAGGATCGCGATAAAAGTGCATTGAACTAAAAGTTATGATATAGAAGTGTACACGATACTTCGTTATGTGTTGTAAATGTGGTTCATTAAGGAGAAAAAAGTTTGGCGCGAAGAAGAAGGAAAAGTTTACTGTTGTGTAAGGTGGCACAAATTGCCTTTCTCTCGGCAAAGTGTTTGTTGCGAGATTTCACCCTTTCGGCCCCGAAAAGAAAATCAAAACAATCACAAACATCAACAAGAAAACTTGTTCATTTTCTAGTCCGAGAAAGAAAGGAGAGAAAGGCTCGCTCGAATGTCGTGATTTCCATTATTTGGGTCAGAAAAACTTTGTAAACGGCTTTTTGCCGAAGTAAGTGAAAGGGAGAGAAAAATGTTTTCAGTTTTCTTTTGATCACGAACGCTTGAAGAAGCGAGGAAATGGAAGGAAAGCGCTGAAAATTATAAAGGCAAATTAATGGTCAAGTGAGGGAAAATCGATGGAAAGTTTTTCTACTTTGCTATGAGATTTTCCTTTGATTTCTTTCCTTTCGGTTTCAGTCGGGTCGCCAAGGTTTCTTTATGCCATTATTTTCCCAGGCGTCCACCATAAGTCAATCAAGTTTGTTAAAGATCTTGTTTCTGTTTTTCACACGCGGAAAATTTCCTGAGAAACTTTTTATCAATCTCTTTCCTTCAAATCATCATGAATATTCATTTAAAGTGTGTCAAGCATATGAGTGCTCGAATTTATGTCGCTCTTATAAGAAATTGCTATGAAATTGGTTTGACGTTAATTTGGAAAATTAGTAAAGAGGTCGACGAGGAAGTTGTTTCTCGTAATTTAGGGAATATTTTAAAAAAGCCATTAAAAGATCTGAATTATATGAAATAGTGAAGGCTTGAACGCTTCGTTATGTTTAAGATATTAATGATTGAGAATGAGCGCTGTTAACATTTTCTATACAAACTTTTATACAGAATTTTCCTGTCCAAAGGAAATTAAACTCGTGAAGATTAAAAATATAGAAAAAGAAAATTTCTCGTTTGAAAAATTGAGATCAAAGTTGTTTAGCAATGAGGTCATTAAGTTTATCGTCAGATTTTAAATCGCATTTGCTTAAAGCTTAAAGGAATATAATGGATTCGTAGAATTATTTCTTAGAAAGTTCTGCAATCGTTTCGGTGCAATATTCACAAGCGCAATAGATGAAATTACAGTCATTAAGATTGAGTTTGATTGATGAATGGACTGCAATAATGGAAAGTTTAGTGAACTTTGACGTGGAAAGTCACAATTCGATGAAAGTTGGGAATGACGCCGCAGCAATTGATACAATCGAAGAAGAATATTTTAAGATTTACCATTTTCTCGCCAACAATTAATCCGAACAAGGAAAAGTTTTAATCCAATTTTCCGCAAATTCGTTTCACTTTTAAGAAATTTCACCAAAACTTTTTTTTTACTTTCAGTAAATCGTTGAGAGAAGGAAAATCAACGTCTGCACGCTTTAATTTCTTTAGATGAAATAAAACGAACTAACTTTCACTCCGACAGAAAATAAATTCTGCCAATTACCATTTTACTAATCCACGAAAAATTAATGCAGAAGCAGGAGAACGAGCTGCTTCAGAACGCAATGGCCAGCACTGAGTGTAGCTTTAATTAATTTCAATACTGAGAAATGTGTAAGCAGTGCGAACACGTAGAAGCTTTTTTTTTTCGGCATTAGCCTTTGTTTGGGTCAGGAATGAACGGAAATTTTCTCACGCACACTCCCGAAAGGCGACGGCGGATTTTTCGGCACACAATTAAACTCCACAGGCGATCAGGGTCGAGCATGAAACCAGAAACAACATCCATCACAATTTATTTTCCTTTTACAATTCTCAGTTCATTGCTTAGCGCCCGCAAGGAGTCGAAAAGAATTATGAGGAATCACGAGGTTCAGACGAGGCATAGCAATGAAAATTAAATAAATTCACGAGAGAACTTTCTTGAAATGTGCGGCGAATCATGCACAAACACTGTTTATTGAGCATTAAGCTGAGTGAGCATTAAGTTTCATGCACGTCCAACTAATGGGAAATTTTATTCATTTACAGCCTTGGAAAAGCTTTCAAGCAATTAACTTTAATTGCGCAATGAGATCATCGAGTAATTGCGACATGAAGAATCGTAGAAATCAAGACACGAACGACTTGTTGGAGGATCTCTTGTCTCTCAATCATGGACATGCGTAGAATGCGGCGTGAAGATTAAACCAATGATTCGCTTCCGTTCCACATTTTTCTTCAAAGCGACTCCTCCTTTTTGTCGAGCGTGTTTCAACAATTTATCATCGTCGAGCAACGAACACGTTGGGAAAATGTTTTCGCGGCAATTACGAGGAAATTTGAGCCATTTCGTTGGATAATTGCCGTTGCTCCGGAACCCTTTCTGTGTCACCACCACTTGCATTTGGGATTTTCCACTCCAATTTTCTTTAACGATAATTTGAGATGACGTTTCTTGTCAAAAATAATCTTTCTTCTCATAAATCATTTCGTGCTTTTATTTTCATTTTGATTTCATAAGAAAGCGAATTTCGCTTTTACAAGTAAACAAATTTTTCGGAAATTTATAAGAAACTTGCGCGAGTCTGGAAAGTTCCGAATGTGAATGTGAGAATTTATTGCTTTACATCAACTCAGATTTGCTCCTTTGACACTCGATGAAGTCCAAATATGCTTGCTTGCTCTCCTGATGCTGTTTCTTGTATTTTCGGAAATGTTCGAGAGAATCTTTCTTTAAATCAAGGTCGACAATTGTTGCATTGACTGCGAAGAGTTGAGGAACTCCCTTCATCGACACTTGATTATTCTCGTGAATCAAACTTTTTCTGTTTTAAAATAATTTTTTTTATCAATGATTACCATACCAAAAATAAAATGCTTACCGAACATCACCACAGCCGTTAATTTTCTTTATCGTTATCATGATTGAACAATCGAGTGCCGTTGATCCAATTTTATAGTTTTGTAAAATCGATTCTTTCGTCAGCTCACAAAATTCGTTCTTGTCGTAATCTTCCATCGTCGAAAAATTGTTTTTCACCAACATTTGAGCATTTAGAATGCTATTGAGAATGCAATTTTTTGGTAAATGCTGATCTTCTCCAATGCAACTTCTCTCGTGAAGATTACTCTCAGCTTCATAAGCCCAACAAACGTCAGCAACGTTATCACAGTCCTTAAAGTCTTTTAGAAGAATGGTACGAATTAAATTCACAAACAATATTTCCTGTCTGATGAAAAACAAAATTAAAAATTGAAATTGACAAAGTTAAATTATTTTACTTCTCGGAAGTCGCAGTTTCCGGAAAGAGACTCGCCAACATTCGTCGCAATAATTTCTTATCTTTCGAACACTCGTTGTAAATCATTTTTCCGTCGAGAAACATTTTCAAATTGTTCTGAGGATTTAGTAAAAGGCCTTCAATTGCTAGATTCATGCGATCGGCTTTGCCGGAAAATAAATCGATTGGACAATATCTCGATATGCTCTCGATTCTCTTATTTTTTAATTTTAAATACTGCAGGATGAAATTTGGAGTTAGATAATTAAGTTTTAAGTTAGGTAATGGATTTTACCTGAAAATAGCAGAACCGACACTTTGTCACGTCGAACTCCTTCGTCTCATCCATCAAATATCCTTGTTTAGCTTTTATTTCAATGCAGATTGTTGATGAGTCTTTGAGCTCTCCATTGACAGCTTTTCCTGTGTAGATTCTCTTTGGAAGGAATGCAACATCTCGATACAGTAATCCATAACGACTGCCAATGATTTTATTTTTTCTCGATGCTTTGTAAATAAAGATAAAAGTTGTAATGTAAAGTTGCGATGTGATATCAAACAAATGACTAACCCGGTCGGTCTCGTATTAAAAACTTATTCAATGCATCGACATCTCCATCTAAGTAAACAATTTTTGGCACAACGGTGAAAACATCGGAGTTCTTGAAATATTTGAGAAGAAGTTCTTCGAATTGAATAAAGGACATCAGCTCGTTTCTGTGATGTAAGTCGTTCGATTCTATGAGAAACGTGAGAAAAGCAAATATTTGAAACGTTATTTGAGAGTTGTTATCAGCGACTTGTGGCAATAAACTTAAAGTTATCACTCAAATAATTTCTCAAAAATGTCTTCAAGGTCAGCAGAATTCTTTAGATTTAATGTCACTTACTCGACCCGTCACTTTTCGGAATCTTTTTAAAGCGAATAACTCGTTTCTCGTCATTTTCATTCGCGAAGAGGCTGACAACAATATTCATCTGCAAAGCAAAAAATACAGCGACGAGGCCGTTTGGGATTGAAATTGATTGCATCCTGTTGCATGTTCTTTCGTTTCACTCACGTTGCCTTCGTCTCGATAGTAAAGTGATTTGGCGAGATTCTCGCTTTTCAGCTTTATGACAACCTCCTCTGTTGATGAATCAACGCTGTTCTGTGTGGTTTTGTTATACATCGTGTGCTTGCTTGTGATGCCGGAATAATTAGTGACTCATGTTTACTTTCTAAATCATCTTAAAAGATAACACATTGAACTTCCGCAACTTCGCAGAAACTTTATTTTGGTTTGTGATGACTAAAAATTAAAATTTCACGCAATCAATCTTCACTTAACACTTTGTCATATTCTTGCTTATATTCTTATAAGATTTGATTAAAAATATTTTAAAATTATTCTCTTCAGTCTCAGTGACGACAAACGAAGTCTCCGAACTAAATACGCAGTTGGCGCCCTTCTCTTCATAGAACAATCAAGGCAGAAAGATAACGTAACTCAATGTGACAAAGAAAAAGTGTGAACGTTCTACGTTTACGTTTATCCAAGAATTGTAGACAATTTCCCATTGCGCGTATGAATGAAAAGAGGGATGAAAAGTTTTTACGTTAAGAGGGTCGAAGAGTGACAAAAAGTGATTCGAGAGAATTTTTTTTGTGCAATTTGTGTTTAGATTATTCTAAATCTAATTCGATTAAAGAAAAATAAAACAAAACAAACAACTGAGAAGCTCTCAACCGGTGAAAAATTATGGAAAACAGTTTCTTAACATAAAACCTTCAATTAAAATCGTTTATGCTCAAAATCGGCAAAGTGATAACCTTCGACATAAAAACGCAAATCGCTTGATAAAAATTTACGGTCACCGAGCCAAACGATGTTTCATCAGAGTTAAAATACAAATAAATGTTATTGATAGCTGAGAAAAATTGTTTGAGAGCGAAAATGAGAGAACTCTCTCGAATCGCGATTTTCCGAGAATAGTTCTTGACGCTTCTCTCGACGAGAGGAAAAATTCTACAATTTCTTACGTTCATTTCCCATTTTCCACAATCTCGCGAAGGGTGTGCCCGAACGCAAGTCGGAAAAGTCCCAAACTTTTTGCAAACAAAAATTCATTTAAGAAGCTCAGAGTGAAAAGTTGGCTTTGAAAATATGTGAGAAAGTTTCGTGAAGTCTTTGGCTAAGGAAATTTGTAAAAAGTTACCTTGAAAAGGCCGGAAAATGAGTTGAAAACTTGGTTTGAAATCTCCAATGTCTCATCCTTTTCACGGTTCATTTTTCCGAAAAGAAGAAGAAGCAAATTTTCATTCGAATGTGTAAAAGTGTGTGTGACGTTGTAGTGTAGATAAGAAGAAAAATTGCAAAAATGTGAGATGAATTTTCCTTTGCGGGGCGAAATAAAAAAAATTAATTTATCGCCAAGGAACAAAAATACATTAAAGTACAATTTTGAGTGAGTTCGGTATAACACTTTACAAAGTGTTACGAGACTTTTATTATAAACGGGATTTTAAGTGACTAATGGCCATGGGTTACGACAATTTTCTCGAGGACCAATACAAGGTTCCAATCCTTGCAAAGATTCTTCATTCATTGCCCCATTTAAATATTACATTTCATCGCACAAACAACACATTCCGACCGACTGATGAGATATATCTCGAGGTGAGTGCTACACACGTCGAATCGTCAAAAATCGATTGAACGCTTGAGTGATATTTGAATTTTCCATATCCCAGAGTCTCGGAATTTTAGGATCCATTCCTGCAGCTGCCCTCATCATCTCTCTCTTCTGTTTACTCCTCTATTTGATGTCGAGATGTTGCGATCGTAAACCGCGCCCGGCACACTCAATCACAAGTTTGAAAGTGACATTGTCCATCGTGACTGTTCTTTGTTGTGCCGCAATTGGGTTGGGTAAGTTCAAAAACTCCATAAAACCATTCGAGGATATCGAGAAGAGCTTTACACGCCTTCGCTTCCTTTTCCATTTACAAACGTCATAAATTTACTTCAACTTCATGAATCATGCTCACAATCATCATCTCCATGATTCTTTTTCTCCCGACGATGTCAAATAAAATTTACCTTTGATTTTCTTCTCTGAATTGAGTGAAAAATTACTTAATGTTCGCGTTTAAATCTGTTTTTAGGATTATACGGAAACGATGATTTACACAACGGACTTTTAGAAGTTTTGACGGCTGGAAGGAAGGTTGACAATCTCGTGTCGTCAGTGCGAAACCAAACGAATGCACTCGAGCATACTCTAACACAGAAGATTCGACCGCAATTGACCGAGTTGGAGGATATTTTTGATGAACCCGTTTCCAATCAGACCGCACTGTCAATGCTTATTAGCTCGTTGGATATGGTCAAGAAAAATATTACGATTGCAACAAATGCTGCAGGCGACATTCGTCGTCCATTGATGGGAATCTCGTTGAATCATATTTTGAATGTAAGCAAAAACCAGAATTTGTAAAAAAAAGTTGATTGACTTACTGAGTCGTAAAATATTTACAGAAAGGAGATCAATACGAATTAATTCGTTGGCCTGGAACTGTCGCAATGCTTGCACTTTTATTAGTCTTG
This sequence comes from Smittia aterrima, assembly GCA_033063855.1. Classification (NCBI taxonomy): domain Eukaryota; kingdom Metazoa; phylum Arthropoda; class Insecta; order Diptera; family Chironomidae; genus Smittia; species Smittia aterrima. The sequence goes on from CP093831.1 coordinate 20,756,702, forward strand.
TGTGCAGTTCTACTTGTCGGAGTGGCTCGGCATTCTCGCTGCGCTTTGATATTATTCTCTGTTTGTGGACTTGTCGCTGTAACTGGATCATGGTTGATGTCAGGAATTTATCTCTCAGTTTCGGTTGCCATTGGTGACTTGTGTGCTGATCCAGCTGAATATTTGGTATCACAAACGCCTCCAGGCCTACCATCTGACGTTCTCTTGTATTACACGCAATGTGAAAGCATCCGAGCGAATCCATTTACTCAAAGACTAAGAGAATCGCAAACAGCAATCAGCAGCGCTCGAAATTCGATGAACACAGTTACGAAAGTATCATTGGCTCTCTTCAAGAAACTCCCACAACCAAAGTTGAGCTCAATCGTATCTGATCTCAACACAAGTGAAAGATTACTGACAGGTGATTAATTAAAGAGATTGTGGTTACTGACATGCAGTTTCCGTATTAAGCTTTATACTTATTTTGTTCGAAAGAGGGGAAACTTTTGACTTCTCCTTTTTTATTATTCAAGTCTCATTATTAACGAGAACTTAACTGTTTTAGGTTTGACGGCTCTGGTTGATTGCAAACTCATTCATTATAACTATCTTGTGGCAACGAGAGGGTTGTGTGAGGGCGGATTACTTGGATTGGTTTTAATGCTCATCGCAAGTTTTCTCGCCGCTTGTCTTCTGACAATCATGGTAAATTTTACGATGAATTTTTAATGACAACGAGCTCCTTACGAAATTCTTTTCTCGTTAAGATTTTCATCGACTCCCACACTTGGATTTACATTCGCAAGCGCAATGATTACGCCCAGGTGGAAGAACAACAATACCTAGCGCAGCAGCAGCAACAGCAGCAGATGCAAAATCATCAAAATATGGCTCACCGTACATTGCCACGCCAACAAAATGGGTAATTAAACTAATATTTTTTTACTTTTACTTTGACGTGACTATAATTGATCAAATTCTATTTTAAGACCACCTGTTATCAGCGGATCTCATACACTTCAACATCCATCAAAGAACAAACATCATGACGCGATGATGGTTGCTCAAGCCCAACATCATCATAATCAAATGAGACAGATGGGGATGGGAACTCAAACCCTTGGAAGACATCATGGTGGGAGCCCCAATCATATGAGACAGAACAGCGGTAGGAAAATTCTTTCATATCATCCTAACCGTAACTCAATATCTTTTTGAAATTCCTTTAGCTTGCACGGATCATTCACATCCTCATCCACACGTGCAGCCACAGCAAAACATTTATCAGACACAGCAACAAATTCAAGGACCGCCTCATGCCCATTACAAACAATACAACCCGAATGCATCTTATACCGAGAGCTTGCCACCTCCTCCGATCATAACGACAGCAGCCGCTCATCCACCCCAAACTATTTCCGGCAATCCGAACTACACGCCGCAACAACAGATTTACATTCAACAACAACAAATGTATGCTCAACAACAATATCAAACTTTAAGGCGAAAACAGGCTCAGGCACAAGCGCAAGCCCAAGCTCAAGCCCATGCTCAGCAAATGAACCAACAAATTGCTCAGCAACAACCAATTTATCAGCCTCAGCAGCAAAACGCTCAGGTCGTTCCACAACAACCACAGCAAGTGAATCCTCCACCACAAATTGCTCAGATTCCAATGCAACAACAGCAACAGCAGCAATATGTCGTCACATCGGGAAACTATACGCCAGCTCCTCCTTCAGCTACGATGGCTGTAGTCACAGCAAACAACTCAATTTACGTGCAGTCAACAACCAACACGTCGAATTCTGCAGCGATGGATAACAACATTTATGATCGAGATAAGCAGATATACAAATGTTCAACTTTGGGTCGTCACGTTGGCAAATACAACGAGCAGCGTCAGAATCTAGTTCCAGCTGTCATCCCTACGGTTCCGCAGATACCGAAGTTCAATGGGCAGCCGACAGTCACTTCGGCGCCTAATAATCAAATGACGGCAAACAACGCCTCAAGCCTTCGGCCTTCCATTCAGAACTGCCCTTTACCCGATCTCCCCAATGTCGTGCAGACGAGCACATTTAAGAGCAACAACGATATGATTGGCAATAATTTGCCTCAAAACAGGTAAACAAGGTGATTCGATTTATTTTAGTACTTTTCTTCTAATGGTTTTCTCTAAAGGTTCTACACTCAAAAGCGACCAACGGGAAAAGCTGTGCCATTGCCAAAAATCAGCTCCTTTGAGTCACCGAATCAACCGCCGTATATGAATAACGTCAATAACAACAATCATCAGTTGCATCCGAGCAGTGATACCAATAGCAATATCAAGAGCACGATAAACAACAATAACTTAAACTCCAATAATCCAAATAGCCAAATGAATAATAATCAATTGATTCAGCAGCAGCAGCAGCAACAACAGCAACAGCTGCCTCCGCCTCCTTCGGCCGATGACAATTACGCAGTCACTGAGTTATGAACTGAATTATAATATAAAGACGAACAACTGGTTGATGAAGCAATGGCACTCGTTAGAAACACTCCGTACGTATCGATCTGAACGAACACGAGCCTACATTTTGTGGAAACATATCACGAAATTAACGAATACAAAGGCCGCAAGTAATCATCAACTCCAATCTCGATCTCGACGCGAAACATTTTCTCTTTTTATATCTAAAAACTTTTTAAAAAATCGCGAGACAAGTGAGTTTTATAGGAAAATGGAACTTTCAACCGCAATTTTCTGTTGAACGGCTTTTAAGTAATGTCTCTCTCTCTCTTCGAGATCATCTTGCAATTAATCGTATGAACCTTTGTACATAAAACTAAGAAACATTTAAAAACAATTTTACTTTGTTACATCAACGTCATTTGGATGAAAAAGAAAAATCGAGGAAAGAGGAAAACTTTTTTTTTTCGAGTAATGTGCATAAAAATTATTAACAATTCCTAGTCATTAACGAAAGTCGTCGTTGTTATCAAACCACATTCCCATTCGTCGTAAGAACACTTTTTCAAAATATATTTCTCGCTTCGGTGGCGATTGCTTATTTTAAAGCAAAGATGTGATGCACGATATTGAAAATATTTGTATAACGGGTTGATAAGGTTGAACATCGCCGCCGATCGAGTTAGTCTTTTTAATTTCCTCGAGTCGTTTCTTTAATTTTATTTCAAATAAAAGAAAGCGTCAAGAGCATTTGGAAAGCTCGAAGGAGACGCTAGAGAAGCTTATCAAAAATTTATTACCAATCAACTTGTCAATCGTGTAGAGTCAAATTGGGGAGAGTGTGACAAACTTTAAAAAGTAAAACTCAATTTAATAACCAGACGAGAACTAGTAAAATATTCAGACTACTAGCGAAGAAACTCATTGAAACTACTAAAAACTATCGTTTAGTAAAAGCTTTTTTATAGAAAATATTTTTTAATTAAAGACGAAATCTTTCGATAGTTAAGAAACATTAAACGTAAAAATCCATTAATGAAGTTCTCCTGAAATCGAGGAACTAACTTAAGAACTGAATTGTAGAAAGCTACAGGGAGCATATTGCATAAGCCGATGGAGACACATTCCAGAGAGACCAATTCGCACGCAAAACATTCAACTTCAGAAGAAATCTCAATTAAATAGACTGATTTTCTATTGATTTTCCTGAAATAAAATTTACATCCACAGTTTACAACCTTAGAACATCCATCGGCTGCAATCAATCCCAAGGCGTTTTCTTTTGATTCCCTCAATCAACTCTCAAAAATATATACAAGAAAAACATTTAAACAAGGATATTAAACAAGACTAAATGTTTTTAGCCCACCAACCTGTCTCTTGGCGATAAATTAAACGAGAATAATTGCAAACGGAATCAAAAACGATGACTAAGCATTAGAATCATTTTAGACGAAATCTCATGTGTAACTTACCAGCTCAGAGAGGAAATGTGGCAAAAAGATAAAAGCAAAAAGGAAATAAATTAGTGGGTTTATTAATAAAGCTTGATGATGTTTCATTTCTGTATCCGGAATAAGGAGTGAAGGAGCTACATTAAAAACTTTCCACGAGGACTGCTGTACAATTATTTGTCTCTTCTTGGCGGAAAAATCTGAAAGTAAAATTTCTGTCTAGTCGGCAAAGAAAATAATTATTTTTTCGTTATCAATTCAGTAAGTAATTTATTCAAAGTGGTAAAATTTCTTACGCAATGCTGATTCAATTAATACTAATCATAATTTATGTTTTTATTGCTGGAGGAGGCTAGAGAAAAAAAGAATTTTTGTTTCCATTGGAAAGATAAAAGATAAATTGATAATAAGAAGTCAGGAACGAATTTGATTAATATTTTGCTAAATTAAGTCGATGCAATAGTTTTCGATTCATCAGGTGCTGCTGCAGTATTGACTGCGTTACTCTTAGAATTTGTGCTGCTTTGACTTTCATTCCTCGAGTGACTCGTGCTGTTTCTTCCTGTGCCGATTGGATTGAGCGGTAGTTGCATGTGATATTTATAGATGTTCTCAGTTGATTCAACAACACCTTGTTGAAGATTAAGAGATCGTCCTCGAATTCCACTGCCCCCATCTTTTGGTAAGGGGTTTATCCAATTTAACACGTTGCCAACAACAGGAACGACGCGGAAAATTCCATCTTGCCAAACCTTTTCGTCTGCTTCTTTACGCAAATCAGTTTCTGCTGCTTGAATCCCCTTTCTAATGACCTCAGCCATTGAGACAAGAGCCTTCGAACTCTCCTGAAGAGCGTTGCCCGCAGTAATCACCAATTCTAGAAGCTCTTCAATGTCAGTTTCCGAAGTAACCATACCGAACCTGATGAAAATAACTTACAATGAAGAAGACTGAATTCAAAATAAATCATCAAATTACCTGATACAAGCAATGCCTTCAGATGACTCGCCCAAGCTAAAAGCGTTATCACTCGAACGAAGTCTGTCGACAAGTTGACAGTTTAGCTTGTTGAGCTCCGTTTTTCCCTGATCAGTTTCAATTGATTCCAACATGTTTTCAGGAACATAGTGAACTCCTCCCAATCCAGCCCAATCATCTGATAATTGCACAAGTTTCAGTACCTTGCTGCTTTCAACCATATCATTGAAGATTTGTTTCTTCTGAATCGTTGCTGAAAGAATGTCTGATTGAGCTTCGAAAAACTCGTTGAATTCATTCAGTGTTTCCAAAGACGGAACCTAAAATGATTTCTTAGTAAGTTCTCCAAAAACAAACGAATGTGTTTCTCACCTTTTCGCCTATGCTTAGCTCGAGAGGACAATAACGTATACAAGTTCCAAAGACCGGATGATCGATTAACGATAGCTGAACTTGGGGAAAATCACGTTCCAAAGTTTGGCCAAGCCAAGAGTTAAGTCGATCGAAGTAAAATGCGTTGTTAACTTTCTCAATGGTTTTCTTAGCTACGTCAGTAGTTTCATCACCAGCATCTTCAATATTTGTCCCATCGAATTGAAACAAAACCACAGTCACACCCGGCAAGTTCTTCGTTTCTTCTGATTGTGATTGCGGATTCGTGCTAAGTAATTTAAAGCCTCGAGCTTTTGCAATCATTTCAGAAATAATCTTACAACTTTGGAATGCTTGACCGAAAGCTGCGATGATTCTGTCGCGGCCAATATTTTGCAAAACTGAATCATAAAGATGAACAAGAATTAGAATCAATTCAGACGAATTTTATGAGTAACTTACCAGTCCAGAGAGGAAAACTTTCAATTTTCTTCATGTCATTTTCAATTTCAAACACGTTCTTATCCAACTCCGGAAGCTGCTTATGAAGTAGCACCGTTGGAATACTTGGTAAGCCCAGCCAGCTCTCTAGATTCAATGTCATTGAAGAAATATTTTTGGTTAATTCAGCTTGGTTTTCCACCAAAGGGAATGATGCAATCAATGATCCGCTTAAATGGAGCCAAAGTTGATGTTTCTCGGTAAATTCTGACAGCTCCGTGACGGTTCCATCAATAGCACCGTTAAATGAAGATCCAAGATCAGCTAAAAGAAACAGAGGAACTGCATCGGTGCTCTTATCCTCAATGATTTGAGCTTCCAAATTCGTCAAGCTCATCGACTCAATTCCATCAGGCGAGATAATAATTTTGATTGAGCTCTGAGGCAATCCAATTAAATGCGAAGCAAATTTCAAATCTGGCAAGTAAGGATTGGTGCTGTTGATGTAGATTGATACTTTCTTAATCCCCTGAAGTCCTTCTTTGAGATAATTGTCAAATTTGAGAGTCAATGCCAATCTCAGTGCTTTAGCTAAACATTCAGCATTTGTCGATAGAAAATTTGCTTTCGTGTTGCTGCAGAAAAGCTCAGAAATCCATTGTGAGCAAGCATCATGTATGCTGCTCGAAACTTTCATCAATCGATTGCCAGGAGATAACGTTTTGATGTAAGAAAGTACAGATTGTGACACGACAGCAAGATGTGATATATCTGAAAACAATTATGAATTGTCAAAAAATGTGAAGCCGGCGTTGACATGTCATCAAATATTTACCATCAACTACTGGCATGAAAAAGTCGGAATCTTCGTCTTCAGAATACAAAATAAGATTTTCCAAATTTCCAAAAATCTCATAAGCTGGACGTGGCTCATTTGGTAGTGATGTGTTGGTTTCCATTGGAGGAGGCACTGAAGTTTTCAGTAGTTCTAAGTTCTCCAGTTTGTTGATGAGCTTAGACGAGGAAATTATAATTTTTTCAGTCGCCTAATATAAAAATAAAATTTAATGACATTTTCTGAGAAATTCCGCTACATTCTCAAATGATTTTCAACTTACAGAAGGCTCCTGTTGCACCACATCTGCCATTTTGCTACTAAATTGCTGTTAGTAAGTCTCTACGTAAGAAATGAATATTTAGTTTAGATTTTTGCCAACAAAACAGAAATCAATGCCTTCTTTAATGTGAAGCCCAGAACGAAATTCAAGAATTTTAAATTACTGACAATTTTCTTGTTTAAAACGTAAGAATTTTGGATTTTACAGTCTGCTAGTATGATCAATAAGATTATAAGAGATATTTTTTATTTCCGGGCGATTTAACTTCTTTGTTTTGTTTATTTTTGTTAAAACCTTCAAACGAAGCGGGAAAATTCAAAAGCGTCAAAGACGATTTCGGACGTTCAGTGATTTGAAACACAATTCGTCGTTACAGTTTTTAGATACAAAATCATAATTTGTTGTCTGGGAAAACAAATATTTAATTTAATTTATTGTATCGAGTAGCTCCCAAGTCCCATCATAAATTCTACATCACCAGAAGAGGTTAAACTGAGACATTAATTGTCTTTACCTATGAAAGGCTTTCAGAGGCTGAATCATCGTCTGTGTGAAGCGTATAAAACATTTCTACCTGAAGAAGAAAACATGAAATTTGCTTATTTTATTAATTGATTCTTCGTCTTAGTTCTGCCCTCCAGTTATAAAAAAAGGGATTGAATTGGGTTGAGAATAATATTTGAATTGAAAATTTAAAAGCGTTTAAAATATTGTTTGTCCCTTCATATAAAAATATTTAATTACCCTCCGTTGTCGCTTCTTCTCGCTTTCCTTTGCTGTCGTTTTTCGAGCATCACAGCATCACCAACGTCTTCTCTTCCCGAGAAGTGTATTGTTGAATCGCAAACAGTTTCATTGAAAGCCCTTTACGAGTTTCACACTTGAAAGTCTCTTCTCCCTTTCTTTCCCTTCAACTAAACACCGACACCCAAATAAATCAATAAAAATTTACAAAATCTATATAATAAGAATTATCAGTTTTACCTGTTAAAACTTTGAGCGAAGAAAAGTAAGAGGCACCATGAGGTGAATAATAATAGAAGTACAAAGGAGGCACTTGAGAAACACAAAAGCGTAAAAAATAACAATAAATCTGATTTTGTTCCATTCTTAAGATACATTCCCTCTCGTTCATTGTCTTTCCAGTTCATCTTCTTCGTTTCGCCTTTCATTGTGTGTTACATTCATTTCTTAGAAGTTCAAGATACTTTTCGTCCGGGACACTCTTCTCGATACCAACAAAAGCCGAAAGAAAAATAAATAAGCGGATTGCACTTTAAATCCCATTTAGAAGTTTCCCAATCAAACATTTTCTTACCTTTGTGCCGTTAAGTGCTTCACCGGCCATTGTGTCAACTAAGGTGTTTAACATGCATTCAAAATCAAACTTATATCGTCGTGACCTTTTGTTCACAAACCCTGATTTCTTCCATTGTTAAGCTAGACCTGCACGCATCGTAAATTGAAGTTGAAAGGGAGTTAATTATTTCAGAGAACTCAACAAGACTGTTGTCCTTTTAAACGCCTGTGGCACTCTCTTTAAGTTATATTGGTAACAAAATCATTTTTAAGACATTGGATAGAAGTTTTTAATTGACGAACAGAAATTCTAGATTTAGAGGATTTACACGTTCAACGAAGTTTATGATCAACGTCTTTAGCAAAAAATTTCCCACAGCACTCGAGCCAGAAAGAAACAGGTAAATTGACTCTCATAAAGCTCTTTTCGATGAAGTAAATCGACGGAGACTTTTAAGAACATTCTTCATTAATTGCTCATCAAAACTCGTGCATGCTTCTACTCTTTCTTCGTTCCTCGTTCGTCTTAACGAGAATACGCTAACGATGTTTAATGGGAACCAGGCAACGAACGTAACCTCCGTCACAGAGATTTTTTTCCTAGAAGACGCCACTCAATCCAATAAACCCCAAGTTGATGTTGCACTCAAAGAATAAACGGCGATGAGCGACGATAGTAACTAAGCGCAGTCAACTACAGCAGCAGCGAGAGAGTGAGTCAGGTTGGGGATTTGAATGAATTGAGTCAAAAAGAAAACTAGAAGAGTCTTCATCATCATCTCTGCTGTTGTGTAAAAAGTTTTTTCTTTTACGCGCCAAGGTCGTTATATTTATCCATTCTCGGCGTTTTCATGTTGTTTTTCTTTTCGTGTTATCTCATATTTCTGGTTTTTGCTTCATTGTTTGGTCTTCTCATTCGCTCCTCCAACATTTTATTAACGAAAGAAGGCTCACGAAGAAGAATTTGTATTTTTTCTTCCTCTTTTTTCGATTGTGATTTTAATTTCTTTTTCTTCATTCCTTTTGTCCGCCGGTTGTGCTGTGCGGTGGAGAGAGAGAAGATGGGCCTGCGGAGATATTCAGGCGATGTCTGGTTGTATCATTTCCAATTGAAAATTCCTTTGAAAGATGAGACTCTTTGCCAAAAAGAAAAAAGACAACGCCAGATGACTTGAAAGAAAAAGAACAAAAGATTGCAGTTTCACGTGCATTAAGATTTTTCGTGGATGATAAGTTTCGACTCAGATTCCAAGAGAATTTCGGTCGAAAATGTTCTAAACTGTCAATTAACAAGAAATCTGAGAAAAGCATTAGTTAACATTTTAAAGATTTGTTTTCCAAATACTTTCAACTCCTCGTAACTTGCGAACGACACTAAAGTTGTTAAAAGACAATAAAGGAAGCAGCCTCTAAAATAATTCGCGATTTAATCTTAACTCAACATCACATCGTTAATTTTCATGCTTCTCTACCGAGGAAGAGTTCATTGAGATTACTGGTTTAATGGAAGGCTTTTGAAAGCTGAAGACAATTCCTGCCAATCAGTTACATCATCGAGTGTTAATCCCTTCATGAATAGTGCTCGTAAGTAACGATTTGTAAGCACGTGAGTGGGTTTAGTGTTGATTATTTCGCTTGACTCACTTAACTCTATTTTCTTTGCAAAAGACTTGTGAGATTCGTTTTGAGTTCATTACAGGCCCACGCAACTTGACGTAACTTGGAGATTCGTCCTTGAAACTACTATAAACTCAAACCTGAATAGCAACGAGAAAGAAAAATAATTCTTTGAAGAAATCAAATTAAATTCACAAGGGACGATCCCGCAAATTTCGAGCTAACTTTGTATGAATCTCATTTTCTTTTTGAGCTTTTCTAGGGCTTTTCTACGAAGGTGAAAGTAGCTTCAACACCAGTCGTCTCAAGAGCTTTAGCCATGAAAACATATTTTATTAGAAAAGAAATTCCTTTACTCCATTCGGTCACGACGAGATGAGCTGTTCTCAATTAAATGTAAAAGCTTCAAAGGAATGCAGAATTTTTATTCCTCCATATGACTTCTTTTCTGTCTTTTCAGCTGAGACGACAAAAATACAAAAATCGTTCTCGAATTCCGAAAAGTAGTCATTAAGCGACAGACTGCGAAAAACAAGTTGTAAAGAAGTTTACTCGTTTACTCTTTCTGGTTTGTGTGTGTTTGCTTATTATTCGGGAGAGAAAAAGAGCGAGAGGCAATAAATAGCGAACTTTGCTTGTGATGTTCAAATTATACCTGAAAGTTCAAATTGTTATCAAAAGCCCCCTCGCTCTTCCAAGAAAACCTCAAATATTTAAGTTAAACTCTCTCGCGCCCGCTTTAACACCAACAAAGAAATTTTCTTTTTATCTCTCGCCGCTCTCAATTCTCTTCAAAGCTCAGCCGAAGTTTTGTTTTCCCTTCTCATTCTGTCGTCTCGTCAGTCGAGAACGAACTTTTATCGGTGAAGCCTCTTGTTCTTCTTGTGACTTAAACGGCAACCGAGTGACGGAATTATTTTCTTTTTGGTTCGTAGTGATATTTAGTTATATTGATAGATTGTTATCAAATCAATTGATCAAGTTCTAAAGTGCAAAAGTCGCTTTCATTTGTCAGAAGCTCCACAGTGATTCATCCGATTAAATAAACAAAGAAGTGATTCAATAGTTTACTACTGAAAGAGATGAGCGTAGTGACATAAAAATATTTAGTGAAAGAAAAAGAAATATTGAAAGGAATTCGGCGTCATCAATCAAGGAGACATCTTAAGAGAAGAAAGAAAATATTTCTTGAATCAACATTCAGAGAAGAAAAAGATCTTCGCGGGAAACTTCTGAACAATTTTTTTTCTCGTTCGTCGTTGAAAAACGTAAGTGCAGAAATAAAAAGATAATGTGAATGTGTGTAAGTTTCAGTTGATTTTTCGCCGGCAAAATCAGAGACAGTAGTATGTGGAAGTATCCGCGTATAGCGAGGAGAATGGAATGGAATAAATGTGTTCATCTAGAGGTCAAACAAAGAATAGAGCGAAGAGTGTGGAGACAGCGATAAATGATTTCTCAAACAACAAAAGGAGAAAAGACTGAAAACTCAGTAATTAATGCTTTAAGAATCTCATTATGTTAATTATATAAGAGCATCTCACGCACGGAGCTGCTTATACACTTTCACATTTTGTCTAGAATGTACTGTCTTCTGCAGAACATCGTGGAAGCATAGATCAAATCGAAAAATAATCCTTTGACATTGTCAGTTACGTTCTCAAAGAAATCTTCGATATTGCTAAAACGTCAAGCCTCCTGAGCGAAACAATAAACTTTCATTCAATCATCTAAGCCTCCCATCAATTAGTTAACATTCTAATTAACTCCAGAGTCACGAACGTTCAAATTAACGTTCTCTTGTCTATTTGATAGATGACAGTGCAATCGCCTAAGAAAGCTCAGACTCATAAAAAGGTTCATTTAATTGCTATTGATCTCGCTTCTAGCAATGGTTCGAGAGAAACAATAAAGAAAAATTATCAAGAATTCCTTCGAAAACTTGCCATGCAGCTTAAGCGATAGACGAAACAAAAAAAATTAATAATAGTTTGAAAAATTATAAAAACTTTTAATCCGCCTTTCGGTTCTCTCGCTCGCCTCGGTTGTTATGTGTGAAGAATCAGAATTCATTTAATTTCCAAGCATACTTTTAATGGCTCCACCACACTGCCATGGCTCTCGCCTTCTTTTTCTTCGTCTTCTTTTGGTCTCTCGCCAGTCTTCTTGTTGTCCACCCGAAAATGTAGCAAATCCGATCTCGCAAGGCTGGAATTTCTTACAACTACGCTCGCTTGCTCGCTGCTGCTTGCACTGTACAAGAATTTCAAACGAAACAGAAAAGAAGTAAAATAAGAAAAAATCAACAAACCGGTTCTCGACTCAAAAAAGTAGTTTTTTTTTTCGTGTGTGATATTGTGATGGAACATGGATGGAATTTTTCGATTGCGTTTTCGGGATGAAAACTATATCAAGAATGTTTTTGCGGTTTTTGCGGAGAGTGATTTCTCGGAAAGCGATTCTCGTCTGTTGCGTTGTCGGTCGTCCTTTGATGAATCATGAATTGAAGAGAAGCCAACTTGAATCCTATTCTGTTACAAAAAGCCCAATATCACGTTTTAATTTAAATCAAAGCAATTCCCGAAAACGAAAGAGAAGGAGATTAAATTCTTGTCCGGAAGATTTGAATTTAAATGCGTACACAAAACAGCCATTCACACTTGATAATGAAACATTTTTTCGGGATTTCGTTCTTCTTCGTTCGAAGTATTGTCAATGTATTGTTTCTCGTATTCCGGGCCGAGAGCTGGGGCGTAGATGGGAGACTGGATTGTGTTCATTTTATTTTATACAACAACAGTTGAATGATAAACTTTTTCATCGAGAGAGAAAATATGTTTATTTATTCACGAGAAATATGGCAAACAGCAAACAGAAATTTCACGACATAAGGACATGACTTCAACCAGGCAGTTGGCTTCTTCGCACGCTGATAATGACTCTTTGTTGTCACTCTCTTCTTCTCTCTGTTTATGACAATCTTTCGCATGAACTAACTTTGCCTTCTTGATTAATTGGTTCAAATTAAAGAGTCTCAGCATTCGATGTTCATTTTGCTATTCGCCAACAAAAGCTCATGACTTCTGACAGTCAATTCGTTCTTAGAAAAAGAAGAAAAAAAAACTAATTTAGCTTCATTAAACGAATATTCGTTTCATTAGATTGTCATCAACAGATGATTGAGACGAGCGAGAAGGTTTATCCCTCTTGGCGTCGCGAACTTGAGGGAGAATGAAGAAGAAAGTGTCTCCATGCAAAGCAGAGACTTTAAAAAAACCCGTTGGACTAGTTCTCGTGTGTGTGTGTTTGCTTAAAAATCTGTCTGCTAATCAGTCCACAGGAATGTCAAGCTCGAGTCGAAACTCAAAATGTGTTAATTTTGTGATTGAAAATAAAGTTTCAAATTGTCGCTGTCGCTTCATGTAAAACACGAAAACTCTATAAGTTGATTTTTAAAAGTCGCGATGCTCGCTAATTCAACACGCGACGCGATCTCATCGTCTAAATTTAAACAAGTACTTTTATTAATTATGTTTCATTTGCAAAACACGAAACAAATTCCTTGCAGTTGCCGCGACGTTCGTTGCGCTTTTGTGAAAATTGAATAATAAATCGGGACCCGTCTCGGCAACGATGCAATTCATTCTTGCTGCCGTAAGTTGTTCATTGCCCTCTTTCATTTATATATTTTGTTTCGTTCACCATTACACTCGTTACACTCTGACTCATCACAATTTCAATTTTAATGTTATTGTCGCCCCGTCAATTTTCGCATATACAACACAACATAATTAAAAGGAATTTTACGCGAGCAGAGATCTCGTCGTCTGGGCGAGTAAGCGAGTGAGATGGAAGATCCCTCTCGACTCCGACGATTGACTGCTGCATGTGCTGAACAATTTATAATGTTCCGTCAGGCAGCGAAAGTCATCGCCGTAGCCGGGCGGTTGTAAAAGATCCACATCACGAGATACACCATGCAAATTGATGATGCTTCATTATGCAGCCGCGGAAAGTCGGTCTTGACTTGGCAGCGAGTCAAGAAAAAAAAGTTTTTCACGTTGTACACGATGCACTTTCGATTATAAAAATTTGGCAGTTTTAAAATGCAATTAATTGCAGTTTTCTTTCAAAGTGATTTGCACGAAAAAAATTGTTTTCGATTAAAAGAAGAAAAATGACGACGTGCTTTTATAAACCTAAGCGATGACGACATTTGTAGCAGTAGAGGAAGAAGCTTCGATTTTGGCATCCGCTGGAAAAGCTTTTCGTGTACACGTGTCTGCCGAAGTAGAAATCCTTGAGATTTTCGGGTTGGGTGTTGTGTTGTATGAATGAAATTTCCATTCCCTCGTTGGTCTCGCTCACACTCCAACATGAAAAAAAAACCAAACTTCTTTCTTCGTCCTCATCCCCTCTTCTTCTTCTCTGCCATAGCAGTTTCAGTGATTCCGAACAGCTTCAAAAGAAGCTTAAAAAGTGTCGCAGTTCTCGTGGATACATTTACGCAACTTGAAGTGCTGTTTAATTGAGCTTTTCATTCGACATTTAGGAATTTATTTTGAATTTCACCTTTGATGAGGATTCAATTGTTGATATCACGTAGAAATTTGATTCAATGGCCTCTAAAGCGAAAAGAAGCTTTAGTCGTGGGTTGGAACAGACTTTGCAGCACCAAGTTGTGTAGCAACCGAGAATTACCTTCTAATTGACTCAGCATCCCTCGAACTTTTCATATTTCGCAGAAGCCGCCCTTGCGAAATATTCCGTCACGCAAATAGGAAAAATATATCTTTTCCGCAACGAAAGGCTCATGATATTGAAATTTGCTTGTTGTGCGTGGGAAATTTTGTTTGGTTCGCGTCTGTTTCTACGAAGTGAAGAATTTCAATTCCGTCAAATGAAATCTGAGCGAGAGTGGTGCATAGCAACAGTTCAAAGGTCTTCGAGGGGAAAACGATGTAATTAATAAAAAATCTCAACATTTCAAATTAAATTGTCGAAACGCGATTTGTTTCGTAATTTGAAATTTCCAGGAAATTTCTCTTGTGTAAGCCCCTCAAATCCCAAGGCCACTTAATCGAATTGAGAAAGAGAAGAGCTCGTAAAAGATTTCAAAAACGTTTACCTGATGCTGAAGTTTCTTTTCACCCTTAGTCAAATTATAGAAAAAATGAACGTTTAACAATTGATGATGTACACGAGCGAGAGAACGAAGCCTTCATATAAATAGCAATTGAAGTCCCCATCCCACCGGCAAAGTTTGATAGAAAAACAAAATTTTCTGAGAAAAGCCGGCGAGGAAATTTTCATAAATCAAAACTATTCGAAAACAAATTAATTAGAAAACACTTTCTCGGTTGACGACAGAGCAATCATTCCCTTTCCCAATACATTCTTGAGTCTCCTACCGATAATTTGAATCCTTTCACGATGTGCGCCAAATATTGTGGAAAAGCTCTTTTTGTGTGTAGGTTTTGTGAAAGAATTACAAATCCTAACTCACCCTCCACAAACTCTACCCAGATGGCAAAAGAAGAAGAAAATACGAAATGAGATGACATGCGCCGGCTTCCAAAATACGACGAGGTGGAGAAGGATGACAAAAAGTATGGAAACAACAACAAAGCTTTTGTTGTGAGGGACGAGCAGGAAAAAAAAGAAAAAGCTTTAGAATGAGCCTCTCGATTGTTCCGTAAAGATTCATAACAGTTAATGTGGCAACCGCGATTGAGTTGCTTTATAAATTGTAGAAGCATCAAATGACCTTGTGTTCATCCCCATGAGAGATAGAAAATATTTTCAATGTTGAAAGCATGTGCGAGGATGCTTTCTCCTTCTCATTCTCCAACCACCCTCTCATCCGTTTGTACGTTCGTCGTAGTTTTTTTCTGCTCCGTTCACAGTCACTATCAAGTTGTGGAAAAGCTTTTTTCTCTCTCTCCCTCTCTCTCGTTACACTTTATGAATATTGCGCCCTAGAGACGAAGGCTTTGCCGGGTGTGAATGCAATAAAAGCTTTACTTTTGTGAATGAAAATCTACCTTTCCTTCGTTCAAAAAGAATAATGCATAATCAATTTAGCCTAAAGCTACAGAACATTCTGAGAAAATCTAATGGAAAACTTCTTCGAATTGTTTTGAAGCTCATCGTGACCTTCATCCTAAAATAACAACAATTTCTTCTGCAAAATATCCCATGATCGCTTGCTTACATTGCTACAGCCTACGAGGCTCTCACACGAATTTCCTTTTTTGCGACTCATAAGAGCCGAGCCACTAGCACGAGTAACATTTCCATGGAGAGTTGGAGAAATTTTACCGATCTAAAAATAATTTTCGAGCTGGCCTCGTCGCCTTGTACAACGAAGGAATTAAAATTGTTATCAGGAAAAATGGTTGAGAAAGGCGTGTTTATTTATCAATGTTGGTTATAAATAATTTTCATGTTTGTCGAAAATTTGATGACCACAAGGCGAGAATTACGATCTTTATCATTGACCATTGTGATGTTTGCTCAAAGATAAAGATTTAGATAAGAAGAAAAAACCAAAAAACTTCCATCTTTGCTCGCATCTTACAAATACTCGCAAACAAAATCGTTTCATTCGTTTTGCATGAAATTTAATTCGAGCTTGGAAGTTATCGATATCGCAAATCGTACGAGCGATCTTGAGAAGTAAACAATAATCTTCACGGTTGAGCCGAATGAAGTTCATGGAAACGTAAGGCTTTACCGTAAAGCAGATAACATTCCATTGCAAAGTGCCAGAGTTTTGAATGTTGATGTCAAAACATATAAAAAATTGAAATGTTTATTAGAGACCGCAGGGCTTAGGATTTTAATTTAATTTGAATCCGTTTTCGAGAAGAAACAAATGTGCATGAGACATCCAAGCCAAGCCGCCCGGTATTAAAACACAAGCAACTTCGAACTTTGAAATTTTATGGAAAATAAACCGACACGTTTTGTTTATTTTACTGAAGTTAATGGATTCATCGATAATTTCGCGCGTGGAAGAAAATCAAGAATGGAAAAAAGTGTGTAAATATAAAGAAGAGATATTTCGCCGAATCTATTTTCAATCTTCTTTTAATTATCATTTTGACTGAGTGCTGAAAAAAAAAAAATCTGCGTGAAGACTAAAAGAATAACACACCGCGTGAGTGTCGAGTGAATGACGGCGAAACTTTTCGCTTTTCATTGAATGAAAATGTGAATAGAAAGAAGAAAAAGAAGAAGAAGTGGGAGCGAAGTAAAAAAGAAATCATGGATGGAAAAATAAAGTTCAAGGCCAATGAAAACCGATATTTTCCCTACCAATATACTTAAACACTTATTTGCGGTTCTATAAATAAGAGAATTTTCTAACAAATAAACACTAAATTGGAGCTCACTGAAGCGAGAGTGTGGAGAAAACAAGACAAAGAAGAAGTCGTGTGAGAGTGACTCTCAATATGGTTAGTTAGCGCAAAAACTTCCAGAATCACTTTTGATCTTTTCTCTTTTGATTTCATCATTCGCGGATGGTAACATCGCACATAATGTATTCATCATATTCCAATTTGTTGTGTATACGAGTGAGCGAGAGAGTGGACGACGAAGAATGTTCATACGTACAAGCCGGAATTATAAAAATAGATGTTTAGTAGTATCACCAATACATTTGGACATACCTGCACTCACTCAACAGCCCATCGCATTTATCATTTCAATTTCGACACGTAAAAAAATCCGACGGATTACGGTGTCAATTGGAGATATTTGTGAGATCTTCTTCTTGGCTCGCTCTTGATTTGCGTAAAACAAGCTCAAAGTTTTTTTGTTGTTGCTGCTCTGAGAAGCATTGATACTTAGGAAGCTTGAAACTCGTGAATAAATCGATCAACCTACAGTTCTTCTTTCCCCTCGGGAAGCCAAACAAACAACAAATTCTTTTGTGTCGAGCTTAAAAATAGCGACAGTCGTTAATGAAATACTGAGCCGATGTGAATGTTCCATAAACAAAAAATTTATATATAGCGTCGCACACGATTATCATAGACACGGCAGTGCCATTACTTGTAAGGGCAGAGTCCTTGAAATGTCCGTCAGCTCACACTTTCATTCTTACGTGATGCTATCAGCTGCTCATGCTTTCAGGCTTGACCTCTCTGACAATCTCATCGGCGCTTTATGGCGGGCGGGTGAACTGATTGCTTCTCTCCGCCGTTTGATTATGTGACTTCGATAAGCCAATGATTTATCATGACTGTTTACATTTTGGCGGTGGCCCGATTAAAATGTCATTCTCAGACTTCAGTCGTGTGTGAGTGAATCAGGAAGATGAGAAGCTTCGAGTGCCTCATATTTCTTGTTATCAGCAGCAAAACTGTTTACAGAAAACAACATAGGCTTTTATATTCTCGAGTCGTTTCAATTTGCTTTCTGTTTGTTGTTGAATGAGTGGGTCGACAAAATGCGTGTGTAGTTGTAAAGCATGAGACATTATATTTTCGACTGTGGGGAAAAGGGGAGGCGAATGAATCATCGAGAGTATTTAGTTGCTGCCGAGCTCTGTATAAACGGAAACTCCATTCATATTTGGTCGACGACGAAGCGAACAAACAATTAACCGACGAAGAATGAAAAATTATTTTCATTGATAGCAGAGTTGTGGGAGAGAAAAGCACGTTTCGATGCAACGGTTCGACTCGTGCGATAAGATAAGCTTACGGTGATGGAACATAACAAAGTCGCATACGCGATAAGAATCTTCAACGAGTGTGATAAGCTGTACGCTCGTTTCCCGCTGTTGGTGATTCGATTTGCTTAATGAATGAAATTAAGTGGAAATCTAAAGCGACCGAGTGCGAAGAAAAAATCATCGCATTGGGTACTCGATTGAGAGTTCATGAATGCAAATATTTGAGAAACAAGGAAACGAATGTAAATAATTAAATTCCGTAAGACGATAGTGTGAGCAGAATAATATTTACATTTATCATCGCCATCAAGAGTCACTAACGACAACTCCCACCAGAAGCTTTTCTTCGCACACGAAAAAGCAATTTCCATTGATTATTTGTAAGGTTTCTCCTTCACCATGAATTCATTTAGAAGAAAAGGATTGCGCAATCAACTCTTTGTACGAAACTAACTCGAAGGCGATAGATTTCTCCACCCACGCATCGATAGAAATATCTTTGGATCAAAGGACTTTCATAACTTAATAAATCTACTGCGTGACAGTGTCAGACAAGCGTCGAGAAACTGCAATAAAAACTCTTTCATGTCGAACTCGAATCACACTCCCGACCCTCTCCCCATTAGCTAACAAAGTCTCTCTCATTCTCGTGTACCCGCGAAACAGCTTTTTTTAATCGCCGAAAAATAAAACACGATAAAACTCATTCCAAACAACACAAACGTTGAAAATGGAAATGAAATGAAATTTTTTTTTGCTTTGGCTCTCGTAGTTCGACCTTGATCATGACATTGATTCCAAAAACTATTTCCAACCACGGTTCCATGTTTTTTCCGATTCTAATTTTACGTTTATTAGAAAAAATCGTCGAGTGTCGAGTTGCTTGTGCTTTCGTTTGCGAAAATAGGAAACCTTATTTTTGATTGACGAACTGAGAAATCTCTTGACTGAGCAAAACGAGTATTGATGTATGTTTTAGAAGTCTGTGGTGGAATCGTTGATTGCGAAAGATGAGACTTAAATAGCACTCTACGTTACTTAATGACAAACTATTTGCTCTTTCACATTTACAGATTGTGACTCGCTTTTTCTGTTAGCGCTGCCCTGGCCTCACACAATCAGATCGGTCGATGCTTTCAGCAGTTGAACTTCACTCTGGTGGTCCAGGAGGGATTGGGATTTATTCTCATCATCCGCCATTCGGTAGACCCTCGTCAAGTGTACAACATCAGATGCCACTAGCCTCCACGAACAACGCTCAAGTTTCACCCATGTCAGGAGCGGAGTTTGCACGGCCTAAGCCTAAGAGCATTGGATCATTAAATGGAACGTCAACGACTTCTCCATCACAAAAATACTCGCATCATGAACAAAATGGACCAGTAAACTTGGCTCCTTCTTCGAGAGGTACACCGCCAACAAAATCTGATTCCGATCATAAAGAAATCGACGTTGTCGGACTAGGAAGCTCAAGTTCAAATTCGATTGGTGCTCCAATGTCTTACGCAACGACCACCTCTCGAATGTCTTACCCAACAAACTTGGGAACAAACGCTTATCAAGCACTGAACTATAGCTTTTATGGAAGTCGATATGGGTAAGTGGCATTATATCTCGTAATTGTCCGCTCGTGCTGATTAACATTTCTTTCGATTTAGGACTCCAATGTTTTCTCACCGTTCAGCGTATCCGCCGCACCACTCAAGCCGTCCAACATATTTGCCACCTCAATTGGACTCTTATCCCTCGTATTTGTCAGCAGCAGCAGCTTACACATCTAACACAGTTGGAGGTTACTCAACTGCAGCTTCCCCCCAACTCTCGTCGAGCGGTGAAATTTCACAAATCTCTCATAAGACCGCATCCGAAAGATCTCACTCGATGTCTTCCTTGAGTAACGGACATCATCTTTACGCAATGAAAGAGAAAGAGTCAAAGTCAGCTGCTCCGAGACTTGTTGACGAAGCACGAAGTAATAATAACTTCAAAGTTCCTTCCGGTAAAGAAGGATCTCTTAAACATCGCATTCTAACCACAGCGCGACCACACAACGATAAGCATGGAACTATCAATCATCCTGCTAATAGGTAAATAAAGTTTTCGATGCTTATTCACCTGAGATAGACCTTTACGTGACATTTCGATAATCTTTAAACGTTTCTCTTGATTAGATCTCCGCTCGGTAACAATTCTTTTCTCAACTTTACTCGTGGTTCGCTTATTGAGCTCAGTAATGGGTCACTAAGACGTGTGGAAGATTTGCGAACTGAAGATTTTATCTTGTCAGCTGAGAAGTCACAAGACCTTCAACTCGCCGACTCTACGGTCGTTAAAATTCTTTCGTCTGGCAACAGCAATAATTGTGTGATGATCACGTTCAGCTACGATAACAACAGATCTAAGGTGAGTGACGAAAAATGATCTTTGACAAACTGAATATTTTTATTAATAATATTTATTCGTTTCAGGTTGACATCGAAGCCAAACTCGAGCATCCTTTCTTTGTCTATGGTCAGGGATGGGCTTCTTGCCACCCTGAAGGTTCAATGTCAGCTTTCGGACTGAAATGCCAACGTTTGCAAGTCGGCGATGTTTGTATTTCATTAAAACCTCGTGAGGTTAAGCAAGAGCCTCCTTTAAGTCCAATGGCTCAGAAACGAACAATCCATCAGCAACAACAACAGCAACAAAGAGAGATTTATCAACAATTGAAAGAACATCAACAGCAACAACAGCAGCAGCAGCAACAGCAGCAAGACTCGATGCCACAAAATCTCTCAAGACGCTCATCAACGATCTCAACGACATCAGCTGTCGACACAGCGATGAGTCCCATGGCTGAGTTCTATAAACTTCAGATGTCTTTTTATGCAGCAAGTCAAGGTCGTATCCCAACTGCCTACTCGTCGTTCTTAAATGAAGACGCTTCCACAGCCGCTGCACATATGTCTCACGAATTAAATACCTCATTGAACAACAACAACACAAACGACAAATTACCATCGATGATGTCGAAGAATTCGTGTTCAGATGATTACGTTCAGAACAATTTAGATGATTTGCAATCGAGGAAACGTCGATGGTCAGCGCCTGACGAAGAGCAGCAACAACAGCAGCAGCAACAACAGAGTCAGAGAAAAATTGTGAATTAACTAGGAGTCGCACAAAATTGAAAACGTACTAACCAATGCACGCCAGAAGCTCACCAAGGCGAAGTCTTTCATTGTAAATAATGTTTAACCTCAGACAAGTGATCTCGCGCCAAGTGTTTTTTTGTATCGAAAGTTGATGTTGATGGGGCACGGGCAAAAGCCATGGAGAGTTCAAATTTTCATTTTATTAACAAGCTTATGACACGAGCAGCTGTTTCGTTTGAGAAGACGTTGATAGAAATGTATCATCTAAATAACTCAAGCGATGTTAAATGCCAAAAAAAATTGTTGGCAAGTTTTCCTGTTCACGTGGGCAAGTTGTTGATCTAAGCTGGAGAACGTTACATGATCATGCTCCGGAAAACGAACTTTTTTGATTAAATGGATAGATCTCATTGCTGACTTTTTCATTGATGTGAAAACTTGTTTCACTAAAAGCATTGGCGAGATTAAGCTGCACAGTTGTTTCAGTCCCTGAAACTTTCGCAGAAAAATCATGAAAAATTGGAAAAATTGTTCAAGAAGAAAAAGGAAATCGGTGTCTTACAAAAATATTATTAAAGAAAAATGTTTGTAAATTTGATAAAAAAAAATGTGATTCGCTTCGTTAGGGAAAGCATTAAAATCACCTCAAGCTATCTTTAAAGCTTTTGACTATCGATTTGTGGAAGTTTTGAAAAGCAAACTTACGAAGTGGCTTAAAAAAGTTTAAGAAGTCATGCGAGTTAAGCTTTAAAGTTGGTCTGAGTTCTTTGAATGTCTTTCCATCGCCAAGCGACTCTGTCGAAGATGAGAAATTAAGTTAAGGTTGTCACAAAATAATCGCTGAAAGAAACTGTATTTTCTTAAAATGTTAATTTTTATATCAAAGATGTTTCTGATGAGCGGTTGACGAAGCTGATGTAACAGGTTGAAAAAGAATTTAAATTGAAACTAAACTCGCTGTTTTCTTCAAGAAAAAAAAAATCCTGAAAGCTTTTCTCTTTATCTGTGACTGATTTTTCGACGAATGAAATGTTTACTGTGTCAAAGGAGTTTGTGAAGTTGTCTTCGTCGTCGTCACTCTTTTGGAACGAAACTCAAAGAATGGAAATAACGTCAACGAATCTCTGAATTTCCTTTTAATCTGGTGGCGTGCGTGACATGCTTTCCTTATAAAATTGTGTCTGAAACGTGACTCAGCTTCGTTCAAAACGACAAACCGCTATGATTGTTCCTTGATGTTTCTTTCTTTGTAAAAAAGAAGAAAATACGTTGAATCCTATCAACGTCCTTCGACAAAAACACGAAAAACAATTGCCATCCGACATAAAAAATATTGATGAAACTTGTGATTCATTGGCAGATGATAAATATCTAAAGAAATCTTCTTCAGGCTGTTTTTCTTCTTGTTAGAAATTGGTTAATTTCGTTCTTCCATATGATCGAGTAAAAATAAACTCTCTTTATTAGTTCTTATTGTTGATCGATGATGAAACAAATTATTTAGTTTAAAAAGAGCTCGACAAGTTTTAATTAAAACACGTTTCAGGTGAAATAAGATTATTTAAATTTAAAGTTGGAAACTTGACTTAATCCTTCTTTTATGTCTAAGCGTAAAGTGCTGCTCGAGAAATTTTTGAATATATTTTTATCAGAGAGAAGTTTTCTCAGAACTTTCTTTTGCTTTTAGTTAGCTATGTTGAGATGGAAAAATATTTTTCGATGCACACCAGAGATTTCTTCTCGTTGAAGAAGGCTCTGAAGAAACTGAAAGAATTATGTCATTAAAAATGAATAAATGGACATAAAGAATTATAAGTGTTGAATTTCATTTTGATCAGAATCATTTTTATTAATTGAGTTGCTCTTTGCAAATTTAGGATTTTCCATGCGCGTCTCGTCGATGTCTAGAGAGATTTGCTCGAAGGTGAAACTTCGACGAACAGCCATTCTCCGGACATTCGAATACTTTTCCGGAGCCTAATGGATTTGTTTGTGGCAAAGCTTTCGTTGGAGACCCGAAAATATCGAAATCCGGAATGAGTTCAACAGAAGGAGATCTTGATCGACCGCGTGTCATTGATGTAGATTGTGACGTCGAATCATCAGTCATTATACCGAAACTCTTCGATTTCAAGACTTGATTTACGTCAACCTCTTTGAAGCCTTCAAGGATTCCTTCACTTTTGTCGTCTAAATTTTCTTCTGAATCTCGTTTACATTTCTTTCGTGGTCTTCCACGATTTGGTTTATTTGAAAATGTTGGAGAAGTCTCTTCTTCCTCTTCATTTTCATTTTGTTCAAGGCTGTTATTCGACTTTTTTAAATGCTTTCGTGGCCTTCCTTTTGAAACTCTTCTTGGAGAGTCCTCGTAGTCACTGTCCACCTTCTTTGAATTTGAATCATCTGAAGAAACCATTTCTACTTCGTTTTCTACAGGAACTGTTGGAGTTTCATTATCTGTTGATCGAGTTCTTTTCTTAGGACGTCCACGACGTTTTGGCTTGAGCAACTCGAACAGTGGAGTTGGTTCTCGTGATGGAGAATTCTGTTTATCTTCAGCTGGTTCGTCTGACGTAATAAACTGAGAGGCGCTGATTAATGTTGCTCCAAAATCAGGCGATGATTCGCGATTCGGTGAAGCTTCGTATGGAGCTGGTGATCCGTAAGGAGATTGAGAATCGTAAGGCGGCTGAATAGGAGATTTAGTCTTCTTCGTGCTTCTACGGATTGTACCAGACTTTGTCAATAGTTTTTTTTTGTGGAGTTTCATGTGGTTATTGAAAGATTTAACGTATCTGAAAAGTTTTTCACATCCTTTCACGCTGCAGGTGAATTGCCCGCTTCGGTTACCATGAATTCGCTCTACCAGGGAATCTTTAGGCTCCGGTACAAGTTCCAAAAGTGAATCTTCCTCTTCGTCTTGATGGTACGAGCGATTATTCGATTTTTTGGAAAGAACCGGAAGCTGGACAGAATGTTCAGGTTCTGGTTGGACTTTGTGTAACTTTACATGGGATTGAAAAGACTTTATATATCTGAACGTTTTTCCACATCCTGTCACCTTGCAGACGAATTCTCCACATCGATTACCCTTCTTAATTCGCTCGACCAGAGTGTCAACTCTTGCGGGCTGCTCAACAAGTTCCAGAAGTGAATCTTCCTCGTCTTCTTGATAATACGATTGATTATTCGATTCATTGGAATGTGTCGGTAGCTGGTCATTACTTTCTGATAAAGTTGAATTCAAAATTTGCATTAAATATTTGTGAGATTCCTGGCTCTTTGTTTTCAAATCATAAGCGACTCTAAGCTTTTCCATGCAACGGTGACACATCGATTTCGGTAGGATTCCATCATTATTTACGTTACAGTTAACGTCAAGACAGAATTTGATCAGCTCGGGCACTGAAATTCCAGGTGCAAATGAAGCACTAAAATACAAAAATACAAAAAAAAATAGTTGTATTCTTTCAATTGATAAATTGATTTACTTACGGTAGGCTAAACGGAATTAACAGCACTGAAGTCTCAAGACAGAGTCTGCACAGCTCGGAGAGCTATAAAATACAATATAATAGGTCAGAAAACAATTAAAATCGAATTTAAACAAACTCACATCGACAATTCTTTCCATGGCTAAGGGGTTAATCAGTTAACAAGGGGGTATCAATCGGTGTTTTGAACACTATCAATTGGTTTGTTTTGAAAGACGCGGAAAAGACGCGGCAGAAAGTTTGTTTTCATATCGGAAAATCGGGTATTATTCGATTATATTTATTCGATTATATCGGGTATGGAAGAGATAGTGCCTGGAATTCCCGAGCCCGAGCTGGTAATAAACATTTATTTTAAGTTGTACTGTGGTTTTATGATTAAAGTTTATTTGTTTTTAGAAAACTCAAATTTGTCGCTTGTGTGTCCAGGAAATAAGCGAACACAGAATTCGTATAAGCATCGGACAAACTATATCTATTAACGAAGAAGCTCCCGAAATCGAGCTTCAGTTTATGATTGATTTCTGTTTGGACCTTAGTTTAGATAATGACGAATCGTGGATGTCAAATGAGATATGTGAAGAATGTTTAGGACGCCTGAAGTTTATCTTCGAATTTAAACAATTTTGTAAACATAACAACGACGAGTACTTCAGCGCGAAATGCAAAATTGAAACAAAACCTGATCTAAGTATTGTAAAAGAAGAACCGATGTTTAAAGAAGAAAACGAAGAGGAGGATTCGAGCTTATTAGTTGAAGTTGTAAAAGAAAGTCCAGTCTCTGAAAGCGAGCAAAGAAAATTAAAACGAGCTATGGAGACTGACGAAGAAAGAGCTGCTCGCACTAGGAAAGCAGCTGAACAAAAGCGTCATCGTAGAGCAACGTTGCAAGCACAAGATCCCGAAGGATACGCTCAAAAGCTAGCAAGGGAAGCTGAAAGGACAAGAAAAAGACGACTCTTGACTCGGATTTTGACTCCACCTGAAATCAAAGAAATTCAGGATAGGGAAGCTGCTAGGATAAAACGAGAAAAACGGGCAAGTCTACCACCAGAAGAGCGAGCGATGCAACTTGCGAAAGCAGCTTTACAATCCCGTTTACGGCGTCAAAAAATCAAAACCGAAGATCCCGAAAGATATCAAATGGAAAAAGCTCGTGATGCTGAGAAAAAAAGAAAAGAGAGGGCAAAAAATCCTGCAAAGTACGAATCAGAAAAAGTCAAAGACGCTCAGAAAAAGAAACTTCAAAGGGCAGAAAATTCCGAAAAGTATCAAGCAGAAAAGGCTCTCAAAATCGAGAAAAGAAAGCTTGAAAAATTAAACCAAATATTCAAACCAGAGCCAAGCGAGACTTCTACCGCTGGTACCAGTTATGCTGATTCGCCGGATTCGCTAATTTTTCTTTCCGATGACGATATGTCCAATGATCCGTTGTCGCTTAATACAACTGAAAACAAGTTACTACACTTGGCATCTGAAACTATCGAATTAACAGATAGTGACAACTCTCTGAATGAAATTTAAGTTCAAATAAATTTATTCTATCAATGTTTATTCCGAAATATTTTATTCGTTAAACATTAAGAACTTAGATCATTATGTTAGGCAAAAGGAAAATAATTACTTCTTTGAACGTCTTCCTCGCTTTGGTGTGTCATCTTCAAACTCAACGTCGTCCGGGAATTCAATGTCATCGTCATCGCGGGAAGTCTTCTTTGATTTCGATGGCAATACCTCTTCAGGTACATCAGCTTTATTCTCTTTTGTGTTTGAAATCTTTTCTTTGTTGTTCTTTGGATCGTTCTTCTTTCCATTCTTTTCACCAACGAAAATATCCTCAATTATGACATGCTTAGATTTGCGCTTGTTGGCTCTAGGTTGATCCGGAGATTGTTCAGGTGTAGTGACCATTTTTCGAATATAAGCAGCCGACTCCATTTGACTATCTTCAGCGATGATGACGTTCTTTTCTGGAATGCGACGACGACGAACAATTGGTGGCTTTGAAGGATCTCGCGGTTTACGAGGCTTCTTTTCCTTTATGATCGTCTTCAAAACGAGCTTATCTGGTAGATTATCCAAATTATCAATGTCAATGTCCAATGCGGCTAGCGCTGCTTCCTTAACAGCACGTTCTTCTGCCAATTTGCTATCTGCACATTCTTTCAAGTAGTTGCGAAGGAAAGCGCGGTTCTCCTCGCATCGGAATTTGAACTCGTAAGCGGATTGCAACTTTTCCAAACACTCCTGACACATTGACTGCAAGAGAATGTTTTTTACCATGGATATATTTCAAATTAGTTAATATTTTACCTGTGGCAAGTGAGGATCATCATCGATAGCTGGCTTGGATTCTGAATTTTCATCTCCTTCCGTGTTTTCAGCGTCATCAGGATTCTCGGTGAGTGAATTTTCTGGAGCGATTTTCATATCCATCGAAAGATATTTCATAGCATCAGCAATTGTTACGGACTCGCCAGACTCCATTACGAGAATACAAAAGTCCGAATTAAGGCCATACAACATTTCTGATTGATCCAAGCACAATCGACATAACTCATTCATCTAAAACAGCAAACACAATTAGCATTTCATGTTTAAAACAATTGCACAGTGGACTTACGTTAGCTAATGCCATTTTTGTTGGATTTTGTTTACGATGGGTAAGCTTTTAGAGCAATTATTTTAAAAATTTACTCGAAAATTTACTCGAAAATATGAAATCGAGAGATGCGAAAGCGAGCGGCATCTTTTCGGCATTCTCGCGCCAAAACATATTCAAACTCGCACGTGGCAAACTTTTTTAACGGAAACGTGATTTTTTTTCTGAACATTTAATTTTATTGCTGTTCAATTTGATTGTAAACTTGATTTATTTGACAGTTTATAAGCCATTTCATTTTTCTTTTGTTTATTACTTGGTTTAAACGACGCGACAGTTTAATTTAATTTTAATGGCTTCCTGTAGAATTGACAACTTAATTTTCCAAAACATCAAAGAAAGAAGTCTCCAATCAGAGTTTAAATTTACTCGCGAGGAATTTGGCAAACGAGTGGAATAATAACAAAGTCGAGTGTCGAGTACCAGCTGTATCTCTGTAAATAAATCAACCGAGAGAAATTAACTTTTATGAGGCAGCCAGCAACCTTTATAACATTAAACCAATGAGACTGCTACATCCTTCGTCTATCGTGCGACATTATAATGAGGAAATGAGGTAATGACGCTCATGTTTATGCAACGATTATTATATATGCAAGCTCCAAGAGAACTTGAGAGCTCTACTCAGGCAGACGTTTCGAAAGAAGTGTCGTCTTCATCAGATTTCTCAAGCGGTTTCCACTTGAAGTGAATCAGGTGGAAAAATGAAGTGACCGCTTTAATCTTGTTTTCCTTTCATTCTTAATATAAAATCTCAAATATTTTTAAGCTTCGCGCTTTCATATATCAATGTGAATTATTTTTAGAACGACTGAGTTTATTTTTATACTCGAGGTTTGGATAATTAATCGACGATTGTAAAATCCCATTTTGGTTGCGACTAGTGGCTTCATACTAGTAGCGTATTGATTGAAGATTAGTTTGTATTTCAATCGAGGGTTTCCCTATTCTCTCTCGATATCTAAACTAAAAACAGATGTTTTGTTTGTGGTCATCGAACGATTTCAACAACATGCGAATCTCTGCGCTCGGTTGATTCTTCTCCCCATCGTATTACGTTGTCGTCGTCATTCACTCACTTCCAACAGCCAAACAACGTAAAAATAGCTTTAGTTAAAATAGATTTTATTGAAGCAATTCAATATTTTACGTATGAAATGTTCATCAGCGACAGATCAAAACGGCGAAAGGCGTCGAGAGTTTCGTCGAAACAAGTTTTAATTTGTAAAATTGTTAGAGAACTTCTAACTAACTGAGATGCTGAGGCTTTAATTGAAAACGAGATGGTTGACGATTAATTGACGTCACCAAATTACCCTCGCTCACTCATCATTCTCGCTCGCCGTTCTCCAGTCGTTGTGTTCATTCGGTAATATGCAAATCCATCAAACGGGGATTGATACGTTTTATAAATATTGCGAGGGAGAAATGAAATCTTCAAACGATGCTAACAGGAGAGCCCTAATCACGGTTGGGCCTTGAACAATGTAACATTAAGAGAAGCATAACAATGAATATGGGAAAATTCCATCATAGTCTTGCGAGATAATTTTCCCATTTCACTCTCGATTTACGCTCACCGCTCTTACATTTTCCACGACTCAAACTTTTCCGAATTGAAAAGAAAATCCAACGTTGCCAATTTGACAGCACCGACTGACGGAATGCGATAAAGAAAAGTAAAGCACGAGCGGGAAAATGTTCATCAGACAATCCTAAACTTTGATAGAATGTGACGTAGAATTTTCATCTTCTCTCTCGAACGAGAGCGAATTACGCTCTCCACAAAACAAGCACCGAAAAAAAAAAACATTTTACTAAAAAATCCAAAGTCGAGCGAACGATGTACGGTGCTTCGATGGGAAAGAATTTTTCCCTCGATATCAATTCATTCTAAGGATGCACATCGGTTGGATAATGTGCGACATTCGCTGATCAAAACGAAAAGAAAAAAAAGTTATAAGAAATAGTTGTGAACGAGAAGGCTAAAGAAACAGCTTTCAGTGCTGTGCATAAGGAAAATAAAAAGAAGGAAAAATAAATAAAATCTCGGATTCGCGAGCATGGAACAATAGTAAAATAAAACTGAAAGTAAAGCCAATTGTGTGTGGAGCGTGAATAAAAAAGAAGAAATCAAAATGATTCGATATGACATGAAACTCTAGAGAGAGAGAATTAAATGTAAATTCAAAAAGTTAAATAATCATCGTTGATGATTTATTTTTTTCTTTATTCGTTCCGAGCTCGTTCGCTATTACAAAAAGTTTTTTTTTTCTCGCGATTCTGTGTTCGACTGCTGACGGTCAAATCGGGGGAATTTCAAATCAATAATAGAAGAAACGCGAAGACAGAACTTTATTTTTCGCGGTTTTTTGTTTATAAGACAAAACCGTCTGATCTGAAACCTGTGCGGAGAAGCAAGCGAGTTGAAAGAAAAAAAAATATGAAATGAAATAGCGATCAGGGGAACGAATGATTGAGAATAAATGAAATCAGATCGGTGTGAAGCAAGCAGTTCTTAAAGAAATACGGCGATTTACTACACAAACAAGTCGTCGTCACTCCACGGAAACCAAAAATCGTGGAAAAAAAGATTTTCTTCTTTTGTGTATTTTCATCTTCGACACGGCGTTTGAGGAAAATTGGAAAATTTCAATTTACGCAATATAAAAATAAAAGAATTTTCATTTTCCTCGCGAAGTTCATTTAATTCAAGAGTCGAGAAACATTTTCTGTCTCACCAAAAAAAGAAAATTGTTTGGATGGAAAAGCGAAAGTGCCTGAGCAAGAAGCTTCCAGTTGTAGTGTTTGTGTGTGTGTTTGTATGTGCATGTCGGAGCTTTTTTGTAATATCGATTTTTTTCCTTTTCGACTGGTTTGTTCAACATGAGAATTTTTCGGAGAATTGGTCTTGTGACCGGATCGATGCTCAACTTAATTTTGCTGTAATTAGAAGATGCATACCGAGTTTTTAATATTTCCCATCTATCGATTGCCAATTTAATCAAGACTTTATTTTCGAGCACCGACCAAACATGAAAATGCTTTTTCCTCGATGTCTCTCTCGTACCTCACTCGACAAATCTGTTTCTGCAATTGATTTCGATCAATGATTTCGTGGAAGTCCCGGAGTTATGTAATTTGCTTCGTTCAGGGATATCCAATGACGTCTTAAGCAGATACTTGGCAATAACACGATGAGCTTTCCGCTCCTTCGTCGCTTGTTTTTAGATATTTAGACCGGGAATGTCTATTAGTTATGTAGCGATTGTTTCTCAAATATCTAAAGAGTTAAGATTTCCTTGTGTGGGAAAAGGAATTTTTGGAAGAATTTACATCGAAACAAACCTTTTGATAAGTTTCGTTAACGCATAAACCTAACGGAGCGAAAAATCTTTCCCAATAATTTTCCATACGAATTCATGAAATTCTCGAAGCAGAGCACGGAATTCTCAGACACTCCCCAGAAATCAGAGCCCAAGGCATCTTCACGAAGACGAATGAAAACGTTCAATAAAGAATTTCGATTCTTGCCTTCTCGCCAGCAAAAATATCGACAACACAACATGTGTCAAATCATACAAAGCCCGATATAATTTTTTATCAATAAATATTTCTTTTACGGGAGTATGAGTTGCAACGTTTTTGTTTCGTTATCAATCTTTCGTGAGTTTTATGACGGCTTTTACCGTTTGATGATAAATCGAACTGTGCTTGTCACTAAGAATACATTTCAATCGCTGAACGATATGAAAGGAATTTCTCCGGAGGCAAACTCACAATTCAATTGAACTTCAACTATTATATGAGAGTTGCGGCTTTGTTGGTTTAAATTTCAAATATCACCACAAAAACCCATTTCCACTTATTCTGCTCTAAAGATTTAATTAGTTAATGATCTTTATGAATAATTGAAGTGCTTGGGATAATTTTTTTTATGGCAACAATGTTTCGCAAACGATGACGACAGCAGCGTGTTGATGACCTTCGCTACAGTTTACTCGTGAAACTATATGAGATTCAGTCTCAATGATCGTCTCAATCACTCCCTCTCGCACTGAGTAAGCAAATATATAAAGTGAAGCAAATTGATTAAATTTATTGAAGGGTTTCCACATTTTTATTCGATTTCTAACGAAAGACTTAAAATAGATACCGAATGAGGACTAAAATTTCTTATGAAAAATCCCTGAAATGAAAATATCTTTTTCCAATAAATTGCTTCTAATTGAGTTTCCATCGCCATTGAATCTGTGTCAGTGAATAAATATTATTTGCCAATTTAATTTGCTGGAAAACTTGTAAAACAGCCTCTCAGTCTCGTCTAGTAAATTTCTAATTAACATGGCTTTGCTACTTTGTGGATCTTTGCGAAACATTGGAAGTTTTACGATCAAGCGAAGAGTTGGCTTGTGTCTTCATGGATGCGAGAAATTCTGTGTAATTGTAGCTGTTAATTTAATTTGTCGACAAAGAACGACGAAGAGGAGAATTTATCAAAAATTTCCGCCCTGAAAGTCAAACAATTTTGCAATGAAAGGGAAAAAGACGACTCGTCAACGTCTTTTGATTGCTCGGGAAAATTTCTATTAACTTTCTTTTTCCCAGATCAAAATCCGTCAGAGCTTTTGCCTTCGTATTCAAGATTATTATTTTTTCCTCGAGAGATCTTCCCTTTCTGAATTTTAAATTGCAAATTAATGTGAAAACGATACGATGGCGCGATTACAAAGTTATCGAGTTACCGCGCTCGAAGATTGAATGACAGGAAAAGTTTCTAACAACTTAAATTTCAAATTCAGCTGACGACAGTAGGAACGCTTCGAGACGCAGTCGGGAGTGATTTCCGTTTTCGTCACAAATGAATAATTACTTTTACTCACTTCAATTCCGTCGGCTCTTCCGAGTTTTTATTTTCTGTTTGTTCACCGCCGACTCAAAAAAAGGGAAAATAATTGTAATCTACCCTGATGACAACGAAAAGCGACCTTCGAAGCTTCCTTTATAGTCTTCTCGATTTCACTTTCTCGAAATACGGTATAATAGGCGGCGAAGAGATAGGAAAAATGCGTGCCGGTTGGTTGGTGTGGGTCGTGATGGATGCAAATTAAATTTTCCCTTCTGTCCAATTTTGGATGTTCCACTCTCCACTGCCTCTTAAAAGCTTCCTTAACGAAGGAGGCAATCATCTGAAAATAAATCGTTTAATGGGCAGCTTTAAAGAAAATTCTGATTTGCTTTGAGCTTCTTCAATAAAAAAAAGTGTATAAGTCTACGAGTAAACACAGAGAAATGTTTGGTAAATCATTCTCGTGTTCTTCTTTGCTATAAATTTAAAATCAGCTTGCCACTCCGACCTGTTGCATGTTATTCAACTCAACCTCCGACCCTTAATATCAGACTAGTTCAGCAATTGTTCAAGAAACTTGAGTGTTTTTATCATTATTAGCGTCGAACCCTTATAATTGATGAGACTTTTGTGAGGATTCCCGGCGAGCTTTTGAAGGGACTGAACTTTCCAAACTCATGACGCATTGGTGTCAAATCCGTTTAGAGCATTGTCTGATGAAAAATGAACAATATTTTTTCTCTTTTAAAAGCGACATTAATAAATCCTTTTGATATATCCATCGAGAGGAAATCGGTATTTCGTGAACGATTGCACGTATGGAGGCTCCAGTCGTTGAAGGAACAAAGATTTTCTTCAACAATTGCTACGAAGCTCTCGATTTGAGCGATTTGTGTTCACTCATTGTGTTTTCTTCTCCTGAAACTCACTCAAAGCTCACATCGTCATCGTGTAGAAGAAGCTTAAAATGAATTCGTAAATGGTGGTACAAAACGAAATATTTCTGGGAGAAGGCGAGGGTGGGAAATTCCGGATCTTGTCTTCCGTTCAATCGATTTTATATATTTTTCGGGAGACGAACGACGACGACACAGTCATGTACACTTCTCGATCTGCTTCTGTGCCTCGTTTACGATCGGAAAAATCCCATTCGAAAGGAAATGGAATAACAAATCGTTCCTTCTTCTTCTTCGTCTTCTTTTCTTCATTATTTTTTTACAAAGAAAAATCTCTTCTTGAAAATCGCTTTACCAAATGAACAAGCTCGAGTGCAAACAGCTTGTGCAGGATTTTTCAAATTCATCCCGTTTGAAGAAGTAATTCTCGTAGTAGCTTTACTTCATGCTAGAACGCTAGATTAATTCCACCTCTGTAGGGAATGCACGTGAGTGTGTGTAGGTGGAAGATTTTGAGTTCCTTAGCGTTGCGAGTAATTGGCATTGCTTCATGCGAGAGTTGAAGGAGAATAATGAATCCTTCTCAGTACAGATGCTTCCCTATGAGAATTGAGGCTGCTCTGAGACTTTAAACATCTCATTCGAATTAAAGCTTTCTCATCGCTGGAAACATTGAAACGAAATGAGGAAGCCTTCGAGTTGTAAAGGAGAAGCCTTTAGATCGTTTGTCGTAAGCGAGAATCTAAATTGTGTGTACATAGCTGAGTAAACTTTCCATCTACTTGCATTAATCCTCAGTCCATCTCTCGTCTCCTCGTCGTCCCACAAACCTCTGACCATCCTTATAAGTCACGGAAAGTTTTCCCTTCGCTCATCTCGATTTTTCTTTCTGCTTCAATTTAATTTCCTATTTTTATTTTTGCTTACATTCTTTTTTATTGTTTCGCTTTTTTTCCTCATTTACCCGAGATTTTCTGAATTATGTTTTTGATCATCCCTTTTCTGCCTTGAACATCCTTTTCGGTTTCTTGTTGCGATGAGAAATCCCCTCGACGCTTTTATATGATTTAAATCGACTGCGTTGAAGATGGAAACACTGAAGCGTACGACAATTTGAAAACCGACAATTTATTCGTTATTATCGAGCGAGAGGGTGCTCGTGATATCGGAGGCGGAGATAATTTCATTTGGAACTGATTGAATCGCCCAATTATGAGACTTTTGTTAAGCACACAGAGGCCTAAATGAATATTTTTGTCTCGTTAATTTTGCTTCAAAGCTTTGCTCACGTTACCAACTCGAAAGTTTTCAGTAAAATTCCAAATTCATAATCAAAAGATTTTCCCTCACTCTTTACATTTTATCGCTTCAACTCTCTTCTTAAACTCTCAATCAAAAGCTAATCAGAGTTTTATCAGAGCTACTGCTAAGTCAATCAAGAACACGAAGTTTGAAAGCTTTACTGTTTTACCTTTTAACCTTGCACAACCCTCCCAGCCATATTTACCCGGATCCTTCTCGAAAAAGCTCTTTACAAAGCTGTTGTTCTGTAACAACACTAAACCATAGTTTTGCATCACAAATTGCACAATCAGACTCACATTAAAACGAGAAAGCTTAACTACAGCATTCCGTTTTTTGATGAATGAATGATTTTCTTTGTCTTCCATCCCCCTCCACGTCAGCATTTCGAACTCAAAGTTTTCCCGCAACAGAAAAAAAACTTTTTTTCACGGCTCAGTGACACAACAAATTAGAATGATTAAAACTTACGTAGGTCTCATTCCACAGTGAAAACTTCTGCACCGTAGTCAGTCGAGGAAATAAATCGCACGATGTCGAGGAAATAAATCGAAATGAAAATGTGAAAATTGATTTCACCCAGCAACGGAAAAGTGATGAAAAACAAATTTTCTAATTAAAAAATCGCAAAACATCATCAGGAGAGGTTGAAACGAACAAAATATTCTTTTTTATTTTTATAACAACCTCGAATGATAAAAACGCAGAAAATTCAAAACGAACAAAAGTGAAAAAGTGATTTTTTTGGAATAACTGAGCTCAAACAAGAGAAAAAGGCTCGGAAGGCATTAATGAGCTGTATTCATCGGATACACGGATGTGCATAAAAAATTCATAAAACCATCATCTACGTAGTCGTGATTAGGCTCTTTGTGAGTTTTCAACAAATTGAATCTCAAAACGAAGCGTCGATTACTTGTTAGTACTTTCAAGCTGGAGCGCTTCGAATCGAGCGATGCTATTCAGTTTGGCTAATGGAATTTATCCGAAATTTTGCAACAGGAAACGACTCACTCAATGATTAAAGTTTAAAACTTAATCAGTAGCCGTTCACTAGAGGACGACGAATAAAAAGCAAAATCCGCTTTCTCTTTATCATCGCCATTCAGCATTTTTCTTTTTTGATAAATCAATCAAACAAACTCGGAACATAAAGAAGGCAATCGGCCCAGCACGAGCTATAAGAAGAAGTGGAGGGATTGTCGTGGCATCGAGGGGCATAATTTCGATCAACGCTGTTTCGTTGTTGTTTGCCGTGCCGCGGGGGCTCTTCATCAGGTACGAAGTGTGACGATAACCAGTCAGAACGAGACAATGACAAATTTCCTCTTTAATTCAAGTTCAAGTTAGTCGAGATAGTAAAGAATGTTCGTGTCATCGTTCTGACTGGTTTTACGATAAAAATGTTTTGATCAATTTCCAATAACATTCAAATCCTCTTATTCAGCCCCCGCTGATATCCCGAGTAAAATTGAGAAGAAATTGTCGATAGGGGGAGGATCAGCAACGACGCCGACAGCGCACATTCAAACTCCAACGTACACTTCGTTAACTGCACTCTCGTCACCATTAGTCGACACAATTGTCACGACGACTTTGATAGGCATTACCACAGCTTCAGTCACAACTTCAGCTCCATCGTCACCTACTTTAACAACACCGCTTCTTGGAGAACCCTTTCGTACTCCGACCATTGTGAATCCTGAAGCCTCTGCCTTCTCTGCTATTACGAACGCATTAAACTCTCTGCCAGCTGCCAATTACTCGTCATCTTCTTCATCTTCCCCCGCTAACAACACTTCAAACAACTCAAACTCGAATCAATCAAGTGGCAATCCGCCTTCCACTCAACAATCATCATCGTCACCATCAAACGTTTCAGCATCTCGATTAAGTCAAAGTCATGTGCTAACCTTGCCTCATATCGATGAAGATGACGAAGATGATAACGGTCTCGTACCACTTCGAGTGTCATCTTACTTAGTCCGAAATAAAGTACAAAATGACAATCTAATAAATCTTAATGCCGGCATCAACAACAACAATAATAGTTCGTGTAACTCTAAGAATTTATCGTCTGCCAATAATAATGAATCATCATCAACGACGGCAGCAACTTCATCGTCATTAACTCCATCACCAAAAATTAAAGTATCGCGGATTAAATTCAATCAACAGCAACAGCCGCTATCGTTGTCACTGTCATCGAGCACTTCAAGTGAATCAGAATCGTCCGTCGCAACAATCCATCAACAACAAAATATCAGCAGTAGCAGCGGAGATAACGTTTCACCAAATAAAATGCAAGCCGAAAGCGGATCAATTGCCGAGTTGCAGAAATATCGAAATTTAAGAAATCGTCGGCATACTCTTGCGAATACAGCCGCGATTACACTTCGGTGAGTACTGAAAATATTTTCTTTCCTTTTTTTGGGGATATACATTCGAGTGTCATTGCTTCTTTTTTGCCGTGCTGTGGATCAAACAGCAGCAAAGCGAATCCTATTTGATTTATAGCTTGCGTGCAAAGCAAAGGCAAAGCAAATTGCAGAAAATTGATCCCGATGGCGTCGTCGGAGGAAAAGTCTTAATCTCCGGATTGTGTTTATGGCGGAAGGGCAGATGTCAAATCCACCTCGCAGGGAAACTTTCGTCTTTTATTGCCGATCGCGATAAAATTCACACTTTTGGGACATCGTTGGGGAGAGTTGGGACACTAAAAGAGGCGAAGTAACAACATCCGAGCAATGTCTATAAACTTCCAAATGCGCCGCTCGGAACATAAACTTTATTTAAAGAGGTTAATTAAATCTCTTTCTCTCCATCTCATTCCCTTGGAGTCTAGTTTACTTAAACTGATGTTTTCGTTGTTCGCGTCGTGGTTACCGTTTGCATAACGAGATTCGCATCTATGTCTCTGGCATGAACAGGAAAAGTTTGGTTTTAACTTCTTCTAACTTCCCTCCTCTCGAAGTTAACGCACAGAGAGATGTTTGCTTTTTACGACTCACGCGGTTTCTCTGCTTACGAAGTTCTATAAGTACAAAAATATTTCAGGCTTTCCTTCACCTTCTGATTCATCAAATTAAATTCGCATTTATGAAGTTTCTTCGACGAATAAATTCCTAAAACATTTCATTCTTGCTCTCGCGATGACGTTAAAACATTAATGGACGACAGCTCGTGATTTCAGTAGCGGTTGAGCGTGAAGAATTCTGAAAAATTGCGCATGCAAAGCTGAATAACTTCCAAGGATGCTGTAGCTTGTGTTTTGTCAAGCATAAAAAACTCATAAATCTTGACAATGATGAAAATTGCACTTCACTGTTTTTATAGAATTTCTCGCTGTGCGACTTAACTTAAAACTTGTTCGTTTCATTCATCGAAAGAATTTCTTTCTTAAAATAAAATTTATTTTCTAAGGATTTTATAAGAGCGAGAAAAACTTAAAAGATTGTAACAAAGGCATTGGAGTTTGTACAATTCTGCAATTCATTTAAAGTTAGTTCAACATTGCAAAGTTATAGTTCAACCATTTCCGAACAACGGAGAAAAATCCCTTAAGAAAAGTCACATTTACAAAAACATTTCTCAATCACATTTTCTTCCCGTTCAAAGTCTCATTCGTTCGGCTATTGCGGGCGATGTGAATCACATGAAAAAATGATGACAACAACAAACAAGCAACGTGATGTGAGGAAGAAGAAGATCATCAATCGAAAGCACAATTTTATAAATGATTTTTCTCATCATCGGACATTTTTATCTGCTCGCTCACTCGCCCGATTTCTGAGTAGCTAGCCCTGTCAACTTGTGAGTCTTTCATTACTCTGACGACGATTCGAATGCGAAAAAAAAAATCTAATTTCGTCTCTTAACACTGCCCTAGCTCTACTCTCAACTTTTCTTTCCGCTTACTTCTCACCGATGTTTACGAGCAGCGATGACGACGAACGATGAAATTGTTTTGAGGAAAATATTTTCTACATGTTTAAACGGAAAACTAGTGGCAATGCTCGATGAAATGGAGAAGGATTACCAAAGACATTGGCAGAGACGTGAACAGAGACATGATAGCACAAAGTTCGCAGAACTGAAATTTTATTTAAAAAGTTTTCATTTTTTTACTCGCATTTAGAGTTGAGAAATATAAAAAAAAGCAAACAAGAATATTTTCTCAGGATTACCTGATGCTCTGCGACGACGTGACATGAAACATCTCGAAGATGTTTACTCACGCCCGCGAGGCAACATCGTATTATTCTATTTTCCTTTACAAGTGAGGCACTAGGAAAGTAAAGAAGAAGCGCAAACGACACACAAAATATAAAATCAACAGAATTTCTTGTGCTGGGGATATTTTAAAATTGGAGAAAAGAAAGACTCGAGAGTGAGCAAAGAAAAGTGATCTCAGTCCTAAGGAACTTAAGTACTGTCGTGTTGTCTCTGATTTACTCTCCGTCTTGGAAATAATTTTTTAACTTTTGTGTTGTTTGCTGTGACGGAATCGCGAGGCGAAAGAAGTAAAAATGTTAAGAAGTGGATTAAGTTTGTCAAGTTTCATGGAAAAAGATGAGAATTTGTCTCGGAGACATTCGCCTCTTCGCTCGAAGAGTTTGTTACGAGAAAGCTAAAGAAAAAAAAACAGAGAAATGTCTTTTTCCTTCTCCATGGATCTTCGAGCTGTGGTGGGAAGGAACGTGCGAGGGATCCTATAGTTTTTCCATCGTAATTTAATGATGTGCTAAATGCTTACGAAGGGCAAAGAAGTATATTGAATTAGTTCTCGTTCCTCTCTTTTCTTTGCTATCTGAAGCTCAGTTTTTCTTTTCTTTTCTTCTCTACAAATTCCATTAAGCTCTATTTTTGGACAGTATGAGTTCGAGGAAAACATTTATTGGCATTTGTCAGAAAATGAATTAAGACATTTTAAGTTGGAAGTGGAAGACGGACGATTCCCCTCAATTAATCCGCAAAATCCCTTCAAGCGGAAACGATCTTGGTGGTTAATTAGCTTCGAAAGACTTTTCTCATGTTAATCAAAACGTACACACTTCACGAAAACTATTAACTTAGTGAATCGAGAAATTTCCTTCCTATCTCACAATTCATGAAAGGCGAAGGAAACTTATTCCTCTCTTTCCTTTAAACTTTCCGTCTCCCAGATGTTCGTGTCATTCTTTCATCTCAAAGCCTCGGGTGACCAATATTCTTCCTCCGTGTTCACCTGCTCCATAAATATTTAATATCATCAGCTCAACTTGATCCAGATGAGATGACATTAAATTGGTTTTTCTTTTTTCGGAAAAAGGGCGGAATAAAGAAGAGTTTATCCAGCCCTAATTGAAAACAAAACCGCCACAATTGTAATTGATCAGTTTAACCGATTGATAATAAAAGTGTCAAGCGCCATTTTCTTCTTTCCATAAAAATTGCATTTACTTTATTAAATTGTGTTCTTGCGGCAAGAAAATGAATTAATGGTCACCACTTTACACCATCATAGAAATTGTTTTCGAAAGCAAGCGAGCGTAGATTAAATCGTTAAGCTTTTGATGCTACTGTTCTCCTACACCTTCTCTCCGCATGCCCTCCCATTTTAAAGAAACTACCTACTTTAGAGAAGGAAAAAGCATTTCTCTGTCAAATGAAACTATTGAAACGCGGGACAATTGAATAGAGGACTATAAAAGGTCAAAAGAAAGAGAAACTAATAATAATAATAATAAAGATGGATAAGGACAACCATAAAGAAAAGTCAACATTTCATCATCACCATCAGTCAAGCGGCGTAAATCAAATGCATGGCCTTCACATTAACGATGCGGCGTCGAAGGAAAATCTTGCAAATGTTCTTCAAAGTCTTTCTACGATACGACGAGTTCAGGAGTCGACGTTGAAGTCAGTGAGCGAGGAAAGTTTTTCATCTTCGTCGTCGTCGTCGTGCGCGGAAAAAACATTCAAAGCGATGGCAACATCGTCGCAGAAAGAAACAACAGGTGGCAATGAAATGCTAACTGACGAAGACGCATCATCAGTGAGCGGGACGTTGATGATGGAATCCGGCGCATGTCCAATTGGAAAAACAATGTTTTCAAAGCAACACAGCAACATTGCGTCATCATCCACATCGTCAATTGCTTCTACGTCCGTAGAGACAGCGAGGAAAACTAAAACGCTAAGTTTCTTACATAATGAAGATTTATTTGACTTTTCGTCAGATACTCCGAAACAAGCGATATCTGGTGGAAACAGCAGCAGCAATTCGTTACACAATAACGATGATAAATTACTGCCAACGGCGTCTCACCTGTTTCGGTCGATTTCATTTCAAGAACAACGTCGACAATATCAAAACTCAACGAGTTTACAGAGAACTGAGTCTGGAAAGGAAAGCAGTGACTTTAGTGGTGCTCGTAAGATGGCAATCCTTAGCACCAAACACTCTCTTCAAGAGCTTAACGATCGAATCAAACAACATCAGATGAGATTACAGCAACAAATGTTTTACGGATCATCCGAACTTTCAATGTGAGTGGAAATGAATCAATGTGACAGGAGAAAGTTTACTGTTCGGTCATGGGATAGGGTCAAAATGCTTTTAAACTCGAACCTTGGCCTTAACAACTCTATTTTCAATTCCTTCGGGTCATTGAGGAACATTTGTTTTTAAAAATAATCGCCAGCGGCTACTCGTGTATATATGTAAAATTAAAAGGTTCGGTTGTTTCCTGTAACCCATCGGAGGGAATGAAAAGCATAAAACGTTAGGGAAGGAAGCTCAAATTACGAAGATCTCCCGTTCAACCTGCCAATAAAATCAGGAAGTTCTTGTTACGCAATCACTTCCTTTGCCTTTCGAGTTTACATAAGTTTGTGGTTCTTTGATTCAACCGCATAATTTTTCCTCCCCATTTCGCTTCACTCAAAAGTTGTTCTTTATGAAAATTTATTACGCTCTGAACTTTATCGCCTTGCCATCATCCGACAGAACACATGAGTCTTCCGAGACTGTGAAAGTAAAAGTTTCTTTTCTCTGAAGAAAGAAAAAATCTCATCATTATTCCAAAAGCTTATGCGTGCTTAAATTAAATATGAGTGTGAAGACAAATCTGATGAGAAGGCTCGGTTTTCCTCTCATTCTCATTCTCTTGTGTGACGTTTGTATTAATTTGCAAGCTTAAAATTTCCGATCCCCTCAGTCACTTTGGGAAAGACAAGCGCGAAAATCATGAAGAATCTTTAAAGCTAAATTGTTGGTTTAGTCTTTTTGTGGCAATCAAGAGGCACATCAACAACCATTTGTTTAGTAAATCAGACTTTATTCTTTGGAATGGAATTTCATGCAATAATTGACTTAGCTCTGAATGAAATTTGTTCTTTGAAAGGAAATTTCTCTGGTGACGTTTGATACTTATTAGATAGTTCGAGTATCTTCAATCTTCAACACCTTCTTCTGACTTGGTTCATCTTTAATCTTCAATTTCTTCTTCTTGATCGATTTCATCTGGATGTGGCGTTCGTAATATTCGATAAGCAGCTGAGGACAAAGGCTTCTTACTTCTGTGTTCTTGATCAGTTGGATTGAGCCGTCAGTAAAGCGAATCAAAGATTTCAAGCAATCACTTGGATTCTTAGTTCCAGACTCATTCAATTTTGTGACCTGAAAATGGGAAGAAGCATTAATTTTGTGATTAACATTGAGTTCTCGTTTTTCAAGTTCTGGTTCAACTCAGTAAGCTTTCCTTCAAGAACTTGGCCCTATCAGATTACATGCAATCATATAATTTTACTTACTGCTATCACAACTTTTGGCTCACTCGGAACAGAAGAAACTCGAGAAGTCGATCTCGAGTTGTTTAGCTTCGAAGTTTTGAACGGATGCCCTAAAAAAGAATTTTATGAATATTTTGAAATTGAGAAGAAACCAATTGATACTTACTTGCATCGTAATCAGCTAGAAGTTCAGGGCAAGTGTCGAAGCAATCAGCAGGCTCCCAAGAATTAGATTTATTATCGTAATTCAACCACTTCACCAGGTACAAGGGTTTTCCCGATTTGTTTATTTTTCTTCCCAATATTTTCTCGGCCCAATACATGTTTTCACCAGGAGGCTCCTCCATCAAGCTTTCGTTATCACTTGAATCCATTTAAACGATTGAAACTTGCACTGAAAGCTTCAAAATTGAAAAAGAATTTTACTTAGGATTCGATCAAGACTAAAAATTGGAATTTTAAATCAGATGACAAATGTCGTTTAAATCAAAAGAAACCGTTAAACTTTAAAAGGCAACTGCGATGTGCTTTCGCTCGAGATTTTTCAGAAATCTTCATATTAAATGTGTCAAATATTCATCTTTTCTTTAAATGACTGGGTTTATATAATCTCATACAATCTCACAAAAGGAATTAATTTTCTAATCCAAATCTCGTGACAAAGTTTTGGAATTGTTATGAAAACGCAGAGCTTTGAAGCACTTACTTTGAAATTATTTAACATCTCAGTTGTAAAGGAAGCCAATCTCTGTTTTATTATCGACAGTTGTACGGTTTCTGAAGGACTCGGAAGGGGGAGAGGCGTGGTGGCTGACAAGTTCAAGATAAAAAGCTCAAAACCAAATATTGCGTAATTGAAACAAAGCGTTCGCCTTCTCATCCCCCTCAGCGTCGTTTTCTGATGTAAAATTCAGGCAACTTAATTAGCGCTTTAATTTCCTGCCATTCGTTTTTAAAGCTTTATTGTGAGGCAGTATCTGCTTTCCTCGAAGTTGGATTCGGGGGAAATGCGGAAAGTGTGTTGGCGCGAGTTCTCTCGTAAACCATCAGCAGTAATTGAAAATTTCTTTTCACGAATGAATTATTAAGCGAATGCTGAGCTGCCTGAGGAGGTGAATATAAGAATATTTTCCTTTTCGCAGCGTTGTCTCACAACAAAAACTTGATATTAGTACAAGTGAAGCTATCGAAAGTGATCTCTGATGTTGAGAGCTAAGCTATACGCAATTGTATTCATGAGACTTAAAAGCAAACGTCGAGTTCTGTAAATCCCTCAAAGGCAAGATCATCCACCGTAAAGTCTGAATTTCAACTTCCCAAAGGCAGTTTTCCGCTTCTCCCTATACGTCGCTCCGTCTCTCAAGAAATAACTCGCTCTGCTTATTGCTTATATTCTATATCCGCAAAACATATTCGCAATTGATATTTAAAAATATCTCAAAGTGAATACGATGAAGAAGAAGAAATTTATTCTTTTCCATTCACTCCTTCCATCGTTGAGTCGAAGATTGAAGAGAAGAAATATTTGCATTTAACACTTGAGCAGCTTCTGTTTGCCATTTACATGGTAGAAA
Source organism: Smittia aterrima (assembly GCA_033063855.1). Taxonomy (NCBI): domain Eukaryota; kingdom Metazoa; phylum Arthropoda; class Insecta; order Diptera; family Chironomidae; genus Smittia; species Smittia aterrima. Next base: position 20,800,797 of record CP093831.1, read on the forward strand.
TTTAATTTGTTTTTATTTTGCTTTCGGTGGCGTATTCCACAAGCTCAAAGCGAGACGTTTGACGTTAGTGATATGTGGTTGTCGCCTTTCCTTGTTTTTCATCCGTCCCCCCCAAGCAAGTGTTTGATGCTAGCGACGAGAGGAAAAGTATGAGCAGCAATTACATCGCCAAAGGGTTTCGTCTCATATATCCCGCATGATATATCTTCAATCACTGTAGGAAAGTTGAAGGAAGATAATGTAATGATGAGAGACAAGTAGAGAGACGTGAGCTCTCAACCTGAGGGTGTTAAGGAGACATCCATCTTAAAGTGGCCGCATCATTTTGAGACGGCGGTCTCATGAGATCTCTTAGATAATCGTTACAAAGAATGTCAAATAAATAAATCAAACTGTTTCTTATGTCTCTTGATGGCTTCCGAACCACATTGCGGGTTAAAAATATTTAGTCGCTCTTTAACGTTGAAGCTAATCAACAGTCTCTTTAGCAACCGCCACGTTTTAGAAAGCCTAGAGCAAACACATTTTCTTATGAAAAACACCCACGTTCAGAGCTTTTGTTTGCATTTCGCTCTTATTTATTTTCGAATTTCCTCTTCGGATCGTCGGCGGCCTGAATTGATGAATAACAATTCGTTATTGAGCCAATTCTCCACGTTCTCCACCCTCCTTCCCACAGCTGTCGTTCCGCTTCTCAACAGGTGTCAGAAGCAAGTTACCTTACACCATACGTTCAAAGCACACCAACTTTCTTAATGTGCTTTGACAATTTAGATATGACATAATTTACGGCTCTAAAGCTTCTCTTGACTCTTATTCCTTGTGAAATGTGAGAATTTTCTATCGAGGCTTTTATCTTTGCCAGCGCAGCAAGGAATTTCAAAGTCTCCATTTACAAATAAACAAACAAGTAGGAAAAAATTCCTCGACACTGACACGGTGACACTGATTACAGCTAAAGTATGAAGGATAGGGGAGGAAAAGAAATTTCAATATCTGCGAGGGTCTCGTGTTCGGTGAAATCGTTTTGGTGTAAATGTGAGACCCTCCCGCTTTGCAGCATAATTATATGGCATGAAACGCAATTGCTCACACAAAACATTGTGATAATTTATTACTTTGTTCCCTGCCGAGAGCTTTCTGTAGGAGCCTTCAATAGCTTCCGGTAATATGAAAGACTTGAGTCAATTATAATTAAAAGCGATGCTGACACAATTAAAGAACAACCCAGAAGGGTTGAATATGTGACACATTGAGAGCAGTTTCGAGTTATACGAAGCGAGCTTTTGATATTAATTTGTCATAAAATTATTTAACGATGCGATGGAAAGATGAAAACGAACGAAAGGTGACTGTCGTCAACAACGTTAAAGTGTACAAGGTCAATTGGATCTGTTATCACAGCTTCTTCACCTTCTTGATCCAAACAACAAATAAAGCCGAGAGATTCTTTTATCAGAAACTTTTAAACTTTATTGCAGACAACAAACAAAAACTTTTTCATTTGGTAGAAAACAGTGAAAGGTAGAAAGAAAGATTGAAGAAGAACATCGAATAAGAAAAAAAAAAGTAATTAGAATCCATCATCATCAGATGTGGAAAGCGAAGAGCATTTCGTAACAACACGATGATGATAAAAGTAGGAACATCGTATTATTTATAACATAAAATCGATAATAAATCTGTTGAATCTACACAACATAGTCAGTCCGATGGAAAATGAGGTTGAGCGGGGAGAAGTCGAAGAGATATTTTATTTATCTAATGGTTTGGGGAGGTTTCGATGGGTCGAAGATCCATCGACGAAGAGCGATGAAGAGCTTTTAAAGAAGAGGTGAGGGAGACTGGGAATTGCTCTCCGTTTGCAAATTATTCTCTGAAGTGCGATTCTTTAGTGGCAACCGACAGAGAAAGATTGATCGATGTCCCTGAAAAGCCGTGACGGAAAATCGATGATACTTCCTTTCAAACACATCAAGTTGTTTGCTCTCACTCATCATGAAACTCAGTATGACTGATTTTTCTGGGCTGTTCATCGCCTTCTATGAAGCTTTTCCAGTGCTGTTGTTTATGTTTTCATTTTCATATTCCCGCTGTTTGATGGGGCCTCTCACGCTCTTACTTCTCTCGTTGTCGTTTTATTTTCTAAAGCGATAAGGAAATTTTTCCGAATCATGCGCGGTGGGCTCTCAAAAAAGCTCTGCTCTCTCTCGATTTGGATTGCTTCAATACTTTAAGATCCAACAGGACCGGATGAAGAAGAGACGATTCGTCTTCTGAAGCATATTCCTAGAATGAAATTGATTTGATTATTGGAGCAGACGCAACGCTCTTCCAGTCGCCTTCCACGTTCTCTTCCCGATATTTCCTCCGGTTTATCTGGTCGTGTGTTTGCGTAATAGTTGAGCGATATCACATTTGTGTTCGTGTATGCGGTCTCGTTGGAAAATCAAAACCATGTTTTTCGCTTTCGTATTTGGCGTGCCAGTGTGTCGGTTGTCAATTGTGTATCCTTTTTTTTCCGCCTCGGGCCTCTTGAATATCTAAAATTTCCCAAGCTTCATCTTCCCGTTTAAAACTCATTCGTAGGATAAGTCGCATCGCGTCATTATCGGGAGTGAAACGTGTACTGAGAAAACTGTGCTGAATCTCAAGATTTTCTTCCTTCCAATCAGCGAAAGCTTATCAAAAAAATAAATAAAAAGAGATTAAGTGGTTGTGCGAAAGTTTGCTGTGAACAAATTTAGCAATTTTCCTCTTTTCCGTGAATTTCAAAAGAGTAAAAAAAATCAATTGTGCGTTTTTGGCTATTTGACGACCAAAAGAAATTTTAAGGAATCCTCTGACGTCATTCGGCAATAATACAAAAAAAAAGTGGGACAATAAAGAATTTATGAATCGATTTCTACGGTGCGAACCTTAAATAAATATTCTTTCATAGTTAACGAAGCTTTGTTTATTGCGTAGAGTTTTCATTCACCAAAGTTTGATTTTCTCTTAACAAAAGTGATAAATTATTTCTACAAAGAGAAGACAGAATAACTCGATGCGCTGCCTGATATTAAATTTCGTTTTCAAGTAGTGTTGTTGTTAATGCTTCAAGAGAAATATTTTATTTGATTGCAGTTGTCAGTTGGTATGATCATGGACGGGTTTTTATTTATTTTTCTTTTCGACAAATTCAGTTTGTTTGTTGTCTTCTCTGTTCTCTTTCGAGGTGAAAGAGCTTTCAACTTCGAAGGGAAAACGTGAAAATTTCCCATAACTTTCACACACAACACAGTATTCACACACAACTACAAGATATTCTCCGCTTCCTTTCTCCCCACAAGCACACAGTTTATTTACGAGCGAGATATTGATATGGAAGGCACAGAAAAGTGAATCTCGAAAGTGCTTTCCGGCCATCGTTGACGTTAGTGGCGAGTAGGCTTCTCAGCTTTTAGGACACACTCGAAAGGAAAAGAAAAAAAAATGTAATTTATTCAATATCCTTAAACTAACTGTGCTTCAACTGTTCGTCAGCCAAAAGAAATCAAATTACCTCGAAGAAAAAAAAGACATAAAATCTTATTCGCTCGGTGTCGCGAAGTGTAAGAACGACGTAAATTCAAAATTAATTCAAAAGTGTGTAAACTTTCACAAACATAAATCGTCATTAAATAAAAGAAAAGCCTTCTTAACGAGAGGGAGGGGGCGATGAAATTCGAAATATGATCGGAGGAGGGAGGAATTATTGTTGCGGGAGGAACTGTTGCTGACAAGTTGATTTGCATAAAGTGCCCCGAAATAAAGAAGAAATCTTAAAGACATTCGGAGGAATAGGCAAGAAAGAAAGGAACAAGGAAACACGAAAATTGTTATTGGAAACTTTGGTCAAAAGAAAAGAGGAAAATAAATAAACTCAATTTCGTTCGGAAGACGGACAATAAAAAAAATAAGAAGCAGCCCGATTTGCTTTCTCAGTTAGACAAAACAATTATTGGGGGGAGACCGAAGGATATCAGCAAGTTGTGTAATGTTACTGACTATAATAGTCTTCTATTCGTTCATTGTTCGTTGTTTGAAGCGAGAGAATACACTAATTGCTCCCAGCGAGCCGACATCGGCGTCCGTGACGTCGAATTCAATTACATCAACGTCAGCAGCTTCTAGCACAACGACTTCAATTGCATACAATCACTTAAGCAAGAGCCTACTTAAGGACACAACAGCCACTAATCGTGATAAGGAGGAGCGAGTGCCAAGCGACAAGGGCGAGAAAGATAATCCAAATGACAGCAGTAAAGAACCTTATTCGGATGATGAAGTGGCTGATGATAATCAGTTTGACGAGGAAGATTTTTATAACATAATTGCGACAAAAGCGGCTGCCTTTCAGTCTAAACGCAATAGTAGCACGTCAACTGTGTCGAGCGGCTCTATTTATGATGACACGTATCGTACAAAGCGCAATAGTCTTCGCTCACAATCCTCAACCTGCTCCGAAATAGTGGAATCTTCAACGGCTACGACGGGTTTAAGTGCAAGTAATCGACGAAGCTCCGAGGATCGTGCACAAAATCGAAAATTGAATTACAAGATGAGACGCCATGGTTTCCAAACTTTAAGCAAGCGACGGAGAACCACGGGAAGGTATTTCTTTTCATTCTCTCCCCCGCCTCACATGAAAACTCGACTTCACGTTCATAGAAAAAGCGTTGAATCTTTAAACGTACCAGTTGTCGTCCCATTCATTGTCTTCCCAACCCCAACTGCCCTCTAGGCAAGAGTTTGTGTCTATGTTTGTTTCGTTTAACTTTCACACCGGTTAACAGACCGCTTTAGAATCGCTCCTTATGTTCTTTCTATGTCCCTCCCGCCCCCTTACCTTCACCTCGTAAATAGTAGTTTCTAGCGTTAGTCGAACGAAAGGAAAATACTTTGCATTCTTCTTTTTGAGTTGACTCTAATTGGGTCATAACATTAATTAGTGAGACGATGCTTCGCCTTATTCGTTTAAATAAATTTTTCTTCTTCGTGTCTTGCGAAATCATAAATCTTTGCGCATTTTCTTCGAAACTCACGCTAACTACATTTTCTATTCAAGACACAGTGGGGCCGCTCTCTTGATGTCTCTTATGCATAAGAGTGCAACTCATAACAATGTTCGCTTTAGGGAAATGAAAAAGCATACGAGAAAGGTTTTATCATCATCTTAACATCAATGGGGAGGTAGTGGGAGGAGCAGCAGTGAAAGGAACGACTCAGATTTTAATATTTCCTCGAAGGCTCCAAACAAAAGCTTAATACCCAAAGCTTCTTATCCTAACTTTTATTCTCTTGGTTGATTTGAGTCACCTACAGCAACATCGTCAACAAGTTTTACTCAAATTCATCATAAATCTATGGAAAAAAAACCTTTTTCTTTTTATTATCTTCTTATCAATTGCGAGTAGATACGAGTAGATGTTCGGCACCTAAACTCAGATTTCAATCACTCATTCTAAACATTGCACTCAATGCTTGAGTGGTGTATACAATGCATGCAATTTCTGGATTGGATTTTATTGGAAATGTGAAGTACGTAGAGAGAGAGAGAGCGCAAGAGAGAGATTATAAGTATCTTGTTGCAATTCATCGAAGAAGAAACCAAACTAGTCATTTGTTGAATTCTGTTCGACTGTTATCTATCGAACTGATTTGCCTTGAGTAGTTCTCTGTAGTAAAAGCTTTTGAGCTTTCAATATAATCGAAGGAACACAGGAAAGCTTCCTTTTGCTATAATAGACATGAAGAATGATAAATGGAATTCTCTCTATGCTCAACAATCGATCTTTTGTGTACTTCAGATGAAAGCAAATATGTTCGTTAATCCATTTCAAGAGCAAACATAGAAATCGGTTTGCTTTACCTCTTTGTATTCTTTTTCTCTTGAAAAAAAAAGGAAAAGCAGCAGACGAATTCGCGCGCGACAAACGTATTCTCGCCCACTCTCGAATTCCTGTTGTGATGTTTTTCGTTCTTTTCCTGATCGAAATACTTCTCGAGAGTATACGCGAATCGGCTAAAAATAAATTTATTTTTTTAAAACATGAATGTTTATATTTTATATTCACGTTTTTGTATGTTCGTAAAGATCATAAGTGTTTAAACATTTCCCATCATTGTTGCGCTTTCCACGGTTGAACGATGGCGTTTCGCGCGCTTCCGTTCAACCGGCCGCTCAAAATGGATATTTAATGACACTCGAAGTTTATCCGAACAAGGGAATTATGGGCAATGCGATGAATCATGAATAATTGAAATTAATGCTTCTCTTCTCATAACCTTTTTGTTCACAGCTTTGACGTCGAGAATGGACAAGGTTCCCGTTCCCCACTCGAGAGCGCTTCACCAGCCGCTGGACTTATTCTTCAAAATATGCCCCAAAGACGCGAATCATTTCTCTATCGATCGGACTCGGATTTTGAAATGTCGCCAAAGTCCATGTCGAGGAATTCGAGCATAGCGAGTGAAAGGTTCGCGCATCTGTTTCCGTCCCTCGAGTCGTTTCACCTCACAGCTTTTATTTTTTTATCTTATCTTCCTGTGCGCTTAGGATAAAGGAGGCAGCAGAAACGACAACAACGTCACAGGCTGTGGCCAGTGAGAGGGCCAGCCATGTGGAAGATTTGATTGTTACCCCATTTGCACAAATTTTAGCGAGCTTACGCTCAGTTAGGAACAATTTATATAATCTCACCAACGTTCAATCGTCGAAGTAAGCGAAATTAGTTTTTTTACCGATTAAAATTTCAATTTTCAATCCGCCATAAACAGACCACGCCGATCACAGCCATCAACCTCTCAGCAGCGTGAAGCAAACAAAAATGTGGTTCACGGCGACGATGGGTATGTCAGATTGGCAATGGATACGATTGATGAGCTCGACTGGTGTTTAGATCAACTGGAAACGGTTCAGACACATCGGAGTGTATCAGATATGGCTTCCCTCAAAGTAAGCAAATGCGCAATCGACTCAATTAGACATCCCTTTCAATTAAGATTCAATTAATTTGAGGGTTTCCTCCGCTTCTATCGATTTCTAATTAAACTGTATTGCTCTTACCCTCTCCATTAGTTTAAACGCATGCTGAACAAAGAGCTATCGCATCTGAGCGAGTCAAGCAAATCTGGCAATCAGATTTCCGAATATATTTGCTCCACTTTTTTGGGTGAGTTATCGCTTGTGATATTCGCTGAACGCCCATCGCGCTCAGCGAACTTTTTTCCATTAACACAAAAACGCAAATCATTTGCTTCCGTTTTATTAATCTAGACAAACAGCAAGAAGTCGATGTACAGACATTCGACAATCAGCCGTCGGGATTAGGAGGAGGAGGACCATCGACGTCATCGAATCCCCAAAGAGCACGCTCCCCTCGCACAATGTCCCAAATATCTGGTTTCAAACGACCGCTCATGCACACCAACTCATTTACGAGCGATCGCTTGCCAGTTTACGGCGTTGAAACGCCACATGAAGCCACTTTAGGTGCGATGCTTAACGACATCAATACGTGGGGCATCGACATCTTTAAAATTGGAACGCTCAGCTGTAATCGACCGCTGACTTGTGTCGCTTATCAGATATTTCAGGTAAGGGAGGGAGTAAGAGGAGGAAAAGTGGAAATTCAATTTCATCACGCGCTCACTCGCTCGCCTTCTCGATGAGTCAAGAGAAAATCGATTCAATTTATGCTTTCTCAAGAAGTGTTTGTTGCTCCTCTTCCACGAATGACACACGCAGACAAACAAACAAATCATCTCAAAGTGGAATCGATGAGCTGCTTTAAAACTTTCAAACTCAAAATCATCAATTTTCGGTTAAGCTCCTCTACAAGAAAAAATGATAATTTTCTTTAAGCTCCGAGAAACAAAGTACGAACAAGCAGAATAATAAACACCTCCTCGACATTAAAAGCTTTATGCTGTTCGACACAACATGTTCTCACTCTATCAATGCTAAAGGCTCTGTTTATAGCATCATCGGCTCGGTTATATGATTTTTATTGGCGAACCTGCCGGTGGTTCTGTTGTGAGAATTTGCAGTCTTCTCCATCAAACGTGTGCGAACGAGTCGACAACAACAGATAACGATTATGAGGCGGTTAAAAGGCGATTATAAACTTTAATAGAATTTTTTGGGATGGAGAAGTTTTCAATGAAAAGGCAAAAGCCTTTTTCTTTATTTGCTTTCGTCCGAAAAGCAATTAATTGATTTCCTTTCTCCTAGCTTAATTGAATTTTCCGAGGAGAGTTTGTCGTTTCTCATTTGACGACACGACGTTGTAAATTTTTGTTTTTCACATTCTCGGAGCCGCTATGACAAAAATTATTATATTTT